>CM038050.1:13364470-13964470 GCA_021397845.1 Areca catechu
GTTCATGGACATAGGTTATTCAGGGCTAGTTGTATTGGAAATTGTACCCCAAAGCCAATCGCCTAGGCTGTAGATGGTTGTGCTCAGTGTTGTAATTAGTATATGAATTAATTAAATTTTATTTTGGCAGCTCATCACATTATTCATTTTATTGTAATGAACTCTATTTTTGTGATGAAGTCCTTATAACTGCACTGACTACGATATAGAGAGGATATATCGAGTGGTCCTTTAAAAGGTTCACAACCAAAGGATACATTGTACATGACGGCAATGTATCAAGTGTAGGTTGTTGTTGTGGTTCACATCGTTTGGTTGTCCTCTTGACCAAAGAAGTGTGGTGACATTGATGTGATCTGCAAGTGGGATATGTGACATTTTATTGAACGTGACTCCGTGGAGCTCCTTTCTGCCAAAGGATTGCTCGCGATTGGATATGGGTATATGTGTCCCTCTGACCTGAGGTCACCATGGAAGCTTGCAAGCAACTCCCTGTGCTTTGGTGCCGGACTACCTGGATTTCTAATCTGGTGACGGAAGGTTTCTGGGTACAGGCAAGTACTTGTGGAGCAGTAGTAGACCAAGATGGAATTGACATGTCCAAATTGTTTGGATTGAATGTCTTGCAGTGTCTCAATTTAGCAAATCCTCGGTCGGGATAGTCCTAGTGAAGAGTCATTGGACTTGCGAGGTTGAGACATATTGCGGATTGACTCAATCAGGGTTGGCAGTCTAATCCTAGGTCATCTTGAGCATTGGAGGTCAAAGGGATGAATTATACAGTAACCATATGCCAACGGTTCGATAGATTGCTCTCGTATCTTCGGCCTATCCGAACGCCGGGATCCATTGCTAGATGGTATATTGTGCTGGTACTGAAAGTATTCCAGTGCTACCATTTAGATTCGAACCTATGAGGTCATACGTCATAGAGAATTTCTTCCTGATCGGGAAATCGATCAACGATTGGAAATCATTTCGGTATCAAAGTCAAACGGTCTAATTGAGCACATATTGGATTTTTCTGGTCTACCTGATCTAATTTGGATCGACAATGATTGGTTTGGATCAACCAGGAATTGTTCCTGGTAGATCAAGACTGAACCCGAATTTTCTTATTGATTAGGTTTGGTCGGACCGGGATTTTAGGTTTTGAACCGGTTTATTACTTGGTATTTCTCCCAGCCATTTTCTAATCACCGGTTTATTTCTTTGCCTGGTTTTCATGGTTTTTCCCTTGGTTCAACGGTTTGTTTTATCCCTGTTTTGAACTTCATGTTGATCGGTTGCCGAATGGGATTTGAACAACCAGTTGATCGGATGAGCTTGGGATATCCGTTTTTATTCATTTGCACAGCTACTGGATAGTCCCTCTCGGTGCTTCTCCCGCACGTCTCTTCTTTTCTCTCGGTCGTGGTTTTCACGCTGTTCTCTACATCGGTTCCCAGTTTTTTGAAACCGTCCAATGTCCTATCCAAAGAGTTTTGGATTTATCTAACTTCTCTCGCGCACATCATTAATTCTCTCCTTCCCTGCCTTCACGTTTTTGATTGGCCCTATTATATTTCTTTATCGAAAGCCGTAGGGTGGGAGAGGGATGGAACAGGCTGTGAGATGGAGGATGGAAAAAGAAAGGAACAGGGGCATGCGTGAGAGAGAGGGAAGAAACAGATCTTGCGCTTCCAAGCCTTCACGGGATTCACGTTGTTTTCCCAGCCTCCACGATGTCTTCTTCATAGGATTTCTCTGCCGCATATGTGTTGGTTGCTGGCCGTGAGGTGTGGGGATGGGATGTAACAGGGGACGTTGCAGGGCTTGCGGTGGGAGAGGAGATGAAATCAGAGCATATGTTATGAGAGAAGGGCGTGGGTTGCAGGTCATGAGCTTTTGGAAATATATCCGAGTGCGGATATTCGTTGGGCACTCCGTGTTTTCCTTCCTGTTTTGTGAGTAAAGGCGGTCGGAGAAGACCGTATCTTTTGATTTCCCTATTTCACATTGCCGTGACCTGTTATTAATTCCCGAAGGACTAGCATCCTTTTGAAGTTGGATCAACGAGAGTCCATACATGGATACTCTAGAAGGTGAACATTTAGATACCTCGAGAGCTTGCACCGATCATCTCCTCTTCTTGCTGTGTTATATCTGATTTGCTGTTGAAGAAGTTCAACCGACTGCTCATTTGTTGTTGAAGAAGTTCAACCGACTGCTCTGATTTGCTGTTAAAGGAAGCTCTATAAAGATATATGATTTACTTTTTATTATCGTGCATCTAAATTATATCATATTTTTTATGATTATTGCAATTACCTATACATACCTATGTTCAGTTTCATGCATCATGTTATATTAGATCCTGTGCATAAATAGGTTTTTTCCGTATGCATACTTAAAAAGTTTAATTATCTTTTGATTTCCCCGCTTCACATTGCCGTGACCTGTTATTAATTCCCGAAAGACTCCCATCCTTCTGGGAGTTGGATCAGTGAGAGTTCGTGCGTGGATACTCTAGAGGGTGAACATTTGGACACCTCGAGCGATTGCACCGATCCTCTCCTCTTCTTGCTATGTTGCAGATCTGATTTGCTGTTGGAGTTCAACCGACTGCTCTGATTTGCTATTAAAGGAAGCTCTACAAAGATATATGATTTACCTTTTGTTATCATGCATGCTTAGATCTAAATTATATCATATTATTTATGATTATTGCAATTGCCTATACATGCCTATGTTTCAGTTTCATGCATCATGTTATATTAGATCCTGCGCATGAGTAGGTTTTTCCGTATGCATGCTTAAAAAGTTTAATTATGCAATACATACTCCCTAGTATAGCATGCCCAGGATAGGCTTCCGCTATACCAAGATTTCCTTCAAGCTGAGTTAATGGACATCTCATAGGATCTTCGAGGAGGAGATTGAGAAGTTATAGGCTTTTTTCAACAAGGTCTTGGAGCTGCTGAAGAAGGTGATAGATGGATCCCGTCAGCAGTGGTAGGGAGTGGCTTTGGTGGTGAGGAGCCTCGGAGGGTGCTTGTGGAATGGATTTCGAAGGAGGTAAGGCTCAAATCTAAACTAGACTATGATCCTGAGGTGTTTGCTTTACCGAAGGACCATTTTATGCTACGATTGAGGTCAAAAGTGGATTGTTCTTTGGTCAAAATGGGAGGACCGTGGTTTGTTGCCAAATAGCTACTGACGATGGAGGACTAGGAACCGGATTTCAACCCGAAGGTAAAGGTCGATCTAGAAGATGGTTGTGTGGATGAGGATGCCTGGGCTCTCGCTGGAATACCGGGTGTCTTTGGCTATAATGGCAATAGCGGAGGAAGCAGGTCGGCCATTGTCCATTGATGGGTTGATGGACTCCTTGAAGAAGATAGGGTATGCCAAAGTAAGGGTTGAACTAGATGCTGGGAAGCCTCTTAAGCCGGGTGTCCTGATTAGAGGGAAAAAAAGTCCATTTTGGCAATAATTCATCTTTGAAAACCTCCCACGGGTCTGCTAAAGATGTGGGACAATGGGGCACTCCGAGAGGAGCTATTCTATTCCAGTGGGGACTCAGCTACTGAGGGGACTGAGTTCTCTTTGTAGCTGGAGAATGTTATGGCGACAGGTGGGGAGGTTGACTTGGACACCCTAGTTCCCTTGGTGGTAGAGGATAAGGGGGCTGGTGCAGGGGGAAACCTTTGTTGGGGCCTTGGCTAGTGACCACCAGAATTCACCAACCCAGGGTTCTAAGGGCAGCGGTGAATGGGAGAAGAGATGGGGAGGAAGAGAGGGGGCTGGACTATCATCTTCAGAGTCATACTCGTCTTCTCCACCGGGGACTTCATCGACTACTACCACATCGACTCCCAACTCGCCACCAGACTCTGATAGGTGGCAGAAACCCACAAAGGTAGCTCGTCGGCATTCATCCGAAGTCTCCAAGGAGGGAACGGCTGCTCAACAGGGTGGTCCATTTATAGGTTTTGTGGCTCTTGGTCCATTGGGTGACCAGATGGAGGTGGGCTTACCAGCTGAAAACGACCCATGGGATTTGCTCATGGTTGAGTATGGAGCGCGTTCGTTGAAGCGAGGCAAGAGTCCACCTAAGTCCATTGCTTCGTTGGCTAGCCAGAGTACATCACCATCGGCTATCTCTAACACTCCAAAGGGGGCTTCTATTCCGGTCAGTCCTTCTCTTCTCTCTTTGGTAGGGGAATAGGGGAGCAAGGGTCTTGTAGTTGCTGGGATAACTTTGCCCATCTCTTCTTCTCTAGACTCTAAGGAGCTTCTAGCCTCAACAAGGAAAGGGGTGCACAGTGAAGTTAAAAAAGGAAGAGGTAAGGCTGACTTAGATGTAAGGGACGAGTTGGTGAAGCCTCCTACTGGGAGGCTTGAAAGGCCTAGAGAGGCAATGACTGGGGGGTTTCTACTGACTCAATCCTTGATGCTCAGGTTAAGCCTCAGGAAGAATTACAGGGAACCACTCTCTCCAAGCCACATGGACCGGGGAAATCTGTAAGAAATTTTGAAGGAGTAGGGGTGGAGGACCCAATTTGCTAGGGGAAGGTGCAGGGGGCTGGTGGAATTACTGTTGTTCAGGATTCTATGGTGAAGCCAAATGGGTCTGCTCACCTCAATCCAACAAAGGTTGCACTGTAAGATCTGAAGGCCCTCTCAGGGCTCCATAGGAAGAACAGATGGTGGTCAGGGCCATGAGGTGTTGGTGGGCAGATTGAAGCAGGCTCTAATTGGTGCCGGATCATCAGAAGAGGGAGGGGGATCCAAAAGGAAAGAGTCAGTCGGTGCTTAGGTGGGGGACACCATCTCCAAGTGACCATGTTTTTTCTATCAATGAAAATTATGGTATGGAATGTTAGGAGAGTGGGGAAACCCTCCTTTTACTCTATCTTCTGTAGATGGGGTCAGTTATATAACCATGACTTTTGTATTTTATTGGAAACCAAATTGTGTGGTCATGCTTTGGATCATTTTCGTAGGCACCTTCTGAGGAATTGGGAGCTGTATGCTGTTGAGTCTCAGGGATTGTCGAGTGACATTATAGTGGCCTGGCATCAGGGTGTTGCTAAAGTAGATGTTTTTAATTGTAGCAATTAACAGGTGGCCATTGTTATCACTGAAAGTTTTGGTCCTACTTTGTTGCTCTCTAGTGTCTATGCAAGCAATAGTTATAGAGAAAGGAGGGTGGTGTGGCAGGAGGTCTCTACCTTGATTGATTAGGGCATCCTTCAGTGGTGGCTAGGGACTTTAATTGTATTCTTGGTGCGGAGGATAAAAGAGGTGGAAGACCCTTATAGAGGATGTTACTTCTAGGGAGTTCGCCCACTTCATACAAGCCAATGATTGGTGGATTTGGGGTTTGTGGGGCGCTCGCTTCACTTGGTGTAATAATCATTCAGGTGGGGCTAGGGTTTGGGAGCGGATTGACAGGATTTTTGTTACTCTGAACTGGCTCCAACTAAATCCTGAACACCAGGTCCGACATTTGGCCAAGATTGCTTTAGATCATTATCCTCTCCTCCTTACTATCTCAGTGTTGGCCCCCTATCATGCACCATTCAGGTTCGAGAAATTTTGGCTAACTTATCCTAAATCTTGGGATATAGTTAGGAAAGTGTGGAGGTTACCGATCGGGGGGATGCGAGGTATCAGATTTCCCATGGGGTTGTCCTTGGTCAAGAGGCGACTTCTCAGATGGAATAAGGAGGAAGTTGGTAATATTTTCTCTAAGTTGAATAATGTGGAAAGTACTATTAAGGAACTTCAGCTCAAGGAGGAGGTTGAGGGAGGTCTAGGGGCTTCTGATTTAGCTGAGCTACGAATGAACCTATCCATGCATCATGCTCTTCTTAGTCAGCATGAGATCATGTAGAGGCAAAAATCGAGGGTTCAGTGGTTGAAGGAGGGGAACAATAATTCTTCTTTCTTTCATCGAGTTACTATTGTTCGGAGGCATAGAAACTGGATCGGGGTGCTATGGTCTTCTAAGGGGATTGGATGGAGGATGTTGACGATATTAGGCAGGAGATTACTTCTTTCTTTTGAGCTAGATGGGCTAGACCGTTGGGCGGTCCCCTCCCCTTCAATTCTCCTCATCCTCAGGTTTAGGTTCATCTGATGATAATTATTGGATTCTTTCTCCAGTTTCTGTTGATGAGGTTTGTTCAATCCTCTGGTCATTGGCTGAGGATAAAATCCCGGGCCCTGATGGGTTTTCCCTAATATTTTTCAGGAGATATTGGTCTATTATTTGGAGGGATGTGGTATTAGCTGTGCAAAATTTTGTCACTAGTCAAATGCCTGATACTTAGAAGCAGACTTTTGTCTCTTTTATTCCCAAGCATTCTCATGTTTCTGAGCCAAGTCATTATAGGCCTATCAGTCTGAGCAATACTCTTTATAAGCTTTGTGCAAAACTTATGGCTAACTGAATGAGGCATATTCTCCTTAATCTTATTTTTCCTGAGTAGGGTGCTTTTGTTAGGGATCGTTACATCTCTAATAATATTCTTATAGTATTGGAGTTCATGATTGATTTGTGGAGAGACCCTGTTACATGTAGTTTGATGGCCATCAAGCTTGACATGGAAAGGGCTTATGATCAGATGCATTCGAATTTTTTTGGAGAGTGCTATGGGAGACTTTGGCTTTCATCATAATTGGATTTCTCGGATCATGGCCTATATTACCATGCCATCATTTGCTATTCTTATTAATGGTACTCTTTCCGAGTTCTTCTATTCAAATATTGGGCTTCGTTAAGGTTGTCCTCTCTTTCTTTATTTATTTATTATTTGTGTTGACTCGTTATCGCAAGCATTGAGGGTGGTGGTATAGGAGTTAGCGCTCCAGCCATATCTTTTGACTCCTGGAGCTTCCCCGATCTCACATTTGCTATTTGCAGATGATTGCTTGTTGTTGGGGCGGGCCTCACTGACATCAGCATGGGCTTTCATGATGGTCCTTGAGCGGTATTACTTGTCTTCGAGATATAGAATCAATCTTTAAAAATCAGAGGTTTGCTTTAATCCGAAGACTCCTATTCGGCTTTGCTATTTGATAAGGGAGATTCTGGGTATTGCTGACCATGATGGAGTGCTTCACTATCTAGGAGTCCCCATCTCAAGAGGAAGACTTCGGAAGGCTGACTATGAACAATGGTGCTGGCAGTTCAGGAGAGGGTAGAGGGATGGCAGGGTAGAGCACTATCCTCCATGGGGAGGATTATCTTGATTCGATCAGTCCTCACTTCTCTTCCAGTATATTTGCTCTCTAATATTGTTATTTCCAAGTCTATGATTATTAAGGTGGAGCAAATAATTCATTCCTTCTTATGGCATTCTTCTCATAGGGGAGTTCATCTTTTGGGGTGGGAGGTGGTTTGCTAGCCGGTTCAAGAGGGGGGACTTGGTATTCAATCTCTTCTAGTGAGAAGGGAAGCTTTGCTTAAGAGGCATTCTGCTAGACTAGTACTGTCCGAAGAGCATGTGGACTTCTATGATAAGAGCCCAGTATGGCCCACCTTCTTTGCTTGTAGAGGAGGTTCCTTGCACTGCTAGGTGTACCTCAGCGATCTGGAGGGAGGTGTTGTCAAGGGCCTCAGAGGTGCTGGGTCATATGGGATGGGTTATTGGGGATGGTAGATCTGCTCATTTCATGACTGATCCTTGGATCTCGGAGGTTCCTTTATGCCGGTGGCCTACCTTTATTTCTATGAATGTTATTGATATTACGATAGTTGTTGATCTTCTTTCACTTGATGGTTCTAGCTGGAATGCTCTCAAGGTCACTCAGATATTTGGCGAAGTCCTGGGATAAAGGGTTCTATCCATTGTTCTTCTTGTTTACCTTTGTAGTGATGCCAGTGTTAGGAGGTTTTCTGCTTTGCCTAGAGCTCCCTTGTCTGACTTGTATTCTATGTTTAGACAACACTCGCAAAGAGGCTTCATATTGGATGGATTTGGTCTTTAGGGGTATATCCTCGGGTGTCTCTCTTTTTGTAGAAAGTTGCAGGCGCCACCTTTCGATGAGAACTTTGCTTAGTGCCAGAGGTATTCAAGTGCCTCCCTCCTGTCCGGCCTGTGGAGCTGATGTTGAGTCCATTGAGCATGTTCTCTTTCTTTGCCCGAGATCCTTGCATGTATGGAGGATAGCTGGCTATGATCATCTTTTTTGGATGCTGGTGATATTATCGATACCTTGTTGACCCTCCTTAGGTTGACTACAGTGCACCCCCTTCAGTCTTCTTAGCTTATATTGCATATCACACCTGGCTTTCCTGGAATGATCTGATTTTTAGTGCCTCAAGGTGTTTTTCAAGGGTCATCGTCAAAGGGCTCAGGCCTAGGCAGAGGAGTATCAGTTTATGACTGTAATGTCCATGAAGATCTGGGGTCTACTACTGCTCTTCGAGTACCTCGTAGGATCTTCATCTCTTAGGAGCCCCCTCCTCCAAGGTACGTCAAGGTCAATTTTGATGGTAGTGTTAAAAAGAGAGATGGACGGGCTGGGTTTATTATTAGGGGGTCTGGCCAAGGCATTATCGCTATAGGGGGTAACCTATTTTAACCCTACTATTTCGATGGCGGAGCTCAGGGCAGCTTAGGCAAGTATTCGATATGTCTAGCGAATCTTGATGGTTAATCTCCTCATCATTGAGGATGACTCCACCACTATTATTTCATGGATTAGAGATGCTATCAAGACCACTCCTCATCCCCTGATGCATGATATTGCCTTGATGCTGCATGGGTATTCATCTGTGCTTATCTGCCATATCTATCTGGAGGCAAATATGGTGGCGAATTGGATGGCTTCTTATGTTGCAAATCTTCTGTTCCAGTTTTATGGACTCACCTAACTCTCTCTCCTCATGCTTTTAGGATGTAATTTTTTTTGATTTTTTTTTGATATATTCATATCAGAACTGTTGAATGAATTATCTGCTTAAAAAAATTAATAAAACTTAGTCAGGTAGTTATAAGTATTATTGGGAATGTAATATGAAACTATTGCGAGGTTTCACACAAAATTACTGCCAAGGGATTTTTAAGCCTAACCCCCTAATAATCGTAAATTTACCTCCAAGTTCTTAAGCCATTCATCATTTCACCCCTCTGCGACACAGCATAGACTCGATTTCATGGTTCGTCGGCGAGCTCTTAAACCCTAATTGCCATTCCCCGTAGAACAGCGTGGAAGTAGGGTGGCATCGGGTCTGGTCGGGTATATACGGGTTGGGTCAGATTCGAGTCAGATCAATAAAGTCTCAACCTGAACCCAACCTATTTATTAAACAAATTATAATTTAAAACCGGAACCTGACCTATTTAATAAATAGGTTACCTGACCCGACCCAGTTAACCCATTTATTAAATAGGTAACCTGCTAACCCACTCAACCCGACCTGTTTAACATGTTTAATGAATAAATAACCTAATAATACAACCTGACCCGACCCGTTTAACATGTTTACTATATGGATAAACTGTTAACCCAACCCAACCCAACCCATTTAACCTATTTAAAATAAAAAACATAAGCAGCACATAGAAAGCAGGAAAAAAGATTTTTTTTTAGAACTTAGAACTATATTAAATATTAATAGAACATATTTAATCTTACAAGTTACAACGGACAACAGAAACTTATGCTGCTTAAATATAACAAAGTAGCAGCTTACAAAAGTAATTGAGATGGCACTATAAAGTGAAAAAATACAAGAGTTGATGATGATCAAATTAAATTCTACTACACACTTGAAAGCTTTGAAATTTGTAAACCCTCCTTAGTCCTTGCATAGCATTCTTCTTCTTCATCTATACTACTAAGTTAGTAAAATTGTAGATAAATCCTCCTTGCATAACAGTCAACAGATAAGTTAGCATATCAGTATCCACTAATAAGCTACAATATATATATATATATATATATATATATATATATATATATATAATATATATATATATATATATATATAATACAAACCTTAAAGATATTAAGTAAGCTACATAGAAAAGATAGTCACTTGCTTGAACCAAAAAGAAGAAAAGAAAAAGAGGAGGCTCTTATTTGTATTTAATCTGCAACTAAATCAAAATGACTATAATCGGTTGCATATTAAAAAAAGACCATCCAAGATTATTGCCATCATAAATAGTTGAATCAGTAAAAAGATATTTCAAAATTATCATAACCTCCACATATAAACCTTAAAGATATCTCAAAATTATCGGTATCAATTCATTAACCAATAAGCCGCACAAGAAAAGAAAGAGTTGGCCCAAAAGTCAAATCCAATATTTAATCTATTAACCCGACCAAATCTATTTAACTTGTTTGAAATAAAAAGTAGAAGCAGCACATGGAAAGTAGGAAAGAGTTTTTTTTTAGAACACTAGAACTTAGAAATGTATTAATAGAATGCATTTAACCTTATAACGGACCATAATAATATCTATTTAATATAACAAAGTAACAGCTTACAAAAGTAATTAAGATGACTATAAAGTGAAAAAATATAAGAGTTATCAAATTAAATTTTGCTATATACTTGAAAGCTTTAAAGTTTGTCTACAGAGAGATACAAGATATCAAAAAAATATATTCATCTATACTACTAACTCTCTAGAAATGTAGATAGGCTCTTCTTGTATAACAATCAAGAGATAAGTTAGCATATCAAAAAAATATAATCAGTATCACTATAAGCTGCAAAAAAATATATGTATCAAGCTGTATAGAAAAGACGGTCACTTGCTTGAACCAAAAAGAAGGGAAGAAAAAGAGGAGGCTCAAATTTTTATTAATCTACAACTAAATCAAAATGATTACAATCAGTTGCCTATTAAAAAAAAGGCCATCCAAGATTATTGCCATCAGAAATAGATAAATCAACAAAAAGATATTTCAAAATCATCATAACCTCCATATATAACCCTTAAAGATATCTCAAATCATCCATATCATTCATAACCAATAAGCCGCACAAAGAAAAAGAAAAATGAGGCTCACAAGTCAAATTCAACATTTGATCTATAGCTAAATCAAAATGACTAGAATCGGTTGCCTATAAAATAAGGCCATCCAAGATTGTTGCTATTTAAAATAGCTAAATCAATAAAATCATATACCGAAATCATCATAGCCTCCACATATAAATGTTAAAATAATTCTAATATAAAACAAGTACCTAAAATGAGTCCAAAGAAAATGCAACATAACAACATCCATATTCAAATAAGAATCGAAAAGAAGTTACAAACAAGACAATATGTCTAATAATATGAGTATCATAATCCAAAAAAGATACTTGACTATGATTTATCTTAATATGGGTTTGCATCAATATTGGCGAGCTTGAGTTGATTAGGCTTCATTGATGGAACTTAAGTCCATCACATCTTCTACAATTTCATCTAACCCAGGTTCCAAAACATCTACATTATAATATTACAATAGTTAATAATAAAATATTAAAAATATAATAGCAATGTAATTAATGAGTGATATACCTTCTTTCCAAACATCCAATCTTGAGTACAAATCAAGGCTTTAGCAATATCTGGTTTAAGTGCACTATGATACTTATCAAATACTCGCTCCAATACTAAAAGTGATTCAGAAACAACTATAGATATTAGAATAGTTAAAATTCCTGAGCAATTAAAAAAAAGTGAGGATATCAAAACTGATTGACTCCAAAATTCAAGAATATCCAAATTGGACTTCCTATCAACTCTAGGCTCATCCAAATATAATTTCAATTGAGACTTTTGTGTAGCAGTAACAAAATCAAAACTTTCAAATGTATCAAAATCCTACATTATTACCAAAATAAAATATTATTTATCATAATAAATCAAAAATACCATAAATAAAGAATAAATTTATTTTAATAAAAAATTATATTACCTTAAAAGCATCTGCTTTTCTACATGGCTTGGAAATCTCACTAGAAGTACCACTAGCCATGTCTCCATGAGTTGATATGCTAATATTTGAAGCTTTAGAAAATGAAACCATATACTGATTAAAGAGAGAAAATAACGCTCACGGATGCGCAGGGTCTGGGTACAACCATATCCATATAACTTCTTATAAATATCAACAAACTAAAATTTATATTGAGGATCCAAAATAACTGCCATGGCTAAGATTAAATAATGATATGACCATACTTTTCAAATTTCCATACATTTGCCGTGCCATTCTTTGTATGAAAATATCTACACTCTCCATCTCTTATTTAAAGTAAGCTCCATCAAAAAAACATGAGAAAAATATAAGTTTGCCGTAGAATATTAATACCAAAAAATACAAGAGTAGCATCATAGAATATACTCAAAACTTGTTAATCTTTTCAACTTTGCTCCACTTTCTTCAGATGGACAATGTTTGTAATTAGAATCCCATATTGTTGCCGCTCCCGTCATCGCACCCGTGCCACGGATCCGCCGATCCCTCCTAACCGCCTGGCGAAGGAGCCTCCTTGACTGCGACGAACCTGCAAGAAAGGGGTTAGAAGACCCTGGCCGGGGATCCCGGCGAGGGAACTCCGACGGTCAAGTCAGTAGACGACGAGAAGGAACAGACTCTCCAGACGGACCCCCGAAAGGGTTCCAGACTTAGAGAGTTTACTAGTGAGAGAGACGCTCTGGGGACCAGAATCTCGGCTGGGCCTCCTTGCCGAGCTCACGCCCAGTGATTCCCTCTCGGGATCTCTGGTTTTCACTCTCCGGAGCGAGGCCTTTTGCCGTTGCTTCTCCTTTGTCCCCAGGCTTGTTCGCTTACCTCTGTTGTCCCCAGATTCCTCCCTCTTTATCTCCTTCCGTCGTGCGCTTGTCTTTTCCTCCTGGGAGACTCCCCTCCCCTGTCTTCTTCTCTTTTCCCCTTTCGGTGAAGGGGGGCCAGGCGGCTTTCCGACCTCGTCCGCCGAGCCCAGCAGGAAAAGGCAAAGACAGGAGAGAAAAAGAGAGGGCGGCGCTGACAAGGCGGCCGGTCAGGCCTCGGGCCCAGCAAGAGCGCTCTCTCTCCCAAGCGTGGGCGCCATCCATCTATAGGGCCTGTTCCGTCAGAATCGTGCCCCTCGGCTGTGGAGCTTGTCGGGCCGATGCAAGTGATGTTCCGCGTGCCGCCGCCCTCCGTACGGGTGCCGTCTGGGATTCATACGGCCCGAGGGATGGCCTCGGGGCCCGCAACTCTTCCTTGAGATCTTCTTCGTACGGGCGGCCTGACCTCGGCCGAGGTGGACCCGTCTCCGGGGGCCACCTGGCGAAGAGCGAAGGACCAGCCGACCTCGGCCTAGGTGGACCCCTCCTGGGTGGACACCTGGCGGGATGGCAGGAGGTCGCCTGGCCTCGGCCGAGGTGGACCCGTCTCCGGGAGGCCACCTGGCGAAGGGGCGAGGGTCGGCCGACCTCGGCTTAGGTGGGCCCCTCCTGGGTGGACACCTGGCGAGGTGGCAGGAGTCGCCTGGCCTCGGCCGAGGTGGACCTGTCTCCGGGAGGCCACCTGGCGCAGGGGCGAAGGGTCGGCCGACCTCGGCTTAGGTGGACCCCTCCTGGATGGACACCTGGCGAGGTGGCAGGAGGTCTCCTGGCTTCGGCCGACTCACTTGGGCGGATATCTCCGGGCTTGGGCTCCATCGAGTTGGTAGAGGAGCTCCGATCCGAGCTCGACCTCGGCGGGGGCAGTTTGCCTTAGAGAATTGTCGGGCGCTGTAGTCTTGTCGAACCTGGTCTTGAAGACGTGGCGCTGACTCGGCCGAAGAAGCCTCCCATGGCCCGAGCGCATTCGGTGGTACCTGAGCCTGGCCACGTCACTGTCACGGCTGTAACAGTTGCCCCCCAGCCCGCCGTTCCGTCGGGGCGTCGTAGAACGGAACGTCGGGATTAAATGCGGACATGACGTGGGGAGGCGAAGATCTTGCATCATAATTGCCACGATCCTCGTCGCCGTGGCTCGATGCGGCAGAAAACCTATGGGGAGCCGCCACGCGTCGCCCACTTGCCCGCAATAAATGCGTCTCTTCGAGGCAGAGGCCGTTGCTCTGCTAACGAGACATCGATGTCGGGCGTGCGCCCACGTGGCGATCGTCCAGTGGCCCGAGGCGGAATGACGGGTACGGCCGCTGTCCGCTGAGTTTGAAAGGGAGGGGACTTTCCAGAACGAGGCCTTTTCCCCTTGCTTCGTGGGCGGTTTGCTGCAGGCTAACTCCTGTTGCCCTGCGCTCGTCTGGCGTATTTTCGGTGAGTGCCCTCATCTTCTCCGGCTCCCCTCCTTCCCTTCCTTTTTCTTTTCTCCTTGATCCTCCGTTCTTCTCTTTTTCATGGCGCGCCGTCGCCATGTCTCTTCCAACCCGGACGAGGCCGGTCCATCCCGGCCGAGGACTCCATCTTCTTCCTCCTCAGATGAGGAGACAATCCCGGAGGAGATCCGCCGGCGTCTGCAACCCGGGGGTGTCACCATTGGCATCCCTAGGGGGATCCGGCCTCCTCCGGTTGCTCCTGCCGTCCCCCTTCGCTCTCTTCCGGCTCTTCCTGCTCTTCCCGCACCTCCTTCTCTTCCCGCCGGTCCCTCCGGTCATGCCTCCACCATGACCGAAGGCGATCTTTCTCTGCTCCGGGATGCTTACGGCATCCCGGGGTCCATTCGCTTGTTCGTTCCGCGGTCCGGGGAGCGCGTCACCATGAGTGGCCCCGGCCGCATAGCCTTCTACGAAGACTTCCTCCTCGGGGGTCTTCGGTTTCCTCTGCACCCCTTCTTTCTTTCTTTCCTCAGCCATTTCCGGCTTGTCCCGGCCCAGCTGGCTCCCAACGCCATCCGGGTCATCTTTTCTTTCATTGTCTTCTGTCACTTCCACGGGTTCGTTGCCCGTTTCTCCCTCTTCAGGGCCTTGTTCACCCTGAAGAAGTGCTCCACCGATGACGGCTGGTGGTATATTTCGCCCCGGCCCAGGTGTCTCCGGTTCGACATCCCTTCCTCGGTGAAGGGCTGGAAGAGCCGGTTTTTCTTCGCCTCAGTCGAAGATGTCGACTGGGCCTGGAGTGAACCGGACCGGTCCCCGAACCGGAACTCTCGGGTTGAGTCGGCGGACCAGGAGTCCTACTCCCAGCTCCTAAGCGACGTGGTCCCGGCACTCGACGTTCTGCTTTCGGAGCAGAACCTTTTTGAGGCCGGGATCAGTCCCATCCGCGAGACTGGTGAGATTCGGCCCCACTTTGACTTCTGCCCCCCTTTTTCTTCATGACCGAGCCGGCTGACTTTCTGTTCCTTTGTGTTGCAGGGATGAAGTTTTCGCTGGAGAACCTCCTGGAGGGCGCAGCCCAGCGAGATGTCACCGAGGTGGACGAGCCCGCGGCGAAGAGGGCTCGTACTGAGGCGAGCCGGGAGGTCGTGGCGGCGACCGCACCCAGCCCGATTGCCGTCGCTCCCCCGCCCAGGCTGCCCCAGGGCGGGGCCGCTGATGCCTCGGCCGCGCGACCTGGTGGCGCCGCTGCTGAGAGGGCTCCACCGCCTGCAGCTTCGTCCGGCGCCGGTCCCGTCGTCGCCGCTGCCTCGCCAGTGCAGCCGGTGGCCACCGCCGGCCCGTCGACCGCGGAATCAGCTGAGGGGGCGGCCAGCGCAGGAGCCGGCCGGACACCTCCGGCACCGGTGATCACCCATCGGGACTCGGTCATCCGCGACAAAGGGCTCGCGGAGAAGATCATGGTACGCCTCCACCGCCCGGACCGCCGAGCTCGGGGCGGCCGGACTACGCAGATGCCCTGCTCGGGATCCTCCCGCAGCTTTTCACGGTAAGCCCGAGCTCCTTCCTTCCCTTTTTTTTTTTTTTTTTTCAAGATCTGACTCCTTTCATCCTGACCTGGTTTGCTCTTGTTGGCGCAGATCGGGAACGACGTTCTCCTACTGAGGAACTTCCTCGTAGGGAACGCACAGAGGGACGCCGAGAAGGAGAAGAAGCTCGGCAAGCTCGCGGCCGACGTCAAAGACCTCATGGAGAAGGGGGTCGAGCTGCGAGCCAACAACCAGGCCCTCCAGTCCGACCTGGCGCGTTCTGAGGGGCGGAACAAGGAGCTGGAGGCTTCCTTGTCGGAGGAGCGGGCCGCCCACCAACGCCGCACGGAGGAGGACGTGGCGGAGAAAGGCTCGCCTGCAGGCCCACTCCCAGTGGCTGGAGCGCCAGTTGGAGGAGGCCCGGCGAGACGCGAGCGCGGCGAGGGACAGGAGTGCGTACATCAACGGACTTCTGGAGGCCGCAAAGCGGGAGGCGCAGGAGGCCGTCCCGAAATACCGTGGACTCCTTCCTGAAGGGGTTCCGGATGTGCCGGGAGAAGGTGGGGGCCCTCTTCCCCGAGCTCGACCTCAGCGAGGTGGTGATCGGAGGCAGAAGGCAGGGAGTCGAGAGCAGGGCTCCTGGAGCGGCCGACGCAACTCCTGTGGCGCCGTCGACTAGCGAAGCTGCGGCTCCGGAGCAGCCTCAAGAGCCGGCCGCCGCAGAAGTCGAGGATGCGACGCCTGCGCCCCCGGCAGAGGGTTCCGACCCTGCACCCCACTGAGCCCGGCACCTCCTTCCTGTTTTGTAGTGTCTTTTCTTTTTCTTCTTCTGTATTTTCTTCCTTTGGGGACTCCCGGCCTGTCGGGACTCCGGCTTGTACTGATCCTTTGTATTAATGAAAATTTTGGTTTGATAAAATTTCGAGTTCATTCCATCTCACCTTTCTTTTCCTTCTTTCTGAGATGTTGGTATGGAATGCTTGAAGCGTTGTAGGCCTGGCCCTTCCATTGCTCAAATCGAAGGTTGGGGCCTCCCGGATCGCGTGGCGGCAAAGTAGGCCTTAAGCGGATCCGTCTTTGGGATCGCCCTCATACTTGCGCAGGGACATGGTTTCTGCACCGCCTTCCAGGCCGAAGCCCAGGGTCTCCGGACTGAGCTCGATGCCGCAGGCTTTCTCAAGCCTTATGCGGCTTGCTGAGCTGTTCTCCGGGCTTGCATGGGCGAACTGGGTCCGCGCCACCTTCCAGGCCGAAGCCCAGGATCTCCGGACTGAGCTCGATGCCGCAGGCTTTCTCAAACCTTGTACGGCTTGCTGAGCTGTTCTCCGGGCTTGCGTGGGCGAACTAGGTCCGCGCCACCTTCCAGGCCGAAGCCCAGGATCTCCGGACTGAGCTCGATGCCGCAGCTTTCTCAACTTGCGCGGCTTGCTGAGCTGTTCTCCGGGCTCGCGTGGGCGAACTAGGTCCGTGCCACCTTCCATGCCGAAGCCCAGGATCTCCGGACTAAGCTCGATGCCGCAGGCTTTCTCAAGCCTTGCGCAGCTTGCTGAGCTGTTCTCCGGGCTCGCATGGGCGAACTGGGTCCGCGCCACCTTCCAGGCCGAAGCCCAGGATCTCCGGACTGAGCTCGATGCCGCAGGCTTTCTCAAGCCTTGCGCGGCTTGCTGAGCTGTTCTCCGGGCTCGCGTGGGCGAACTGGGTCCGCGCCACCTTCCAGGCCGAAGCCCAGGATCTCCGGACTGAGCTCGATGCCGCAGGCTTTCTCAAGCCTTGCACGGCTTGCTGAGCTGTTCTCCAGGCTCGCGTGGGCGAACTGGGTCCGCGCCACCTTCCAGGCCGAAGCCCAGGATCTCCGGACTGAGCTCGATGCCGCAGGCTTTCTCAAGCCTTGCGCGGCTTATGAGCTGTTCTCCGGGCTTTCATGGGCAACTGGGTTCTGCCGCCTTCCAGGCCGAGACCCAGGATCTCCGGACTGAACCCGATGCCGTAGGCTTTCTCGTCGAAGTGAGAAGGGAGTGTTTGAAGCGGAGGAACTTTATTACAGGAGCAGGGAACCTTACATTACTGATAGTACATCCTCAGGTTCGAGGCGTTCCACGTCCGGGGGAACCTGGCACCCCCTAATTCCTCCAAGTAATATGCGCCATGAGGGAGGGCCTCTGCCACCTGATATGGGCCTTCCCAGTTGGGCGAGAGCTTGCCGCATTCCCGTGGCTGGGAAGCTTCAGCGCGCCGGAGGACCAAGTCTCCGGGACGGAAAACCTTCGGCCGCACTCGAGAGTTGTAATACCTGGCCACGCGTTGCCTGTACGCCGCCATTCGAATTCGGGCTTTGTCCCTCGTTTCCTCGAGAAGGTCAAGGTTGAGCATCATCCTGGCTGGGTTTTCTGTCTCGTCATATTGCTCCACACGCAGTGTGGGTAGGCTGAGCTCGATCGGGATGACTGCCTCGGCTCCGAAGACGAGGTTGAACGGGGTTTCGTCGGTGGCCGTCCTCGGGGTGGTGTGGTATGCCCAGAGGATGCTGGGGAGCTCGTCGGCCCACCTGCCCTTGGCCTGGTCCAGCCGCGTGCGGAAGGCCCTGAAGAATGGTCCTGTTCGTGACTTCGGCCTCCCCATTGGTCTGGGGGTGCGCCACTGAAGTAAAGCGATGCTTGATGCCGAGGTCACTGCAGAATTCTTCGAACTCCCGGCAGTCGAACTGGCGCCCGTTGTCAGTGACCATGGTGTGGGGAGGCCGAAGCGGCAGACGATGGACTTCCAAAAGAACTTGGCGACGTTTGCTTCGGTGATCCTCGCCAAGGGTTCGGCCTCGACCCACTTCGTGAAGTAGTCGATGGCCACTATCAAGAATTTCCGCTGGCCAGACGCCGGCGGGAATGGGCCCAGGAGGTCCATCCCCTACTGGGCGAACGGCCAGGGGGCTGAGAGCTGGGAGATTGGGTTGGAGGGCTGCCGTTGCACCGTGGCGTGATGCTGGCACCGGTCGCATTTCTTCACGAAGTCGGCGGCGTCTTCCTTCATCGTCTCCCAGAAGTAGCCCTGACGGAGGGCCTTGTATGCCAATGCCCTGCCCCCCACGTGGTTCCCGCAGACGCCTTCGTGGATCTCCTGGAGCACAAGCTTGGCTTCCATGGGTCCTACGCACTTGAGGAGGGGGTAGGAGTAGGATCTTCGATACAACTGCCCGTCCATCAGGACGAATCGCACGGCCTTCTTCCTGATGAGGCGAGCCGCCTCGCGGTCCTCCGGCAGGGTGCCATTGGTGATGTATGCGGCGTACTTGTCTATCCAGCTGGGTTCATGGCCGACCTGGTGGACCTTCACCGGTGCCTCGAGGCTCGGGACCTCAAGGCGCTCTACGTAGGCGCGTCCCAGCATCGTGTCCGGCAGGGTCGCTAGTCGAGAGAGAGCATCCGCGCGGACGTTCTCCCCGCGGGGATATGGAAGATGTTGAAGCGTCGGAATCTGGACGCGCCCTCTTTGACGAGCTCCAAGTATCTCGCCATTTGGGGGTCGTGTGCGACGTACTCCCCGGACACCTGCCCCGCCACGAGCTGGGAATCAGTGAAAGCCTTGAGGTTGGTTACGCCCAGCTCGTGGGAGACTCTCAGTCCGGCAAGAAGTGCCTCGTACTCCGCCTGGTTATTTGTCGCGGGGAATTGGAAACGGAGTGCGCATTCGGCGACGACCCCGTTGCTGTTGGCAAGGATGAGCCCAGCCCCGCTCCCCGCCGGAGTTCGAGGCTCCGTCTACATGGAGGATCCAGGTGTCCTCTCCGGGCTCGTCGGTGCCTATCTCCATCGACCGGCCTGAGGGGCCTTCTCGGGCTCCTTGCCCAAGCCTGCACATTCGACCAAGAAGTCGGCCAGCACCTGTGCCTTCATGGCCGACCTTGGCCTGTACGTAATGTCGAACTCGCTGAGCTTCAGTGCCCACTTTGCCAATCGTCCCGAGGTATCGGGTCGGCTGAGCACTGCTTTCAGCGGTTGATCCGTCAGGACAGCGATGGGGTGCGCTTGGAAATAAGGCCTGAGATACTGGGCAGACACTATTAGCACAAAAATGAGTTTCTCGGGCTGAGAATACCTGAGCTCCGCATCACGGAGAAGTTTGCTGGTATAGTACACCGGCCGCTGGGCCCCCTGGCCGTCGGTTCGAACCAAGACTGAGCTGACGACTTCCGGGTAATCGCTAGATAGAGGATAAGCTCCTCTCCCTCCTCGGGCCTGGACAGCAATGGTGGCGATGCGAGGGTCTTCTTCAGCTCCTCGAAGGCCTGCTGGCATTCCTCGGTCCAAGCAAAGTCATTCATCTTCCTCAGTACCTTGAAGAAGGGATGGCAGCGATCCGCCGACCTGGAGATAAAACGGCTGAGGGCCGCAACTCGGCCGGTTAGTTGCTGCACTTGCTTCTTGGAGGCGGGCTGCTCCATATCCAGGATGGCCTGGACCTTCTCCGGGTTGGCCTCGATTCCTCTTTGGGTCACCATAAATCCTAGGAATTTCCCGACGGAGATGCCAAAGGCGCACTTCGCCGGGTTCAGCTTCATTTGATGGCGTCGGAGGTTGCCGAAGTCTCCGCCAAGTCAGCCACGTGATCCGACTCGGGTTTGATCATTACCAGCATGTCATCCTCGTACACCTGCATGTTGCGGCCGATCTGGTCTTTGAAGATTCTATTGACCAGGCGCTGGTACGTTGCCCCCGCGTTCTTGAGGCCAAATGGCATCATCCTGTAGCAAAAAGTTTCGCGGTCAGTTATGATGGCGGTGTGCTCTTCGTCCTCCGGGCTCATTCGGATCTGGTTGTATCCGGAGAAGGCGTCCATGAACGACAGGAGGCGATGCCCTGAGATGGTGTCGACCAGCTGTCGATCTTTGGAAGAGGGAAGCTGTCCTTTGGGCAAGCTCGGTTGAGGTCGGTGTAATCCACACAGATCCTCCACTTACCACTACTCTTTCTTACCATGACCACGTTTGCCAGCCAGCTAGGGTACTGGACCTCCCGCACAAAATCGGCGGCGAGGAGCTTCTCCACTTCCTCGTTGATCGCCTTCTGCCTTTCCATGGCGAAGCTTCTCTTCTTCTGGCGGACCGGGCGGCAATTTGGGTCCACGTTTAGCCTGTGCATGATGACCTCGGGCGGGATGCCCGGCATGTCAGCTGCTGACCAGCGAACACGTCAGCGTTGGCACGGAGGAACTCCAGCAGGTGGGTTCGTTCTTCCTCAGGGAGCTGGGCCCCGACTTGCACCGTCTTCAGGGGATCCGAACCGAGGGGAAAATCAGCAGGCGCTCTACGGGCCCTCCCCTGGGTTCCTTCTCTCTCAGATCGAGGTCATCGATATCATGGGCGAGCTCCGCACCCCTGGCGCCCGGGACCGTCTAAAGGCAGAGCGGGACTGGTTGGGTCGTCCCCTTCATCTCCCCGAGCCCGGAAGGCATGGGGAACTGTACCAACAGCCTTCTTGTGGAGATGGTGGCGTCCAGTTGGTTGAGCCCGGGACGCCCGAGGATGGCGTTGTAAGGCGAGGGGAGCCTGACGACGGTAAATGTTATTAGGACGGTCGCCTGCCGGGGTGGGGATCCGGCGGTGACCGGGAGAGTGATCTCCCCCTCGACCCCCACGGAGTCCCCCGTGAAACCTACCAGGGGGTGTGCACCGGTTTCAGCTGATCGTGGGACAAGTTCATGCGGGAGAAAGCGTCGTAAAAAAGTACGTCAGCCGAGCTTCCACTATCAACCATGATTCGATGTACAGGATGCTTCGCGATGGTCATCTCGACCACCACGGCATCGTTGTTTACATTATCATTTCCCTCCCCCCCCCCGGGGAGGGATTACATCCTCCGGGTTCCTGACTTCCCGGGCTCTCTTCGTCGCTCGACCGGACCCGCGTGAGATCATGCCCACGGGCTTCTCCGTTGGGCGGTTGTCGATCGCAGGGATGGGCGGTAAGGCCGCAAGCGGCTGCCCTTCAGAGGGGGCCTCGTTCTTGACGAACTTCCTGAGGTAACCCCTCCTAATCAGCTCCTCGATCTCCCGCTTCAGGTGGTGACACTCCTCTGTGTCGTGCCCATGCTCGCGGTGGAACTGGCAGTACTTCGATTTATCTCGGACGGCTCTCGGGTTCTGAGGAGGAGGTCGGCGGAGGTAGCGCTCACCCTCGATTTCCATGAGGATCTTCGTCCGAGGTGCGAGGAGAGGGGTGTACCTCCGCTCGGGAGTGGCCTCGCCCCTCGGCCTTGGATTCGGGCGAGGGTCGGTAGACGGCCCGGGCCTCCGAGCTCTCGGGGCGTCCCTCGGGAGCGGCTTCTTCGGAGTCTTCCCGTCTAACTCTCGACGGGTGCGGTCAGCCTTCTCCGCTCGGATGTATTTGTGGGCGCGGAGGAGGAGCTCGGAGTATGTCCTGGGTGGCTTCTTGTCCAGGGAGTAGGTCAGGCGGGACGTCTTGAGCCCGCGCTTCAAAGCCAGCATGGCGACGGGCTCGTCCAAGCTGTAGATCTCCAGGGCCACGGTCTTGAACCGGGTGATGTAGTCCCGGAGCAGCTCCTGGTCCTGCTGGCGGATGGAGAAGAGACTATCCACCTCTCTCGGCACCTTTCAACAAGCGTCGAAGTGTGCCACGAACCTTCCTTCCAGCTGGTGGAAGGAACAAATGGATCTGGGCTCGAGGCGGGTGAACCAGACTCGAGCGGCCTTCCGGAGGGTTGCCGGGAAGGCAATGCACAGAAGAGCGTCGGTGGCCCCCTGGACCCTCATGAGGGCTTTGTAGCTCTCAAGATGGTCCAGAGGGTCGGTGGTCCCGTCGTAGGGATCCACTTGCGGCATGCGAAACCATTTCGGGATCGGTTCCGCCTGGATTTCTTCAGAGAAAGGGGGGCGGGAGTCGTAGCTCGCCGGGTCTGCCGACGAGTTCTGCAGGTCGGCAAATCGGCAGGCGAACTCCGCCAGCTTGCGCTCATGCTCCTCCAGGCGCCTCTCGGCCTGGCACCTGATGGCTTCGTCGGTGGAGTCTTCCACCGAGACTGCAGGTGAAGGGGGCGCCGATCGGTCTCGGCGCGAGGTCTGGCCTCGGCGTCGCTTGCTGCGATGCACCGCTTCGGCCCCGTCGGCTGGGGATCGGCTCTCGTGATCCTCCGAGCCGGAGTAGTTTCTCTTTGCGGGAGCTTGGTGGCTCCCCCGGGGGTTGGAGGCGGCCCTCGGATGGGATGGCCTGCCCTGGATGGAGCGCAGGCTCCCACGCTGCCCGCGGCTCGGGCCGCGGGGGTCCCTGGCTGCGGCTGGGTGGCCAGGGAGCGTTGCTGGTGCTGAAGCTGCCGGACCGCTGAGGTCAAGGTCTGCAGCTGCTGGATGACGGCCGCAAGGGGTCCGTCCGTCGGGGTAGGCTGCTGTGCAAGAGGAAGGGGAGCCGGATGCTCCCTCTCCGGGCTGAGGGCCCCTGGAGGGGAGTGAACCTCCCCCACGCGGCTGGTGGACGCCTCGCGGCCACGAGTGACCACCATCGTCAGAGAGCGCGACACCTGCAGAAAGCTGGCCCCCGCTCGGGTTTGGTGTCCTGCTCCCCTACCTGGCGGGCCAATCTGTTGCCGCTCCCGTCGTCGCGCCCGTGCCACGGATCCGCCGATCCCTCCTGATCGCCTGGCGAAGGAGCCTCCCTGACTGCGGCGAACCTGCAAGAAAGGGGTTAGAAGATCCTGGCCGGGGATCCCGGCAAGAGAACTCCGACGGTCAAGTCAGTAGACGACGAGAAGGAACAGACTCTCCAGACGGACCCCCGAAAGGGTTCCAGACTTAGAGAGTTTACTAGTGAGAGAGACGCTCTGGGGACCAGAATCTCGGCTGGGCCTCCTTGCCGAGCTCACGCCCAGTGATTCCCTCTCGGGATCTCTGGTTTTCACTCTCCGGAGCGAGGCCTTTTGCCGTTGCTTCTCCTTTGTCCCCAGGCTTGTTCGCTTACCTCTGTTGTCCCCAGATTCCTCCCTCTTTATCTCCTTCCGTTGTGCGCTTGTCTTTTCCTCCTGGGAGACTCCCCTCCCCTGTCTTCTTCTCTTTTCCCCTTTCGGTGAAGGGGGGCCAGGCGGCTTTCCGACCTCGTCCGCCGAGCCCAGCAGGGAAAAGGCAAAGACAGGAGAGAAAAAGAGAGGGCGGCGCTGACAAGGCGGCCGGTCAGGCCTCGGGCCCAGCAAGAGCGCTCTCTCTCCCAAGCGTGGGCGCCATCCATCTATAGGGCCTGTTCCGTCAGAATCGTGCCCCTCGGCTGTGGAGCTTGTCGGGCCGATGCAAATGATGTTCCGCGTGCCGCCGCCCTCCGTACGGGGCGCCGTCTGGGATTCATACGGCCCGAGGGATGGCCTCGGGGCCCGCAACTCTTCCTTGAGATCTTCTTTGTACGGGCGGCCTGACCTCGGCCGAGGTGGACCCGTCTCTGGGGGCCACCTGGCGAAGAGTGAAGGACCAGCCGACCTCGGCCTGGGTGGACACCTCCTGGGTGGACACCTGGCGGGATGGCAGGAGGTCGCCTGGCCTCGGCCGAGGTGGACCCGTCTCCGGGAGGCCACCTGGCGAAGGGGCGGAGGGTCGGCCGACCTCGGCTTAGGTGGCCCCTCCTGGGTGGACACTTGGCGAGGTGGCAGGAGGTCGCCTGGCCTCGGCCGAGGTGGACCTGTCTCCGGGAGGCCACCTGGTGCAGGGGCGAAGGGTCGGCCGACCTCGGCTTAGGTGGACCCCTCCTGGATGGATACCTGGCGAGGTGGCAGGAGGTCTCCTGGCTTCGGCCGAGCTCACTTGGGCGGATATCTCCGGGCTTGGGCTCCATCGAGTTGGTAGAGGAGCTCCGATCCGAGCTCGACCTTGGCGGGGGCAGTTTGCCTTAGAGAATTGTCGGGCGCTGTAGTCTTGTCGAACCTGGTCTTGAAGACGTGGCGCTGACTCGGCCGAAGAAGCCTCCACGTGGCCCGAGCGCATTCGGTGGTACCTGAGCCTGGCCACGTCACTGTCACGGCTGTAACACATATGAAAAAAAGTACGGCGATAAGTAAGAGCACTTTCTAACATCAAAAAAATTAAATTCCATTTTGTAGGAACATCTTGCCTTAAACTTTTTTTGCTTTCTAAAGATACTTGTCTAACACATTTCAAAAACTTTTATTTTCGAACTTGTGAATCTCTTACATATTTAATACTTTCACGAACCTTGAAAATAGGTTCATCTAACTCCTTCAATCCCTCTTGCATAATTAAGTTAAGGATATGAGCACAACACCGGATATTAAAAACTCACCATTTAAGTAAAGTGCATCCTTTAAATTAAGTTGGATCTTTAGCAAGTAAACAGAAACATCATTCACCGATGAATTATCCAAAATCATACAATTTTTTTTTTTTTCAATCCTCCGATCAATTAATAGACCATAAATTACTTTACACAAAGATATGCCATTATGTGGAGGAGGTATGAAACGAAAGTTGAGAACTTTCTTTGTAGTATCCATTCTTCGTCAATAAAATGGGTAGTCAAGTACAAATATCCATCAATAGTAATAGAAGTCCATAAATCTGAAATCAAGCTTAGAAGGAATTGACTACAACCATAATTCTAATTTTTTTTTATATATATATTTTCAATACATCTGCTCTTACAATATTTCGTGATATCAACTTGACATCCTCACAAACATAAGCAAATAGAGATCTAATGCCTTTATACTCAACAAATTGAAAAGGTAGATCATGCTTGATAATTGCATAAATTAGCAATTCATGAAATTTCTCGGGATTAAATTTACTTGATTGCATAGATATAGATCCACGAGATTGTGATAAAATCATCTGTCCTACATCACGATTCTTTTTACAACTTTCTAAATGTCTTCTTAAATTTCCAGTCCCAACCTTGCCCCCAAATTGATACTCCATACCACACTTTATGCATTTGTATTTTTTTTGTTGCTTCATTTATGTGAAAAAATTGATAAACAGCTAAAGTTAGCTTTCTTTTACGTTTGCCATATATAGAATCACCTACTACAGCTATATTAGAATTTATGGGTACTGATTCATTGGCCATATCATCATCACTTCCCAAATCCACATTGACGACAAGATCTTTATCCATCTATATCATATAATTTTAAATTATATCAAAAGATCAAACCCGATTTTTAATCATCAAAAATTAAAACAAAAAATAAAGGAAAAGAATGAGGAGGCTCAAGTTTACTATTTAATCTGCAACTAAATCAAAACGACTACAATCGGTTGCCTACAAAAAAAGGCCATCCAAGATTGCTGCCATTAGAAATAGTTGAATGAACAAAATATATATCCCAAATCATCGTAGCCTCCATATACAGACCCTAACCAATTTCAAAATAAGTTAGAAAGCTTCTTTACCCTCCAAGCAGTCAATACCTGATAAGAAAAAGATAACAAAATAGCTAGATCTACATGACGAAAGAACTACCAACAATAACAAGATCATGAATCATAGATCATGAGCAGCAAAGGAAATCGATACAAAAGTAACAAAACAAATATTGCATTCCTCCATATTAGAAAAAAACCTTATAATCTAGATCAGTAATACAAGGCTAATCTAACAAATATATCAAAAATTATCTTCAGAGTTCATAGTTTAGACCTGCTTGCACTCCAACAGTCCAACTGCAGTTACTGCATCAAACACGAGGGGAACAGAGAGGAAAAAAATCTAAGAAGGGGAGAGGGGAAGGGAAATAGAGGGATGCGCACCACTGTGAGATGGAGGGGAGAACGCCGAAGGAGAGGGGTCCAGCCGTCTAGAGGGGATGCTCACTACATCATTACCTGTGAATAGGGGGAGAAGCCCGAAGGAGAGGGGGTCGACGGGAGGTGCACAATATGCACCATTGACCACCGTAAGATTGGAGGTGAGAGAAGCTCAGAAGCTCAAAGAAGGAGAGGGGGGCCAGGGGGATGCGCACCATCGTGAGAGAGGGGAGAAGCCCGGCTAGGGGGATGCGCACCACCATAAATGGGGAGAAGCCTGAAGGAGAGGGGGCCGGGGGATGTGCACCATCGTGAGAGGGAGTAGAAGCCCGAAAAAGGAGAGGGGGCCGGGGCCCAGGAGGAGATGCACGCCGCGCACGGTGCACTGCCGTGAGATCGGAGGTGGGATAAGCCTGAAGAAGGAGAGGGGATCAGGGGAAGGTGCACGCTGCACACCATCATGAGATCGGGGACGGGAGAAGCCCGAAGAAGGAGAGGGGGCCGAGACGATGTGCACCACCGTGAGATCGAGGATGAGAGGCGGTCAGAAGCCCAAAGGAGAGGGGACCGGGAAAAGGCACACACCGCGCACCACCTTGACCGAGAGATTGGAGATGGGAGAAGCTCGGAAGCTTAAAGAAGGAAAGGGGCTGAGGAGGCCAGGTGGAATGGAAGCGAGCCGCGAGGAAACCGAATTGGTAGCCAAATCCTAGAAGTCGAGAAGATCGAAGAGATGAAGTCATGAAGAGATGAGGACCGGAAGACGAAGAGAATCAATCAAGAGATGAACCACGGTAGTCGGTACTCGACAGGTGCTCCCACTAATGGGCTTAGCCCAAAATTCAATGGTGGACTATATTAATCGGGTTAACAACCTAGCTTGACTCGATCTGTTTAGATCCATATATAAAATGGATTAAATGAATTAAATTGGTCAAGAATCGGAAATTTGAATCCAATTCCGTATATTAAATGGACCGGCCTGTTTATGATCGGAATTCTTTTATATTCGACCTAAATTTATTTAAAATAGATTGGATGCAGATCCGATTGACGGGTCATGAGTTTTGCCGCCCCTGCATGGAAAGAGGAAATTGGGGGTCTCTTTCGTGGATCCGAATGGTTCGCAACTGATGGTCGGTGGCGGAGCTACCTGTGGTAATTGTGGTGGCACCGGATTGGAAACTGAGGCGGGCTCCTTCCCGCCGCCGGCCGATCGGCTCTGCTGCCACGAACTCTACACCTGGTACGCGAATCATGCACAGAAATTGATCTATTTGGGAGCTTTGAAGCAATCAATCATGCAAAGATTCGGCTCTTTATCTTTACTGTATCTGCTGCTATGATCTGGATCATTACTTATCTATTGTTGGCTCCATGCTCTTCTGCCTACAATTGATGATTGGAATTTGGATCTTGGGGAAAATTTGTTATGTTGTTCTTATTCTCGTGTTTTTGTGGGAATTCAATATTTTTATTTGAAAGCATGGTAATGTAATCACTTATTCTCGTTTTAAGCTTGAAGGAATTTGAATTTTAGCTTTTGGGTGCATGTCTATGTATGCTGTGTTTTTTTCCTGGAACCTTGAGTGAAATGGGAAGATTATGTTCTTTCCTTTTAATTTTTTCGTCGATGTTTAGTCCTTCTACTCCTTCCTCCTCCTCTTCTTTTATTTCTGGGATCTAGGGAGAAAGGGGAAGTGGAAGCTACATCTTCATGGTCTCTGAGATATTTAGAAGGGTGATTTGTGCCATAATTATGTGCTGTTTTGCCTTAGGTTGCTCTCTCTACCACCCTCCCTCCCTCCTCTTTTTTTCCCCGCCAATTTGTTCTTTCCAATGGTGCGCGGCTAGTTGGTGAAGCTACCATGAGACTTTATTAAGCTGGTAGTGTTCTAGCGGCCTCTTTTTTGGTTCGTGTAACTCTATGTTGGGTTTCTCTGGTTTTGTCTTTCACTTGGAAATTTCTGATATTGGAGCAGAAACGCATGTCTATGTATGCTGTGTTTTTTTCCTGGAACCTTGAGTGAAATGGGAAGATTATGTTCTTTCCTTTTAATTTTTTCGTCGATGTTTAGTCCTTCTACTCCTTCCTCCTCCTCTTCTTCTTTTATTTCTGGGATCTAGGGAGAAAGGGGAAGTGGAAGCTACATCTTCATGGTCTCTGAGATATTTAGAAGGGTGATTTGTGCCATAATTATGTGCTGTTTTGCCTTAGGTTGCTCTCTCTACCACCCTCCCTCCCTCCTCTGTTTTTTCCCCGCCAATTTGTTCTTTCCAATGGTGCGCGGCTAGTTGGTGAAGCTACCATGAGACTTTATTAAGCTGGTAGTGTTCTAGCGGCCTCTTTTTTGGTTCGTGTAACTCTATGTTGGGTTTCTCTGGTTTTGTCTTTCACTTGGAAATTTCTGATATTGGAGCAGAAACGACAGCGGTGGATGGGTTCAGTTTTTTTGATAAAGTGGGTTGTTTTAGTGTATCAAGTGTTCGTTTCTAATGTATTTCTCTGATTTGGTTTGATCTTTAACTTTTTGAGAGGAATGTTGGTGAGGTTATTGAATGAATGCATGGTAATCTATTACTTTATCATATTAATAAAATCTCCAACCAGCTTGACTTGTCTTGAAGGAACTGCATTAAATCCACACTCCCCCTGCTAACACTCTCCATCATATTCCACGCTTACTAGTTACAGTCTTCTAACATCTTACATTCAGGGATTAAAAATGGACATGGTTTTCAGAAAATTTGTAATACATGCCTCCTAGTTCTATGTTACAGACCCCATCATTTGGTTCTACCTTAGAGATTTATGCTTCCCTTCCAAATATCAGACATATTGCAAGGGTAAGTCCTTATGAACACTGGAACACATGTATAATCATTTTTATGGCATCACTTAAAAAGGTAAAAGCAAAAGAAGAGAAGAAGAGAAGGAAGACGAAGGAAAACAACAATAACAGCAACTTCATTGTCATTGTCTCAAAGCCCCTCCACAAATAAGAGCATAACCATGGTTGCCTCATAAACGATCACCTTGTTAAATCATGTACTGGTCATTTTTCTTCATCATAGCTGATTGCTTATTTTCAAGAATCTGGATTCCATTGGTTTTGTTCTTTGAAGTCATGGGCATCATTAGGCATGACCTTATCCCCATAATGCACTATGTCTCAACCGTGATGGTCAAAACTGATAAATCATTTTGTCCATTTCCTATTCTTTTTCACTAGTAAAGCATTAATTAAAATGAGGTACTTTTCCATTATGTTGGTTGTACTGCAATACTTCCATCTAATAGCTGATCTCGTCCCCCCCCCCCCAACCCCCAACTTCCTGGTTTGTTGGTGATTTTTTGCCAAAAAAGTAGGAAAAGAGACAGCAAATCTCTACTTAATCAAGATTCAAGATGCTACTAACAGTGCTAAATTTCGGTTGTCCTTCATTGACCAAGCATGTTAAGTTTGTTGGATATTTAGAGGCATTCTCCATTCCTTTCTTCTTCTTCTCCTCTATTCCTTTCATTGTGATTGTTTGCCCGAAAAAGTAGGAAAAGAGTCATCAAGTTTCAAGATGCTACTATTAGCGCTAACTTTCGGTTCTTTTGCCTCGAGCGAGCATGTTCTCTTAAGTTTGTTGGATTTTTAGAGGTTTTCTCCCTTCCTTTCATTTTGATTGTTTGCCAAAAAAAAGTTGGAAACAAGGCAGTTAATCTCTTGTTAATCCAAATTCGAGATGCTACTAACAGTGGTAGCTTTCACTGTTCTGCCTTGACCAAACATGAACGAGAGATATCAAGTGCTAACCTATTTGGAGTGTTATTCTACTCATGTTTTTATACATTTGTGCACATAGTTATGTGTTTATGCATGCATGCTTGTTTCATCTGAAGAAAGTGACAAATGGTGATGACTTTATACCTTATAACTAGGGTTTTAATGTTGACATCAAGTTCAATTAATAATTTTTGAATTTATTCATGTTTTCCTTATATAAATATTATATGTCTCTGATACTGATTCATTGTGGTGCATGATAGTTATCACATATGATCAGGGGCGGACCATACCAATTTTTTTAGGAGGGGCCAAAAAAATATTAACCTATCTTAAGCAGTATTCTCTTGCCAAGTTATTCATAAACTTCATCTAATCAACTCAAACCACCCGAAATATTAATTACATTACATTCACTTTATCATGCCATAACCTTCGCATATTCTACATTTTTCCACATTGTTTAGCATTTTGACTCACAAAAAAAAAATCGTTACATGGAACTTCTCTTTTGAAAAAATCCATTCTTAATATGATAAGGAATGGATGTACCAAAATTATTAGATTAAGTAGCTTACCATTGTTACCAAGGAGCAAAAACTTCAGAAGAGGGCCAAGAGGCTGTTGTTATGGTGGCGTGTCGGCTCTGGCGTCGCCGCGTTGAACCACAGGAGGAACCGAAGAAGAGTCACTGTCGAAGAGAGGAGACGACGGATGGCCGGGATGGGATTTGGGGCCTTTGGGCTTCGGGACTTTGGAGTTGAAAGAGATGGCTAGGATCGACCGTCGGCGAAGGAGATGGCGGGTGGGGTGGCGCCGTGACGGGTGGGGGCAGCGGGTGCCCTATCGGGGTCGACGGCGGCCAACGGGTGAAATGTGGTTGGGCTTCAAGATTTTCGAGGAGACTGCTGGCTGCTGCGGTGGCCATCGACGAAGGAAACTGTGGCGGGTGGGCTGGCATCGCGATGGGTGGGTCAGCGTGTGCCATGTTGGGGGCGGCGGCAGCTAGCGCAATCTGGTTTGGGCTTCAGGATTTTGGAGAATAAGGAGATGGCGGTCAGCTGTGCTTCTCAAGTACACCCTTTTTTTTTAACAAGATTTTTTAGAATTTTTTTGGTGCAGGGAGAGTTTTTTTTCACTGATTTTTACTCTATTTCGATTTTGTTTTTGAAATCTTTTTACTGATTTTTTAAGAATTATTTTTGAAGAATGAAGGGGGCCAAATACCTATTCTATATTAACTTATTTTAAACTAACAAGGTTATTCATTTATTTATTAAAAAATTAGCAGGGCCAAGGCCCCCCCTTGCCCCCCCCCCCCCCGCCCCCGGCGGTCCACCCCTGCATATGATAGGGGATCCTAGTGACATTATATGTCTTTATTTTTTGAACTATCTTGCTAAGATGGGGGCTCTAGATGTGACCAAAGTGGTACATGAGCAGCAAGGGTGGCTCATCATCACATGCATTTGGCTAAATGCTGGGGATTTGACTTGAAGGAATTTGTATTTAGCATGAAGCGAACTGGCTATAGCCTGACATCAGTTATTAAAACTATTACATAGTTTATTCAAAACCAAACTTGTAGAAAGTTGTGTATCCGCTTAACATTCATATAAATATTAATGTGGACATTCTTGTATCCATGATCCTGCATTTATCCAGTTGCATTCCCATTAAGATTACCAGGGTATATTGCAAGTAATGTTAACTAGAAGTTTCCTTTGAATTTGTTTTGACATATATGATATTTGTAAGGCTTTCTTAATTTCAAAATTACACCATCTTTATGAAACTCGGGGCAAGCTCAGGTTTCATGTATCAGCCATGTCCAGTGTTGGACAACTAAGCTTTTATGGTTTCCCTAATTTGAAATTCATTTAACTTAATCAATATAATTCTTGTCATACTTTGACATTGAGAATGTTTGTTCTGAACCTGCAGTCGAGGATCGTCATCAGAAGGGCAGCTAGTCTTGTAGCTGGTTGTTAAAAACAATTCTTTTGGTGCTATGCTATTTTATTTAGACTATTACTTGCTTCAATTCTGGATCCTCTTTGCAAATGTTGAATAAGGATGTAGAAGTTCAATCTGATTGATAGGATTAAGTTAATTTTGTTATGGTTATCATAGTTTTGCCCTTCCCGCAAGCAGCCATCAACCTGGATTATTTTCCTCACATTTTTTCCTTCTTCTTTTCCCTGGATAAACCAGGAGAACTTACATGGTCCTTTGGAAAGTACATCTCAGAGCATCAGTTAGAGCTAGTTTACAAAGAACTAGCGGGAGGTTAGTGCAACAGGAAGAAAAGTTACCATGATTAGCTACATAGTTAGCAGTTCAGTCAGCCACTCGATTGGCCTTGCGGTAGGTGTGTGAGATGGGGAATGATTTGAGGTCCTCAGTGACCAGGAGAATATCCAGCAACAAGAGATGATTTGTAGATTTTGGAGATGGGCAAGTGGTTGATCCATTGAATACTATAGGTAGACTGGCCCTCAAGCCATATGTGAAATGCCCTCAGAATTTTGACCGTGCAGCGGACACATTCCAATGCAGCACATAGCTCCATCATGGGCACATTTCTATTATGTTCGAAGCTGCCACCAGCTGCTACGGTGACTCCCATGTGATTGTGGATAATGTCTCCAGCACCACAGCTGGTCTACCTCCCTCCTTGATGGACCTGTCGAAATTGACCTTGAGAGTGCCAGGAGGTGGGGCATCCCAAGACATACACTGTTGAATAAGGAAGAGGTAGTTGAGATCCCCAGGTTGCCTTGGTGTTCTCATACTCCATGGAGATCATGGAGGGCTTTCTGCAGTGAAACTCAGCCTACTGGAGGAGGGAAGTAGTGTGAACCATGGAAGATATGCCCATTGCGTGCTAGCCCAACAGATCTTGAACCAAATACAGCCTGAAAACATCAACATTATAACCTGAAATTTTTTTGAACCATGGAAGACATGCTGTACGTATAAATTTTTTATGCCTGAATATCTAGAAAAAATACAGGTCCGAAACCAAGGCTGTAATGTGCTTTTAACTTTTGATATCTCACATATCATGAGTCTATGACATATCTGGACCTCCAAAGAATCTTGAAATATGCCATGGAAGCTCGTATCTACAACACCTGAATTCTGAAATTGAAGCATTGAATCATATTTCTTGATCTATCCATGTGGTCATTGTGGTGAGCAGAACCTAGAATTCTTGAAAGCAAGAATGATAGGAAAGGTAACCCATTACACAGTCTTTTTCTGTCCTCATTTTTTGAAATTAGATCAATAATTTATTGTTGAATGGAAGTTTTTAGTTAGTATAACTTTAAAATTACTTTGCTTTTTTCAGTTTGATTACAACTTATGCAGTGGGCAGATTCTAATGTTAGTTCATTCATGTTTTACTTTTTTTTAATGAAATTCATATTCTGCTTTTGAGACTACGCAACCTATAGAAAATATACATGTTCGACTAGCATGCTTTTATGAGAGAAATGTTTTTTCTTTTAGAAAGGTGCTGGCTTCTTTATCCACTCACCTGCGTCTGTCTGTTTCCCTTTATCTTCACCCAAGGCACCTAGAAGACCTTGATGGATCTTCTAGGTTGCTGTTAGTTTAAATCATTGCCAGAACATTTTGAGCAATCGAACTTGCATGATGAGCATGGTTGTTGTAATTCATGGCTGGCAATGGGATGATCTTTGTCGTTGACCTTCTCCATCTTTCAAATTTTAGCACACAATTGCCTTAATTCTGTAGTCTTTTTTCCTAAATGTTCACAGCTTGCTCATAAATCTGCTGCTTTATGGCCAACTCCAAAAAATAATCATGCCAATTCTTGTGAACCCCGAAATTCTAACTGCAGAGATACTGATGCAGCACAGGATGCAGCTAGTAGGTATTATGACCAGTTGGACCATACTAAAAATCACAGGAACCAGCTGATAAATGAAGATAGCATCAAAATTTAGACAAATTTATATATTTATAGTTGCTCGGTTCTATCAAGTCTTTTATTACTGAGTCCTATTTATAGTATGATTTTGTAATATTGTATGAAATTTTTTTGACATATTAGTAGAACAATTCTTTGAGAGAACTTGCTTCCTCAAACGAAAGGTTTTTCAATCCAATTTACTTTCAATGTGCATGTATTTTTCTGAGATTTAATTTCGGCAATCAAATTGCTCTTCTTTGCATATAACCACAACCTAAAACAATAAAAGCAAAACCTCTGCCACTTAAATTGTTGTGAGAAGACACCTCCAGCGTGAACAATAATAGAAATTCACTCATGAAGGTCCTCAAAACCGGCAAATGACACAGTTTCCTCTAGATAGGAATTGGTTGAAACCAAGAAATTCCAAATGTTTTGTTTGTTCCAACAATCATACATTAAATTCTGAAAGTTGTTTGCAAAATAGCTGCTGCACCTAGGATTTGCAGTTTGAACTGATGATGAACTTTGATTGTTTCAAAGGCTTTAAATGGGTATATTTAAAAGCTAAAAGATTTATGTGGTAATTTCAATCAAAGAACTAGATAATTACTAGTTTCACTAAAAAACAATACTCAATTTGCTTTCAAGAAGAAAATCTGATTAATAAAATTATAGTATATCAGGAACAATTGATTTGATTATTGGAATCTTAAACATTTAGATGATGTGAAAACAAAAAAAAAAGGGAATAGGCATTAGATGTAATGCAATTATCATGGTGAAGTTTCCTCGGGACATCATTGCCAAGTGAAAGGTAGGATGTCCAAGACATCGTCAGGTATTGACTTCCAAGGTTGGGGTGTTGATGCTATCACACGAGACTGGACCTAAGCCAGCTCCCCAAGGCTAATGCCTAATAATACAGGGACATCAAAAGTTAGATGCAGTATTTGTAACATACATTGAATTAAACAATGACATAGAAATAGAGAAGAAGCATCGGGTGCAACCACCGACAGCTAGGAAGCAACCCACACAAAAAAAAAAGGATCAGAGCAAAACGAATGGGACACGGTGGACCAGGGTAGTCAACAAAAGAAACAAACCACAATGATTACCCGGGGAAGCTTCTTTGAGTCAAAAGTGGGGAAGATTACCCTTGGCGGATTCTCTTTTCGGTTACCCACTCTGTGGCCCACTTAAAAATCAAAAAAAAAAAAAAAAAGGGTAAAAGAGAAGTGGAAATGTATGTTCCAGGAATCGTAGAAACTGGAAAGCCTCGTGAATGTATCTTTAAAACATGCTCAAGATTTCACAATTGGCAAGTTATCGAATGTGGGTCAGCTTAAGATTTTGTATGGGCGAATGTTAGATCATGAAAATGATGTTACAACCTGGGAGTGAAGGATAAATCAGCATATGGGGCAGCAAAATCCAAAAAGACATTTCTTACAAACTGTCTCACGCCATAAGCCATGTTGCCCACTGATTTTCTCTCATTTTATTTAAATTTACTCGAACCTTTTCGTAGAAGCTATGTCATTATTTTGACTAGATTTAATTATTTCAAACCTTTTCAACTTGTCACACTTCACTGTAACTATAGACAATATTGGATAAAGCCTTTAGTCATGCTAAGTGTAAAGGTAAGAGCGAAGAGGATGCAGCATGCTTCCAAACAAATCCTCCATGCTAAAGCTTATCTTGGTAAGGGACTATTCCAGTATCAAAAATAGGGGACATCTCTTTCCAAGTGTAGCAAGTTGTCCAAATCTGCAGCCATAAAGTTTTTTTTTTTTTTTAAAAAAAAAAAAGATCAATACAATTTGGTGGTTAGGGAATGTGCAACCTTTGGTAAGTATGGTATATTGGGCTAATTATCAAATAGTGAACACAGATCACATGCCCATGCCAAAGTATGAGATGACACATGAGGGAGAAAGTATTTTAGTAACTTTTACGTTTATTATATTATTTCAGGGATAGTAGTTAGATGGTTAAGTGAGAAATTATAGGTACGTGTGATACACCATTATGAGCTGTTTTCCTTATAGAATGCGGCGATTGAAGCACGAGATGATTATTTAATAAATCATAACTAAAAGGAGGTATGTGTAGGATTTTTTATGGTGCTCCCAAGTCTCGGAGAGACTTGGAAAATCATGACAGGGATGCTAGAGACGATTCCTGGAGCTTGGGGGCATGTCCCAAGCTATACTAGAGGTATTCCAGGGTTTTCTGGGATTTTTTTCCAGGATCCCTTTTGAGTCATGTTAGGTCAGGGGGTTTGATCCAAAGATTATTAATTTTATGTTGGCTTTGAAAGGGGAAAGTTTTTTGAGAGATTGTAACGTAACCCAATTGGGTTATGGGGTTGGATCCAGGTTTGTTAAATTGGTTAGGAGGTTAGCCAATTGGTTGGTTAGTTAGTTGGTTGTAACCAATTAGAAAGCCCAACTATGTGAGGTATCCTAATCAGTTTGTTATTGGCTCAAGACAAGTCCTAACCGTCCATATGATTGAATCCTAACAAGATTCAAGAGGTAGTTGCAGTCCAACAAGAAGTCCAATATCAGATGCCCAATTCAAGAAGGCTTCAACATCCCCCATGTGCTATAAATATGAGAAGATGGGGTATGCGGTTGGAGAGTCCAAGAGGCCGACCCCTTTGGGGTCTCACGGTCATGTGAAGATCATGGAGAGATCAGCGTGAAGGCCTTGGTCCGTGGGGCTTGGCTCTTGGTTCCAAGGTGGAGGTTTCTTGGAGACTACACGTGAGGGAGTCCGCATGGGAGACCATGGTGATGAACTGCAGAGAGGCGCATGTGAGGGAGATATCACGTAGTGGGTTTGTACCGTGATGGTGTTTCACGGGGCTTTGGAGAAGGACGCACGTTGAGGTATTATCCGTGCATGGCGTATGTGGATTCTTGGGGCATGAGGCCTGCAAGAGAGAAGACGTGCGGGACGGCGAGAAGCTTCTGGGTTTTTAGAAGAGCTGTCGAGTGTTATATTGTTTGTTGTAATAAGGTTTTTCTCCAAATGAATAAAGCAATTTTTCTTTTTCTCCTACATCTCTTCCCTGGTAATTGTTTCCTTTCCGCCATGATAGTATCAAGTTGGATCCGGGTATTCCGTGGAACGGGTTTGCTCCCCAACAACTGGTATCAGAGCCGATCTTGATGCGGTGGCGTGAAGGATGCAGGAAAGAGGACTCGCAGTGGTGGTGCAGATATCTGGTTCTGAGATCTGGAGGTGAGGACTCGTTTCCCTCCCTGGAGATACGGAGAAGAACCGGATCTGGAGGTGCAGATCCAGATCTGGGCGATGCACGGAGTCGCGCGCAGATGTGGCTCAGGGCGTCGGCCGTAGTGGAGCGGTACGGGGCGTCACGGGACGATGCACGGAGCAGCGCATCGCAGGGCATGGCCGCAGGTACAGACGTGGCACAGGGCTTCGATCGCAGGATAGCGGTGCAAGGGCGATGCACGGCAGCTCGGGCGAGAAGGCGCAAGGGCGACGCACGGTCGCAGGCCCGGAGCAGGGCCGCGGGTGTGGACGTGGTACAGAGCAGCGTGGAGGCGTCGCAGCGGGCTGTCGCGGGCACGGCGTAGGGAGCAAACTCGCCGGTCGCACGGAGGCGCGGGGCGTCGCGGGAGCGGCGCTGCCAGTCGCGGGTGCTGGCTCGGCCGCAGCATAGCGAGAGCATCGCGGGGCATCGCGGGAGCGTCGCGGGGCCGGTGTGGGCGTGCGGATGGTGCGCGGTCGGTCACCGGTGGCTCGGCATCGTTGCGGGAGGTCGCTAGAGGCGACAACAGCGGCCGGAGGGCGACGGCGCGGCAGGGAGAGGCTGCGGTCCATGGTTCCCTGCCGTGGACCAGCAGCCATGGGAGCTCGTGGACCGGCTTGGCGTGCGTGGACCGGCGGGCTGGTTCACGGTGAACCGGCCAATCAGGATTTCAAGTCACTCTATGCTCTGAAAACTGTGTATATGGATTTTCGGCGATTCCGGGCTCAATTGAACTCCGATTTGAGCTCCGTCTGCGTCGTTGGACTCCATTTTTCGAGCTCTTCGAATTGAGATAGGTTGGATCCAATGATGGAGTCAGATTATAGGGTATGTGGAGATCGCGGTGCAGCGGCCGTGTGTGCGGGCTGCACGTGCAGGTTGGTTCCATTTTCAGCTCTCCCAGGCGGACAGAGGTTCGTCGTGTTGGGAGCAGTGTGGAGGTCTGCTGGTTGTGTGGATCTCACCGAGGATGATGGTTCCTGTGGTGCAGGAGTTCGTGACGGTGGTGTAGAGCTGCAGGTTCTGTGCTGTGGAGCATTGACAGGTCGGGTGATCTGTGGTTCAGCACAGGTGGAGCGACACATACCAGAGATCTTCAGAGCAGCATGAGTGGTAGCTCCATCAGTAGTGGACCAGGCTTTTGGTTACTGTGGAGGAGAGCAATCGGTAGTACTCCAGCTACCTGATCGTGATGGAGCTGGACGTGGGTGGTATCCTGCGTGGTTGTCGAGGAGTCTCGGGAGATGGATATCTCAGGGAGACTGAGTACATCAGTAGAGGCGGTGCCAGGGGAAGCTCAGGGAGGCAGGAGATAGTCTCAGAGAGCGCCGGAGGTATCGGACAGTCGGGAGTGTCCCGGTATGGCGGGATTGGCCTAGGAACGGAGATTGGAGCTGATGGAGATGGCAACTCAAGGAGACCAAGGATAGGTCTCAGGGAGCGCCAGGGATATCATGCAGCCAAGAGACAGGCTGGGACATGATGGAGCAGCCACTGGAGATGGTTGCTAGGTTCAGTTGCTAGATTAGCAGAAGAGTTGGGATGAACTCTTGGTTTCGGAGGAGCCTGCGGGATGCAGTGTATCCGAAATGGTCTAGGAGAGATCCGCATGATGCGGAGGGTCCGAGGAGGCAGCGACGGTGTTCGAGGTGTAGCGGCAGGCTCAGCAGGGCAGCGTTGAGTGGCTGGCCTCAGGGTTTCTTTCTATGGCATCAGTGGGACTTCAGTTTCAGGTGGAGCACCCGAGAGAGGTGGCTTCACGGGTGGAGCATCCGAGAGAGGTGTCTTCACGGGTTGAGCAGGATTCGACACGAGTTCAGAGCGGGAGATGCAGGCATACTGGCCATATCCTAGCTTGAGCGTCAGGGGTGTACTTAGCCAGGTGGAGCAGAGTGTGCAGAGATTGGCGTGGCTCTGAGAAGATGGTGTCAGGTAGTGCTCCAGTTACAGCGAGTGCTGGTTCAGGTTCGCTATGTTCTCTCCAGGGAAGTCCAAGAAAAAGTCTGATGTAGCTGCCAGGCAGAAGGAAGGCTACAATCATGGTGCCAAGGTACAAGCAAGGACTTCAGCTGTAGAGGCGGTCATCCCAAAGGTCTCCAAGTGAATGCAGCAGCTGAAGGGTGTTGGCAAAGGCAAGGAGATCCGCATGAGCTGTCAGGACACGCAATTACAGTCGAGTTGTACATTGAGGACATTGCCAGGTTTGCTAAGGCTTGGGGCACCAAGGTAGAGATTGTAGGATTTTTTGTGGTGCTCCCAAGCCTTGGAGAGACTTGGGAGACCATGGCAGGGATGCTAGAGGCGATCCCTGGAGCTTTGGGGCGTGTCCCAAGCTATCCTAGAGATATTCTAGGGTTTTCTGGGGTTTTTCCCCATGGTCCCTTTTGAGTCATGTTGGGTCAGGGGGTTTGATCCAAGGATTATTAATTTTATGTTGGCTTTGAAAGGGGGAAGTTTTTTGAGAGATTGTAACATAACCCAATTGCGTTATGGGATTGGGTCCAGGTTTGTTAAATTGGTTAGGAGGTTAGCCAATTGGTTGGTTAGTTGGTTGGTTGTAACCAATTAGAAAGCCCAACCATGTGAGGTATCCTAATCAGTTTGTTATTGGTCCAAGACAAGTCCTAACCGCCCATGTGATTGAATCTTAACAAGATTCAAGAGGTAGTTGCAGTCCAACAAGAAGTCCAATATCAGATGCCCAATTCAAGAAGGCTTCAACGTTCTCCATGTGCTATAAATATGAGAAGATGGGGTGTGCGGTTGGAGGGTCCAAAAGGCCGACCCCTTTGGGGTTTCATGGTCATGTGAAGATCGTGGAGAGATCAGCGTGAAGGCCTTGGTCCGTGGGGCTTGGCTCTTGGTTCCAAGGTGGAGGTTTCTTGGAGACTACACGTGAGGGAGTCCGCATGGGAGACCATGGTGATGGACTGCAGAGAGGCGCACATGAGGGAGATATCACGTGGAGGGTTTGTACCGTGATGGAGTTTCACGGGGCTTTGGAGAAGGACACACGTTGAGGTATTATCCGTGCGTGGCGTACGTGGATTCTTGGGGCATGAGGCCTGCAAGAGAGAAGATGTGCAGGACGGCGAGAAGCTTCTGGATTTTCAGAAGGGCTATCGAGTGTTATCTTGTTTGTTGTAACAAGGTTTTTCTCCAAAGGAATAAAGCAATCTCTCTTTTTCTCCTACATCTCTTCCCTGGTGATTGTTCCATTTCCGCCATGATAGTATCAAGTTGGATCCGGGTATTCCGTGGAACGGGTTTGCTCCCCAACAGTATGGTAGAGGCATAGCAAGGTAGGTAGATAGGTGAGCATGTTACACCATCCATCATTGCAAGAATTTCTATACAAGAATACTGTTGGTATTTAACTACATCTTAAAATTTCACTTTTTTTTTTTTGTGGATTAACAAAAGGGATGGGGGGATAAATCCCGGTGTAGCTATCCCGCATGCTCCCATCCCGTGGGATAATGTTCGATTCGAGACGCTCAGATTTTGCAGTCTCTTTCCACCAAATGGTGACAGTCTCTTCCCACCACTAAGATACCGGCTAGTAGAACATGAACAAAGGAGGATATCCTGATATTTCACTCACATCAACTATCGTAGGTCCCGAAAAAATTTCTGAATTTAATCAAGTCACTCACGAGATCATGTTTCGAACATGCGAACAAGAACAAAGGAGGAGATCCTGATATTTCATTCACATCAACTATCGTAGGTCCCGAAAAAATTTCTGGATTTAATCAAATCACTCGCGAGATCATGTTTCGAACACGCGACCTTTTAATAGTGAGGCAAAGTCTTTACCAACCAGGCTACCGACTTAGCGGTTAAAATTTCAACTTTAACAAGCTCTTGGAAAAGCTGCCTGTCATTGTGTTCTAGATCCTTGTGCTGTCAGATTGTCACAAGAAGATACCTTGAAAAGCAATATTCTAATATAACTAGATTGTCATAAACTAGCAGTTTTGAGAATATCATATCATATTGTTTATACTTTGTATGGTAGAATTATGATTGCTTGTACATGTAAACATGGTAGCATATACCCCTGTATTTGTGTCTTTTCTTTTTGTGTTTATGTATACGCATCTCGGTTTGTTGTTTGTTTTTGTGCTTTTGTTTATAACTAAATCCTATCAAAGCCTTAACATGTTGTTCCCACCGAGACTACTTTCTACACTATTATCTGAGATGATCCTAAATTTCAGGTTTTATCTCAAATCTGATACCTGTGGCAAGGATTTTATTTGGCTTTTCGACTTTAATGATTGCTTGTGCCTGCCATCCTGTGGTTCCATCTGGAGGATAAACTGTCACAGTATCATTTTTAAGATTTAGATGGAAAAAAAATCCAATCTAAGATTAATTACAAGGATTTTTTTTTTTCCTTGGCCCAGGTAGAATTTTGAAACTTAACTAAAAGGAAGAGATGACTTTTCAAAAAGAGATATCATGCCTTCCCCCTAGTTATCAGTCCTGCAATCATACTAAATCTAACTTGGGTCCTTCAACTGAAACGGTCCAAAACTTGCACTTGATGGGATCCAAAATCACCATCAATGAGAGGATTAAAATACTCCCATTTTGGACCTACATTGATCAATACACCACCTACACCCCTGGTTATCCAGAGGACCAACATTTATCATGTACCAATTGAACTGAGAGTTACACTGACATATGTATGCTCTACCCAACTGCCAACTACAATACTACCGGTCTTTTTAAAGTGGTATCTTTGTTGTTCTGATCACTTCCGTTCAGAAGGCACATGACACAATATATATGCTCCAGAGTTCATATTATTTCTCTTGGTTGAATTCCAAAACAATAACATATTGTGGCTAATGTTGGCCTTCCATGTCGGCTTACTAGCATCATCAATTAGGAAGAAGCTCAAACATTCACATCTCTTTCTGATATCTGTCTTATATCTTTATGTTTGTCCAAAAATCGATTCATTTTGTCTGATTTCAGTGACTACAGGTACACTCTTACTAATTGATCTAGTCTTGTTTTAAAAAAAAAAAAAAAATGTTTTGGGTAGTCATCTGATCTTAAGATATATATGGTGGGGAATTAGATAGTAGGGTACCCTTCCTACCAACTTCCTTCAGTCGAAGTAGGTGGCTTGGCCCGCCCATCCAGGCTGCCCCAATCAATGGACCTTAACCCCAAGTTGGTCATATTTAAAGACTCTTTTTTGCCTATTTAATGTCCGCAGGATCCTTGGGTGAAGCTGAAAAGTATTGCTGCATGAATGATTTCAAGTTAATTTATGACTTGAACCAGAGAGCCTAGAGGTCTAGAAGAGATTTCTTGATAGCTTTCCTGGGATCTTGTTGAGGACGGGTTATAGGAAATGTAGGCAAACATGAGGGACCAAAAATAGAGTACATGCAGTGTGTGAGATTTTAAACAGTGCTAATAAGAAAGTTAACTAAAATGAAGTGACATTTCCTTGTTGATTCTTTCTTCTAAGTTGAGAGGAAAAGAAGATATTGGAAAGTTCAACATCAACTGAGGAACTCTGAGTGTGTTTGAAATTAATTTCCTGGGGTCTTACTTGCACTTTGATTGTATCAAGCCTTCATGAACAATGAAAGAGAGATGCAGTTAGAAGCTTTCAACAGTGAATGTTCCTTTCTAAGGAATTTGTCACTGTTTCTTCCATTTGAAATGAGGCAGGAGAGTTTGTGGGAGCTTTACCTTCGTTTTGTGGTGGACCAGTACATCAACAATAATTTTTTTTTTTTTAAAAAAAAAGAACATACCATCAGAGTATTTAGCACCCTGTTGTTAGCTTCTTCAATACGCCCCTTTCATTCGATTGAGATTATAAAAAACATGACAAATTAATTTACTAGGCTGTGCTGTGTACAGTACAATAGAAAAATGCAAGGTTCATTTATCACCTTTCAATTTCACTGCAGAAAGTCCAAATCCTGAGATAAACACCTTTTGGAAACTAGCTACCCTCATTGTACATCCAGTTTACTTTTCTCTGCTCTTGTAAAGAACTCTCATTAAAAAATTTGGGTGACTTGGCCTCCCTTTTTCTCAAAAAAAAAAAAAAAAGAAAAAAATTCACTGGAGTCCTTTTGTTTAACGAGAATTACTTCTCAATAGAGAAAGCTTAAAATTTTACAGAATTACGAATCCCTTAGCCCAACCCTTCCTGACCGAATATTCATCCAACTTCCCTGGTTCACAAAATACCAAGTATCATTTCCTAGAGAGCTAAAAAACACTTCACACAAAATAGTATATAAATATGAATGTGCTAATGCTAACAAAATTTCTGTCTTTGCACTGAAATTATATAAATTATCTGAATTATCCTATCTTCATTTAGAAGAAGAAAGAAAACCCTTCTCGCTCAAAGCCTATACTCTTATCAAATTATCCTTCTTTTAATATTTCCAAATTCGATAAGGATGCCGTCGAAAGCGTTTCACTTTTTTTATTGGCCCCAAGTATTAGAGATCCTACTTGTTTGGGTTTCCCATAAAACTAGTACTTCGGATTTTTGGTTAGGGTAAAGAAAAGAAAGAAAAATTGAGCCACTTTTTTTTTTAAAAAAAATGTATATAGAAATTGAGTCCCTTTTTACTGAATGAAATAACCCAACAATTTACACTTAAAAATTTGAAGCAGGACGTCAGCCTCATTAAGTGAGCTGGTCCTCGATCGATTCATTTTAACTAAATTACCGCAAGAGTTAGAGAGCTCTCTTTCGTTTTGCAGCCCCGTTCCCTGTATTCTTCCTTCTTCCACACGAGTGAGGTTCCAACGCGCTCTCAAATCGAATTAAGTGCTGAAAAGGAAGCTGCACCCATCTTTCCTCGCTTGATGCTGACATATGAACCAGCTTGTTCAGTTCAGAATAATGATCTATGCGAACTGAACAATGATGTCCACAACAATTAATCCACGGACAGATCCAATCTCAACTCCGATGCCATGGTAAAACAAGGGAAGAAGGCGAAGATCACTGTATATCGAATTGTATCTGAATTTCTTATTTACAATAGCATGTAAAACCTTAACTATAACGGACTTTGAGAATGATAATAATTCTATTATTAGTACAAATTGGTTACATTAACACAACTCCGGTTCTTGTCACTAACAACAGGACACAACAATCTCTGCTTTCTTCTTCTCTGGCTACCCATGTCGCATCACCCAAGGAAACCTATGCAGAAGCTGCTGCTATCTCTTTACACATCCATCAAACCAAACTCTAATTTCACCATCTCAACTTATATATGATCAGAAAAATAAAAAAAAAAAAAAAAAGGTAAGAAGAAGGATAAAGATGGCTGTGGTTGAGAAAGCATGGGAGAGTATGAGCTATGCTGATATATATAAACTGAAGCCACGTTATTCTTAACATAGACAAAACTTGATATATCTAGCTATTACATAGCTCAATTTTCGTTTTTCCTCTTCTTTGGTAGATGACGAACACTACCACAAACGTTACACTCCCAACCAGACCACAAATTGTGGAGTTAGGCCTCTAGGCAGCAGTGCCTTGGCTGGATCCATGACCGAGGATCGACAATATGGCGTTTTTCATATTAACGACGGAGTGGCACCCCCTGAACCTGCCGGTAGCCCCATGCCGCATCCTGAAGCACAACGTCGAGGTTGGGGACCCATCGTCGGAGTCATCGTCGTCGCCCCGGGAGGAGAATGAAAACCTCGTGCTGGAGGACCGCCGGCGCTGGTGAGTGCCCGTGGATCCCGTTGGAGAGAGCGGGGAGGAGGAAGATGACACCGACGATGATGACAGCGAGACAGATGGCGAAGGCGGTGCATGGGCCTTCCTCAGAATGAGCCTGGGGAGGATGTTATGAATGAGGTTGGATTTGGGGGACTTCTTGGATCTGTTAATCTTTGGGCTGGAGTAGTACGAGGGTGGAGGGGTGAGGGGAGGGAGGTTGCTGGTGGGGATGGTGTTCTTTGGTGTCCCAGGTCGTGATTCCCACAAGAAAGGCACAGACCCTGTGGCCACTCCATAGTAGACCCTGAAGGAAGGGTTGGCCAGAGAGCTCTCCTTGGATAGGAGCCTGGTGTAGAACTTGTCATCCTGCCTTATTTGAAGGAACTCCTGGGGGATATCTGAGCTTTTGGAGAGCATCTTTGTCTCAGAGAGAGAGAGAGAGAAAGAGAGAGAGGAGGAGGAGGAGGAGGAGGAGGGTGGACTTGAAGCCTTGGAGGGAGCTAGGACCTCTGGCAAATGAACGATGGATTTGCTAAAGGGCTTTCGGTTTGTGTTTCTTGAATAAGCTATAAAGAAAGGCCATGGACCCCTTAGCCATAAAATACGGTTATGGACTCGGCACATGACGGATTGGTTTCTGACTTTAGGAATGGTGAAAAGATGCACCGCCGGATCAAAATTTTACCACAACTTTATAATATAATGATGCGAGCAAAGGGGCTAAGATTTCTTAATGAGCTGTACGTGGATCCCATCCTTGGTTTAGTTAGAATCGTAATTGACTCGCTAACCAAATTCAAGCCTATCAACGTCATGCAACATGCAACGTGATGCATGGCTGAGGTTAAGGAGATTAAATAATCAGGTTCGGGTTATTTCTTTCATGTGAAAGAATTATTGGTCTTCTTTTGCTGAATCACATCTTACACGGATCTCAAAATGAAGATTCCATAATCCAATGATAAGATTCACGTGATAGAAGTTGGGTTTTTCTTTCGTATGAAAAATATAATCCTTGTCCATCAAATCATAGCTAGGTACGTACCTTCGAATTGTCAAAGGTTTGTGGCTTGCCACGCTGAGATTGGTGGGCCGAGAAGGCCTGGGAATGGCTGTGGATTTTTAGAGGGTGGTGCGGATGGAAAAGGTTGGAGAAAGTGGTTGGTTGTGAATGATTTGTTTGTTCCTGTTATCAATATGGATGGAACCTCCAAGGTGCTTCTAATTGAGTTAGCTCAGCACTCACTAGCATGTGGAGTGATGAACACAAGTGGCAGGTGGAGAGAAGTCGAGAAAAGATTTTTTTGGCCCAAATGCTTGTTCTTCATAATACAGCTCATCAAACGATCTTTCTATTTTTGAGATTGTTCAAATTTTAAATGTCACGCTACCTCTCATATAATAACCAAGCTCCTCCTTAGAACTTCTTAGAAAAGTGATAAGAATATCATCGTACCGAGTCCCGGTGCTAGGTTCGAAATCACGTACCTTTACTTAAATTGGGCCATGCATCGGGGTTCATGAATAAAAATCACGGATACTGAAGCTTATTTAAGACTTGACAAGCATGGCATTAATTTTGTATCTGTTCTGGACAAGAAGCTTAACTAATAATCGAAGCAGCCCATGACAACAATGATTTCTTGTGGACCTCATATAAATGATGCCGCCAGCCAGGGAACTGGCCAGAGTTTTGCTGTTTGCCACCCCGCACCGGATCTAAATTTAATGTCCAAATTGGCAAACATGAAGAGCCTTGCACTCCAAACCAGCTTAGAATAGGTGGTTAATTAAGAGACCCACGTACCCCATGGCCCGATTTTATGCAACTTTCTTGCCACCGACGAACTTGTTAATAAGCCAACCAAAGAGGGTGGGTTTCCGTTCCTGTCACTCTTTAATCATGAAAGTGGGAAAAAGTATAGGGGCCAACTATTCTGCTATTAAAGATAGGAATGGCCCGGCTTATAAATGAACATTACAGATTGAGAACAGAAAAGGACTTCGTATTGGTTACGCTATATGTGACACATAATAATCAAGTACACAAGTAGCTAAGATTCAAAACATCCAAATTTATAATTGATGAAACATTCAAAAAAAAAAAAAAAAAAAAAAAAAGGCAGCGTCTTGAGCATTGTTTATAACACAAAATGATGTTGGGATCATTCATCTAATTCTTTCAAGGAGGAGATTATAGGAACAAGACACTATAGTTTTATATTATAATTTTTTTGAAGTGGTCATATGTGATGTATATTATAATTTTTTTGGGGAAGAGAAGTACTATAGTTTTATATTACACAACTTAGACACTGGACAATGCCGGGCCGTGAACGGTGGGATATGGTTGGGTCAAATACCGAAGGTTCGAGCCAATCGATGCGGTTTCCCTGGCACTGAAAGCCTTGAACGCTTGGAGCGCGAGCACTCGGCCTAGGGCCATGTGTGAGCGGCCTTCCCCCTCCCTTCCATTCCCCTTTTTTTTTTTTTCCAAAAGATACCAGATCTAGACCGTAAGTAATTATTATTATTATTATTTTTAGAATAGACCGTAACAAACTATACCTTATTAAATGTCATAATTATATATAAAAATAATATTTTTACAGTCCCAAGTGCATAATTTTTTAATAAAAAAATAAAAATTTTAATAACTTATCGTTGGAGCCCCGGGTCCAATACCATCTTTTCCGACAAATAGATTTATCAAAATGGACCCGAATTCATTGGGCCCTATAAATAAATCAGGCTGGGCTAAAAAAATTTGGCCCATTTATGTAAGTAAACTTTTTAGTCTGGCCCTTGTAGCCCATGGGCTCAACAGGGTTAGGGCCGGGCCAGTCTATGGGCCAAAAATTTTTTTAAAAAAATATATTAAAATTAAAAGATTCAAAATGGAAAATGGCAAACAGGTTATGGATTATCAGGTCTACTTACCAGAGTAAACCACGGTCCACGTTAAATTAAAAGTTTAAAACTTTAAACTTTTACGGAAAGATATTTTAATTTTTTTTCTCAATCTTCCGCGTCATTCCCACTTCCCTTCCTTGTTCGCAGTGTTCGGCTGTTTCCATTCCCATTTTCACTTCGATACGACGATACTCGATAGTTCCGGACTTCCGGCGATTCAAAAAACTTCTGAATTTTTGATTCATCGAGAGTTTGGAACCGGTCGACTGGGACTTTGCTGCTGCTCTGATCTCCTATTCTGACGGAGGAAGGAATAACCGATGACGCTGGCGGTGATGCCAACTCTTTCGCGACATCGATTGTTGACCAGAACTTCTTCCATGCCGAGGTGAGAGCTATATACTTATATGATTTCAATACCCACGGTCCTAGCCCACGACTCTAATACTAGCCCATGGCCCTAGCCTTAGCCCACAGCCCTAGTCCATGGCCCTAGTCCACGGCCCATATAGTGGGCTGGTCCGGCCCTAGCCCACGATCCATATAGGGCTGGGCCGGGTTGGATTTTCTTAGCCCATTTATGCCAGTGGACCTATCCCGGCCCAGTCCATAAAATGCAAGCCCAAATAAGCTAGAGCCAAGCCGAACCAGGCTAGCCCATATTAACAGCCCTACCAACAAGCAAATGGATATATCGTCTCAAAATCATTCTATGCCAGTTTAACCATCGGGATGGATAGATTTTTAAAGAACAAGTTCCTAGCCACTCCCCCCATTTCCAGGTTTCAAGACTTATCCTAGAATTATTAAGAGTTGTTCTTCAAATCAGGGATATATTGGTGCAAAACTACAGTCCGTTTCAATTGGACTACGATGTGGATGGTAAGTGCACAATAAATATGATCTAAAGTCTTCGCACCATTCCAAAAGTGCCCAAGGCTCCGGAGAGTGGAGACAGTTTAGGAAGCCCATAGTTGAAAGCCCCAAACACTACAGATTCAGGTGGGTAGTTGACTCTAGTGTGAAAGTGAAACAAAGAATTTCTGTACACCATGGATTAGGCACCTTTTTAAAGGCTAAAGATGAAAGCGAAGGGTTTATTTATGCATCTTGTGATTTAAACTCTCAGGCCAATGACATTAGCCCACCAAATTAGTTTAATAGAACTGTTGTGGAATATATGTTAAAAATTTGTAATGACTATTGATGATATCTCAAAAGTCTTATTAAACCATGAGACTCAATGGTAAGACCGTTATAGCGAGCTGAATAATTAATGTCCTGGATGTAAAGATCCATAGGCCTCAACTATAGCAAACCTTGAATACGAATGAAGGCTTTGAGGTTATTACACTTTATATGGAATGGACGTATTATTGGATGCTCTGGGATTATATTTATAAACTTATGACTAACTTTTGATTTAACATAATTGGATTAGAGTTTACATTGAAAATCTTAATTCATCAATATTAATGATAAGATATGTTCAAATTAGTAATGACTAATCATCTTATCTTGTTTTAATAAATAAAATTTTTATGCTGGATGCTGTTACCACCCTCCGAAACACTCCTCTTTCTATTCCTAAAGAGAAGAGGGGGATCGCTAAGGCGGTAGTCCGGTTGGTAGAGGCTTAGCCTCACCTTCCATCGGTCACGGATTCGAGGCATGATCTTTACAGGTAAACTCGATTAAATACAGGAATTTATCGGTTGGTAGAGGCTTAGGCTTAGCCTCACCTCTCATCGGTCACGGGTTCGAGGCATGATCTTTGTAAGTAAACTCGATTAAATACAAGAATTTTTTGGTTGGTAGAGGCTTAGCCTCACCTCCCACCGGTCACGGGTTCGAGGCATGAAGGATGACGAGTGATGTTAGGCTGACATACTTCGTTTGACGGGATTGGGGCCGAGTAAGAATAGCTATATCAGGATTTATCTCCCCCTCTTTTTTTTATTATTAAAAAAAAATTAAAAAACAAAAAACAAAGGAGTGGGGCAGGGCGGGGCGGGAAGAATGGAGGTGTGCTTGCACTGTAACTCTTTGGCTGCCAAACAAAGAGATATGACCAAGGTCTATCCACATTTTTTTTTTAAATAATATTGGAAGTACCACCATCCAATTTAGACACTTTATCATCTTGATGATGGTTACATCTCTTTAATTGACTTGCTTCACCGCTTATCTCTTTATCTTTTGTCAAATTTGGTAGGAAAAAAGAAAGGCTGAAATAGATTCATTATTGTACACTAAAATATTGTCATAACATAACAAGATATTTTAATATAATGAGTTATGATATTATTACTTTGCCATGACTGACAACATCATGAATGCTTTTTAGCAAACCTGACATCATAGAGTATTAAAAATCATTTTTGCAATTTAGATGCTCATATCGCTATTTGAGAAATAATATATCTCTGTTCCTTATGACTTATGAGCCCACACACCTCTCTCTTAAATGGACCCATGTCCAATTAATGCACAAAAATCTTGTACGCCAGGCTGAGAATGGTAGACATTTGCATTCATGCATTTTCTCCTACAAACATACATGAAGTTCAGTATCTTTATTTTTGTTTTTAAATTTATTATTTTTGAATTAAGTTGAGGTATATTAAACCTCGATACTGGCCTAGGTTAAGCTACTCAACGTGCAACATGAGCTGCATATGACCCGCTTGCAAAATGGTAGTGCAAGCATGAACCACTTGGAGAACTGAAGGGGTCAGCATGGTGCAAGTTTATCTTAAAACGCTCCTCTTGGAGAAGGCCAATACAATTTCTCAAATATATCATTTTTGATGTCATTCCCTCATCTGTGAATTGAAAAATCAAATATCACATAGAATCGGTCCATTTGATGTTTGGACGGCAGCATTTTAAATTAACAAGAGTTTCATCAGCATCCCTAATTTGGGTCTGAATTATCACCTTAAATATTTGCTAAAGGTGATGTAATCTCACCTGGACACAAAAAACAAAAACCTTACAATACGATATAATTAATTTTGTGAAGAGTTCAACGCAACAAGCAACAGGCATTGCAGTCAACGTGCTATGGAGATGATGTTAGAATAAGGCTTGCAAAATTTTGGATGTAGCCCAAGAAAAGTAGCAAGATGTATATTTTCTTATATAAAATTATAGATGACTTACTAAAAATCATAAAAACAAAAATTAATCAATTTAAAAGTATGCACAGTATTATTCTAAGATATTTTTATTTTTTATGTAAAAAAATTTTAAAAAATTATTTCAGGATACAAGAGCTCATTACAAGAAGATGCAATATGATAAACTACCTGTTACGGCCGTAACGATGACGTGGCATGTCTCAGATCTCGTTGGGCATGATTCGAGCCACGTGAAATTTTTTTCGGCTGAGTCAGATGCAGCTCATCCCGGCCGAGGTCGAGCTCGACCGAAGCCAATCATCCTTCTGCCACCCCGCCAGGTGTCCACCCAGGAGGGGTTCACCTCGGCCGAGTTCGGCGGCTCCCCCGCTCCCTCGCCAGGTGGCACCCTGAGACGGTCAAACCTTGGCCGAGGTCGAGCCGGGCCCCTTCGCTCTTTCGCCAGGTGGCGCCCGGAGACGGGACCACCTCGGCCGAAGTCGAGCATCCTTCTGCCGCTCCGCCAGGTGTCCACCCAGGAGGGGTCCACCTCGGTCGAAGTCAGTGGCTCCCCTGCTCCCTCGCCAGGTGGCACCCTGAGACGGTCAAACCTTGGCCGAGGTCGAGCCGAGCCCCTTCGCTCCTTCGCCAGGTGGCGCTCGGAGACGGGACCACCTCGGCCGAAGCCGAGCGTCCTTCTGCCGCTCCGCCAGGTGTCCACCCAAGAGGGGTCCACCTCGGTCGAAGTCAGTGGCTCCCCTACTCCCTCGCCAGGTGGCACCCTGAGACGGTCCCACCTCGGCCGAGGCCGAGCCGGGCCCCTTCGCCAGGTGGCGCCCGGAGACGGGACCACCTCGACCGAAGCCGGGCGTCCTTCTACCGCCCACCAGGTGTCCACCCAGGAGGGGTCCACCTCGACCGAGGTAGGCCAGCTCGTACAGAGAAGGTCCCGAAGAATGGAGGCGCGGGCTCCGAGGTTGCCCCTCGAGCCGTGCGCGCCGCACCCCGAGAAAGGCGCCCCGTACGGACGACGGCGACACGCGAAACACCACTTACGTCGGCCCGACATGTTCCGCAGTCAAGAGACGAGGCCCTGACAAAACAGGACCCGATAACGGACAGCGCCGGTGCCTGGGAAGGAGAGCGCTCATGCTCGGCCCGAGGTCTGGTCGGCAGTCTGACCAGCGCCCCCCTCCCTTATCCTTTCCCCGCTGGGCTCGACAAACGAGGCCGGAAAGCCGCCCGGCCCTCTGAACCAGAAGGGGAAAGAGAAAGGGGCGGAGGGGAGATGACGAAAGCAACAAGGGAGCCTCCCAGGAGCGGAAAACGAAGGGGCGACGAGAGGAGATAAAAGGAAAGAGAGAATAGACGACAAGGTAAGTGAAGCAAGCAAGAAACAAAGGCTGGAAACTCCGCTTCAAGAGCGAGATCCAAGGTCCCAAGAGGGGGTCGCTTGGCGTGAGCTCGGCAAAGGAGCCCAGCCGGGTTTTTGGTCTCTCTGGCACCTTTCTTGCTAGCACGTTCTCTGAGTCTGGGACTCCTTCGGGGGCTCGTCCCAGAGAATCTGTTCCCTCTCGCCGTCTACTAACTTGACCGTCGGAGCTCCCTCGCCGGAATCCCCGGCCAGGATTTTCTGACCTTGCCTTGCAAGTTCGGTCCAGCTAGGAGGCCCCAGAAGCGAGACGGTCTAGTAGGATCGGCGGTTCCGAAGTCACAGGCGCGGCGGCAGGATCGGTAACAGATTGGCACGCCAGGAAGGAGGGCAGGACAACATCCCTAGTGGGAGCTAGCTTTCTGCAGGCAAAGCGCGCTCAGACAATGGTGGTCACTCGTGGACGCGAGGCAACCACCAGCCATGTAGGGGAGGTCCCCTCCCCCCAGGGGGCCCACAGCCCGGAGAGGGAGCTCCCAGCTCCCCCTCCTCTTCCACCACAGCCGACCTCGGCGGACGGACCTCTCGCGGCCATCATCCAACAGCTGCAGACCTTGACCTCGGCGGTTCGGCAGCTACAACACCAGCAGCGCTCCCTGGCCACGCAGCCTCAGCCAAGGACCCCCGCAGCTCGGGCCACGTGGGAGCCTGCGCTCCATTCAAGGCAGGCCATCCCAACCGCGGGCAGTCTCCAACCCCTGCGGGAGCCGTCAAACTCCCGCGAAAAGAAACTACTCTGGTTCGGTGGATCACGAGAGTCGATCCCCAGCCGATGAAGCCGAGACGATGCATCGCAGCAAGCGACACCGAGGCGTGACCCTGCACCGAGATCGATCGGCGCCCCCTTCACCAGCGGCCTCGGTGGAAGATTCCATCGACGAGGCCATCAGGCACCAGGCCGAGAGGCGCCTGGAGGAGCACGAGCGCAAGTTGGCGAAGTTCGCCCGCCGATTTGCCGACCTGTAGAACTCATCGGCGGACCCGGCGGGCTATGAATCCCGTCCCCCCTTCTCTGAAGAAATCCAGGCGGAGCCGATTTCGAGCCGGTTCCGCATGCCACAGGTGGACCCATACGACGGGACCACCGACCCTCTGGACCATCTGGAGAGCTACAAGGCTCTCATGAGGGTCCAGGGGGCCACGGACGTTCTCTTGTGTATCGCCTTCCCGGCTACCCTCCGGAAGGCCGCCCGAGTCTGGTTTACCCGCTTCGAGCCCGGATCTATTTGCTCCTTCCACCAGTTGGAAGGAAAGTTTGTGGCGCACTTCGACGCTTGTCGGAAGGTGCCGAGAGAGGTGGACAGCCTCTTCTCTATCTGCCAGCAGGACTAGGAGCTGCTCCGGGACTACATCACTCGGTTTAAGACCGCAGCCCTGGAAATCTACAGTATGGATGAGCCCGTCGCCATGCTGGCCTTGAAGCGCGGGCTCAAGACGTCCCGCCTGACCTATTTTCTGGATAAAAAGCATCCCAGGACGTACTCCGAGCTCCTCCTCCGCGCCCACAAGTACATCTGAGCGGAGGAGGCCGACCGCACCCGCCGAGAGCTAGACGGGAAGACTCTGAAGAAGCCGGTCCCGAGGGACGTTCCAGGAGCTCGGAAGCCCGAGCCATCTGCCGACCCTCGTCCGAATCCAAGGTTAAAGGGCGAGGTCACTCCGGAGCGAAGGTTCACCCCCCTCCTCGCTTCCCGAACAAAGATCCTCATGGAAATTGAGGGCGAGCACTATCTCCGCCGACCTCCTCCTCAGAACCCAAGAGGTACCCGGGACAAATCAAAGTACTGCCAGTTCCACCGCGAGCACGGCCACGACACGGAGGAGTGTCGCAACCTGAAGCGGGAAATCAAGGAGCTGATCAAGAGGGGCTACCTCAGGAAGTTCGTCAGGAATGAGGTCCCGGCGGAGGGACAGCCGCTCGCGGCCTTACCCCCAGTTCCTGTAATCGACAACCGCCTGACGGAGAAGCTGGTGGGCATGATCTCACTTGGGGTCGGGCGGGCGACAAAGAGAGCCCGGGAGGTCGGGAACCCGGAGAATGTATCCCCTTCTGAGAAGGGGAATGAAAATGAAAATGTAAACAATTATGCCGTAGTGGTCGAGATGACCATCGCGAAGCATCCTGTACACCGAACTATGGTAGATGGTGGGAGCTCGGCTGACGTACTTTTTTATGATGCTTTCTCTCGAATGAATCTGTCCCATGATCAGCTGAGGCCTGTGCACACCCCCTGGTAGGCTTTTCTGGGGACTCGGTGGGGGTCAAAGGGGAGATCACTCTCCCGGTCACCGCTGGATCCCCATCTCGGCAGATGACCGTCTTGATGACGTTTACCGTCGTCAAGCTTCCTTCGCCTTACAACACGATCCTCGGGCGTCCCGGGCTCAACCAACTGGACGCCATGATTTCCATGAAGCGGTTGTTGGTGCAATTCCCCATGGCTTCCGGTCTCGGGGTGATGAGGGGGACAACCCAACCAGTCCCGCATTGCCTCCAGACGGTCCCGGGCGCCCGAGGCGCTGAGCTCGCCCCCGACGTCAACAACCTTGACCTGAGGGAGAAGGAACCCAGGGGAGGATCCGTAGAGCGCCTGTTGACTTATCCCCTCGGTTCGGACCCACTGAAGACGGTGCAGGTTAGAGCGCAGCTTCCAGAAGAAGAACAGACCCGCCTGCTGGAGTTCCTCCGCATGAACGCGGACGTGTTCGCCTGGTCAGCGACCGACATGCCGGGCATTCCCCCTGAGGTCATTACACACAGGCTGAACGTGGACCCGAGCTGCCGCCCGGTCCGCCAGAAGAAGAGGAGCTTCGCTGTGGAGAGACAGAGGGCCATTAACGAAGAGGTGGAGAAACTCCTCGCAACCGGCTTCGTGCGGGAAGTCCAGTATCCCAGCTGGCTGGCAAATATGGTCATGGTGAGGAAGAGCAGTGGTAAGTGGAGGATCTGTGTAGACTACACCGACCTCAACCGAGCTTGCCCAAAGGACAGCTTCCCTCTTCCAAAGATTGACCAGTTGGTCGACACCACCTCGGGGCACTGCCTCCTATCCTTCATGGACGCCTTCTCCGGCTATAACCAGATCCGAATGAACCCGGAGGACGAAGAGCACACTGCCTTCGTCACCGACTGCAGAACTTTCTGTTACAGGATGATGCCATTTGGCCTCAAGAACGCCGGAGCCACGTACCAGTGTCTGGTCAACAGAGTCTTTAAAGACCAGATCGGCCGCAACATGCAGGTGTACGTGGACGATATGCTGGTGATGAGCAAGCCCCACTCGGATCACATGGCCGACCTGGCGGAGACTTTCGGCAACCTCCGACATCATCAGATGAAGCTGAACCCGGCGAAGTGTGCCTTCGGCGTCTCCGCCGGGAAGTTCCTGGGATTCATGGTAACCCAGAGAGGGATTGAAGCCAACCCGAAGAAGGTCCAGGCCATCCTGGACATGGAGCAGCCCGCCTCCAAGAAGTAAGTGCAGCAACTCACCGGTCGGATAGCAGCCCTGAGCCGATTCATCTCCAGGTCGGCCGACCGCTGCCGACCCTTCTTCAAGGTGTTGAGGAAGATGAACGACTTCGCCTGGACCGAGAAATGCCAGGAGGCCTTTGAAGAGCTGAAGAAGATGCTCGCATCGCCCCCACTGCTTTCCAGGCCCGAGGAGGGAGAGGAGCTCATCCTCTACCTGGTGGTCACCCCGGAGGCCGTCAGTTTGGTCCTAGTTCGGATCGATGACCAGGGAGTCCAGCGGTCGGTGTACTATACCAGCAAACTTCTTCGCGATGCGGATCTCAGGTATTCCCGGCCCGAAAAGGTCATTTTTGCGTTAATAGTGTCTGCTCAGCGTCTCAGGCCCTATTTCCAAGCGCATCGCATTGCCGTCCTAACGGATCAGCCACTGAAGGCGGTGCTCAGCCGACCCGACACATCGGGGCGATTGGCGAAGTGGGCGCTCACGCTCAGTGAGTTCGACATCACTTGCAGGCCGAGGTCGGCCATGAAAGCGCAGGTGCTGGCCGACTTTTTGGTCGAGTGCGCGGGCTTAGGCAAGGAGTCCGAGGAGGACTCCTCGCACCAGCAGCTGAAGCCAGGCCCCGACGAGCCCGGGGAAGATGCGTGGATCCTTCATGTAGATGGAGCCTCGAACTCTGGCGGGAGCGGAGCCGGACTCATTCTCGCCAATGGCGGTGGGGTCATCGCCGAATGCGCGCTCCGTTTCCAGTTTGCCGCAACCAACAATCAGGCGGAATACGAGGCGCTCCTCGCCGGACTGAGGGTCTCCCGCGAGCTGGGTGTGGCTAACCTCAAAGCCTTCACTGACTCCCAGCTAGTGGCAGGACAGGTCTCCAGAGAATACGCCGCGCACGACCCTCAAATGGCGAAGTATTTGGAGCTTGTCAAAACGAGCACGGCCGGGTTTCGACACTTCAACATCTTCCACATCCCCCGCGGAGAAAATGCCCGTGCGGACACTCTTTCCCGGCTGGCGACCCTGCCGGACTCAATGCTGGGCCGCGCTCATGTGGAGCGCCTCAAGGCCCCAAGCTACGAGATCCCAGTGGAGGTCCATCAGGTCAGCTGTGAGCCCAGCTGGATGGACAAGTACGTCGAGTACATAACCAGCGGTACCCTGCCAAAGGACCGTGCAGCGGCCTGCCTTATCAGAAAGAAGGCCGCGCGGTTCGTCCTGATGGATGGGCAACTATATCGAAGGTCCTACTCCTACCCTCTCCTTAAGTGCCTGGGACCTGCGGAGGCCGCACTCGTGCTCCAGGAGATTCACGAGGGCATCTGTGGGAACCACGTGGGGGGCAGGACGCTAGCCTACAAGGCTCTCCGTCAAGACTATTTTTGGGAGACGATGAAGGAGGACGCCGTCGACTTCGTGAAGAGGTATGATCGGTGTCAGAGGCACGCCGTGGTGCAACGGCAGCCCTCCACCCCGATCTCCCAGCTCTCGGCTCCGTGGCCATTCGCCCAATGGGGAATGGACCTCCTAGGACCATTTCCACCAGTGTCCGGACAACGGAAGTTCCTGATTGTGGCCATCGACTACTTCACGAAGTGGGTTGAGGCCGAACCCTTTGTGCGGATCACTGAGGCAAACGTCACTGGGTTTTTCTGGAAGTCGATCATCTACCGCTTCGGCCTCCCCCACACTGTGATCACTGATAACGAGCGCCAGTTCGACTGCCGGGAGTTTGAAGAATTCTACAGCGACCTCGGCATCCGCCATCGCTTCACCTCCGTGGCCCACCCTCAGACCAATGGAGAAGCCGAGGTCACGAACAGGACTATTTTGCAGGGCCTCCGCACGAGGCTGGACCAGGCCAAGGGCAGGTGGGCCGAGGAGCTTTCAGTGTCCTCTGGGCCTACCACACCACCCCGAGGACGGCGACCGACGAGACCCCGTTCAATCTCGTCTTCGGAGCCGAGGTGGTTATCCCGATTGAGCTCAGTCTACCCACACTGCGTGTGGAACAATACGACGAGGCGGAGAACCCCGCCAAAATAATGCTCAACCTGGACCTTCTTGAAGAGACAAGGGACAAGGCCCGAGTCCGGATGGCGGCATACAGACAGCGAGTGGCCAGGTATTACAACTCCCGGGTGCGGCCGAAGTCCTTTCATCCCGGAGATCTGGTGCTCCGACGTGCTGAAGCTTCTCAGCCACGAGAGTGCGGGAAGCTCTCCCCGAACTGGGAAGGCCCATACAGGGTAGCGGAAGCCCTCCCTCACGGGGCCTACTACTTGGAGGAATTGAGAGGGTTCAGGTTCCTTCGGATGTGGAACGCCTCGAACCTAAGGATGTATTATCAATAATGTAAGGTTCCCCCAACTCCTGCAATAAAGTTTCTTTGCTTCAAACGCTCTTTCTCACCTCGTAGAGAAACGGGCGCATGACTCTGAGTTCGGCAAACACGACTGTGGCCGAAGACCCAAGAAAGCAAGAAGTCCCGGACTTCGGTCTGGAAGGCAGGGCAGAGCCCAGCTCGCCCACGCAATCCCGGAGAACAGCTCGGCAAGCCGCGCAAGGCTTGAACAAAGCCTGCGGCCCCGGGGTTCAGTCCGAAAGTCTCGGACTTTGGTCTGGAAGGCGGGGTAGAGCCCAGCTCGCCCACGCGAGCATGGAGAACAGCCTGGCAAGCCGTGCAAGGCTTGAACAAAGCCTGCGGCCCCGGGGTTCAGTCCGGAAGTCCCGGACTTCGGTCTGGAAGGCGGGGCAGAGCCCAGCTCGCCCACGCGATCATGGAGAATAGCTCGGCAAGCCGCACAAGGCTTGAACAAAGCCTGCGGCCTCGGGGTTCAGTCCGGAAGTCCCCGACTTCGGTCTGGAAGGCAGGGTAGAACCCAGTTCGCCCACGCGATCACGAAGGCAAGCCCAAAGAAGGGCCCGTGCAAGGCCTACTCTACTGCACCCAGTCCGGAATGCTCCGAACTTTGATATGAACGTTGGATGGGACCAGGTCCACCCGTGGACTCAGCCTGGAGCAGGTCCACCCTCGTCTCGGCACTCCACACCAACACCTCAAAAAAAAAAAGAAAAAAAAAAGAGAGAAGAAAAGATGAAAGAGGAAGGCGAGGTCGAGACTTGGCGAAATTATATCTTCATTAATTCAAAAGCCAGGAGTACAACAAGGGAGTCCCGACAGACCGAGAGTCCCCAAAAAACAAAAGGAAAAGAAAGGGATACATCTGCGAAATAGTTCGGCGCGGTGGCAGGGTCCTCAGTTTGAGTCGCGCGCTCTACGTCCTCGCCGTCGGTGGCTGCTGGCTCGGAGGGCCGCTCCGGAGCTATGGCCGTGTCGCCTGCTGGGGCAGCAGCTGTGTCGCCCGCCGCGCTGGAAGCCCCGCTGGCGGGTCGTTGTCTTCTGCCCCTGAGCGCCACCCCACTGAGGTCGGGCTCGGGGTAGAAGGACCCCACCTTCTCCCGGCACACTTGGAACCCCTTCAGGAAGGAGTCCACAATGGCCTCCCGGACCTCCGAGACATACTCGTCGGAGGCCCGGAACCTCGAGACGGCTTCCTGCGCCTCCCGCTTTGCGGCCTCCAGGAGCCCATTGACGTAGGCGCTCCGCTCCTTGGCCGCGCTCGCCTCCCGCCGGGCCTCCTCCAGTTGACGCTCCAACCACTGAGAGTGGGCTTGGAGACGAGCCCTCTCAGCCGCATCCTCCTCTGCGCGCCGCTGGTGGGAGATCCTCTCATCGGACAGAGAGGACTCCAGGTCCTTGATGCGCTCCTCGGCACGAGCCAGGTCCGCCTGAAGGGCCTGGTTGCTCCCTCGCAGTTCGACCCCCTTCTCCATGAGGTCTTTCACATCGACCGCGAGCTTGCCGAGCTTCTCCTCCTTCTCGGCATCCTTCTTCGCGTACCCTGTGAGGAAGTTCCTTAGCAGGAGCACGTCGGTCCCAATCTGCACAGCAAGGAGAACAAGTTAGTAGGAAGGCCAACCGAGGTAGCAAAGAAGAAAGGGCTCTGAGTTCGGACTCACCGTAAAAAGTTGCGAGAGGATCCCGAGCAAGGCGTCGGCGTAGTCCTGGCCGCCTCGAGATCGGCGGTCTCGGGAGGTGGAGGCAAACTCCATCACCTTCTCCGCGAGCCCCTTATCGCGGATCACAGAGCACCGGTTGGTGATCACCGGTGGTGGAGCCGTCAGGTCGGCCGCAGGGGCGACCAACCCTCCAGGAGGAACCGCCACCGCTGGAACGGCTGGAGTCACGGGCGGCGTCGTCGGCTCTACGATGATGATGGGGCCAACGCGGGGTGGAACTACTGCCGGTGGACCTCCCTCGTCGACAGCACCGCCGGGTCGGACGGCTGGAGCATTAGTAGCCCAGGCCCGAGGTGGCCTGGGCGAGGGAGCGGCAACTACCGAACTGGGCACGGGCACCGGCACGACCTCCTGGCTCACCTCGGTGCAAGCCCTCTTCACCACAGGCTCGTCCACCTCGGCGGCGTCCCTCTGGGCCGCGCCCTCCAGAAGGTTCTCCAATGAAAATTTCATGCCTGCAATACAAAAAGAGTCAGTCAGCTCGGCTAAAAGAAAAAAAACGGAAAGGCGGAATAAGAGAAGAGCTCAGCCTCACCCGGCTCACGGATGGGACTGATCCCCGCCTAGAACAAGTTCTGCTCCGAGAGCAGACCCTCGAGCGCTGGGACCACGTCACTCAGAAGCTGGGAGTAGGCCTCTTGGTCCGCCGGCTCGACTTGGGAGTTCCGGTTCGGGAACCGATCTGGCTCACTCCAGGCCCAGTCGACGTCCTCGACCGAGGCAAAAAAGAACCGGTTCTTCCAACCCTTGATGGAAGAAGGGAGGTCGAACCGGAGACACCTGGGCCGGGGCGAGATGTACCACCAACCGTCATCAGTGGAATACCGCTTCAGGGTAAACAGTGCCCTGAAGAGGGAGAAACGGGCAACAAACCCGTGGAAGTGACAAAAGACAATGAAAGAAAAGATGACCCGGATGGCATTGGGAGCCAACTGGGCCGGGACTAGACGGAAGTGGCTGAGGAAGGAAAGGAAGAAGGGGTGCAGAGAGAACCGAAGACCCTCGAGAAGGAAGTCCTCGTAGAAAGCTATGCGGCCGGGGCCACTCATGGTGACGCGATCCCCGGGCCGCGGAACAAAGAGACGGATTGACCCTGGGATGCCATAGACCTCCCAGAGCAAAGAAAGGTCACCTTCGGTCATCGTGGAAATATGACCGGAGGGATCGGCAAAAGGAAGGGTCGGAGGAGGAAGAGAAGAAATGGGAAGTGCGGACACGACGGGAGGAGACCTGACACCCCTGGGGATGCCTATGGTGATACCCCCAGGCTGCAGTCGCCTGCGGGTCTCCTCCGGGATCACTTCCTCCTCCTCCGAGGAGGACGATAGAGTCCTCGGCCGGGACGGACCGGCCTCGTCCGGGTTAGAAGAAACATGGCGACGGCGCGCCATGGCAGAGAAGAGGGTGAGAAAAGCTCACTAGAGGAAAGGAGAAGAGCGAAGAAAAGAATGGGGGCACTCACCGAAATACACTGTGCAGCACGGGGCAGAGGGAGATAGCCTGCAGCAAACCGCCAACGGAGCAAGGGAAAAGGCCTCATTCTGGAAAGTCCCCTCCTTTTCAAACTCAATCGACAGCAGCCGTACCCGTCATTCCGCTCCGGGCCATCGGATGATCGCCGCGTGGACGCACGCTCGACATCGATGCCTCATTAGCAGGGAAACGGCCTCTGCTTCGAAGCGACGCATTAATTGCGGGCGAATAGGCGACACGTGGTGGCCTCCTATAGGGCTTTGGGTGCACCGAGAAATGGCGACGAGGATCGTGGCAATTATGACGCAAGATCTTTGCCCCCCCACGTCATCTCCGTATTTAATCTCCACGTCCCGTTCCACGACGCCCCAACGGAACAGTGGGTTGGGGGGCAACTATTACGGCCGTAATAATGACGTGGCATGCCTTAGATTTCGTTGGGCATGATTCGAGCCACGTGGAGTTTTTTTCGGCTGAGTCAGATTCAGCCCATCCCGGTCGAGGTCGAGCTCGATCGAAGCCAATCATCCTTCTGCCACCCCGCCAGCTGTCCACCCAGAAGGGGTTCACCTCGGTCGAGTTCGGCAGCTCCCCCACTCCCTCGCCAGGTGGCACCCTGAGATGGTCAAACCTTGGCCGAGGTCGAGCCGGGCCCCTTCGCTCCTTCGCCAAGTGGCGCCCGGAGACGGGACCACCTCGACCGAAGCCGAGCGTCCTTCTGCCGCTCCGCCAGGTATCCACCCAGGAGGGGTCCACCTCGGCCGAAGTCAGTGGCTCCCCTGCTCCCTCGCCAGGTGGCACCCTGAGACGGTCAAACCTTGGCCGAGATCGAGCCGGGCCCCTTCGCTCCTTCGCCAGGTGGCGCCCGGAGACGGGACCACCTCGGCCAAAGCCGAGCATCCTTCTGCCGCTCCGCCAGGTGCCCACCCAGGAGGGGTCCACCTCGGCCGAAGTCAGTGGCTCCCCTGCTCCCTCGCCAGGTGGCACCTTAAGACGGTCTCACCTCGATCGAGGTCGAGCCGGGCCCCTTCACCCCTTCGCCAGGTGGCGCCCGGAGACGGGACCACCTTGGCCGAAGCCGGGCGTCCTTCTGCCGCCCGCCAGGTGTCCACCCAGGAGGGGTCCACCTCGGTCGAGGTAGGCCAGCTCGTATAGAGAAGGTCCCGAAGAATGGAGGCGCGGGCTTCGAGGTTGCCCCTCGAGCCGTGCGCGCCGCATCCCGAGAAAGGCGCCCCGTACGGACGGCGGTGACACGCGAAACACCACTTACGTCGACCCGACATGTTCCGCAGTCGAGAGACGAGGCCCTGACAAAACAGGACCCGATAACGGACAGCGCCGGCGCCTGGGAAGGAGAGCGCTCACGCTCGGCCCGAGGTCTGGTCGGCAGTCTGACCAGCGCCCCCCTCCCTTATCCTTTCCCCGCTGGGCTCGGCAAACGAGGCCGGAAAGCCGCCCAGCCCTCTGAACCAGAAGGGGAAAGAGAAAGGGGTGGAGGGGAGACGACGAAAGCAACAAGGGAGCCTCCCAGGAGTGGAAAACGAAGGGGCGACGGGAGGAGATAAAAGGAAAGAGAGAATAGACGACAAGGTAAGTGAAGCAAGCAAGAAACAAAGGCTGGAAACTTCGCTTCAAGAGCAAGATCCAAGGTCCCAAGAGGGGGTCGCTTGGCGTGAGCTCGGCAAAGGAGCCCAGCCGGGTTTCTGGTCTCTCTGGCACCTTTCTTGCTAGCACGTTCTCTGAGTCTGGGACTCCTTCGGGGGCCCGTCCCAGAGAATCTGTTCCCTCTCGCCGTCTACTAACTTGACCGTCGGAGCTCCCTCGCCGGAATCCCCGGCCAGGGTTTTCTGACCTTGCCTTGCAGGTTCGGTCCAGCTAGGAGGCCCCAGAAGCGAGACGGTATAGTAGGATCGGCGGTCCCGAAGTCACAGGCGCGGCAGCGGGATCGGCAACACTACAAAAAATAACTATTATTCATAATAATTTATATGCAATTATAAAATATAACTATCTATAAGTTAGATGATTAACATCAGGACAATTTTCAACATGGAGGTATCTGTCATGGCAATTGTTGACTTGACCTCGAGTACCTATTGCACTGCCAACCATGTCACTGATTAAGGAGATAGACAGGACATCGATCCCAGAATTACCAAGCTATCAATAGAGAAGAAGCTGACTAAAAAGAAGATGACCGGGGAGGAAATAACAATATCGTCTACTGTACCGAGTAGCTGCTCCTTCATAAACTGAATAGCTATCCCTTTCCAGACCAAGAAACTACAACTAACTGGGTTTGACTGGCATGACATTTTTCACATGCATCCAGTAAGTATCTACTCGAGCCTGACCAGCTATCAAAGTAAACCTAGTCGGGCATGCTTAGGTGCGGACTAGACCCCTTCCTTCAATAGCAAACAAGCTAACAATCTACTTGGAGTTTATGACACCCAAGTAGGTGACAACCCAGCTAATCACAGCTGCTCTGGTGTAGAACATGGTGAGTAGGATTATGGTGGATAGAATCCTAATAAATTTTGCCGCCCTAACAAAAATATGCTAACAGAAAAGATTCTATAAAATAAAATCACACCATCTCAACAGAATTTGTTATACATGTCAAAGAAGGCCACCTTCACAATGGTATTCGATTTTCCTGCATAGTCCTATAAATTAGTAAGAAATATATCGATGAGGTAACGCACATTTACCATTCTCTCTCATTTAGTTACTATCGCCGCTCTCAGCTCTGATTTCTGTAGTCTATTATCTCCCTTCCACCGATTTGAGTATTGATGGAGGGTCCTCTGCTGATCACTACCAATTAAGGAACTACTTTTATAGGTCTCTATTCAAAAGTTGCCAAGAGTAGTATCTGATTATGCCTAGAAAATTTTGGAGCACCCTTGCTGCTGCTAGAGCAAAAAAAAAAAAAAAAAAAAAAAAAAAAAAAAAAAAAAAAAAAAAAAAAAAAAAGGTGATTTGATTTCAACATGGTCTTCTCCCTATGTGATTTATGTTCTCACATTGAAGATTCTGTTCATGTAGTATTGCATTGCCTCATAACTCGAGTTACATGGAATTATTTATTTTATATATTTCATGTTTCATTTCCACTCAATACAGGATTTGTTTATATTTATGGCTCAGCCGTTGGTTGATAAAGTTCATTAGTCCTTAATTGCTTGTGTTACTTGGAAGATTTGGCAAACCTGGAATGATAGCATTTTTGATAAATCTGGCACCAATCCTAAGCAGATTGTTAGACATGTAATTTCTATATCCACCCTAATTGATTTAACTCTTCTCATCTTCCTTGGCTTATGTCATCACCACGGTCGGTTTCATGGTTACCCTCTTCCTATGAAATGATTAAGGTGAATTTTGTTGCTTATGGGATTGACTACAGCTTTGGTTAGGCATTAAAATAGTTATACAAGATTTTCATGCATCAAATATTATCTTGGATGTTATTTTTTGGATTAATTCTTCATCATAAATACAAGTATATCCTCTCATTCGGGATATATGGTCTTGGAAATCATCTTGTAATTTTTTTCTAAATATGTCATATTTTTCATTAGGCCAACCAAACTGCTGACTACTTTGCTTTTAAAGCATTGGAGGATGATTTTACTTGGTATTCTATGCATGGTCTTGACTCCCATTTCTTATCTCCTATAAATGCAGATGCTTTCAAGATTTAGTTTGTTCAATACTAACTCACTTTTGCAGGTTATTGCCCAAGGGTTCAACTTCGACACCCATTACCTTCACCAATGAGAAGAGCCTGCTTCCGGAATACATATATTAATTAAGGATGCTTGCAACTTACTTTTTTTTTTTTTTTGATACACGCGAGCGATCACATCAGATGTGAGAAGTGTGCAAAAGATCAAGGAAAAGAAATCCTTGAAGGGGCTCCGAAATGCAGTCATCTTGGTTTCAGGACCAATCACTAGAATGCTGCACCACAAAGGAGGCAATCCAGTCGGCTACACTGTTTGCCTACAGGTAAACATGTCTAGCCAACACTATCCTGAGAGGCCGAAGGAAGCTCCAGATCTCGTGAAGGAGAGGGTGGGCATCGCAGTGCTCCATCCTGTCTTGAATCTAACTAATAACAATGGAAGAATCTCTCTTAATGAAGATCTTCTTCACATGCAGCTCGTGAGTAGCTCTCCTGATACCTGCTCATGCTGCACTAAGCTCAGCTTTTGGGACTAAAGGCTCATGGAGAAAGAACCCTCCCACTGCCAGAAGCTTGCCCTCATCGTTCTGGAAGACATACCTTGCACCACCAGAGGCACCATAGACACTGTCATCAAAGTTTACCTTGACAAATTCCATAGGAGGGGGCTCATAGGAAATATAGAAAGCCCTACGGGATACTATCGAGATAGCATGGGAGTTCCGAGAATATGAGGTCTCAAGGGATGTAGCAGTGTCGAAGTGCTGAAACTCCATCACCATAAACATAGCTATCTGAATAATCCGATGTAGTAGAGTCATCACAGCCTCAAAAATCACAGCATTTCTGGTCAGCCAAATATGATATGCAATGTAGGCACAACAATGACCAACCTTAGCCGAACACTGCCTGAGAATATCGAGGAAAGGGCCTAACCAAGGTCCATCGTCCTCATTACAAGGCCATCCCTAGCAAGCCTCCATATCAACCTCACCCTAAAGTAGCTCAGGATGGCATGCTCAGTGGACTCGTCCTGTAGGCCACAAACTGGACAAGACACTGGCATGCCCATGCCTCTATGCTTGAGCAGAGTCCTCATAGGGAGGCGATGCCAAACTATCTTCCAAAGGATGAGGTACTCTCGGGTGAACGAGTAGTCTCCAGATCTAGTTCACCGCCATCCTCATATCCGAAGGTCCCCTGCACAAGTCATAAAGGGTACTCGAAGGGATCTTGGGCCAGCAAGAGTGATCCCATACCCTCAGATCCTGACATCGCTGACTAGGAATCATGATAACAAGAATTCGATCCACCAGCTAGCTCCTAAAGAGTCTGGTGATTCCTGAACTTTTCAAGTCCTACCATCATCCATCATCAAGTCACAGACCCGAATGTTTTCCAATGCCTCCGTGCTAATAAAGGTCGACCACTTGGACAGAGGTAAACTAGAGATCCAAGCATCCTGAGTAATATCAATATTGGACCCATCATCAATCACACACCTGATATAGGCCATCACAATAAGAACCCGGGCACAGATTCCCACCAGATAACAAAGCAATCACGGGTGGTCTGAATATGGGACCCCTGACTCCAAGTCCCATAACGGGTTCTCATCACCCTGCTCCATAAATAATAGGCTGAAGAAGATATCTCATTGCATGTCGAGCTAGGAGCACCTCCCTCCTGACCAATAGGGACAGAATCCCAAGTCCACCATCCCTAACCGGCTAGCAAATAGTATTCCAAGAAACCAAGTGAAGTCCATGACTATCTTGCCTGGAACTCCATAGGAAATTTCAAAAAGGTTGCTCCATCTCCCTCAAGTAGGAACCGGGCAACAAGTGTTTGCCAGGAGATAAACAAGGAGAGAGCTCAAAATAGATCTGATGAGAGTCAGTTTGCCCATCATAGACAAGGTAGAAGCTTGCCATCCCTTTGGACGATCTCGGACCCACTGCACCATGGGCCTACAGTTTGACCTCCTCAGTCTCCCGCTGATCATAGGCACTTACAGATAGGTCAAGATCCCCACCTGCTCAGAAATTCTTAGTAGCTAGGATGGAATGTTTCATTCGAGCTTTTATCTTGGGGCTGAAGATGACCGTAGACTTTTGCAAGTTGACCAACTATCCTGAGTCACAGTAGTAGGACTCCATAATAGGTACAAAGCATCTTACATTCTAGAATGAGGCCCTCCCAATGAGAAGATAATCATCTATGAAAAGGAGATGAGAGAGAGACTAGGCTACAGGGGCAGGCCAGTAGAGATCTAATAATGACCTTTGTTTTGCATCCCTCAAAGCCCAGAAAAGAGCGTCAGCACATAAGATGAACAGGTAAGGGGATAGAGGGCAACCTTGTCGAAGCCCGACTGTGGAGGAAAAGTACTCAGTCAGAGCACCATTCACCAAAATAGAGAAACTAGGGTCTTCCATGCAATCCATGATCCACCTGATCCAGCTATTATGAAAGCCAAAATGATGAAGAGTCTGCTTAAAAAAATGCCAGCTCATCCGATCATAGGCATGCACCATATCTAGTTAATTTGCTATTAGACTTTATCGACATGGGGCACACATAAGTTCATGCATGAATTCTTGAGCAAGGAGGACATTATTAGTAATAAAGCATCCACTAATAAATGCCCCCTACTTGGGGCTAATGAGATGGGGCACAATTAATTATAAGCGGCAGACTAAAACCCTTACACAAATCTTGTAGAGAGTGGTGCAGAGACTGACCGGTCTGAAGTGGCTAGGAGTATAAGCATCAAGTCTCTTCGGGATCAAAGTTATCAGAGTTTTCTTCTATTCAACAAGGATGCCTGACACAAAGATTGCCTGAACTGTGTCGACAACCTCACCCCCAATAATGGACCAGTACCTATGAAAAACCAAGGGAGAGAAACCATATGGACCCAAAGATTTATCCTCCCCGAGGGACCAAAGGGCTTCTCTCACCTCCATAGAAGACACAGGGCGAGAAAGAGTAGGTTCTCTTGATTTGAGACTCGGTCCACCAGATAGTGACCCTGGGGAGATATGTCTTCTTCCAAGGGAAGGGTCCACCTAGATCTGAAATACTACAGAATCTGCCTACTGATCTCCTGACTGTCTGTAATCCTGGTACCATCTTCTTTTCTAAGTTGCCTAATCCGATTGGCTAACCTTCGAATCATAGTGGCATAGTAAAAGAATCTGGTATTTCGATCCCCTTCCTTGATCCATTACATCCTAAATTTTTGCTTCTAAAAAATCTCTTGCTGACTCAGTAAGGAGTGGTGGAGCAAGAGGCAACGATGAAGCCTCCCTAGATTAGCCTCCTGGAGACCCCCCTCCTGATCCTCTTGCCTCTGAAGCTCAGCAATGTCGGTCTCCACCTCCTCAATCCTTCTGAAGATATTGCTAACCTCAATTCGATTCCACTGAATAAGCATGCGCCTAGCAAGCTCTAATTATCGGGTTAGTCGATATCTCACATCCCCATGAATTGGCAACCTCCAAACCACCCTATCAACTCCTAAGACCTCGGGTAGAAGGTCCAGAGCTTTTCGAAGCAAAAAGGAGATCTAAGCAAGCATGTACCATCAGTGGTAATGAAGAATGGGTAGTGATCCAAAGCAATTCTCGGTAGGTGCTGAACATGATGTCCAGGAAATCGCTACATCTAGTCAGCAAAACCAAGCACCCGATCAATCCTCTCCTAAACTCTGGTAATACTGGATCGATTGTTATACCAGGTAAATTTAGAACCAGAATAACCCAGATCAATCATACCAGTGTCGTCCATAAAATCCTTGAACTCTCTAGATTCAATACTGTGCCCAGCCCACCTTCCTCCCATATTCTTGTGGGGTCTTGCAATGCAATTGAAATTATCAGCAATAAGAGAAGGGATATCCTGAGTAACTAACCTGGAGATCTTGTGCCATAGCCTTTTCTGCTCTCTATACTTAGTGCTCGCATACATGCTGGAAAGGAGTCAAGGGCCGCCCACCTGCTCTGAAATGACCATAATCATCTGTTGCTCACAGTTATGAAATGCATCAACCTTCACAGATTCTTGCCTCCACATTATCAAAATCCCTCCTAACAGGTCTCTGGACTTGATAGCACAGGCAACTTATTTTTAACTTTCTATGACTTCTTCCCTCTGCTCTGAATTCACTACTCCCTCTTATCTTAAATTACATACTATTATTCATGGGCTACTTTCCTTTCCTTATAATATTTCTTTATATATTAGTATACACTAACAACCCTGCTGGTACTGCTTATCAGCCAATGTTTGGTTGGAATTATTTGGCTTCTGGTAATTCTAATAGCTACTTCAAGGAACAGGTGATGGATTGTCAGGATTTTCATTTTATACATATTATCTTCAACTGGGAGTATGATGAGGGGCTTTTGAAAATCTACAATATTGGATATTATTTGAGGGAGGCTGTTAGTTACAAGAAGGTTGTTCACAGGAGGAAAAACAATGAGAGAGAATGGAAAAATCTCAGTAATGGGTCTTCTGATCTGAGAGTGACTGGAAGTCTGAGAGAGAATGGGTGTTTTTCATTAAATTTTTTAGTTATAAGAATGCTAATCAGGGGTCGGAGAATGGGGAGGGAGAACTCAAAAATCATAATATTGGGTATCCAGTGTGGGATGCTATCAGGATGGCTATGGATTTTCTTAAATATCGTGTTTACGGCTGTATGGGGAATTGAAAAGTTTGGCGGGGCTTGATAAAAAATGATGCGGATATGATTCATTTTACTTAATATGATTGCACAAGGATTCAAAGGAGGCATTCTATGTGGGCATTATGATAGCACATAGCAGGAAATATTTTAGTTACTTCCATTTCAAAAGGTTCGGTTCTCATCATATTTATGTTACATTTTTGCTGATGGCGCTGGTAGTGGTCTCATTCTAATCACACTTATGTTCAATTGCAAGGATATCAATTGCTGGTATTTATGCTGCATATTTATATGTTATCTTATTTCATTTAGACCTGATCCAATCTATTTTTATGGATCTGTGAATCCGGGTTGGATCCTAAAATTAGACTCGTTCTATTTTCCGAGTTGGATCTGGGTTTATTGAATTTGGACCCGACCCAACCCGACCCGATTCGAACATACTAATACTGTTAGAATTATATCTATTTGGACATTTAAATTTTAATTTAAAGCTTGTATGAAACTAGTTATAATTATTTTTATATCTTAATTTATTTTAAAAATTATATTATTTGTTATCTATTTTATAGTTAATAATAGTTAGCTATGTAATAATTAAAATATAGTTGTCTATATTTTATTCGGATCATATTTAGATCCAAACTTTGTAGATTAGAACCGGATTATTTATGGACCCGATCCAACTCGAATGACCCGTTGAGTTGAAAATTCTGATAGTGGACCCGATCCGATCCGACCCGATTTTCTGGTGGATTGGGTCTGGATATACTATTAGGACCCGATCAAAGAACCGGGTCGGATTGGGATCACGAGTGACCCGATCCGACCTAACCCATTCGCACCCCTATCTACAACGCACTTATGAAGGGCTGCAACATCTTATTAGCATTTCTGCTTGGACTTTGATTCACTTCATTACCACATTTCTTGTTTACTACTATATCTTCATGTTTAAATCAATTATTAGCCATTTGGCTATCAAGCTATATCATTCGGATTAGAATCAAAGTTATCATATTCAACTACTTATAATTTTAATTCATATATCTCAAGCAACTTTCTTAGCATTGAGTTTCGATGTACCGAATGGAATCTGTTGCCGATCTTACCACTGTGGCCTATAGCTTATGAGCTGGCGCCGGATTTTGGACTCCTTCACCTCGGGATCTCCAAGCCTCCGGACCTGCAAAACAAGGCCAGAGACCCGGGCCGAGGGTTCTGGTGGGGGTACTCCGACGGTCAAGTCAACGAGCGGCAAGATGAAACATATCCACTAAGACGGGTCTCCGCTGGATTCCCGTGCTTAGAGGAGGTTTTTAATGAAAGAAGTGTGAGAACGAGAGGGGTTGACACCCAGTTTACTGCACTGGACTCGCCAGGCTTGCATCTGGGAACTTCCGGGAGCTCTAGAGTCGTTATCCCTTTCTCTCGGTATCCTTCCCTCTCCGTGGCTTACCTTTTCGTCCGCTTTCACCGCCCATTTTGTACCACCATACCGCCTTCAGCTTTTGTTTCTACCCATGGAGGCTCTCGAAGGTCTCTGGCTCCTCTCCCCCCTCCCCTCTCCTTCGAGTCTAGGAGTTAAGCGGCGAGCTCGTCTCGTTCGCCGTGCTGTCACAAAATCAAAACCTGGCGGAATCTTGAGCCAAGCGCAGGAGCCTTCATTTCGAGGTATTGACTATGGATTTCCTGGATTCCAGGCCCCTGACCGCAACGATTCAATACCTCGAACGCGGGGCCATCCTTAACTGATGTAAATGAGGTTCCGCGCACCGCTGCAGGCCGTACTAGATACCTTGTACGGGATGCGCAGCACGTCGACTCTAACAGCGACCTCGTGGCCCGTGCCTCTGACTCCCGGAGGCTTTGCAGAGTAGGGATGACTTCGATTGAGGTGGACCCATCAGGGGGTGCCACCTGGTGGAGGAGCAGGAGCGCATGGCTCAACCTCGGCTGAGGTGGACCCGTCTTGGGATGCCACCTGGCGAGGGAGCAGAGGCCGCCAACTTCGGCCGAGGTGGACCCCTCCTGGACGGACACCTGGCGAAGTGGCAGAGAAAGGCTCAACTTTAGTCGAGGTGGACCCATCTTGGGATGCCACTTGGCGAAGGAGCAGGAGTGCCTAGCTCGACCTCGACTGAGGTGGACCCATCTTGGAGTGCCACCCAGCGAGGAAGCAGAGGGCGCTAGCTTCAGCCGAGGTGGACCCCTCCTGGATGGACACTAAACGAAGTGGCAGAGGAAGGCTCGACTTCGGTCGACATGGACCCATCTTGGGGTGCCACCTGGCGAAGGAGCAAGAGTGCCTGGCTCAACCTCGACTGAGGTGGACCCGGCTTGGGGCGCCACCTAGCGAGGGAGCAGAGGTCGCCAGCTTCGACCGAGGTGGACCCCACCTGGGCGGATACATGGCGAAGTGGCAGAGGAAGGCTCCACTTTGACCGAGGTGGACCCATCTTGGGATGGCACCTGGCAAAGGAGCAGGAGGACCTGGCTCGACCTCGGCTGAGGTGGACCTGTCTTGGGGCGCCACCTGGCGAGGGAGCAGAGGCTGCCAGCTTCGACCAAGGTGGACCCCTCCTGGGAGGACACCTGGCAAAGTGGCAGAGGAAGGCTCGACTTCGGTCGAGGTGGACCCATCTTGGGGTGCCACCTAGTGAAGGAGCAGGAGCGCCTAGCTCGACCTCGGCTGAGGAGGACCCGTCTTGGGGCGCCACCCAGCGAGGGAGTAGAGGCCGCCAGCTTTGGCCGAGGTGGACCCCTCCTGGGCAGACACCTGGCGAAGTGGCAAAGGAAGGCTCGACTTCGGTCGAGGTGGACTCGTCTTGGGGTGCCACCTGGCGAAGGAGCAGGAGTGCCTGGCTCGACCTCGGCTGAGGTGGACCCGTCTTGGGGCGCCACCCGGTGAGGGAGCAGAGGTTGCCAGCTTCGGCCGAGGTGGACCCATCTTGGGGTGCCACCTAGCGAAGGAGCAGGAGCGCCTGGCTCGACCTTGGCTGAGGTGGACCCATCTTGGGGTGCCACCTGGCGAGGGAGAAGAGGCCGCCAGCTTCGATCGAGATGGACCCCTCCTAGGCGGACACCTGGCAAAGTGGCAGAGGAAGGCTCGACTTCGGCCGAGGTGGACCCATCTTGGGGTGCCACCTGGCGAAGGAGTAGGAGGGCCTGGCTCGACCTTGGCTGAGGTGGACCCGTCTTGGGGTGCCACCTGGCGAGGGAGCAGAGGCCGCCAGCTTCGACCGAGGTGGACCCCTCCTGGGCGGACACCTAGCGAAGTGGCAGAGGAAGGTTCGACTTCGACCGAGGTGGACCCATCTTGGGGTGCCACCTGGCAAAGGAGTAGGAGGACCTGGCTCGACCTCGACTAAGGTGGACCCGTCTTGGGACGCCACCTGGCGAGCGAGCAGAGGCCGCCAGCTTCGACAGAGGTGGACCCCTCTTGGGCGAACACCTGGCGAAGTGGTAGAGGAAGACTCGACTTCGACCGAGGTGGACCCATCTTGGGGTGCCACATGGCGAAGGAGCAGGAGCGCCTGGCTCGACCTCGGTTGAGGTGGACCCGTCTTGGGGTGCCACCTGGCGAGGGAGCAGAGGTCGCCAGTTTGGCTGAGGTGGACCCCTCCTGGGCGGACACCTGGCGAAGTGGCAGAGGAAGGCTCGACTTTGACCGAGGTGGACCCATCTTGGGGTGCCACCTGGCGAAGGAGTAGGAGCACCTGGCTCAACCTCGGCTGAGGTGGACCCGTCTTGGGGTGCCACCTGGCGAGGGAGCAGAGGCCGCCAGCTTCGGTCTAGGTGGACCCCTCCTGGGTGGATAACTAGCGAAGTGGCAGAGGAAGGCTCGACTTCGATCGAGGTGGACCCATCTTGGGGTGCCACCTGGCGAAGGAGAAGGACGCCTGGCTCGACCTCGGCTGAGGTGGACCCATCTTGGGGCGCCACCTGGTGAGGGAGCAGAGGCCGCCAGCTTCGGCCGAGGTGGACCCCTCCTGGGTGGACACCTAGCGAAGTGGCAGAGGAAGGCTCGACTTCGGCCGAGGCGGACCCATCTTGGGGTGCCACCTGGCGAATGAGCAGGAGCGCCTGGCTCAACCTCAGCTGAGGTGGACCTGTCTTGGGGCGCTACCTGGCGAGGGAGCAGAGGCCGCCAGCTTCGGCCGAGGTGGACCCCTCCTAGGCGGACACCTGGCAAAGTGGCAGAGGAAGGCTCGACTTCGGTCGAGGTGGACCCATTTTGAAATGCCACCTGGCGAAGGAGCAGGAGCGCCTGACTCAACCTCGACTGAGGTGGATCCATCTTGGGGAGCCACCTGGCGAGGGAGCAGAGGCTGCCAACTTCGGCCCAGGTGGACCCCTCCTGGGCAGACACCTGGCGAAGTGGCAGAGGAAGGCTCAACTTTGGCCGAGGTGGATCCATCTCGAGGTGATACCTGACGAAGGAGTAGGAGCGCCTCGCCCCAGGTGAGGATGATTGCGGGTCAAGGTATCCGGGGGAAATTTCGAAAGAAAAATCCATGTGGCACCACCAGCATCCAGGTGGATCTGACACGCACTCCATGTCAGCGATGTTGCCATATCAGTTGCCCCCCATCCCCAAGTCCCATCGAAGCGTCGTGGTTTGGGGCGTGGGGATTTAATGTTGAGATGACATGGAATGGGAGAAATCCCGCACCATAATTGCCATGATCGCCGTCGCTACGTCCATCGTGCCCGAGGCCCTATGAGAGGCCGCCACATCCGCACGCCTGACGGGCCATTAATATGCCATTTCAAACCCGAGGTAGTTTCCATCGAACCGAAGCATCGATGTCGGGCTTGTCTCCACGTGGCGGTCATCTGATGGCTCGGGCCAAAAGGAGACGTACGGCCGCTGTTGATTGAGTTTGAAAAGGAGGGGGACTTTCCGGAAACGAGGTCTCTTGGCTTTCTCACACATCGCCGGTGGTTGCAGCGATCTTTCTTCATCCCCAGGGGTCTCCATTCCTCCGGTACAAAATATCCTGGTGAGTGCTCGCGATGCCTTTCCTTCCTCTTCTACCTTTCGATTCCGTGTCACCCCGAACCCGTCTCTTTCTCATTTCTTTCTCCCTGTTAGCCCGTCACCGTCATTCCTCTTCCAATCTGGACGAGGCCGGTCCTTCTCGGTCGAGGACTCCATCGCCTTCCTCCTCAAAGGGGGAAGAGACTCTAGTCGAGGTCCTGAGGCAACTGTGGCCAGGGACTATGACCATAGGTGTTCTTAGGGGTCCTAGGTCTCCCTCCATTGTTTCTGCACGTCCCATCTCTGCCTTCCTCCTCCAGTGGTAGAGACCTCCTCTTCTGGTCCCTCCGGTTATGCTTCGATGATGACCGGAGATGATCTCTCTTGGATCTGGGATATGTATGGGGCCCCAGATTCAATCCAACTTTCGTTCCTAGGTCCGAGAGACCGGGTAACCTTGAGCGGCCAAAGGAGGGTTGCTTTCTACGAGGACTTCCTTGTCGGGGGTCTTTGTTTTCCTCTTCATCCTTTCTTTCTCTCTTTTCTCAGTTACTTCTGCCTAGTCCCGGTCCAGTTGGCTCCCAATGCCATCCGGTTCATCTTCGCCTTCATTGTTTTCTGCCATTTCGACGGGTTTGTCGCTCGCTTTTCGCTATTCAGGGCCCTTTTTATCCTAAAGTGCTACTCCACCGATGATGGCTGGTGGTACCTTTCTTCCCGACCTAGGTGCCTTCGGGTCGACCTCCCCACCTCGATCAAGGGATGGAAGAACCGTTTCTTCTTTTCATCAGTCCAGGATGTCGACTGGGCCTGGAGTGTGCCAGACTGGTCCCCGAACCGAAACTCCTAGGTCGAGCCTGCAGACCAGGAGGTTTATGCTCAGATGCTGGGTGACGTGGTCCCAGCCCTCGAGGTCCTGCTCTCAGAGTAGAATTTATTTGAGGCAGGAATCAGTCCAATCCGGGCGTTGGGTGAGACCCCGGGTCTTCTTCCTTCACCTTTACTTTCTTTTCACTTTCTGCTTCTTTCTTTTGAAATGGCCTGATTATTTTCCTTCTCTAGGGATGAAGTTCTTTGTTGAGAGCTTGATGGAGGGTGTCCAGAAGAGAGGCGCCGCTGAAGGGGCCCAAGAGGCTCCACTGAAGAAGGCTCGCACCGAGGTGAGCCAGGGGCCCAGGCTGACCCCAGCTCCTACTGGCCCCGTGGCAACGGGCCCTGCCACCAGACCGTCCTAGTCTCACGCACCTGATGTGCCCGTCGTCGAGCTCGACAGGGCTGAGGGTGAGGGGAGGTAGGAACCCCCTCGGGCGGTGCCTGCTGCGGCTACCGCACCAATCATCCCTGCGGCGGCTGCCAGGGTGGCGGTGGCCCCACCGACGACCGCACCGCCCAGCGGAGGGGCAGCTGCTCAGCCTGCTACTGATGCTCACCCTCCACCGTCAGGACTCAACGCCAGCTCCTCCATCATCCGTGATCAAGGACTCGCGGAAAGGATGATGGAGTTCGCCTGCATGCCCCGGGATCGTCGCTTGAGAGGCGACCGGGACTACACCGATGCGTTGCTCGGGATACTCCCACTGCTCTTCACGGTAAGTTCCAAGCTCTCTATCTTTTTAATGTTCCAGTTGGGTCTTTTTAACATCCCGTTCCCTCTCTGACGTAGATCGGGACTAACGTACTGCTGTTGAGGAACTTCCTCTCCAGCTCGGCAAAGAAAGACGCTGACAAGGAGAAAAGACTCGGCAAGCTCGCGATCGATGTGAAGGACCTCATGGAGAAGGGGCACGAGCTGCGGGAGAGCAACCAGGCCCTCCGGGAGGACCTGGGTCACGCCGAGGGGTGCGTGAGGGAGCTCGAGACCTCTCTATCTGAGGAGAGGATATCGAGCCAACGCTGTGCCGAGGACGATGCGGCAGAGGTATCACGCCTCAGGGCTCTGTCCCGGTCACTAGAGTGTCGGGTCGAGGAGGTCCTTAAGGAGCTCAGCATAGCTAAGGAGAAGAACTCCTACATCAACGGGCTGCTGGAGGCATCTCGGAAGGAGACGCAGGAGGCCATGCCAAGGTTCCGGGCATCTGAGGAGTTCAGGGGGGAGTTGCACGAGGCGGCGGTCGACTCCTTCCTAAAAGGCTTCCAGATGTGTCGAGAGAAGGTAGGCTCCTTCTTCCCCGAGCTCGATCTCAACGGGGTCATCCTGGGCGACCGAAGGGAGCAGCCCACGAGGGAGAACTAGTCACAGAGGGCACCGGCGTGGAGGCTTTCGCGCGGCCTTCTGACGATGCCGCCAGCAGCGAGGATGCCCCCCAGCCGAAGGAGGAAGCGGCTGCGGTGAAGTGACCTCGGGGCTGCCTTCATTTTGTTTCTAGTCTAGGTTTATTTTTCTATTTCTTTGGGTCTCCCGGTCTGTCGGGGCCCTCTTTTGTAAGAAACCTTTCAGTAGAAATGAAGATCATTTTTCATCATTCTGCTTTGTCTCCCTCTTTTTTTTTTTGTTTGCAATCTGAATTGCCAATTCGGGACAAGGCCCCGAAGACCTTCTGGTTTCCGGTAGGGGCCTCCTAAGTCTTGCAGCTTGTAGGAGACTTAGGTTTTTTTTCCTCTTTCTTCTTTCTCTTTTTTTTTTTTTTTGAGCATCCTCCAGACTGAACCCCGGGGCCAACCACTGGAACTGAGTCCCGTGGGGCATTCCAGGCTGAACTCCGGGATCTTGTGGGGAAACTGGGTTCCGCTCCACCTTCCAGACTGAGGTCCAGGATTTTGCTTTGGAATTAGGTTCCGTGCGAACTTCCGGACTGAACCTCGGGGCTGCAAGCGGGAGTTGAGCTTTGCACGACCTTCCGAGCAGAACTCCGGGATTAGTGGGACCGGGACTTAAGTCATCGAAACTTCCTCCGGACTGAACTCCGGGGCCGCACGTTGGAATTTAATTCTGTGCGATACTCCGGACTGAACTCCGGGATCTTTGCGGAAGAGCCACCTTCCGCGAGACCTTTCGTGCTGAGGCCTAGGACTTCGCATCTTTTGCAGGCTATTTGTGGGCTTCTCACCTTGCTCTCGCCCGCCAAACTTAAAACTGGATGGCGATGGTCCTACGAGGGGAAAACAGGCATTGCATATAAAAGAATCTCATTACTAAAGTTTAAAAGGTCTTACATTATTGATAATACATCCTCAAGTTCGAGACATTCCAAGTCCACGAAAATCGGGATCCGCCGAGCTCTTCCAAGTAATAAGCTCCGTGGGGGAGTGCTTCAGCCACCCTATAAGGGCCCTCCCAATTTGGGGAGAACTTGCCGCACTCCCGAGGCTGGGAAGCCTCAGTGCGGCGCAACACTAAATCTCCCGGGCGGAAGGATTTCGGCCGTACCCTGAAATTGTAGTATCTGGCCACTTGCTGCCGGTAAGCCGCCATCCGAACTCGGGCCCTGTCCCTTGTTTCTTCAAGGAGATCCAGGTTCAGCAGTAGCCACGCCAGGTTCTCAGCATCGTCGTAATGCTCTATACGCAAGGTCAGCAAGCTGAGCTCTATTGGGATAACCGCTTCCGCACCGAAGACGAGGTTGAAGGGGGTCTCGTCCGTGGCTGTCCTTGGGGTGGTATGGTATGCCCATAGGATACTTGGAAGCTCCTCCGCCCATCTTCCCTTGGCCTGGTCCAGTCTTGTTCGAAGACCTTGCAGGATGGTTCTATTAGTCACCTTGGCTTCTCCATTGGTCTGGGGATGCGCCACCGAGATGAAGCGATGATGAATCCCGAGGTCGTTGCAAAACTCCTCGAACTCCTGACAGTCGAACTGGCGTCCGTTGTCAGTGATGATGGTGTGGGGCAAGCCGAAGCGGTAAATAATCGACTTCCAGAGGAACTTGGTGATATTTACCTCTGTGATCCGGGCTAACGGCTCGGTCTCGACCCACTTCGTGAAGTAGTCGATGGCCACAATCAAGAACTTTCGTTGCCCGAACGCAGGGGAAAAGGGTTCGAGGAGATCCATGCCCCACTGAGCAAATGGCTAGGGGGCGGAGAGTTGGGAGAGTGGTGCGGCAGGCTGGCACTGTATGACAGCATGCCGCTGACATCAATCCCACCTCTTCACAAAGTTAGACGCGTCTTCTCTCATCATCTCCCAGAAGTAGCCTTGACGGAGGGCCTTATATGCCAACGTCCTGCCCCCCACATGGTTCCCAAAGATGCCCTCGTGGATCTCCTGGAGCACGAGTGCGGCTTCGGTGGGCCTCAAGCACTTGATGAGTGGATAGGAGTAGGACCTCCGATACAGTAGCCCGTCCATCAACACGAATCGTGCGGCCTTTCTCTTAATGAGGCCGGCCGCCGCAGGATCCTCTGGCAAGGTACCGTTGGTGATGTACTCGATGTACTTGTCCATCCAGCTGGGTTCTGGGGTGACTTGCTGGATCTCCATGGGTGTCTCATAGCTTGGGGCTTGAAGATGCTCGATGTAGACGCGGCCCAGCGACAAGTCCGGCAGGGTTGCCAAGCAGGACAGGGCGTCTGCGCGAGCAGTTTCCCCGTGCGGGATGTGGGAGTCGCTGAAGCGCCTAAAACCCGTCGTGCTCGCTCGCACGAGCTCCAGGTACTTCGCCATTTGGGGATCCCGTGACTCGTACTCTCCCAAAACCTGCCCGGCCACCAGCTACGAGTCGGTGAAGACCCTGAGGCAGGCCACACCCAGCTCGCGGGAGACTCTCAGCCCCGTGAGGAGCACTTCATACTTCGCCTGGTTATTGGTGGCGGCGAACTGGAAGCGGAGCGCACATTCAGCGACAACTCCTTCACTGTTGGCGAGGATGAGTCCGGCTCCACTCCCGCTTGAGTTTGAGGCTCCGTCCACATGAAGGATCCAGATGTCCTCCTCCGGTCCAGGCTTTGGTTGTCGGTCCTAGGGGCTCTCGTCTGACACCTCGCTCAGGCCTGCACACTCAACCAAAAAATCAGCGAGTACCTGTGCCTTCATTGTCGACCTCGGTCGGTAAGCGATGTCAAACTCGCTGAGCTTCAGCACCCACTTCGTCAAGCATCCAAACATGTCAGGTCAGCTGTGCACCGCTTTTAGTGGTTGATTCGTCAGGACCACAATGGGGTGCACTTGAAAATAAGGCATGAGGCGCTAGGCGGACATGATTAGTGCAAAAATCAGTTTCTCAGACCGAGAATACCTGAGCTCCGCGTCACGGAGAAGTTTGCTCGTGTAATACACCGGCCTCTGGATCCCCTTGTCATCTGTTTGGACCATGACCGAGCTGACGGCCTCCGGAGTGACCGCTAGGTACAGAAGGAGCTCCTCTCCTTCCTCTGGCCAGGAGAGCAGTGGCAGCGACGCCAATGTCTTCTTCAATTCTTCAAATGCCTCCTGGCACTCCTTCGTCCAAGCGAAGTCGTGCATCTTCCTCAGTGCCTTGAAGAAGGGTTGGCAGTGGTCAGCGAACCTTGAGATAAACCGGCTCAGGACAGCTATCCGGCCGGTGAGTCGCTGCACTTGCTTCTTGGAGGTGGGCTGCTCTATGTCTAGGATCGCCTGAACCTTCTCCGGGTTGGCTTCTATCCCTCTTTGGGTCACCATGAAGCCCAGGAACTTCCCCGCCGATACACCGAAAGCACACTTCACAGGGTTCAACTTCATTTGGTGAAGATGAAGGTTATTGAAGGTCTCCGCCAGGTCGCTGACGTGGTCCGAGGTCGGATTGCTCATTACCAGCATGTCGTCCACGTACACCTACATGTTGCAGTCAATTTGGTCTTTGAAGACCTTGTTGACCAAACGTTGGTACGTGGCGCCTGCGTTCTTGAGGCCGAACAGCATTATCTTGTAGCAGTAGGTCCCACGATCTGTGACGAAGGCGGTGTGCTCCTCATCCTCCAGGTGCATTTGGATCTGATTGTACCCGAAGAAGGCGTCCATGAAAGAGAGGAGGCGATGTCCCGAGGTGGTGTCCACGATCTGGTCAATCTTAGAAAGCGGGAAGCTGTCCTTTGGGCACGCTCGGTTGAGGTCGGTGTAGTCCACACAGATCCTCCACTTGCCGTTGTTCTTCTTCACCATTATCACGTTCACCAGCCAACTAGGGTACTGCACTTCTCGTACAAAGCCAGTGGCGAGGAGCTTTTCCACTTCTTCATTGATTACCTTCTGCCTCTCTGCGGCTAGACTTCTCTTCTTCTGGCAGACCGGGTGGCACCTCGGATCAATCTTCAGTTGGTGGGTGATAACCTCCGAGGGAATACCGGGCATATCTGCAGCAGACCAGGCGAACACATCCACGTTTGCCCGGAGGAAATCTTGCAAGCGAGCTCGTTCGTCCTCTGGGAGTTGGGCTCCTACCTGCACTATCTTTTGAGGGTCTGAGATGAGGGGGTACGTCAATAAGCGCTCTACGGGGCCTCCCCTGGGGTCTTGCACCCTCTGGTCGAGGTCGTCGACGTCAGAGCCGAGCTCGGCACTCCAGGCCCCCGGGATAGCCTGTAAGCAATGCGGGACAAGTTGGGCTGTCCCCCTCATCACTCCCATCCCAAAGACGGTAGGAAACTACACCAGCAACCTTTTGGTAGAGATGACCATGTCCAATTGGTTGAGCCCTGGACGGCCCAGGATAGCATTGTAAGGTGATGGGAGTCGAATGACGATGAAGGTTATCATGACCGTGCTCTGCTGGGGTGGGGATCCAACAGTAACAGGGAGTGTGATCTCTCCTTCGACCCCTAGGAAATCTCCGGTAAAGCCCACGAGAGGGGTGTGCACTGGCTTTAGCCGATCATGAGACAAATTCATCCGGGAGAAAGCATCATAAAAAAGTACGTAAGTAAAGCTCCCACTATCCACCATAATGCGATGTACAGGATGCTTGGCGATGGTCATTTCGACCACCACCGTATCATTGTTTACATTTTCATATTCATTCCCCTTTTCGAAGGGGAGTACATTTTCCAGGTCTCCCGCCTCCCGGGCTCTCTTCGACATGCGTCCCATCCTCCAAGAGATCATGCCCACAGATTTCTCCGTAGGGCGGTTGTCAATTGCAGGGACGGGGGGAAGGGCCGCGAGTGGCTAGTCTTCCACCGGGGCCTCGCTCCTTACGAACTTCCTGAGGTAGCCCCTCTTGATCAACTCCTCGATCTCCCGCTTCAGATTACGACACTCCTCCATGTCGTGGCCATGGTCACGATGAAATTGGCAGTACTTAGTATTGTCGCGATTATTTCTTGGATTCTGAGGAGGAGGTCGGCGGAGGTAGTGTTCGCCCTCGATCTCCATGAGGATCTTCGTTCTTGGAGCAAGGAGAGGGGTGAAGGTTCGCTCCGGAGCAGAACCGTTCTTCGGCTTCGGACCCGGATGGAAGTCTGCAGGTGGTCCAGGCCTCCAGGTCCCAGGGACATCCTTTAGGGCAGGCTTCTTCGAAGGCTTCCTGTCCAGCTCTCGCCTGGTACGGTCGGCCTCCTCAGTACGGATGTACTTGTGAACGCGAAGGAGGAGCTCGGAATACGTCTTGGGCGACTTCTTGTCTAGGGAATACGTCAGGCGGGATGTCTTGAGCCCTCGCTTCAACGTCAGCATGACGATGGGCTCGTTTAGGCTATAAATCTCTAGGACTGCAATCTTGAAGCGGGTGACGTAGTCCCGCAGTGGCTCCTGGTCTTGCTGGCGGATAGAGAAGAGGCTATCCACCTCCCTTGGCACCTTGCGACAAGCGTTGAAGTGTGTCACAAACTTTCCTTCCAGCTGATGGAAGGAGTTGATAGACTCTGGCTCAAGGGGGGTGAACCAGACTCGAGCAGCCTTCCGGAGGGTGGCCGGGAAGGCAATGCATAGGAGAGCGTCCGTCGCCCCCTGGACTCTCATGAGAGCCTTATAGCTCTCCAGGTGGTCCAAGGGGTCGGTGGTCCCATCGTAAGGATCCACCTGGGACGAGGGAGCAGAGGCCGCCAGCTTCGGCCGAGGTGGACCCCTCCTGGATGGACACCTGGCGAAGTGGCAGAGGAAGGCTCGACTTCGACCGAGGTGGACCCATCTTGTGGTGCCACCTGTCGAAGGAGCAGGAGCGTCTGGCTTGACCTCGGCTGAGATGGACCCGTCTTGGAGCGCCACCTGGCGAGAGAGCAGAGGCCGCCAGCTTCGGCTGAGGTGGACCCCTCCTGGGCGGACCAGCTGGCGAAGTGGTAGAGGAAGGCTCAACTTCGGTCGAGGTGGACTCATCTCGGGGTGCCACCTGGTGAAGGAGCATGAGCACCTCGCCCCGGGTGAGGATGATCGCCGGTCAAGATATCCGAGGGAAATTTCGAAAGAATAATCCACTTGGCACTACCGGTATCCAGCTAGATCTGACACGCACTTCATGTCAGTGATGTTGTCATATCAAAACCAGTTCCGTTGAGTTCCTTAAACCTTCAATTTTTTGTTTGAAGAATATTGTCTCAGCTCCCCGATATATGTTATATCTATGTTATTTTTTCAGGCAGCACTTCCATGATGCTATCTTATCCTTTTACTGCAATGTTACAGTGGTTCATGACTTCGCTGCTATCTTTAATTTTATGAATAGTGTTGTCTTCAATTTACTACTGTTGGTTTGGTTCTTCAATACATAATGGTATACTTTACAACCTTTTGGTCAATTATACAGCTATTTTCATATTTTCTATTCTTTCTTTGTACACAGGTTACTTGTTTTCATTTTCGTAAAGTTTTGTCATCATTTTGTGTGAGTGGGCTATTTTTTTGGACTCTTTATTGTTGACCATTTTGACTGATTTTTGTGATTGTAATCTGAAAGGACTAGACTACATATATATAATATATTAGTCATGCCGTAAAGGTCGATATGTCCGAGTGGTTAAGGAGACAGACTTGAAATCTGTTGGGCTACGCCCGCGCAGGTTCGAACCCTGCTGTCGACGTAGACAGGATTTGAATTTTTTTTTTTTATTTCTTTTAAAGTTCTGTTAACTAACCAGGAGCCGGAAACGTCACGCCTCATTGTGCTTTCTGACTAACGACAGCGAAAGTAGAGGAATTTATCCCTTCCTTACCCATGGCGACGGCGGCCGCCCCTCGTCTCTGCTCTCTCGCCTCTCTCCCTATCATAAGAAGACAACCCTTTCCCTCCTATCCGAGCCTTTCGAGAGAAGAAGGGACCGAGCCCCCCGCCCCTCCCCTTCTCCCGTCAAGGTTTTCATCTTTATTCACTTTCTCTTCATCAATAAATTTCTGGATCTTTCGTCCGTTTCAATCTGCAAATTAGGTTTTCAAGATCTTAATTTCTTTGAAAAGACTTTGTTGTGGGTGGTACTTTTAATGATCCGATGACTTTTTTTTGTCGTTAATGACCTATATAGCGATAATCACCGGTGGCTGAGATCTTGGTGCGATAATATTTCTCTTTCCATGGTTAATTAGCTGTTGCTTGCTTTCTATATTTGTAGCTTTGGATTTGTTGTTGATCGGCTATTAGGTGCTTGTCTTTTCTTGACAAAACTGGTGACTCGGTCGAGATTGAGTTGGAGTTTAAGTTGTTGATATGTCGATGGTATCTGGATTTTAGTATAGAGGCGTGTGAAAATGATTATGTTTTTTATTGATTTTTTTTTTAAAAAATTATGTTTTGGCTTTACAAGATCAATTTTGAAGTGAAAATAATGGCTGCACTATATTGAGTGACAGTTTACTCGGGCAAAGAAATTGATTTGACTGGATGGGTCATCGTCTGGATCGTTCCTTTCTGGATATGACATTGTTCTAGACTGCACGCAGTAGCTTTTTCTTTCAGTGACAGTTTTCCTTTGTTGGTCGTGACCAATTCGTCAAAACTGTATATAGATTATAGGTGTTTTCAATGGGAAAGTGGTGATGTTTTGGATTGGTTATCTTTAAGGTGCCGAGGAGCATATTTTGCTATAGTTTCTTCCATTAATAGATGTTCATTTGATCTACCTGTATGAAACAGAATGTCTTTGTGGGGGGGGGGGGGTCCGGTTCTTTTGCTTCTTGCTGATTGAGCTTTTACCAATACCTTGTGTGGTCTACTAGGAATGATGCAGACAACGATTACTGGATATGCTCTTCTAGTTTTGCTTTCAAGCATTTAGGTGAGAAAGAATGGTACAACTTTGCTAATTGCTTCTTCAAATAGTGTTAGAATTGTCATCATGTGAGCCAAAATTAGGGATGGTAATTACACCTGTGTCAGGACTCAAGTTAGGTGCTTGATTTTTGTAATAGATTATCAGCACCTCCTGGTAGATCTTAGCATCAGAGTGACTCAACTTGTGGGTGAGTGTGAAGGCCACGTCTATTTGGCAGCGTGATTTGGTTTACTATCCTGTATATGAGCTATTTGCATTCAGATTATGGTGACACCATAACAGATGCTCTCTTATGCAATGCTGACATATGTCAACATATTATTTAAGGAGTTGCTGTTTGGAACAAAGCCTTGGAAGCTAGAATATCAGCTGGAGTGAGGATGGGTAGGTTTTGAGATCATAAAAGTGTACATGTTATTTGTATGTGATTCTTAAAAGATTGGGGTTTCATCTGATTTCTTTCTGGAATTGTAATGTAGGTTGCTGCCAAAGGATCAATTTTTAGAGATTCCAAGGCCTTTTTATCCTTTTGAGAATTGATTCCAAGAATTGTTCAAGGAATAACAGGAAACTGCTCCCTTAGATGGACTTTTTGTGACTTGTAAAATTGGTTAAATTTTCAAAAGGTTTTCTTCCAGCTTCATTTTCCACCTAAACTTCATTGTTATTCTGTTGAAAAGTCATATAAATGGATCATTGATGCATGGAATAGTCAAAGTTTGTTTTGGTATCAATGGCAGAGTAATGTTGCGTGCATTCTATTGATCTTAAAAGACAGTTTTCATGCAGCTGCTGGATGATTCTGTCTTTGCAATTGATGGTTACAATATAATGATAAAGTTTAATGTTTCCTTTGGAAATTATTGCAGTTGAAGGACTCATGGTTAATACCATCTATTGGATAAGTTTATGCCTCTGCAACATGAAGACTATGCAGGAGAAAGGCCATAAATCAAAAGAATTGATTATAATTTATCTTTTGTAATATTCGAAAAGAACTTAAAAATTGTGTTTGAATAATCCGGGGAGTTTGCAGATAGATTTATGAGTAGATGTTCTGTGGTATGGCATGATTTTGGTTGATAAAATATTTCCCTTTCTTAAGTTAAGCCTCCAGAACATGCCTGTTAGCTCTCATATGATTCTTGTGTCACCCGGACATCTGATGTTTTGATGCCATGCAATAGCAACCTGAAAAGGAATTTCATTGTGTCTGTCAGTTGACTTAACTCTGTGCTTCTATACTAGTTGTCCAGGTTAATAATGGACTAAGTCTTCTTCTCTCTTGTTTTTATTTATTTATTTTTTTGGAGGACTATCATTACTCAAATTTATGTAAGTTCACTGCACATGTCGCTTTTTTGAAACCTTTTCTTCTGGTGACTATAAAATACTTATTTATGGGGACCAGAACTGATGTCTTTGTTATTGATAATTAAATTGTATACTTTTTTGTCGCAGTTTTATGTAAAGGTGTGCATATAAGAGTTGGAATAGGACCACTTAATCAGATTTACCTAAAAACAAAATAAGTTGGAATATTTGTGTTCACTAATTCAATGAGTGATATCCATGAATTATGTGATAGGTGTATAAACGATATTGTCTTTGTTGTAAGAATATATAGTTTTAAAATAATTCAATGCATGTAAAATGACATCCATCAATTAGTTTATTTGACAGGTATAATGTATTTGAGAATGAGGTTCATGCTGCTTATGCTGGTCATCTGCTGTACCTGTGCAAATGCTAGTAATTTGGTAACCTTGGATGTCATGGGTAAGTCTGAGTAATCTTTCAACAGCTTTCTCATTCATATCATATTTATGGCATCCCCTTTGGTCAGCATTTTTATCTTTGATCTAACATCAAATTCTAAAGGTGATTCAAATATTTAAGTAATTGAGAAAACTAATATGATTAATGATATTTTTATTAGAATGAAGGATATTAGAAGAAAATACAATATGCATGGTTGAGGTAGCTCTTTCAGCTTCAATTTTGTTAGTGTGAGTTAACAGAAACTATTTTTGGTTCTTTCTTTTTCCTTTTTCTGCTTTTACTCATTTTCATTCAAATCTTGTTTGTGTGAAGAGTGCCTTTTTTCAGTGTCTGTATGTCTACCATCTAGCGGAAACTATTGGATATGGACGTATGGTTTATGCAATTTTGTCCTTGGACTGAAGAATATTATCAAAAGGTTTTATATAACAACATCATCTATATGATTAAGACCTTGGAAGCTCACATATTTTCAGGAAGCTCACATATTTTCAGTACTTCTCAAAATATTAGCAATTGGCATATGCCAAAAGCAACTTGTTTTCTTTGTGTGTGCATGCCTTGAGGTTCTACTTATTTTTGTACATTGTAGTTCACTGAGTATGAAGTTTTCTATTCATCAAAATTGTCTTTAAAAAATGTATTGTAAACAATTTACATGATAGAGGTAACTAGTTTGACTAATGAAGTTTTAATGTTAAAATTTATGATATTGAAAAATGTTTCTCTATCAAGTTGTCAGGCCTGATCAATGCCTTTATTTTTTAAGGCAATCCATTCAGATAAACTAGATTTAGTAAATACGTGTTGCTAGAGAAATAAAATGTTGAAGGTCATATTTTGAGGCCTACTGAGGGCCTATATTAGATATGGAAGAGGTGGGCTTAAGAAAGGTAATCATTTTATTTGTTAATAACAAAATGGCCTTATATATTCAATCTTTCATGAACTGCATTCACCAAAGATTGAGGTATTAAGACACCAAGCAATTTGGAAATATGGACATAAGCTAAGAACTATATGTTTCATACTCCATTTGTTTTACTTGACTCAGCTTAATAGGCACCTTTGGCTTGGAAGTTGGAATTTGAAGAATTTCATAATGCAAATACTTGAAAATTTACTCTTTTTTTTTTTGTTTAGGGCATTGATTCTCTTATCTTTCTTGCAGTATCAATAATGATGAAGTAGATAAGAAGCGTAAAATAATAAAATCTTGCTTTTTTTAATTTTGTTGTAGAATATTGAATATTGAACCGGTAAAATTAAGGAATATTGATCATGTGCTTTTTTTGTGTAAAATTGGCTTTGGAATTGCTTTGTTATGCTTATAAAATTTGTCAACTAAATTGAAATAAGTTTTTTTTTGGAGGTTCTGGCTTAGCATCTATTTTGATCAATGATAAGATTTGAATTAGCAAATCCTTTAATGTTAAAGCATTTATTTGTTTGTCAAATAAGTTTTTACATTAAGATTTCATGCTAGAACTAACAAATAAAATATTTTATTACATTAATGCTTCAAAGGACTGATCTAGGAGGATCACAAAACTTGATGTGGATTACTTTGGGCACCACGGGCAATGTTTTGAAAACTGGACTAGAAAATGACTTGGTGCCCTGGCAAGTTCATTGATTCACCGATTGGACTAGTTCAATCAGTCAATCGGACCGATGTTGTCAACATGGGAACATACTGACATCATAAATATATATTTTTCAAAGAAAATGAAAAATATGAAAATAAGAAAAAAAATTCTAGAAATTTTTGAATAGGAACCAAACCTAGGTTTAGATAGGAACCAAAGAAATGAGAATTAATTGTAGATGTGGAGTGTGTATTTTCATCCATGATGGAGGATTGCATAGTGGTCGAGCCTACACTAGTGATGGGAGGGCTTCCTAGATGGGCTAAGTGAGGGCACGAACCCCACTGTTCACTGTGAGGAGGTCATCCATTTTTTGTGGCAACCAATGCGATGTGGTGATAATGGTGTTGGCGAGATGAATATCAAGTATCGGATTGAGGGTTCCTTTGCCAGTGCTATTGCCTGGTGCTGTAAGAAGGCCGTAGCGGAAGGGGATAGGGGTGATGGTGGTGGTGGCGGAGATCAAGTGCAAGGTGGATGTATGCACCTATTTGGTGCTGAGGAGGGATATGTTTTGCTTTTGCTTGAGGCTCCGTTTCAATGCAGCCTTCACCATGGGCCTCATCCTCGACTAAATCTGCCTTGATGACAAGGAAGGCCTCATCTCCCTTGCTAATCATGATGATATCAATGGCAATGATGGCTTTGTCGTCCCTCTCCTTTGCCTCCCTATCGGAACCCTTCATCCCTCATGCACTACGAAATGAACTAGGGTTTCAAAGCCCCTCGTAAAACTGACCCTTTAAGTCTAAACCCACTTTTAAAAATTGGGCAACTCTATTAGGACTGGCCAGTTCAATTGATCCATCCTATTCTATCATTTTTTGTCATTTTTTCCACTCTCGAATTTTTAAACAACTAGGATCGGAAACTTGTCTGGTCCTTGATTGAACCAGTCTAATCAGCCAATCTGGTCTGAGTTTCAAAACATTGACTACAGGTAGGGCTATATAGAGTACAAGAGTGAGATCCACCGTATTAGACAACCAAATCATGTGTCAAATTTCTGGAGGCTATAATTTGGCTATATGACATCCAATTGAGATAATTTTTTTTTAAAAAAATCAAATAAGATTTTGAGATCTATGATGTAGTGCTCGTCCCTAAAGGATGTGGCATAGCTAGCATTTAGGACCAAATTATGCATCATTTGAGCTTCGAAATGGGCCAGTCAAATCCAAAACTTTCTTTTCAAAAAGGCTTTAACTAGATGTATCTTCCAATGTCGAAAGAATTAGGCAAAACAATAAAAAGCAAGATCGATATAAAAGTCGAGATCTACTTCTTGTAAGATCTTTTGCTTTTTCATGTTTATTTATACTAATCATGTCTATTTGGGGAGAGGTAGTCCTATTGGAACTAGAAGTCGAGATCTACTTCTTGTAAGATCTTTTGCTTTTTCATGTTTATTTATACTAATCATGTCTATTTGGGGAGAGGTAGTCCTATTGGAACTAGAAAAGGAATTCAATCATAATTGTGCAATAGCAGATCTTACTATTATGAATAGAGGTTATGTATCTTGGTTATGAATCATTAATGAAAGAAAAGGGGATGTAAATTCTACTTATGCTAATCATTTTCCATTTTTTCATAATTTTCTAGAGAGATTCAAGTTGAATGGGTTGAAGGAATTCCTTCATTTTCCTTGATCAAATCAAGCATGGAGAGTGTACACACATGCATTGGTGCATGCACACACATCCCAAGATCCAAACTCTGTCCTCATATGGGCTTGTGTGTTGAATCATTTTATTTATTTAAATCAATATTTTAGGACTTGGATCATTCATCAAATCCAAAAAGTGATTGCATCATAGATTACACTCTCATTTAGTGGGTTAACCAAGAACAAACCATGATATTATGATGACAAGTTAAATATATGTATTATGAATTATTTATATAAAAAATTAATGAAATTAAAAAATGTAGAAAACTTCAAAATAAAAATCAAATATTTGCTTTTTGTTAACATTTTTTAGTACTCTTTGTGGATCCATGAATGATTGCTATGATAAGAATCCTAAGTTTATTGATTTTAGCTAATCTATTAAACTAAGTTGGTTTTTCCTCCAATATACCAAAACTAGGAACTTATTCATAATAAATGAAAAAGCTAAAGATGTTATAGTCTCATGAGATGAGGGCTGGGAAGGGGATGAAAAGAGTAATAGAGACTGAGGGAATTGTGAGAGAGAGAGTGTGTAAACACGGAGAGAGGGACAGGGAGGGGATGAGGAGGCTTGGTGTGCTACTAGTGGGCCCCAGTTGCCAAGTGGATTGACTGTAAAGAGGGGGGGGGGGGGCGGGAATTGGTGCTACTCTTGGGATCTAGCTATTGAGAGGGCCAAAAGTGGAGAGAGAGGGGCATGAATCAGGAGGTCGGAGGAGGGGGGCAAGGCCCAAGAGGGGGACTCGGTGGTCAGTGGGGAGGGGCTGGAAGAGGGGGAGAGACACACATAAGGGAAGCATGCCTGATGTCTAGTGCCATTGGTGTTGCTGGCTGTCTTCCACTTCCATCCTCATCATTGTTGTAGGGGAAGAACGAATCATTCTCGTGCAAATGGGAGAGCAATTTAGTCAAAAACCCAACCTTACTCCCAACTGTAAACCTACGGACCAAGGTTCATCTATCTTAAAACCTCTTGACTTTTTTGAACTCAGAAAGGTTCAAACAAATCCCCATTTTTACCAAAATTTATTCTGTTTTAATGATAGCGGCTGTTTTTCTCTGCAATCTGGTTTTGGGGGCATACAGGTTTAGGGCCTAACTAGTTGATGGTTCAAATGGTTCAACTGGCTAGTCCAGTTTGGTTTTTAGAACATTAATTTAAAAAACCCATTAACATGATATCTTGAAATGTTGGTGATTGTCTTTGTGTTTCCAGTTATGCCAATGGATTACAGTATACAAAGTGAAAGTAGAATGTCTGAATCAATTACAGGGTATGAAGGATTGTGCACACTATGTGAAGAGTACACTTCCCAGGCTGTATATTATCTTGGTGAGAATGAGACCCAAGTTGAGATTATCAGTACCCTTCACCAGGCATGTTCTCAGCTGCATTCTTTTGAGAAGCAGGTAAGCTTGTCTCATTTGGCCAATATAAGTTTGTAGTCCAAGTATAGGAACCTTTATTTTTTTTGAAATGACTTCATGCTAATATTGTGCTCCTAAGCTTATTTTCCTGGCAGTGTGTTTTATTAGTAGACTATTATGCACCTCTTTTCTTCATGGAAATTGCTACAATACGCCCAGAGCAATTTTGTGAAAAGGTGAATCTCTGTGAGAAGACTGTATTGGTTCCTTTACCAAAGCATGATGATGCCTGTACAATCTGCCATCATGTTGTAGAGGAAATTCTTACCAAAATGGAAGATCCTGACACACAGGTATACTGGTATCCTTTTGGTCCATGCTGTTTCATAGAGGGTTCTTGCTTGCATCTTAAGCTAACAATGCTCTCTAATACTCTGGATGGGAGATTCTGAAATAGAATCATCCGGCAGTCATCTCCAAAGTATTAATTTTTCTATTGCATAGCTCAATCTGTTAGAATATGGTTTTCGCTTCCATCAAATTCATTATATGCTATTAAATGTCTAACTCTTTCTCTCTCTGCAACAATGTAGTTTCATTTTTATTCATGTTTGACTTATTGCTTCTTTGTAAACAGCATTGTCAATGTATTGTTATGCTATGCAGAAAGAACTATATCATCATGTTTTATGTATGTGTTGGTCTGTTATTGGCTCATATGCTTACCATGCCACATTATGGTGCCATTTTCAATGCATCAGTATAATTATATGTGGTAGCATATTGTTGGATGGCTGAGGAATATGAAGATTTAATAGAAAAAAAATTGCTTTGGGTCTAATATAGACTATTCTATATAGCTTTGATGCAATAGCCTATTCTATTCAGCATTGTTACAATGACTAGAAATGTTCTGAGATTTGAAATGAATTTTTATTTCTTATAAATACATATGTTGGTTATAACCAAAAAAGGAAGCTCAAGAATCGCACACAATTGACTCTCTACTTGACATTGAACCTTTCAAATGGGTTCCAGAGTACCTGCATGAGCGTCTATACACAAAACAGACTTTAAAATCATTGAACTCTACCACATTAATTGCCTTGGTTGAGTGACCAGAGCGCAAACCTCCATAGTCTTTATTGATGCAGCATAGACACGAGAGGAGAAAAAACAAAACTTGATCAATTCATCTCTAACTCTACTATCATTTTGCCAAGGCCTCAAGCTGGTTACACACACTGCATTTTCTGCTAAATACATCATATACAATGTCCTATATTTCATATACATGCTAATTCTATAATATCAATGAGACTAGGCATGCTACTATGTATCACTACTGCAAACTACAAATTAACATTAAACTTGCATAAATGATAACATATCTGGCATTACTTTTTCCAATGGGCTATAGAATAACAACTTCAATAATGTCTCTGATATGACTTTTGGAAAAATAAAGTATAATAGAATGCTTAGTGATATTAATGAATGCTAGGTCAATACTTATGCATGACCTTTAGTTCTTTGCTTATTCTCAGAATTGAATAGTGTTGGCCAAGCTATAGTTTAGATACAGGATGAAATAATGAAGGACAAAGTAACTTCGCCATATTAGAATAATTATTTTCAGCTTTACTGGTTATTAATGACATTCTTAATACAACTCTTTAATTAACCAAGATATATGTTTGACTTTTTGTGGGTCCTCTGTCAGTGTGCCCGGTACTTTTCCCTTTTTTGCCCTTTAATTATACCTGACCCCTGTTCTCTGTTTTTCTTTTCAAGTAGATGTAAGGTGTGGTTGCATCTTTGGTTATCTTTGTTGATCCATGCAGTTTAGCGACCTCCCATTTTTTGTTGGACCATGGCCTCTGTTTGAGTAGATACAATTTTTATTTTCTTTGCAAAAGATGTGTAAAACTATAGTTTGACCTCTCAGGATCTGTTCCTTTGAACTTTTGGAGGCACCCATATTGCTTAAAAATGGATATATATGTTGCTTAATCCTGACCAGATATTTTCCTGTGAAAAAACTGCAGCTTGAGATAATTGAGAAGCTTTTGAAAGCATGCAACAAGGTGGAGAATTTTGTGCAACAGGTAAGTAACATAGCACCTATCTTCTAAACAATCCAACTATTAAGTGACATGAGACCAGAAATAACCAAATACCTTTAAATATTGTTGGAATTCCTAGTAATCCTAGGTATCTGTGGTGTTAAATCGTATCCTTTGGTCTTGGTATGTTGAAGGCAGTCATGACCTTGTACTTGCCATTTTTAAGATTTTTTTTTTTTTTGGAGCACCCGCGCGGGGGTGGGTGGGGTTATCAAAGCTACTGAAATCCTACTAGGTTGGCCGGGCGAAATTTAATTGTGAGTGGACTCATGACATTTCTGGATTCCTTTTATCTGAATTCCTTTGATCTGAAAATTACTTGTTAAACATCCCCAAAATCCGAAGTGAGTAATTAGTCTTTTATTGCTTGTATTTTGCATATCAATGTATGTTGGGGCTTTTTCCCTTCTCACATGATTTCTTCTGCTTATTTCATTTCGGTGTGCAGTGCAAGAGGTTGGTCTTCCAATACGGTCCACTGATAATGTCCAACCTTGTTAAGTTTCTTGAGACAACAGATGTCTGCACTTCAATCCATGCGTGCAAAGCTAGTCAAGAAGTGGCGGTTACGTCAGAATTCCTGGTTGGTGCTTAAAGCTGTGGAAGAAAAGTTTTGCCTGAAAGGAGGCAGAACAAATATGAACATTTAAAAGATCTGGGGAGTGTGAAAAGGAGTTCGCATCCGTATTTTGCTGAAGTTGTAAATTTCCTCATCCATTGGATTGTATATTTGTATTCTTGTTCTTTAGAACTCTCTTTTATATTGCTTATTTTAAAATTAGTAATATGTAAATATAAGCTTGGTTATAGCTACTTGAAGAACAGCCTCACCCTTGGTTCTTGAATCAACTTGAAGAACAGCCTCATTCTTGGTTCTTGAATCAAGAGGCCTTTCACATGCTACCATCCGTCTCTGGCAAGTGGTCTTTAGCGGCGCCGGATTTTAAGGTCTTTTATACTTCTGGAAACTGAAATCAAGCACCAGATTTCTTTCGTAAATTTGTGTCCAATGATTCATCAACGAACCCATTATTTTGGTTGCTTTTTCTCCTCCCCAGCTAGTTTGTCGCAATGCTTTTTCTGGTTTCTTTTTCATTAGATTGTAGTTGCTTTTTCTGGTGGATTAACAAGCATAAGCAAGCATGCGCTAGCTCACACACCAAGGGAAAAAAAATAACTATGAAACAGTTTCATTGAAACTGCTTACGATAACTCGATGATAAAAATGAGTGATTTGGATAACATTGTTTATTAGTGAGATTTTCTTGAGGAAATGGTGTGTTGCTCGGGATACTTTGAATGCCTTAGATATATCTTTAGAATGTCATTTTAAAGGCGGATGTTTATTCTGTTGGTCTAGCTGCTAATCTTTTTGATGGCTAGAGCTTATTGCTGAAGTATCTTCGTGGTTCGATAATTAGTTATTGCGGCTTCGTGTATTGACCCATTAGTTATTTTCTTTTGTAGTCCAAGTTTGTACTATTTCCATCCTCTCATGATTTTGTACTGATATCTTAACCAAAAATAGAAAGAATATAAAGCATAATTAAAAACGAAGTACAAGTTACCGGGTATGACAGAGGAGCAGGTAGTTGGTATTTGTCTTCCTGATGTATTCCCTCATCAGTGGGTGGAGTTGGTATATTATTAGTTTTTCGAGAGGGGACAAGTATCTTCTAATTTCTTTGAAGCAAGTTTATTAAAAAAATTATTTTATATAGTACATTATCCATATATATACATGCTTTCTGGATATAATAAATTATCTTTTTGATTTTGCAGACATATTTTGATATTGGTAGAGCTGGACGAGCAGCTCTGTCTGTTCCCTATACATCGGGATTCAAGAGTTATGCGCGAGTCAGACAGGAATTCGTAAGTTTCTTAAACTAGACACTTATATTTTCAATATTAAAGTATTTATGCATTTTAATGAAACTAATATTATATATCATGAAAAATATATCGCGATACATATATGTATCGTGGATGATGTATCACGTTACATATATGTATCGCGGTAAATATATGTATTGCGGTACATATATATATCATGGTACATGTATATGTATCATGAACGATGTATTACGGTACATATATATATCGCGATACATATATGTATCGCAGTATATGTATATATATCACGGTACATGTATATGTATCGCGATATATGTATCGCAAACGATGTATCGCGATACATATACATATCGTGATACTTAAATAATTTTTAAATTAGTTTGAATTATTTGCTTAAAATTATATTTTTTCTTGTAGGTCAATGAGCATGGAAGGGAACCCGGTCAGGTGGAGTTTTACCGGATGACTAATACTCATTTTGATGGCACTTTTATCAAAGATGAGTCAAGGGATATATGTGTAAGTTTTTATTACAATTTAATTCATCCAACAATTTAAATTTGATTTTGTTAGTCTTTAAGACCTAACTAATTTTTCTAAATTAATACAGGAAAGAGCTACAGCTCTTATTGCCGAGCATGTTGATGATTCTACAGCATCTACGCATAGTAGTCGCATCGAGGCCGAGATATTTACAGAGTTGATGGGCCTGGAGCGCTACGGTCGAGTGAGGGACTATGGAGTTGGAGTCACCCCTACTTAGTTATCTACAATCAGTAGACATACAAGTGAGGCTGTAGAGACTGCTCATGATGCATGTGTTTGCAGACTTGAGAAGGAGATAGAGTAGATAGATAGAGCAGTGCCGTTGAGCTAGAGGAGATACGACAGAGCTGTGCCACTGATAGAGCAATGATAGAGAGCATGAGAGAGCACATAAAGCGGCTTACATCTGTCATACAGACCTATGTTCCACGTCAGGTACATATATATGATATTAAATATATATTTTTATATTACATCAATAATTTATGTAAATATTGTCATTCATAGTTTCATAAATTTAATATTTTAAATATTTTTTATATAGACTTCTGGAGCGTCAGATCCTCACGGACAGGATGACGACGTATCTCTTCCAGATCGTTGACCTTAACTTTTTATTATTTTTTATCTTGTATTTTCATATATTTTTTAATTTTGTTAAACAAACATATATGTAACAATTTTTTTATATTTGATCATAATGAACTTTATATTTGGATTTATTTATGTTTGGATGTGTGAAGAATGCATGCAATGATTTAGAAATATTTTTTATTACTGCATTATATAGGTTAAAAAAATATTGTATAGTTTTTAAAATTTTAAAATGGCTATTTTATTTTTTTAAAAAAAATAAAATTCCCGATGCTTTAAAGTATTGGGAATAAAGTTAAAAAGCATCGAGAATAAAGTTATTCCCTATACTTTAAAGCATTAAGAATAACCTTATCCCAGGATTATTCTCGATACTTTAAAGTATTGAAAATAACTTTATTCTCGATAGTATCGGGAATAACTTTATTATTGATGCTTTTAAAAAGTATTGGGAATAACTTTATTCTCGATGCTTTAAAGCATCGAGAATAAAGTTATTCTCGATGCTTTAAAATGTTGGGAATATCCTTGATGCTTTTATAAAGTATCGAGAAAAATTGGCTCCAATCTAGCATTGCTGATGCTTTTGCGATGCTTTTTGGCACGTCGGGAGAATTTTTAGCGATGCTTTAAAGCATCGAAAAAGACCTATTTTAGCGTCGAAAATAACCCTGTTTATTGTAGTGCTACAATTTTGAAAATTTTATTTATACATCATCATGATGCTATTTTTATTAAAAATTATATAGAGATTAAAAATTGATAATAATACTTCTCAATAGGATATATCCATCTATAGTGTACCAGTTCACAAAGTGTAACGGCAACATCCAACTCCAACTGATCAAGCTCTCCAGGATCAATAACCTTTGAACATAATGCCTTAAAGAATGATGATAACCGAATTATAACTGTAAGAACTTGTTTAGGCACTGATGATCTTGAAGCTATTGGAAAGATATCTTGCATCAATATGTGACCATCATGACTTTTGAAATTAAAAATTTTTTGGTCTTTAAGATGCATGCACCTTGAAATGTTTGATGCATATCTATCAGGTACTTTAATATTTTTTAATACTGTCAAAAAATTATCTTTTTCTTGAGCAGACATGGTATAAGATGCAGGAAGTAAATAAATTCTATCATTAGTAAGTATTTTGGGATGAAGCTCATGTCGGATACCCAATTCTTGTAAATCCATTCGTGCCTTCATGTTATCTTTGGTCTTTCCATCAAGATTCAACAATGTTCCAAGCAGATTATCACATGTATTCTTTTCTATGTGCATGACATCAAGATTATGCCAAATAAGATTATGTTCCTAATAAGGTAAGTCAAAGAAAATACTTTTTTTCTTTCATAAATATTTGCTGGACTAATTTGTAGATGCTATCTGTATGTCTTTCTCATTTTTATTTTCAAGAAAATTATCGGGATCTTCAAATAGCTGTGCATCCATAGTATCAGTAGTCACTTCTTCTGTCAATCCTTCTTGATCATCCCTTCCTATTTTTTTAGAAGACTTTGAGAATTTATCATATATGTAACTGATAGAATATATTTGTCTATGAACATTAGTTCCAGAAGCTGGAATAGGTGCACATCTCATTTTTATGGTACCATCAAATAAATCTTGCTGAAAATAAAATGGATGATTTGGTTCTAACCATCGATGATGTCCCATATAACAAATTTTTTCTCCATGTTTTAACCAAATTGAATGTATCGACTCTGCAGAACAAAGGCATGCAACCCATCCTTTTGTATTCCAGCCAGATAAATTGGCATATGCTGGAAAATCATTAATAGTCCATAACAAAGCTGCCCGTACTTTAAATCTTTTACCATTGGAAGCATCAATTGCATCAACACCTTCCTATATATGAGGCATAAGATGTCGATCTCTTATATAAGACATAGGATACCAACCTCTCATATAAGGCATAGGGTGCTGATTTCATATATGAGGCACAGGAAATCGATTCTTTATATGAAGCACAGGATGCCGATCTCTTATATAAAGTATAGGGTACCGATCTCTTATATAAGGCACAGGATGCCTATCTCTTATATAAGGCACAGGGTGTCGACCTCTTATATGAGGCACAGGATGGTGATCTCCTACATGCCAATCTCTTATATAAGGCATAGATTGTCGACCTCTTATATCAAGCACAGGATGTCGATCTCCTATATAAGGTACAGGATGCCGATCTCTCATATAAAACACAGGATGTCCCAATAACTTATTTGATGAATGCCTAACACATTGAATAGATCATCGAGCACCTACCTAAACGAGTACAAAGTTTCACAATTTTATTTTAATATAAAATATATGTTTTAAGGTCATTAGAGTTATTACGACAAGGTTAGTGAAGCGGTTACCAAGAAATATAACAGACTGCATCATAAACTGATCTCATAATAGCCAAACTGATCCAACCACCTCTTTATCGGTGTAACCACATGACAAACGGTTATGATTGCATAACTAACTCGGCTCTCGACCTCTATAAATAGAGGGTCAAGAAGATCTTCTGGGATAACTTTTCTAGTACTTATTCTCTCTCCATTTTCTTCATGCTGTTCTCATTCTTTGGGCTAACTTAAGCATCGGAGTGTCCCCTCGTTAGAGATCCCACTAAGTTTCTCCAATGTTGTGGATCTTTCTGCAGGTTGAAGTGATCAGACAGGCTTTTCAAATCATCGATGGGAGAGTGATCGACCATCTAAAGACTTTCTAAAGTCCAATTCGTTCCAGCACATCTAACTTGATCAACTCGGAGAGTTGCAGCAGCAATCACTATATCTTTATATTTTATATGTTTATTTAATTAATCAACTTTTTTATCTTCGAAATCAAACATGTTTATTAATTAAATAATTCTTAGAACATGGACTTTGTTCTCGTTATCAAACACGACAATATGATGCTTATGCCAAATAAAAGAGAAACTAAAAGGAGCGAAGGATCGGGCCTTTTTTTTTTGAAAGTATATCAAGCTATTTCATGATTGATCTTGGAGAACATAATGCATAATAGATGAATGTTTATGATCCTTTAAAAAATGTTAGGCATGAGAGCAAGGAGTTAATGGAAAGCCATAGTCATCGGAGGATAAATAATACATGGCCATGATCCATCAACAAATCAAGGACAAACATCTCATTGCATGCAATCAGTCATCTTTCTATGCGTGTAGAGACTGCGGAGGTGGACAACATCAATCAAATGAGGAAATAAGAGAGATGAGGGGACAATTTTGAAAAATGATAGCCTAGTATGACTCCTCCAGAGCCAAAGAGTCAAGACTCTTTAAGATGCAGCATGGGTGAGTTCTCTACTCAGTTTATATTTTGTTTTTCCCCTTCTCATGTGTTAGTTTATCTTGATATTGCTCTGAAAGATGCAAGACAGAGAAAGAAATAAGTTGCATTCAATGGAGCAAAAGCACATTCAGTGATTCATATGGCAATTCCAGGTTCATGGCCATGTTTCTTGGTGGGGACAAATTAGAAGCATGTTCTATGTTTTTACCACATGTTTCTCACTTCCTTTGTTGGACCATGCTTTCCAACTTGCAGGAGAAAGGTGCAGGTCTGATGCATGCAGGACTGTAACCAGTTTCTAGATTGATTAAGATGCTGGCTAAAAACAACGGTGGTGTCATGCATGCATGTTGGCAAATAATAATGCGGCAACAATGCTCGCAGGGCAAGGCAGTGGGCCATGGGATCGGGCCACGCCATTAGAAAGGAGATTGGAGATGCATGTTCCTCGGTGGTTAAATTAATGCTTGCCCCCCTAATCATTAGATTCGGCTAATGTCACCCAGCTGGTATCTTACGTCTCTTTTTTTTCTTGGACATGTTAATCATGGTGGTTAGGTGTCCATTTACCATATATTTAATTTAAATGAATCATTGAGATGTCACACTCTATGCCACGTCATCTGACCCTTAGGTGGCTAGTGTCGTCTCATTTGATGATTTAAATGGTTTATTCATTAACTGATTAATTTATGAATAGAGGACATATATTGTTACACGTTTCTAGACTTTGAACCATTGCTTGAAATGTGGTATATACGTGCTCTGCTAGACCTACCATTGGAGGGAAAGGCATAATGGCAATGCATTGGACCGCTTCTCAATCTTTCTAATCGAGGATCCCTGCCCTGGCGGCTTGGGAAAGGAATCTAGATCGAATCGTAGTCTGTGCGTGCACGGAACAATAAGCTCTCATCCAAGTGCAGTGGTTGTTCGACCCCAGGATTCCCCCCGAGGACCGGGTTAGAGGCGAAGACTAGCTAGATTCATCGTTCAGTGGTGAGGTGTTCATAGAAAGCAAAGCATCACCCAACGAGCGGCGGATTTGGAGTCTCGCTTGGATGCTGCGGAGATCCATAGATTAGATTTCGATAGTGCCTGTCGCGCTCGGTAAAGAAAAGTATGCGCGCTATGGCTTACACGATGAATCGGATCTTCGGGCAACCAATCCAACCCGGCACATCCAATTCTGATCAACAACTTCGAAATATGGTTGAGTGGCTTATGGCATTGGTTTGTGATCGCTGTCATGGACAGTCAAAAATAATTCATCAACTCAAACTGTATCGCTAGGATGAGTCAGGATTGTATCCTCGGCGACCGAAAGGCTAAGTTGTGATTGAAAAAGAATAAGGAGGATGATTTGGTTTACTTGGAAAGAAAAATAAAAAGTAAACAGAAATTAAACTATTCTAGCAGCGGGATCTCGAGATACATCGGTTGTAAGTCAATCTTGTAACTAACAAAGTTATATTTCTTTTATAATTCAACTCGGGATAATACCTATCTTTCCTCGACATGCCTCGTATCTGTAATAGATCACGGCACATCTCTGGAAAGTATTAAGTGTATCTCTTTTACAAAATAATTATAATTAAGCTTAAGGAAAATAATTATAATTAAGCTTAAGGAAATACCTGTCTTTCCTCAGCACGTCTCGTATCCATAGATTACAGCGCATCTCCGGGAAGTACTAGGTATTCAACTCTTCTTCCCTCGGCATGCCCCGTATCCGTAGATGATGGCGCATCTCCGGAAAGCAAGAGTTGTCTTTAATTCTAATTTAACATGGAAGCATAGAAGAAATCTAATAAAAGAAAGTAGATAAGGAATTCATAATTAAACATACAATCTTTTATTGCATATAAAAATTTAAAAAAAAATAGGAAAGGTGTAGATTAAAAGAACTGCTTTACTTTGCAACAAGACCTCCTCTCCCCTTTCGAGATTTCTGTACTAGTCGCTTATAAGTTGATCCCTTCCTCTCCCTTTATGCAAAGGCTCTAGAGGGATTCCATAGAGTGATACCTCCAGGTAAAGATACAGGAGCCTTTTTATAGGGTTTAACAGAGAAGAGGTCTTCTTGGTTTTTCGGTATGGGACTAAAGAAAAAATGCATGGGCGGCTTAGATTTAATTTCACAATAAATTAACGATTGGATAGGTGTGGTTAAGCTCAATGCATATCAAAATTAATATCCAATTCCTGTTTAGATTGGTATTTGATCGTCGAAGATTTTTCTGGCATTTGATCTTGATATGGTGTCTGAAAATCACTACATCCAGCATGATCAAAAGTTAATCTTCAATTGGATTTGATTTTGGTCATTGGATTGAGATCCAAAAGACTGAAATATGTGCTTGCTTTTTTCTTTCAGTCAGCAATCCCCAATCACCATCAAGACTATCACTGAGATGGCAGTTGGGCGGTGGCCGTGGTGTTGATCTTGGTGATGGTCAATAATGAGGATGCCCGGCAGCTTGGATGGAGGCGTCAACATTGGACAGAGAGCATAGACTACAATGATGGAGCTCGATAGCTTGGAATAGAAAGGATGGTGGCAAGCATGGTGGCTTGTCACAGGCTACTTGATGTTGAGGAAGAGCAGCTACGACGGCGATGAGCAACAAGGAGAGGGCAACAGTGGGCGATGGTGCCTGGCAGATGGTGATGGTGGAATAGCTATGGATGGGCGGTGATGGCGATGGCATCTTGAGAAGCGGTAGGGGTCCTAGGATGGCATTGATGGAGATTCGAAGGTGGCACATGTTGAGAAGGTGGTGACATAACAATTATGGCAGCTTCTCCAGCATAAGCAGTAGCAAGCGGAGTGGATGGCTCAGGCAACCTCTCTGGAATGAACAGTAGCAGGTGGAGACGGAAAGACAACCCAGGATGGCTTAGGCAGCGGCGAGACAGCTCCGAGCAATGATGGGACAGCTCCCGACATCTCAGGTCGGCGATGAAGAGGTCCGGTGGACGTTGGTGGCGTTTAATGGTGAAAACCCTTCCACGGTCCATGGTTTTAAGCCATGGACCAATGCTAATGGCTGCCAATGGACCATTCCCCATTTCGTAGACCAAGCGGCTAGTCTATGATAGACCAGTTGCTTTAATATTTGTGCAACTCTAAACGATTTTCAAACTTCAATTTTGGGCTCATTTTAAGTCCAATTTGCTTCAAACATATTTCATTTAAATCCATAAATCGAGCTCTTCGCATTAGTGATCTTCTTTTCTACAAATGATGTATAAAAATATCAATTTTAATTAAATAAGGATAATTTAATTCTTAAACTAATATATATATGTATATAATGTAATTATCAGTTTTCTAAATCAATCCCCGAGGAAGGAGAAAGCTCACTGATACTGTATTGCTAGAAACTATCACTGCAACTTCACGGTTTGACCTTAGGATTGCAATTGGACTTGCTTTCCTATTCATTACAATTCGACCAAGGGGAGATTATATAGATAGACTAGATGATCTTTTCTATTGTAACTATCCTCCTTTCCCAAGTTTTATACTTGGTTTTACATCATCTTTCTTCTTACTCTTACACTGATACTGGAAGGGAAGGCTTTTTCACTTCACTAACTGCTTTCTTTGTTCAGAGAGAAAGCAAATCAAGGAAAGAAAGATAGAAAACCTCACCACGGAGCCCTACCCAAAAAAAGGATTCTTAGAAAGATTCTTCTACTTGTGTTTGCCTTAGGACTAACACTTCCACTCAAACAAGGGAAATCCATTATCCAAATAGTACTAAAAAGGAAATCCCCTATATTGGATCACTTGGAACTACCACTCAAACTAGATGGATGGGGCAATCAAAGGCACTAATGTAAAGAATTGAAAATGAACTTGCTTTTGTTAAGGGCCTGATGGATTGACCTTTTCAATATGAATTGGATACCTTTCAAACTTGGACTGATCACTATCTTGTGCCAAGGGCATAACTCTCCTTAGGTAAGGCTAGTCTCACACTCTAGCCTTGAGTGGAACTCCTAAGGAGTGGAACTCTCCTTAGGTAAGGCTAGTCCTGGCTCTGCAAGGAAAATAGAAACATATCATATTCAATCATATAGAAAAGGCCTTCCCTCGTATGTAACTTATTCTCGACTAAAAAATATAATAAAGATAGATTTATAATCAATTAGGCACTTCATATAGGGAGAAGGCTCGTAACTATCTTTGGCAGAGTGTATCACTACACAAGGATTTCTTTCCTTTTCATCCTAAAGAGGGGATACTCAAGAAAAGGTGAAGAAAAAAAAGTGAGATTGGATCGATCTAAGTTCATTCAAACCGGGAGTGACTGCAAAGTGGCAGCTTGGCTGAATCTAGGCACATCCACCTATGGACTAAGAAAAGGTATATTGATTGACTCTATTTACTATATTATATTCTATTTCTATTTACAATTCTATTATATAAGCTCATATGGAAGCAAGTCCCTCGGCCGGATTGACAGCAAAGAGAATCCAACTCCAACTTCAATAGCAGAAAAGGGGTTAGTGCAGGAAACTTGCATGGACCAATAGCCCTTCCCGACCTAGAAGAGGCAACAACTCCTCATCGAAGGTCAAGCACTAAGCTAATCACTTTTATAGTTTTTGCAAGGCCTATGATAATAAAATTTGTCATTGGAAAACAAAAAAAAAATGCCAATGAAAGTTCCATTATTCTCATTGTATTGTATGACCTCTATTGTGTCATTTATTTGGAGTGTTTAATAGTATAACACATGTCAATACTTGTAATCTACATTGATCAATTAGAAGAGACTTCTTTAAATATAGATGATTCTTTTAATATATTCAAGAAAGTTCTAGGTTTACGGTTACTCTAAGAAAAAAAAAACCACTTAATTATATAGATGTCATGCCTCGAATCCAGCACCAGAATTGATTACGTGACCGGCCGCACAACCCTAAGTTTTATCCTAGAGATCATGCAAGGCCTAAAAAAATTTTATTAAAGCTTCAATCCTCTTTAATACTATTGATCATAAATCATAAAAAAATACCTAACATAAAAAAAAATAAAACAACTCATATGGCTATAATTTCAGTCATCCTTCAGTCATCTGATTGGTATTAACGACTCTCTAGCTATTCATCACTTCACCATGAATCCAATCCATTACCGAGCTTGAATATCCTGCACAACTCTGAGAAGGAAGAAAGTAGGGGGTTGTAAGCTATACAGTCCAATAAGATCTCCAAACAGTAACACCAATAATAATATAACTTGAAAATAACTTAAAAATAATAGTTTATCAGAACATGCAACCAAAATGACTCAAACGTCAAGTATAACAAAACCTTTAATAACATTAAATTTTCTTTTTATATTTTATTAGTATCCTTCTTCTTTAAGGTTCTAGACTAACCACGGTCACACTCCAGCCTATGACTGGCACACTATTATCATACTCCCACCTGTGACAAGCACATTATTATCACAATCCCGCTTGTGACTGGCACACAATTTATCACAATCCCACCTGTGACTGGCACACAATTTGTTACAATCTCGCCTGTGACTGGCACACTCATTGTCCAGCTTGTGATTGGTAATATTTGTAACCATGATCTCATGGCATGGCTAATCCAAGTACCGTATTCACTTGATTAACACTTCATCAACTCACTTCATGTAGTCAAACCATATCATTTACCAATTTTCAATAATTGACATCATGGTCCAACCCATCCAAAGATCATTTTACTTGATAAACATGGTATATAGAAACATAAACAATAATAACAATAATCATATTATCTATCACGAGAAATCAAACTATACCATGCATGCCAATGTGTATGTGCTCGGATCAAATCATGTTGTTACAGTAGTAACCGACCCATTCGGCCCTGATACAACGGTAGGTCCACTTGAAGAGATCAGTCCCTGTGGCGGTCAGGTCGGCACCTCGACCAGGTCGGTAGCTCGGCCAGCCCACTTCAACCAGGTCAGGTCGGCACCTCGGCCAGTCCGGTTCGATCGTGCTTGGAGCCCAGCTCGGCGGGGCCGGCACCCCTCCCAGGTCGGCAGCTCGGCCAACCCACTTCAACCAGGTCAAGTCGACACCTGGGCCAGCCCCAGGTCAGCCCCAGCCACGTCCAGCTCGACGGCACATCGGTACCTCGGTCCACGTGCACTTCCCATGCACGCACCCAGACCCTTTCTCCAGGCTCACGCCCGTATGCACGCCTGCACCAGGGCACGACCCCTCTAGCTCCAATCTGGCAGCAGATCCAGCACCATCTCGCCTCCGCCCGCGGGCAAGGTGGCGCTTCGCACGACTTCGACTCGATGACGCCGTGCTCCGGGTCCAACTCTGTCGACACCGCCTGCCCTCTCCTAGTCCGCCTCAACCCGACCGACACCCCGGCAGTGCCCCGCGCGGCTCCACCCGGCCTCGCCCACGGTGCAGCTTGCCTCCGGCCGCATCTTGGTCTGACTCCCTAGACTCGAGCTCCAGCAGCAGGGGAGGAGTCCACCCGCCCGACCTCGCCGGCACGTCCCAGGTCCGCCCGAGTCCAGCTCGGCGCCTCCGAGCCCGGCGCGACATGCCAAGGGCAGCGCGCTCCCGCGCCCCTTCCAGAGCCCGAGTTGTGGGAGCCCAAGGCCACAGAGCCCCAGCTCCTCCGGCTCCACCCGACCTTGCCGGCGCGGCACCTCCGGCGTCTCCGAGCTAGGCGGCGGCATGCCCAACGTCTCCGAGCCCGATGCGGCATGACCGGTGCCTCCAAGCCCGACGCGGCATGACCGGCGCCTCCGAGCCCGGCGCGGCACGCCAAGGGCAACGCGCCCCCGCGCCTTGCTCCGTCCAGTCCACCTGCAGGAGACCAGGACCACCGAGCCCCGGCTACCCCAGCTCGGCACCGCGGCATGCCCGCCAGGCATGCCCGCACCTTAGCCCAGCGAGACCCCGGCTCGACGACATCATGCCCGGGACTGGCTCCGGACCGCACGCCCGCGGCGTGCCTGGCTTCACCCTGCTCTGCCCGTGCATGGCGCCCAGTTTGGCACGCCCTCGCGTGCCCAGCTCGACATGCCCGCACGGTGCCCAGCTCCGTCCGCACCTACTCCGTGCCCCAGCACGCCAGCGATCCAGCTCTGCCCTCCCGCGGTCTGGTTTCGACCAAGAGTAGCACGTGGGTTCGCATCCACACGCATGGGGCCTTGCACCTCGCCTCGATCAGCATGCATGGAGGCCCCCACGGGCCGTCTCTCGGTCTGCGTGGCCGCATGGCAATCTGGAGGAAAGTTCCAGCCAGCTCGGCACTTCGACACCGTGCAGTTCGGCCCCGTTCATGTGGGCCCGGTGCGCCTCACGATGGGCCCATCCGCATGGGCCCAGTGCTCTTTCTAAGGATCCCCCTCCATGTGGGTCCTATAGCACGCTGCCTGACACGTCGTCTGCAAGGAAGGTTTGCATTTAAGTTTCCTAAACTACCGTTTACACTAACTAGTGGATAGTGCCCTGTCCAAGGTACTGTACCCTTGCACCAACTTCCTGAACCACCCAGAAGAAGAAGGTTCACCAGTCCATCATGGCCTCACAGGCTATCCTAGCTTGACATGTCTACATCAAGACCAGCACGCCTCCCCAAAAGTGACAAGAACCATTCGTCTACATAAAGACCATCATGAAGAGGTAAGGGGAGGTAAGAAGAAACAACACACTCTCTTCATTATCACCCTCTGGCAGCAGAGAGTCCCCCAAGCTCTCCGCCTCAGAGGTCTCTTATTTCCTTCAATCGTCCCACTGACTTGATCTTCGGAGTGCCTCTGCCGAAATCCCCGGCACAGGTCTTTCCTGTTTTGCAGGTCCACCCGATAGAGGGACGATATGAAGAAGATTTCTCCCACCGGAGAGGCCCATAAGAAGACCATAACATAGTATCAAGTCCCTTCATCCCTACAACTACGACTATGTTCCCCTTGATCGTCTCCGACCGATGAGCTCGGTGATATTGGTAGAGAGTCCACTCACCCGGGCCACGTAAAAAGCTGCAGGCCACGGCGATCTAGGCGGCAACATATGTCATGTAAGATACATATATATACAACGAGTGATCAAGTCCAGAAATCCTTACCTCACTAGAGATAACTAACATGCCTGATAATGGTCTATACCCAGAACCCATACAATGCCCTTCTACTCAGAAGGCTGCCCCCTACAATAATATTTTTTTAAGGTAAATAAATAATTCTAGGATAATTATAAAATCCAAAATCTTTTTACCGAAGTTTCATCAGTGGTCCTCCCGTTGAAACCCTCACTTTCCAAATTTTTAGAAAAAGAGACTTTTCAATCTTTCCCCTCACTATTTTTTTATTATTTTTTCTCTTTCTCTTTCTTCACCCTTCTTTTTCTTTTTTTCCTTTCTTTTTCTTTTCCTTCTCTTTTTTTTTCCTTCCTTCCTCTTCCATTTTTTTTTCTTTTTCCCCTTCTTCTTTCTTTCTTATTCCTCGACTCCCTTTTCTAAATTGGCCGAATAGGCCTTTCCCATTACCACGAACCAAGGAAAAGGGAAGAGAACTCGCCCGACAATGTTAGATAGAGGAGAGGGAAGGGCGGTGAACTTAGCATAGCCGGCGGTGATCTGATGTCTAGAGCCTGCCCCTCGTTGCTACACAAATCAAAAAAATATCGGGGAAGAAGGAAACTTATCGGCGACAACAAGAATGCTGGCCGGATGCATGTCCCTCGGTCCAACGGTTTCTGGCTGCTGACCTACTGGCTCATCGGAGCATTTGGCTTCACCAATGCCATCTCTCCCCCTCCTCCGTTCTCTCTTCTTCCACCATGGCTCGGTCGATCAAGCCTCTGGTGTCCAATGGATGGAGTCTGAAAGAGAGGATGGTTCATTAGCACGAGGTTAGACGGAGGAGAAAGTCGGGGCGGCGCGGCCATCAGAGAGAAGAAAATTGATGAAAACTAGTGATGAGGGATGATTTTTAAAGAAGAAACTGACAGGATTTTCTCGCCATACAGGGAAGAGAATCGATCGATGGGAAGTCTAGTCCCACCCAAACATGTTGCCGACGATCTCCCTATCCTCCACAACGTGGAAATCCATTTCTCCTGGCGATCTTCCCAATCGAGTAGGCTCCCCTGTTTTGGCCTCTCAAGTTTTTTTTAAAATTTTGAACTGAAGTTGGCAGCCTTTGCCAACTTCAACCCAGGCAGCCCAAAACCAGGCCCAAAATTGGATTTTCATATTCTTCCCCTATTAAAATAATTTCATCCTTGAAATTAGCTTGATTGAGATTTTAAACCTTAAAAATATCCAACCATCATATCATTCTCAAACTTCCAATTAGTCTGCCTTTTAATGTTCTTGCTTCTTAAGTTTAATATAACGAAATTATATGATATTCAAAACTTGATCCTTGATTAATTCTACAGAAAATTTATGATGTCCCAAACTTTGGATATATCCAATTTAACATCATCTTCAAGCTTCTACATGATCTATTTCTTAGAATGTTTTCTTCATAAGTCCCTAACATAACAAAATTATACACATCTCAATTCTTACTCCTTATGATTTACGGTTGATGTGACCAGATCGCTGACGTGGAGCAAGGAGCCTGACGTGGAGCCCTCATTGGACGCCACGCTGGATTCCCACTATCGGCCCCTTCGTCGGTCTGAGCTTCCTGAGGTCAATGGGGCCGCCCGTCGAAGCCAGGCTCCATCCTCCGCCAGGTCGGTCCCCGTCAAGTTGGACGCCTAGGTCAGAGCCGAGCTCAAGTCCCACCAGAGGCAAACCTTCCGAGTCTGAGGTTGAGCCCCATGGCCCAGAGTTGAGCTCAAGCCTCCTCCGCCACATGGCACCCCTTCAAGGCCAGGTCCCCTGAGCTGGGCGTGCCTCATCCACCTCTGCCGGTACGAGCTCAGTCAAAGATGGGCCCTCCCTTAGCCTGGAACTGAGCTCGGCCCTCCTCCGCACAGCCGAGCCGTGACGAGGTGGGTCCGCTGCAAGCAGGCCCCATTTTTCCAGCTCAACCCTCAGCACAAGTCGAAGTACCAACCGCCAAAGAAGCCGCGCCTCTCCTCCAAAGACAGTGGTGGGCCCCCCGAGGACCGTACAGCAGCACCCGCCACGTCGCCATAAATGCCCACGGCCATCGCCCACACCAGAAAGAAAGGAAGCTCATATCAAGGCACCATACCCTCTGCCGACTTGCCGTACAAATGGAGAAAAGATCCCATCAAAGAGCACGATTCTCGAGATCGGTGGCACGACAGTCGAGGTCCTGCCAGGCTTCCAGGAAGTGCAAACAGAAGGAATGTCAGAGGCATATCGAAGCTTCTCCAACTACCCAATCAAGAAGGCGTCTCGTCTACGGCACAATACCTCATCGTACCAGCCTGACAGCATGGGAGAACCCTGAAGCAAGCCAAAGTAGAAGACTCAGCCAGAATAAACAAGGAGGTAACAACAACACTCATATTTTTTCCTTCCAAGCAAGAACAACATTCTCTCAACAAGGGAGAACACCCAATTTTCCAACAACACAACCACCACAAAGAGAAAGAGAAGAAAGGGGAGAGGCCAGATAGGAGGGCAAGACCACCTATACCACCATATCTCCTAGCTCACTCACACTCTCATATACTCCACTCACTCCTCCTCACGTGAAGCTCATCTAGAGGGGCTCGACCAGGAGGATATGTTCCCCTGGATCATCACTGACATGACCGTCGGAGTGCCCCCGTCGGAATCCCCGGCCCGGGTCACTGACGTTGGCTGTCTTACAGGTTTTGAGGCACCAGAGGCATCCCTGGCGGGCGGACGCGGACCACCCGACACCTTCAGTAGCTACGAGCCACGATGATCCGGGCGGCAACAGATTGGCGTGCCAGGTAGGGGGGCAGAATGACACTTGATCTAGTTCAGGCCCCGCTTAGCCAGTCCATTGGGAGGATGGTGACCACCAGGGCAAGGGGATCTTCTCCCAGCCGTGCAGAGGCATCCCCTTCTCATGGGAACCCGCACAGACTGGAGATGGAAGTGCCTGCCCCGGTTCAACCGCCCCCACTGGAGACCTAGTTGACCGCACTTGCCCAGTAGATGCACACTCTCACTACGACGGTGCGCCAGCTCCAGCACCAGCATCAGCATCGGTCCCTGGCCACCCACCAGCAGCCGGAGACCCCTGCGGTCCATGTCGTAGCACCCCACGATTGCCTGTGTTCCTTTCGCGGGAGGCCTTCGCAGCTGCGGGTAGCTACAGACCCTCGGGGTACCCATCAAGCCCCAATGAAGCGACAGTGGGCTAGCTCCACTGACGAAGAAAGTTGCTCACCACACCTTGACCAGGGGACACCTAAACCTCGTCAGGGCAAGGCTCCTTGCCACGGGCGCTGTGCGTTCGCGTCACCTTCACCGCCCCCCTCGGCGGAGGGGTCTACAGACGAGGCCATCAGGTGCTTGGCGGAGAAGCGCCTGGAGGAGCATGACCGCAAGCTGGCAAAGTTTGCCCACCGGTTCGCCAACTTGCCTGGCTCCGCTAGTGAGCCAGTGGGCTATGACGCCCGCCCTCCTTTCTCCCAGGAGATCCAGGTGGAGCCGATTCCTCGTCGATTTTGCATGCCGCAAGTGGATCCTTACGATGGGATCGCCGACCCCCTGGACTACCTGGAAAGTTACCGGGCCCTCATGAGGGTCCAGGGGGCCACTGACGCCCTTCTGTGCATCGCCTTCCCTGCTACCCTCCGGAAGGTGGCTCGGGTGTGGTTCACCCGCCTCGAGCTAGAAAGCATCAGCTCTTTTGCCCAGCTAGGGCAGAGGTTCGTGGCTCATTTTGACGCATGCCGAAAGATGCCACACAAGGCAGACAACCTCTTTTCCATCAGGCAGCAAGTCTGTGAGCCGCTACAAGACTACGTGGCTCGCTTCAAGGCTACTGCATTAGAGATCTACAGCCTGGAGGAGACGGTGGAGATGCTGGCTCTAAAGCGAGGGCTCAGGACTTCCCGCCTGACCTACTCGTTCGACAAGAAGCCCCTGAAGACCTACACCGAGCTGCTCTTCCGGGTCAAGAAGTACATCCGCGCCGAGGAGGCGGATCGTACAAGGCGGGAGCTCGACGGAAAGCCACTGAGGGGGCTGGCACCTGCCGAGAAGCCTAAAGTGCGGAGGCCGAGACCGCCAGCTCAGAGCTCCCAACCAGTGCCAAGGCCAAGGAACGCTCCCGTCCCTCAAGGAAATTTTACTCCCCTTCTCGCCCCGAGAACGAAGATCCTCATGGAGATCGAGGGAGAGACTTATCTGAGGCATCCACCGCCATTGAAGCCATCCTTCACCCGTGACAAGATGAAGTACTACCGCTTCCACCGTGATCACAGGCACGACACCGAGGAATGTCGCAATCTCAAGTAGGAGATCGAAGAGCTCATCAAGAGAGGCTACCTCGGAAAATATGTGGGGGGCAGAACTCGACCAGAGTCCCAGGCACTCGTTGCTCTCCCACCAGCTCCAGCCATCGACAACCGTCCCATCGAGAAGCCGATGGGCATGGTCTCCTGGGAAGCTGGGCGTGCATCCAAGAGGACCCGAGGGGCAGGGAACTTTGAGAATGTACTCCCCTTTATGAGGGAAGGAAAAAATAGGGTGAAAAATATAAACAATGATGTTGTGGTCGTCAAGATGATGATCGCAAAGCATCCTGTAAAGCGCATCATGATAGATAGTGGAAGCTCTACGGATATACTTTTCTACGACGCTTTCTCCCGGATGAACCTCTCCCCTACTCAGCTCAAGCCAGTATATACTCCCCTTGTTGGTTTCACGGGAGACTCCGCAAGAGTGGAGGGAGAAATCACTCTCCCAGTTACTACCGAGACCCCACCTCGGTAGAGCACCATCATGATGACGTTCACGGTTGTCAGGCTTCCTTTGCCTTACAACGTGATCTAGGGCCGACCTGGGCTCAACCTCCTCGACGCTGTCATCTCTACCAAGAGGTTACTTGTCCAGTTCCCAACCCCTTGCGGTGTGGGGGAGATGAGGGGTACGCCCCAGCCAGTGCAGCACTACTTTCAGACACTCCCCGGGGTCCAGGTGCTCGAGGAGGACTCCAGAGTATACGAGCTCGACCAGAGGGCCCAGGACCCCAGGGGAGGCCCGGTCGAACGCTTGCTTCCTTACTAACTCGGGACCGACCAGACGAAGACCGAGCAGATCGGAGCCTAGCTACCCGAGGAGGAGAAAGCTTCGCTGCTGGAGTTCTTGAGGGCGAATGCGGACGTGTTCACCTGGACGGCAGCAGACATGCCAGGTATTCCCCCTGAAGTCATCACCCACAAACTTAACGTTGATCCGAAGTGCAAGCCGGTTCGACAGAAGAAGAGAAGCTTCGCCCCAGAAAGGCAAGCGGCCATCATAAGGAAGTTGAGAAACTCCTCGCCGCCGGCTTCATCCGAGAAGTACAGTATCCGAGCTGGCTGGCGAACGTGGTGATTGTGAAGAAGAACAACAGTAAGTGGAGGATGTGTGTAGACTACACCAACCTCAACAAGGCATGCCCGAAGGACGGCTTCCCTCTACCAAGGATAAACCAGTTGGTGGATGCCACTTCAGGGCACAGGCTGCTCTCCTTCATGGATGCATTCTCCAGGTACAATCAGATCTGAATGCACCCGAGGGATGAGGAGCACACCGCCTTCATCACTGACCGGGGGACGTACTGCTACAGAATGATGCCCTTTGGCCTGAAGAATGCTGGGGCCATTTACCAACATCTAGTCAACAAGGTCTTCAAGGTCCAAATTGGCAGGAATGTGCAAGTGTACATGGATGACATGCTAGTCATGAGCAAACAGAGCTCAGACTACATCGCCGACCTCACTGAAGCCTTTCACAGTCTCCGGAAGCACCAGATGAAGCTCAACCTAGTGAAGTGCACCTTTGGGATGGCGGTCGAGAAATTCCTCGGCATCATGATCACCCAGAGAGGCATCGAGGTGAATCCGGAGAAGGTTCAGGCAATCCTCGACATGGAGCATCCAACATCCAAGAAGCAGGTCCAGCGCCTGACGGGGAGAGTAGCAGCCCTAAGCCGGTTCATCTCGAGGTCGGCTGACCATTGCCTCCCTTTCTTCAAAGCGTTGCGCAAGATGCATGACTTCACCTGGACCGAGGAATGCAAAGCAGCCTTTGAAGAGCTGAAGGAGTTCATGACCTCCCCACCTTTGCAGTCTAGACCCGAAGAAGGAGAAGAGCTTCTGCTCTATCTGGCAGCCACACCAGGGGTCGTCAGCTCAGTCCTTGTCCGTACAGACCAGGATGGATCCCAGAGTCGGTGTACTATACCAGCAAAATACTCCATGAAGCGGAGATCAGGTATACCCGCTCCGAAAAAATTATTTTTGCACTAATAATGTCTGCTAAGCATCTCAGGCCCTATTTTCAAGCGCATCCCATCGTGGTTGTGACTGATCAGCCACTGAGGACCATGCTGAGCCACCCCAAGACTTCCGAAAGGCTGGCCAAGTGGTCCCTGATGCTGAGCGAGTACGACATCGCATACCAGCCGAGATCATCGCAGAAGGCCCAAGTCCTAGCCGACTTCGTGGTCGAGTGTACAGGGCTTCCCGAGGAACCAGAACGGATGGTCCCGGAGAGCCAAGCTGAGCCTGGCCCACCTGGGGACCCTTGGGTCCTTCACGTGGATGGAGCCTCCAATTCTTGCGGGAGCGGAGCAGGCCTCATCCTCGCCAATTCTGACGGAGTGTGCACTTCGCTTCAAGTTTCCCGCTACAAACAACCAGGCTGAGTACGAGGCACTCCTTACGGGCCTAAAGGTGTCCCGCGAGCTGGGCGTACAGAACCTCAAGGTCTTCACCGACTTCCAATTGGTTGCCGGACAAGTCTCCGGAGAGTACGAGGCCCGAGATCTCCAGATGATGAAGTACCTGGAGAAGGTCCGTTCGAGCGCAGCAGGCTTCCGCTACTTCCGCATTTCCCACATTCCCCGTGGAGAAAATGCCCGTGCGGATGCACTGTCGAGGCTTGCAACCCTACCGAACTCATCCCTGGGGTGTGCCTATGTCGAGTATCTCGAGAATCTAAGCTACGAAAGCCCCGAGGAGGTGCAACAAGTAGCCCCTGAGCCGAGCTGGATGGACAAGTACATCAAGTACATCCAGGATGGCCTACTGTCGGAAGACCACAAGGAAGCTGGCCTCATCAGAAGGAAGGCCACCCGCTTCATCTTGATGGATGGCCAGCTCTATCGCCAATCTTATTCCTACCCCCTCCTGAAGTGCCTCAGGCCCACGGAGGTAGCCTTCGTGCTCCAGGAGATACACGAGGGCATCTGTGGAAATCATGTAGGAGGGAGGACTCTGGCGTACAAGGCACTCTGCCAAGGATACTTCTGGGAAACGATGAGGGAGGACGCTGCCGGCTTCGTCAAGAGGTGTGATAAGTGAAAGGAAAACTGTAGCGAGCATGCTTTCTATTTTAAAACTTTTTCAAAATAATATACAGCGGAAGCATAATAAAGAAGATTAACATTTAATCTAGGCATGCTTTTAGAACTTTTCTATGCTACTTAGCCCAAGATCTTGCATGAATGAGTAATATAAACTATGAAATCATGAACTCATGCTATGAACAGCTTTCAAAGCAACATATCTCTATATATAAAACTATACCTCGTATGAAGTGAAGACGCTCTCCGCTGTGGAAAATCCAAGAGGAGGTAGAAGATCTCTACTTAGCCGCACACGTGTCCGGCCTCTACAGGTGGTTCACGCTGGGGCTCTTTCAAAATCCACTTCCACTCCAAGTGCTAGCTTATTGTGGAACGATTTGATCGGGACTCCTTTTCTTCTTTCGATGCCGGACTCTCCGAATGAATGAAGAAACACAAAAGGTGAAGAATGAGATATTGAAACCCTTCCTAAACACTCAATCCCAAGACCTAGATCACTAGGTACAAACATGCACACTCTTTTCCCAAAGTCCTCACACCCATACGAAACCTAGAACCTTTCTTAGTTTCTTCCCTTTCCTTCCTTTTGATTTTTCCAGCATTTCTTTGCTGAATTATTAGTTATTTTCGTCCTCCCATTTCAGCCCATCATATAGGTGGAGAGGGAGAGGGAGAGTGGGGAGTTATGGGTGGTTATGGAGGGGTTATGGGTGGTTATAGGAAGTTATGGTCATGGGAGGTTACATAACTTCCCAAAATTGAATTTAAACATATTTAAATTCAGATTAATGTCTCAATTAATTTCAGTTCATAACTGAAATCAATTGGGTCAAGTGTGCATACATTGGGTTCAACCCAATTGGACCCAAACCGATTTTGAACCAAATCCCATTTGATTCGTTCCAGATTTTTATAGCTCAATCAAATTGGGCTATCAAGTAATCACATTACTTAATTCACCTCCATGCATCACCAACTTTTAGTAAAAAATTTTATGTCACAACTTTTGTGACATCAAGTGTCTACACTTACGAAATCAACAAGTGTCGACACCTACACAAATATCGACACTTTCAAGAATATCAAGTGTCGACACTAGCGTAAGGAAAAACACTTTTCCTTTGTGAGTCCACGAACGATTTCCAATCGTTCTTCGATCACTAGATCAAGTAGAAATCCTTATGGTGTGTGACCCCATAGGTTCGAACACTAAGCCGGTAGTACTGGAACATTTCCAATACCAGTCAAAGTCGCCATCTAGCAATGACACTCGACGTCTGGATAGGTCAAAGTTGCAGAGCAACAATCAAGAACCAGGAGATACGGAAATCCTATAATTAATCCCTTTGACCTCAATGCTCAGGAAGACTTAGGGTTAAACTGCCCAACCCATAAAGTCCATCAATAATGTGTCTCAACCTCACAAGTCCTGTAACACTTTACAGAGACTACCCTGGCCAAGATTTTGCTAAATTGAAACACAGTGAGATATTTGCTCCAAACACTTTAGAGGGGTCAATCCCATCTTGATCCGACCACTGCTACATGAGTACTTAACTGCACCCAGAAACCTTCCGTCCCTGGATTAGAAATCCAGATAGTCCAGCACCAAAGTACAGTGAGTTGCTTGCAAGCTACCATGATGATCTCATGTCTAAGGGATAACTACGTCCATATCAAAAACTCTAGGCAAAAAAAGTACAAGCGGATCACGTTCGATTAAATGTTAAACAGAACATCTGCATGCCATACCAGTGTCTCCACACTCCTTGGTTAATAGGACAACCAACGACTATGGCACACAATGACCTATACTTGATATACTATCATCCTGAAATAAGTGTATCATTTGGTCGCGAACAATTTTAGGACTATATGATATATCCTCTCTATATCACATATAAATGTCCTAAGGACTTCATCACTCAAGAACTCATTACAGAAAGATGAAATAGTGATGAACTGCCAGAATAAATATTTTATTCAATAATATAATTCATATACAATTACATCAAATGTACAACTGTCTACATTAGATAATTGGCTTTGGAACACATTTTTCAACAATAAGTGCCAGCACCATTCCCACATCCAGCGCCTACCGGCCGCACCGATCTCCCAATTATCATCTCCCTAGCCTTTCACCCAATGGGGGATGGATAACCCGGGACCGTTCCCCACTGTGCCTGGGCAGTGAAAGTTCTTGCTAGTGGCGATAGACTACTTCACCAAGTGGGTCAAGGCGGAGCTGCTAGCTCGAATTATGGAGGCCAATGTGCGACAAGTCTTCTGGAAGTCTGTCATCTACTGTTTCGAACTTCCAAATTATGTCATCACCGACAATGGGCGACAGTTCGACAACCGAGAGTTCGAAGGATTCTGCACCGAGCACGGGATCCAACATCGGTTCATCTCGGTCGCCCATCCCCAGACCAACGGTGAAGCCAAGGTGACAAACCGAACCATCCTCCAAGGACTCCGCACCATGTTGGATCAGGCGAAGGGCAGATGGGCAGAAGAACTTCCCAGTGTCCTGTGGGCCTACCACACAACGTCCATAATGGCAACGGGCGAAACCCCCTTCAACCTTATCTTTGGATCTGAAGCGGTCATCCCAGTCGAGCTCGGCATGCCCACACTCCGGGTGCTGCAATACGACGAGGCCCAGAATTCGGCACGTCTCCTACTCAACCTCGATCTCCTTGAAGAGACAAAGCCCGACTATGGATGGCGACCTATCGGCAATGGGTCGCTCGATATTCCAATGCATGGGTGAAGTAGAAGGCTTTCCGACTTGGCGACCTGGTGCTGCGCCGGCAGAAGTGTCCCAGCCCCGGGAGTGCAACAAACTCTCCCCGAACTGGGAGGGCCCTTATAAAGTGGCCGAGGCCCTGTCACTGGGGGCCTACTACCTAGAAGACTTGGATGGCGCCAGGTTCCCCCGGACCTGAAATGCCTGTAATTTGAGGAGATACTATCAGTACTGTAAGTATTCCCTCCATGAGAAATAAAGATTCCTTTCTGTAACATGATTTATCTACCTTGCAGGGAACTCAAGCCGTGAGCCCAGCTCCTCGGCACCAAAGCCTGGAGAAAAGATCTCCGGCACGAAAACCTGGGAAGCCCCCAGGCACCGGCGAGCCTAGCTCCTCGGCAATAAAGCCCGGAGAGAAGTCCTTCGGCATGAAGACCTGGGAAGCCCCCAGGCACCGGCGAGCCTAGCTCCTCGGCAACAAAGCCCGGAGAGAAGTCCTTCGGCATGAAGACCTGGGAAGCCCCCAGGCACCGGCGAGCCTAGCTCCCCGGCATCAAAGAAAGAATGACCCTCCGGCACCTACGAGCCCAGCTCCCCGGCATCAAAGACCGGATGACCCTCCGGCATCAAAGACCAGACAACCCTCCGGCACCGACGAGCCTAGCTCCCCTGCAAAGGACCTGGAAAGCCCCCAGGCATTCAACGTCCCCGAGCCCAGTTCTAAGATGCTTGCTCAAGACCAGAGCTCAGACCTCCGGCAAAGGGCACCTCCGAGCCATGCAGCTCGCCATCATCAACATCCTCGAGCCCAGTTCCAGGATGCTTGCTCAAGACCGGAGCTCAAACCTCCGGCCAAGGGCACCTCCGAGCCACGCAGCTCGTCATCATCAACGTCCCCGAGCCCAGCTCCAGGATGCCTACTCAAGGTCGGAGCTCAGACCTCTGGCCAAGGGCATCTCCGAGCCACGCAGCTCACCATCATCAACGTCCCCGAGCCCAGCTCCAAGATGCTTGCTCAAGACCGGAGCTCAGACCTCCGGCCAAGGGCACCTCCGAGCCACGTAGCTTGCCATCATCAACGGCCCCGAGCCCAGCTCCAGGATGCCTGCTCAAGACCGGAGCTCAGACCTCTGGCCAAGGGCACCTCCGGGCCACGCGGCTCGCCAACATCAACATCCCCAAGCCCAGCTCCAGGATGCCCATCAAAGATCGGATGACCCTCCGGCACCGAAGACCAAATGACCCTCCGGCACCAACGAGCCCAGCTCCCCAGCAAAGGACCTGGGAAGCCCACAGGCACTCAAGCCTCGAGCCCAGCTCCTCGGCCACCAAATTAGCACGTCTTCGAGCCTAGCTCCAAGGCGCCATCTCGAACCATCGACGTCCCTGAGCACAGCTCCAGGATGCCAGCCCAAGACTGGAGCTCAGACCTCCGGCAAAGGAAACCTTCGAGCCAAGCAGCTCCCCGGCCAGTACATCCCCGAGCCCGGCTCTGAGGCGATGTTCTGTAGACCCAACTTCTGAAGATCAGGTCCCGAGCCTAGCTCTGAGGCATTCAAGATGTGGACCGCCCTTAGGTGCTCGGGTCCGAAATTCCTCCCTACAACCTCCTCGCTTCGATAGAAAAGAAAGAAGAAGGGCGGGGAGGAAAAGAGACATTCGCATCATAGGAGGAAGAAAAGAAGTCAAATCTATGAAATCAATTTTCATTACTTGAAAGAAAATTTTACATTATGTTCCAGGCCCTGACAGTCCAGGTAGCCCAGTTCAAAGAAAAAATGAGTAGCAAAAATTACAAAAAGAAAGTAAAAGGGGTACATGAGAAGTCCTAGACTACGAGGCCGGCTCCTTCCCTGGACGGTGCACGGCTGGGACTTCCCCTCTTCTACCTCCAGAGTGGGGTCGCGCGCCTGAGCGGGCTCTGCTGGAGGAGCGGACTCAGCCACAGCTGCCGCGGAGGCCTGCTCGGTCGCCTTCTCCTGCGGTGCTGCTTCAGCTGCTGCCACAACCGAGGTCGGCTCGGCAGCCTCCGGGGCCACTAGCGGAGATGCCCCAACTGGAGCGGCCACTTGCCCTCCTGCGGTCACCTTCGGAGCAGGAGCCTTCTTTCTCGAGGTCCGGAGTGTGGCCAGCCGCTCCTCGGACAGGATATCACGCAGCTGCTGGCGGCAATAAGCGAGCCCCTTGGCGAAGGAGTCCGTCGCTGCCTCCTTGAAGTCTTTGAGGTACTCGGGAGAAGCTTTGAAGGCGGCCACCGTGCCGGCAGCATCCCTTCTGGCACCCTCCGCCTTGTTCTTTTCAGCGGCCACCAGATCCTCAGTGTGCTCGACTCGATGGAGGGTCGCTGCCATACCCTTGTCGAAGGCCTCAGCGGCATGGTTGGCGGCAGCGGCCCTCTCCTCAGCCTTCGCAGCCCTCTGTTCAGCGGCCGCCACCTTCTTTTCAGCGGAGGTGGCCCGCTTCCTTGCTGCCTCAGCCTCGACCCGGAGCTCTTTCAATCGAGTCCTCTTCGATTCGAGCTCGCTTTCGAGATCCTTCTTTGCTCTGGAAGCGTCCGCGGCCTCAGCCATGAGGCTCCTGATTTTGAGGTTGGCCTCTTGGGCCTCCCTGTTCTTCTGGCTCGCCTCAGCCCGCAGGGACTCGAGTTCGGTCAATCGCTCCTTCTCCCCCTTCGCCCAATTCCGGTAGAAGTCCCGGATGAGGAGTAGATCCCTACCTTGCTGTATTGAAGAAAGCATGTTAATTATCAAATAAAAAAGGAGCTCGGGAAAGACAAAAAAGGGGTGAGAAGAAACTTACAGCATAGAGGTTTGCGAACATCGAACAGACGACGTCGCCCAGAAGCCTCCTGCTCCCGTCTCACCAGTCACAGGACTGGACGGAGAAGTCCATCATCCACTTGGCGAGGCTAGGATCCTTCACCAGAGAGACGTTTGGCCCCAGCCTGAATGGGACCCTCCGGTAGTCTCTATCTCTCATCCCCGCCTGCTCGGACCCTTCGGCAACGGAGGGCGTCTTCATGGCCAGCTACGAGCTCGGCGCTGCCTCGGGCTGTGGCAGGGGCACCGACCTCGCTTCCTTCGACCCCCCTTCCTCCTCGAGGACAACGACTTCAGGGAGAGGGACCTCCGGCCTGGCAGCAGCGGCCGCCGACTTGGCCCTGGTGACCACCTCGGGCTCAAGCACGGGTCCCTGATCCTACTGCCCCGAGGTCGCCTGGACGAGCTCGGCCACCCTCTTCCATCTCAGCTCGGCGACCGGTGCATCTACCGCGGCCTGCACCAGCAATGGGCCTTCATCAACGCGAGCCCGCTTCGGAGCAGGCCTGCCGGCCTCGACAGCTTGCTCTCGCTCCTCGGAGAAGGACCGCAGCTCATCCATCGAGAACTTCATATCTGCACCACAAGAGACAAGGTCAGCCCTGAGTCAATAAAAAAAAGAGAAAAAGAAGAAGAAGAAAGAGAAAGAAAAATAAATCAGAAACAAGAGGGGGGGTGGTCAAGTCGAACTCACCCGACTCCCACGCCGAGCTGACCCCGGCCTCGCGAAGATTCTGCTCCGACAACAAGACCTCCAGTGATGGGATTTTGGTCGATCTGAGCTGGTCATACATGTCGAGGTCGGCAGCTTTGACCGAGGAGTTCCTATTCGGAGATCGATCTGGGTTGCTCCAAACTCAGTCGATCCCCTCTACTGAGGTGAAAAAGAACCTAGTCTTCCATCCTTTGATGGAAGAGGGGAGTACAAATATGATGCCCCGAAGGCGGGAAGAAAGGGACCACCACCCGTCCTCGGTAGGGTGACGTTTCAGGATGAAGAAGGCCCTGAACAAGGAAAAACGGGCAACAATCCTATGGAAGTGGCATAAAACGATGAAACAAAATATCGTTCTGATGGTATTAGGAACCAACTGGGCAGGAACGCTGGTAGTTGGCCAAGAAAGAAAGGAAAAAAGGATGTACAGGGAAGCGGAGATCCCCGGCGAAAGTCTCCTCGTAGAAGACGATCCGCCGAGGGCCACTGGAGGTAACCCGCTCCCCGGGACGAGGGACGGAGAGCCGGATGGATCGGGGACACCATAAGCTTCCCGGATAGACACAAGGTCCTCGGCGGTAATCACTGAAGTGATCCCTCCAGAACCTGTCAACCAAGAAGGCTCAGGCTCAGAAAGGGAAGCAGAAGCAGAAGTAGAAGCGAGAGCAGGAGCAGGAAGGAGAGCCAAGCAGGGAGGAGGAGAAGACCCGGGTTCCCTAATGGACACCGGGCCATGGTAAGGTCTTCTACTGAACTCATACCTCGCCGTCTCCATCTCCTCGTCAGAAGAAGAGGGAGTCTTTGGCCGGGAAGGTCCGGCCTTAGCTTGGCACGAGGGACGGAAGCTTGGACCGAAGCGGTCCATGGAAGAGAAAGAAGAATAGAACAACTCCTAGATGACGAGAAGGAGGAGGCGAACGGAGGAAGACCTACGATGACTTCTAACAGGCGAAAAGGGAGAGCTAACCTGCTAAAGCTTAAGGAAGACGCCGACGACCGGAGAAGAAGAAGAGGAAGGCTCCTGTACGACTCCGGGCGCGAAGAGTTTGAAAAAAGGTATGCTTCGAAAGGACTCACCCATCCATTCGAGACAACCTGAGCCCGACCGTACCATTACAGCTTCCCCAAGAGTCATGCCATATGTCGCTGATCAATGGAGCCAGCACCCCCATCCGACCGCGGCCGCTCCAACTTCCGTGCCCACCATAACTGCTCCCAAGACGTGGCCACGCGGTGCCCCCGCACAGCCATAAAGGACCGTCGAGCGAGGCGCCGCCGATATCGATAAGTATTGCACCAGATTTTCCCACCTTTCCATGTCAGCACTGCAGCTACTCCCTTCGACCTGAGCACCGTGCGACAACGGGCCTTGAGAGTGGGGGGCAAATGATATGACCGGATCGCTGACGTGGAGCGAAGAGCCTAACGTGGAGCCCTCATTGGATGCCATGCTGGATTCCCACTATCGGCCCCTTCGCCGGGCTGAGCTTCCCGAGGTCAACGGGGCCGCCAGTCGAAGCCGAGCTCCGTCCTCCGCCAGGTCGGTCCCCGCCAAGTCGGACGCCTAGGTTGGAGCCGAGCTCAAGTCCCACCAGAGACAGACCTTCCGAGCTCGAGGTCGGGCCCCGTGGCCCGGAGTTGAGCTCAAGCCTCCTCCGCCACGTGGCACCCCTTCAAGGCCAAGTCCCCTGAGTTGGGCACGCCTCTTTTACCTCTACCGGCCCGAGCCCGGTCAAAGATAGGCCCTCCCTTGGCCTGGAACCGAGCTCGGCCCTCCTCCGCACAGCCGAGCCGCGACGAGGCGGGTCCGCTGCAAGCGGGCCCCATCTTCCCAGCTCGGCCCTCAGCACAAATCGAAGTACCAACCGCCAAAGAAGCCGCACCTCTCCTCCGAAGACGGTGGTGGGCCCCCCGAGGACCGTACAACAGCACCCGCTACGTCGCCATAAATGTCCACGGCCGTCGTCCACACCAGAAAGAAAGGAAACTCACATCAAGGCACCATACCCTCTATCGACTTGCCATACAAACAGAGAAAAGATCCCATCGAAGAGCGCGAGTCCCGAGACCGGCGGCATGACAATCGAGGTCCTGCCAGGCTTCCAGGAAGGGCAAATAGAAGGAATGTCAGAGGCATATCAAAGCTTCTCTAACTACCCAATCAAGAAGGCATCCCGTCTACGGCACGATACCTCGTCGTACCAGCCTGACAGCACGGGAGAACCCCGAGGTAAGCCAAAGTAGAAGACTCAGCCAAAGTAAACAAGAAGGAGGTAACAACAACACTCATATTTTTTCCTTCCAAGCAAAAACAACATTCTCTTAGCAAGGGAGAACACCCAATTTTCCAACAACACAACCACCACAAAGAGAAAGAGGAGAAAGGGGAGAGGCCAGACAGGAGGGCAGGACCACTTCGGCCACCATATCTCCTAGCTCACTCACACTCTCATACACTCCACTCACTCCTCCTCGCATGGAGCTCATCCAGAGGGGTTTGACCAAGAGGATCTGTTTCCCTGGATCGTCACTGACTTGACCATCGAAGTGCCCCCCGCCAGAATCCCCAGCCCGGGTCACTGACGTTGGCTGTCTTGCAGGTTCCGAGGCACTGGAGGCATCCCCGACGGGCGAACGCGGACCATCCGACACCTTCAGCAGCTACGGGCCACGACGATCCAGGCGGCAACAACGGTATATAATGAATTCTCTTAATCTCTTTTAAATGAATATGAACACCTCAATCTCGAATTAAGTATACAATTCTTTGCCCCTGAGATTTATTTCTTTTAATTTACTTCATCTAATAATTGACTCTATTCTATGCCATTAATACCAATAAAAGAACTTTGAGCATTAAACACTCTCTAGAATTTGAAATATTTCTTTCCTTAATCTTTCATATGATTTTATAATTAGTTTTTTTTCTTATGGAAACCTCAAGCCCTCGTTAAATAAAGAAATCATAATATCATAACCAAAGGAGCTTGCTATCAAAATATTCCAAATCCTAGCCGGGTAAAAGACCATCACCTCACTATTCTAGATTTAGAGATATCCAAAATTTTTACTAGAATTCTCTATATTAAGGGAGCCTATTGATGAAAATTGCCCGGCAACACCTATAGACTAGCCTAAAGATCAATAACATCATCTTTTTTAATTTATTACTAAAATCTTGTAACTGAAATTCAAATCGGTACTCCCATCATAATACTTCTAAAGTTAGAGTTAACATTCTTAATTAATTTCATGATAACTCAAACCACTATGCTTCTACTGTGCACTCTGGTATAATTTACTAAACTATTTAGGTTCACTAAATAAATCCATCAAAAAATTTATCTTATATTGGTACCCGGAAGGTCTAAAGTTATTAAAGTAAAACTATTGAATCTCTTTATCTCATTCTTATCTCAGACATATCATATCAAGGTTTATTCTAACCCAGTTTCCATATTGAAGATTCTTGTATAAATTTCACCATTTTTTTGAGACTTCAATAACTCTAACCTAAGTCTGAATTAATCATACCTTCCTCGATAATTCAATTAGACAATCTAGATCAACTTTTCTCCTAGAAAGATTAACTTTAGCTCTGATAAAGTAAATAACTCTAAGTCAATGTTCTTAGAAATAGGATGAATCAAGTTATTACTCATGGAGCTATTTTATAATTCTTAATATCAGTTGGCAACTACTTGAAATCTTGCCCCTCATAAGCTAAGCTCATATAAGTCTCCCAAAATTAATTTCTTTGCTTAATGTGATCTAGTAGCATGATAACCTAGATCTTCTTATAGATCTTAATTTGACTTAGAGTTTGACATACTCAATATCCCTAATACTTATAGGATGATCCAGTAATCCAATCCAAAACTGCTAACATAGGCTATCAAGATTCTATCAAATTATATATGCCATGTCAACATCATATAATCTAATCCACCAAAAGAGAGCTACAAAGTTAAACATCATCCCAAACATATTTTTCTTTATATAATCACATACAAATTCATCGAAAACATATATTTTTTGATATCATTAAACTCTTTCATAACCTATACTCTAAACATCTTCTTGCAATAGTCCCAAAATTTATAATCCGATAATTAACAACAGAACTAGCATGTTATCATAATCTACATCCTTATCAAGTTCGGGATTCCAAGATCATTCATTTGATAATTGAACCTACTTATTTAGCATAACCTATTAATATAACATACTATAATTCTAGGCCAGTACTCTTGACACTTGGGTCAACCCACTTATCAAAGGTAAAGATGCATCTTATCCAACTCTACAATATCCATTATATGCTTACTTATCATGATCAAGGAGTACAAATCATCCAGCCCTTTTCATTTATCCTAGATCAATCTCACTATTTATATTATAGATAAAAATCATGTTCCTCTTTAGTACTAATCATATACCAGATTTTATGTATAATATCTAAGGATTATAAATTCAAATTTCGAATCTTTTTTTTTTTTGAATTTTGAACTGAAGTCGACAGTCTCTGCCGGCTTCAGCCCAAGCGGCCCAAAACTGAGTTTTCACAATAGAAAAGTTGTGTTGCTGTAAGAAACAAAAATTAGGTGTGTCCCTCTAGAGGTGTCTGATTTTAAATACATGCCAATCCTCATAGCCTTGATCATAGAGAAAGGTCTTCTTTAAATGTATATTTAATAATTATTTGTTATATTCAAGAAAGCTAATAATTAACAAATCAAATATTGTTTCCGAATTTTATAGGAACTCTCCTAAATCCGATGAACTTTTTTTTTTTTGATAAAGAGAAGGGATAGAAGGGATAAATCCTGGTGTAGCTATTCCCGCAGGCTCTCATCCAGCCAGGTAATGTTCGATACAAGATGCTCGGATTTGCACAGTCTTTTCCCATCTAAAGGTGAGTACGTTCGATACAAAATGCTCGGATTTGCACAGTCTTTCCCCATCTAAATGTGAGTACGTCAACCTGACACCAACACCACTAAGATGCTGGCCAGTAAAACGAAGACGAAGAGAAAGATCCTGACCTCTCACTCATATCACCGATCGTAGGTCCCAGAAAAATTCTTAGATTTAATCGAAAATTCTTAGATTTAATCGAATCACCGCTGGGATCATGCCTCAAACCCACAACCGGTTGATAATGAGGCAAGACCTCTACCAACCGGGCTACTGCTTTAGCGGTATGAACTTTTTTCGGATTTGAAATTTATTAACCCTCGGGACATGGTTATGGTAAATCAAAATTAGAAAAAGAAGAGACAAGAAATCATATGAAGGAGAAAAGAAATGGAGGAAAGAAGGAGAGGTAATAAAAGAACTTTCTTTTCCGAATCCAAAACAATGGCATCATAGTACGCCTTTGACAAAAAGAAAAATAAAAAATCTCAAAATGAAAAAAAGACAATTTTAACAAGTTTTAACTTTTTCAGACCGATTGATTATAATCAAATTATGACTTCTGTTGCAATTATACTCGGACATATTATCAACAAAAATGGTGACATTCTCAATCAAGAATTCACTAACCAGTCACAAACTCCTATTTCAATAGATCCATAAATACATTACTAATTCACTCCATGAATGCTTGGTTGGTGAGGCTTCTTAAATTTCAACTAGCGGATAAGCAAATACAGAAAACAATGTTGCAAAATAATTGATGCAAAACTACAAGATTTTTAAGAAACATATCAATTACTAAATATAATGAAAACACTTTCTATTGAGTGAATACAAAATTCCGTATTCAAATAACCAAGGTTGCATTTGATTCAAACACAAAGTAGGCATATAAAGCTTGGGATAAACTTTATGATTTGCTTATGACAGGTGTAAATATTCCAGGGAAAGGTTAACATAAAACCATTCCTTGGCATAAAAAGAACTTTTTTACCTAGTATTTATTTTTATAGGTAAATAAATTACCATTTTCCACTTATTCCAAAAAGGTACCCTTTTTTTTTTTTTTGTATGTAAAATTTCTGTCGACATCTTAAACTGCTTTATTTACATACTAGACATCTGTTTCTTTCCCTCAGAGCAGAAAGAGGCATTCAAGCAACTACTGACCATGCCTTCCATGTTACTACCTTTGTTCCCTTCTTTCCACATGAGAAGTTGGTCGGTAGTCTTTGATAGATTCTACGGGTGTAATTATGGACATCGCCACCTCTATTGGCATCCAGGCAAATGTAGCGTTTTCTCAGCTGCAGGGTAGTTGATTCCATTTTTTGCTACAGTAAATATCACCGACCTTTTGTCATTGCTTATATCTGAGCATAGCTGGAATTCAAAAGCTGAGTAGATGCCACAGCTTTTGATTAAAAGTATCTACAAATGTTGGTTCTAAAAAACAAGTCTTTGTGCAAAATGGAGCATCATATGTTGGGATTGATGTTAGGTCGATGCTGCTCTGATTCGGTGCCACTTTTGCGACGAGGTGCCTGAGAGGCACCAACTACTAGTGTGCATCACAAGAGCATTTGCATCGATGCGCTGCATTTTGCTTAGCTGGTGTGATTTTGGACCATTGAAAGGTATGATAAGCTTCGAACAAAATTCCAAAATTTGATGGTGTCGAAAGAGCATGGAACCGGCCTCTAGTTGGTGATTGCTTTTGTTTCTACCTGGAGCTTTGGTTTTTCATTAATTGGGTCGATATCAGCAAGATGAAAGATGAAGTAATTCTTGTCAAATTATTTCGGTATCTACCATTTTCGTGACACGTAGAAAAATATATAATGGAATTGATATTGTTACTCCAGATCTCGGCTCGACATTGGAAAAGGTGCTGACTGGTTGGAGTAGTCGTTGGAGTGACCTGTAAAAAAGTTTCTAACAGAAGCTGTTTGGTAAGGATTCTCTGATGTTCAAGTCGAAGATATGGAACAGAAGGAAAGCAGTGAGTATGGGAGAGAGTTGCTTATCGAGGGTCCTCGAGATCTTGATTATTTATAAATGAGGGTAGAGAAAATATGTCAACTTCGAGAGTACTCGGGCCATGATTGCATCATTACGATATTATATGTCTGGTTCACTCTTGCAGATCGTGGAGGCCTAGGATAGCTATTCTAATCATTTGAACGATCGACTATTTGAAATTCTAAAAATAGATTGCATTAGGAGGAGCATGTCGATAGACCGTATCTAGTAATAAGCAAGTGCTGCATATCTTGACACATAGGTCATCGCAGTTGATAGGCCAGAGAATGAGTCAGCAAATTGAGCGACAACATCTGGCTTGAACCGTGAAGATACCTCATAAATAAGCTTTGGTTGATGGATAGGTCAGCGGGTTAGGCATTCATCCATGACGTTACAATCCAAAGATATATCTGAGACACTTGAGGTATCTCCATGATAAATATGTTTCTTGAAGTTTGTTTCCATTCTTATCCAGTTTCGTAGCAACGGAGTTGAATTTATGAGGAAAGTATAAATCTTAGATTTCACCGCTACTTGTTGAACCAACTTCCATAACTTGGCCCTTTGAATCTATTCAAAGTATTGTTTTGAATCAATTTTTTTGGGTTTTTTTTTTAAATAGAATAACTCTCCGTTCCTTCTAATTAGACGAAATTTTTAGATTCCCCGTAAAATCATCCTTGTCAAGGCACAGGGGCAACTGAGGTTTTCAAAAAAGAAATATGCTTAATCTAGATCGTTATTTGTACTCCCAGGCCCGTTAACGCATCCATTATTGTTATCATTATTATTATTTGAATTGATACGCCATTGCTAGCCTACCCCAAACTCTCGTTTAGAACAATATATATATATATATATATATATATATATATATATGAAAATAGAACTTAAAGATAACAATATTATCTGAAAATTACAAAAATTCAAAATTTTGAGTCATGAAACAGATGGCAAAGAAATATTAAAGAACTGCGAAGCTTCAAGGATACTTCCTCGAGACACGGTTTCAATTTAGTCCAATGCAGTGAGAAGGCCATTTGCTGGAAGCAATCTTGGAACAGAGACGGTTCTTTGAACCTGCGAGAGTCCTTCACGATAGGCAACTAAAGAATTAACCGCCGCCATCAAACCACATGCGTAATTACCAAAAACGACAAAAAGAACACGTGTCGATCTATATGGAATATATATGTACGAAATGGTTCTTGTGGCACGAGCACCAAGTCAGTGCGTTGCTAGCCCCACTGGCATCGTGGTCCTCACCAAATAATTAAAATAACAATAATAATTATAATAATAATAAAGGTGCCGATGCGGTTGTAAACGGTCTTGACCTTACAAGCTATCACCTTGCAGAAAATAAACTCTAACCAAGAAAACAGCAAGATTAAACGAGATTTATAGAAAAAGGAGCTTTCAGTATATACGAGACTCGCTTCCAAAAAGATGGCATAGCAGTGAATGAAGTTGTAAAGACTATGATACTTTATGAAAGATGAAAAATATATAGATAGATCTATAATTATCTTGACAAATATTCAGATGGATGCTTGGAGAGTCAAGAAGTTTTAAGGTATACTATCGGAATGGTAAGCTCTCTCAAGAGATGTGGATTCTCAGTTTCATTATGCCTTGCCTCTCTATTCTTCTTTGTTGGCTCGCTTATCATGACCTTCAACCTCTTCTTGGCTTATCTAGAGGCACCCAAGGAACGAGTTTATATGCATTGTTGGGTGGGCCAGCTCATGCCCTCGAGGTGCAGGGGTCAGGGCCCACGGAATGTGGGTGCCACTGTTAAGGTGAGGCTGGTGCCACATCAACGCCTCTTGGATGGTACTGCGGTGCTCATCCCCAGGCAGGAGCCGGCTTGGTAATAGTATGCTGGGTTGGTGCTGCGGTGCTCGGTGGGGAGTCAACTTGTGCACCCCGAGATTGCTGCGCTGTTTGCTTTAAGAGAAATAAACCGTCACTTCTAAATATGAGCGTTCCTTTTGGATAATTGGTTGGGGCGTCAATCCTACATGTATGTACCTAGCACCTATTATAGAGAAGGTATTGTGTGCATTGCATGGGAGTGGTGTCTGGCACATTCCGATTGTTGCAGGTACGCTTGCAGCGGGGGCCATACCATTGTTGTTGGAGCAGGAAGTGGTAATCAGCATGGCACATCCCTATAACCAAGCATTCTTTAAGTGACAAGTATTTATGATAGCTACTTCTAGAGCATGCATGACCTAGATGGACAAGGGACGAACCTGGCAACGGTCGGTGCCAAGACAGCGAGTAGGCAAGCATAGGACTTGATGTTCAAGTAACGAGGCATGGAAAGATAGCCTAGTCGTCTGAGTTAGTTGATATGTGTTGGGCACAGATTGAATCTTCGATATGATACTAGACTAGTTAGATCCTGACATATCAACACCATTATATAATATAATATAATATAATATAAAAATGCATTATCTTATTATAAAATATGTTATATTAGTATATAATATATTATATACTAATATATTAGATTATATTATATATAATATATTATATTATATATTATATATTATATCATTATTATTATATTAATATTATATGACTATATTATTATATGATTAAAAGTATATTGAGAATAAAATAGAAAGCTTATTTTCATGACTCATGGAAAACTAATTTATCCACCTTTTAAGATAGGTAGGACTTTTCTTTTTTTTTTAGTGGATAAATGCTATCCATGAAAAATAATTTATCTATCTAAAGGAGCACAAGAACATGGAGATTTTAATTAGTCAATGAAAAAATTTGTTGATCATTTTTTTCTTAATATTTATCTATCAAAGAACATGCCCTAAAGGATATTTTATTATTTGATCGGTATGGATGCATCTATATTAGTTGAGCTTATAACCAGGAATGAAACAAGTATGGATAACATCCAAATGGATCCATCCAAATCTATCCAAATATATATATAAAAATTTGAGCATCCCATTAATATCTATATTCGTATTTATATCTATAAAATAAATAAATATGAATATCAATAGGAAACTATCCAAACTGTATCTATTCGATTCTATATATAACTTTATATAATTTTATACATTACTTATTAATTTTTTTTAAAAAAATATTTAAATATATTAACATGTTATTTACTTAATTTATTATTTATTTAATAATATCTTTAATTCTGTAGTCATAAAATTTAATTATCAAATTTATATCCGTATTTATATTCAAATTTTTAATATTTAATATATATTTATATCTATTTAAAAAAAATAATTTATATTTATACTTATATTTATTAGATAAAATAAATATTTTATAGATATAATAACTTATTCAATTTCGACCATACTGGCAACTCATCTGGGCTTAAAAAAAAAAAAAAAAAGAAAAGAAAGGGGGTTAAATGTGATGTGCAATAATCCATATGTCGGAGTGAAGGTGCTAAATGGCTGGCGCGCTCACTCGTGTTTACAATGGCGGGAGCCATTTGAAATAAAAACGAAGGTCAGGTCGAGGACGAGCCCGCAGCATCTTGCAGCACGTGATGCGAGACAACTAAGCAGGTGAAAGGGACAAGGCTTCCCCAATTTCTGTAAGATGGTAAAGCGGCGTAAAGTGCCAGGCACAAACCGTGACGTGGGAGTCATCCCCTGGCTGTGCTGATCGCTGGTGACGCCGAACAATAGACAGGGGAGGTACGTGTACGTCTCATTTCGCTTCAGTAGTCATGTCCATTTTATGAATCGGTCCCGAGTCTCTACCTTGTTTTCCGTGTTGTTGGAGGAACGTTGAGTTGAGTGACCTAACAGTATACCGCTACTTCACGACTCTACGTAAGATGATGACATTGCCCACTAATCTATTATTGTACCTATGATCCCGAGTCGATTCGCTTTCAAGTTAAATAAAAAATATACTTCTATTTTAATATCTCCACGTTATAACCTCGAAACTTATTTATTTAAAATTAAACGGTCCATGCATCAATTTTATCAGCAGGAAGGATGGGATCGCATCAATTTTTTTTAAAAAACCAAAAGAAATTAAAAAATAAAAAATATTAATAAATAATTTAATATAATTTAAATATTTTTTATAAATATTATTTAAATTATATTTATTTTATTTTATAAGATTAATTTATTAATAATGAAATTTACTGTAAAATTTTTAGTTATTTTCTTATTGATATAAGTGACTAAATAACCGACAAAAAAATTGCCTTCCATCTTGTTACATAATCTGATTTTGACAATCTTCATTTTTGAAAATATTTTCTCGATAATAATAGTTGAAATCAGAAGAGTTATAAGCGCCACGGATTCATAGAGGATGAACATGCACCGGCCACAGTGTGGCGGCATCGCGTCGAGTACCATTGGTGCTGCATAACGAAATGGGACGTCCATCAAACAATGGGGCCAAAGGCAATGGCCATGAGTGCAATAGCATTGGTGAGAGCTTGGAGCATGATAAGCACCCGCTCGTCCCGTGCCTTCCAAGATCCGATCGTGCTATGTGATAGGTCTGGTCACAAGGCAATGCGCGGCTTCACCATACGCGGTGTTCGTCGACGCGCGAGGTTGACGGAAGCCACCGAGATGGCAGCCTTAGACCAACGCATCGGTGATATCCGGCTTTGCGTATGCACAACCATCCGGTCTTGTCGTGAGAGCATTCTCACCGATCGAATCACATGACAGGTTCGACCGTGATCTTATCCATCGTATAGTTAATGGAATGGTGCTGACTGCATACGGTGGCTTCGGTCACGGGCAAATTCTAGAGACGGGCGCCAGTCGAGCCACAAAAAGGAAATTCTTTGTCTTCTCTTAAAAATTTATGGAAAAGAAAAAAAGAAATTAATAAAAATGAAAGATAAAGTTGGTAGTGATCCAACATTCAAATAGAGAAAATTGATTTATGGTATTTATTTCATTTTAAAAAAAAATTCAAAATTCTTCGAGTTATATTTAATATGTCCAATTTTAGGAAAGCCAAATACATAAATATATATATATTTATTTATTTATTTAAAATTTTACATAGAATTTTTACCTTAAAAAAATTGAAAAAAAAATTAGGGTTGGCCAAGGTTCCCCCTTGCCCCCTCGTCAGTCCGCCCTTGCTTACAGATCCATCACATTTTCATGATAATTCAACGATTGATAGCAATTTTAGAAACTAATCATATATGTCTTAAATTCTCAAAATAGGTATCATCATCTTATTAATTCCTTAAACAATTAAGGACACGTTAACACAAAAATAAAAAAAAATATATCTATTTTATTGATAAATTAATCAAGCACAAATTTATATTCTAAAATAATAGGATATATTAGTTAGATTAATTTATAGGTATTGTCACGACCACCGTGGCCTGTAGCTAGAAGACGATCTCGGGAGCCAACTCACGCGCCCAGACCTGTAAAACAAAAGAGACCCGGGCTAAGGATCCCGATGGAGGCACTCCAACGATCAAGTCAGTGACAATCTAGGAGAATAGATCCTCTCCTGTGGGCCCCTTTGCTCGGATTCCATACTTGGAGGACGAGATTTGGTTTGAGAGAAAGAGAGTAGAGCGGGGGTAGTAGTAGTGGAGGAGAGCTTGATATGTGTGGCTGTGTCCATCAAGATACATTCGATGAGTCTCCCGTAGCCCAGAGCGCTCGGCCTCTCGATCACTCTCCTGTGTGCACCTTCGTTCATTTGCTTGAGTTAGTCTTGCTTACCTTTTTCTAAGAACCTCTGGAGAATCCTTTTAGGTCATGAGCCCCTCCAGCGACGTACCTCAAGATCTCCCCCCTCTGCAGGTGCCAATAGGTCAACATCCAGCAAAGCCCCATGCCGTGCACACAAGTACCTTCCCTATCCATGATAAGGAGTCATGTCATTAGCCCTGACCTCTCGCCTGGTCGCTCCACTTTGAAAAATTTGGCAGAGCCTCGATCAGGGGGCAACCGCCCCCTGGATCTGAATCTTCCGGGGTGATTTCCTCTTTTAGGTGGCGCAAACGGTCGGTTAGGAGTGCAGTACCTTGGTTAGGGCGCCCTTTCCTATTTGGTGTAAGTAGCAGCTGGAGTGATCATGGCATCCTGGGGAGTGCGCCTCCGTGGTCCTTGGGAGGCGGTCCGCTGCCCAAGGGAGGTGGTGTCACGGACTTTGACTTTCGGCTACTGGACCTCTCGCCTGAAGAGAGCTTGGCCTGAGGAGAGCAAGAGCTCGACTTCGGCCGGGATGGACTCGACCTTGAGGGAGCCGCTCAGCGAAGAAGCTCAGCTTCGATCGAGGTGGGCTCGACCTCGAGGGAGCCGCCCGGTGAAGGAGCTCGAAGAGAGTAGGAGCTCGACTTCGACTGAGATAGGCTTGACCTCGGGGGAGCCACCCGACGAAGGAGCTCGAAGAGAGCAAGAGCTCGACTTCGACCGAGATAGGCTCGACCTCGAGGGAGCCACCTGGTGAAGGAGTTTAAAGAGAGCAGGAGCTCGACTTTGGCTGAGGTGGGCTCGACCTCAGGGGAGCCACCCGACGAAGGAATTCGAGGAGAGCAGGAGCTCGACTTCGATCGAGGTGGGCTCGACCTCGAGAGACCTGCCTGGCGAAGGAGCTCGAAGAGATCAGGAGCTCGACTTCGACCGACGTGGGCTCGACCTCGAGGAAGACACTTGGTGAAGGAGCTCGAAGAGAGTAGGAGCTCGAAGAGAGCAGGAGCTCGACTTCGATTTAGGTGGGCTCGACCTCGGGGGAGCCATCTGGCGAAGGAGCTCGAGAAGAAAGTCTGACATGGCAACTTCTGCCCATGTGGCATCTGACTGCATTTGACAGGGGCTCCATGTTAGCGATCCCGCCACATTATTTGCCCCCCACTCCTAAGTCTAGTTGGCCCGCGGTGCTCGGGGCAAAGGGAGTAAATGCAGACGGACATGAAAAGGTAAAAATCGGGCACCATTAATGCCACGATCATCAGCGCATTATGGAATGGACCCCCAGGCTAATGCGGGGATGACATGTCGGCACATCCGAGGAAGCATTATGGCTAATGCAGAACTCGAAACGATTTCGGTGGAACTGAAGCATTGCTCTTACCGATCTCAACATGCGGCGCTAATCTAGTGGTGGCAGTTCTAGTGCGGTTGTTGTCTGGTCATTTCGAAAAGAATTGAAGTTTCCTGAGAATACCTCTTCTTTTGAATTCTTTGTGCCCGTCGACGGATTAGAGCTTTCCTTCTTCTTCCTCATGATTGTCCTTTCCCTTGAAGGTTGCCAGGTTCATCTTCTTCGATGCATCTCGGGACAGACCTCCTGCTTATCCGCCACTACTGCAAGAATTAGGCCAAAAGGGACAGGCTGAAAGAGCAGGAGATCGCCTCGCTGGCAGCCGAGGCCAAGTTGAAGACGGACAGGGCCCAAGAAGTAGAGGAGAAGAACAGGGAGCTGAGGGCCGAAGCGGCGAGCACCGAGAGGCTTCTTAAGGACCTGGAAGCATCCTTGGCCTGGGAGAAGGACCAGGTCAAGCGCCGGGCCGAAGAGCTCCAGGCCAAGAAGGCCCGAATAGAGGAGCTCAAGGTCAAAGCGGCCGGGGAGAAGGAACAGGCTCAGACTCTCCGAGTGCAGCTGGGGGCGGTGCCGGCGCGGGCTACTGCCGCCAAGGAAGAGGTTGCGGGGATAGTGTCCCTAATGGAGGCCGCGAAGAAGGAGGCCACCGAGGCAGTGCCGAACTACAAGGCCTCGACAAAATTTGACGAGGAGTTCTAGGAGGCGGCCACAGACTCGTTCCTCAAAGGGTGTCGATCCAGGGTGGCGGAACTCATCCCGGACATGAACTTGGATGGGCTTGCCTTCCCTACCGCTCCGTGTAGGGCCCAATTACGGCCGTGGCTGAAGCAGAAGAGGAGCTCGCGGTCACCATCAACGTAGCCCCATCGATGGAGGTCTGAGAGGATACCGCCCGACCTCAATGCCATCCCGTGAAGGAGCCGACGGAGTAGGATAGGAGCCTTCTCTCTTTTTGCATCTTTTCTATCCGGAGATAGTGTAAAGTTTCACAAACTTTTAATGAAGTCTCCTTCTGTTCTGCCTCTTTTATGTTCTTTGCATTTTTAATACTTTGACAACTTTCCTTCCTTCTCTTTTCTTTTTGATTGCCCATGTGCATGCTTTTGCTGAGGCGCCTTGCCTTGATGCACCAAGTCCTTCGGCTCTTTCCTACAAAGTTCTGAGTACGGAGGGCAATTAGGAAGAATGTCTTTAAGTTGCTGAATTGTCCCTACCATTTCAGAAATGAGGAGCGGGACTTCATGCATCTTGTTGAGTCCTAAGGGGCTTCAGGTGAGGCTATCTTCAAGTACTTATAACGCGACCGAGCTACGAGGCTGAATTCGGCGAGTCCGTAAGGTGCCTCCACCAGGCTAGAACTTGGATAGACAGAGTGCGAGGCCATTGGAGTCTCCCGGCTTCGAGGTGCGGGGCTTCTGGAGCTCCCGACTTGAAGTACAGGGCTTTAGGAGTTTCCCAGTTTCAAGGTGCGGGGCTTCAAGAGTCTCTCGGCTTGAAGTGCAGAGCTTTAGGAGTTTTCCGACTTCGAGATACGGGATGTTGCCTATCTCGCCGCCGCGCCCGTGCCTCGGAACCGCCGATCTGTATAGACCATCTTGCTCCTGGGGCCTCCTGGCTGGACCGGACCTGCAAGACGGGGTCAGAAGATCCTGGCCGGGAATCCCGGCGAGGGAGCTCCGACGATCAAGTTAGTAGATGGCGAGAGGGAACAGAGCCCCTGGGACGGATCCCCGAAGGAGTCCCAGACTCAGAGATTCTGTGAGCAAGAATGGTGCTAAAGAGACCAGAAACCCGGCTGGACTCCCTTGCCGAGCTCACGCCAAGCGATCCCCTCTCGGGACCTTGGATCTTGTCCCGTGGAGCGGAGCTTCCAGCCTCTGTTTCTTACTTGTCTCGGCTTACCTGGTCGTCTCTTTGCTTCTTCCTTTTATCTCCTCCCGGTGCCTGCTCATTTTTCGCTCTCGGGAGGCTCCTCCCCCTCTCGTTCTCGTCGCCCTCTCCCCGTCCTTTTCTCTTTTCCCTTCTGGTTCTGAGGGCCAGGCGGCTCTCCGGCCTCGTTCGCCGAGCCTAGCGGGGAAAAGGTAAAGGAGGGGGGCGTCGGCAGGGCGGCCGGTCAGACCTTTGGCCAAGCGTGGGTGCTCTCCTCCTAGGTGCCGGCGCTTGTCCGTCGAGGGGCCCTGTCCTGTCAGAGCCGTGTCTCTCGACTGTGGAACCCGTCGGGTCGACGTAAGTGATGTTCCGCGTGCCGCCGCCATCCATACAGGGCGCCCTCTTCGGGGTGCGGCGCGCACGGCTCGAGGGCCAGCCTCGGAACCTGCGCCTCCGCTCTCTGGGGCTCTCTCTGTACGAGCTGCCTGACCTCGGTCGAGGTGGACCCCTCCCGGGTGGACACCTGGCAGGGCGGCAGAATGATGCTCAGCCTCGACCGAGGTGGTCCCGTCATAGGGGCCACATGGCGAAGGAGCGAGGGGGCCCGCCTCGACCTCGGTCGAGGTGCGGCCGTCTATGGGTGCCACCTGGCGAGGGAGCGGGGGAGCAGCCGACCTTGGCCGAGGTGGACCCCTCCTGGGTGGACACCTGGCGGGGCGGCAGAAGGACGCTCGGCCTCGGCCGAGGTGGTCCCGTCTCAGGGGCCACCTGACGAAGGAGCGAAGGGGCCCGGCTCGACCTCGGCCGAGGTGGGGCCATCTATGGGTGCCACCTGGCGAGGGAGCAAGGGAGCAGCTGACCTTGGCCGAGGTGGACCCCTCCTGGGTGGACACCTGGCGGGGCGGCAGAAGGACGCTCGGCTTCGGCCGAGGTGGTCCCGTCTTGGGGGGGCCACCTGGCGAAGGAGCGAGGGGGCCCGGCTCGACCTCGGCCGAGGTGGGGCCGTCTATAGGTGCCACCTGGCGAGGGAGCGGGGGAGCAGCCGACCTCGACCGAGGTGGACCCCTCCCGGGTGGACACCTGGCGGGGCGGCAGAAGGACGCTCAGCCTCGGCCGAGATGGTCCCGCCTCAGGGGGGCCACCTGACGAAGGAGCGAAGGGGCTCGGCTCGACCTCGGCCGAGGCGGGGCCGTCTATGGGTGCCACCTGGCGAGGGAGCGGGGGAGCCCGGTCCGAGCTCGACTTCGGGCCGGGAGCCGCAGCTGACTCGGTTGAAAACCTCCACGTGGCTCGTATAGTGCCCGCCGGGATCTGCGACCAACCACGTCATCATTACGGCCGTAACACGGGGTTTCTGGAATTTTTTGGCTTGAAGTACGGGGCTTCAGGAGTTTCCTGGCTTTGAGGTGCGGGGCTTCTGGAGTTTCTCAGCTTGAAGTACGGGGCTTCAGGAGTTTCCTGGCTTGATCTACCGGACCTGGGGTCGCTCGGCAATGTTCCTGCAAGGCAAAGACAGTTTGCACAAAAAGAAATTCTTTTATTAATGAGAGGAGACCTTACATCACTGGTAGTACATTATCAAATTGTTGGCGTTCCAAGTTCATGGGAACCGGGTGCCATCGAGCTCGGCAAGGTAGTAAGCTTCATGGGGAGGGCATAGACCACCTTGTAAGGGCCTTCTCAGTTCTTGGAGAGTTTGCCGCACTCCAGAGGTTGAGAGCTTTAGCCCACCGCAGTACTAGATCGCCTGGGCAGAAGGTCTTTGGCCTTACCCGCATGTTGTAGTATCGGACTACCCGCTGTCGATAGGCTGCCATCTGCAATCGAGCTTTGTCTCTCATTTCCTCAAGGAGGTCTAAGTTGAGTAGAAGGCGAGTCGGGTTTTCTACTTCATCATATTGCTCCACCCATAGCATGGGCACACCGAGTTCAACCAGGACTACGACTTTGGCATCAAAGACGAAGTTGAAGGGCATCTCATCCATGGTCATTCTGGGCATTGTGTGGTAGGCCCAAAGGATGCTGGGAAGTTCTTCCACCCACCTACCCTTGGCCTGGTCCAACCTGGTTCGAAGTCCCTAGAGGATGGTCTGGTTGGTCACCTCGGCTTCTCCGTTGGTCTGGGGGTGAGCCACCAAGGTGAAGCAATGATGAATATCGAGGTCGGCGTAGAACTCCTCGAACTCTCAGTTGTCGAACTATCGTCCATTATTGGTGATGATGGTGTGAGGGAGTTCGAAATGGTAAATAATCGACTTCCAAAAGAACTGGCGAACCTTGGCTTCGATAATCCATGCTAGTGGCTCTGCCTCCACCCATTTGGTGAAGTAGTCAATAGCCACTATCAGAAACTTGTGCTATCCAGATGCGGGAGGAAACGGACCAAGGATGTCCATTCCCTACTGGACGAAAGGCCAGGGTGTGGAGAGTTGGGAGAGCAGTGCTGCCAGTTGACGTTGTATGCAGGCATGGTGCTGGCAGCGGTCGCACTTCTTTATGAAGTCGGTAGCGTCCTCCTTCATGGTCTTCCAGTAGTATCCCTGACGGAGAGCCTTGTATGCTAGCATCCTGCCCCCCACATGATTCTCGCAGAGTTGCCCATCCATTAAGACGAACCGCGCAGCCTTCTTCTTGACGAGGCCAGCCTCCACGCGATCTTCCGACAAGATACCATCGGTGATGTACCTGATGTATCGGTCCATCCAGCTGGGCTCCGGGATGACTTGCTGGACTTTCCCGGGGGCTTCGTAGCTTGGAACTTCTAAGTATTCAATATGGGCATGCCCCAATAATGAGTCCGGTAGGGTTGCGAGCCTCAAGAGGGCGACGGCGCGAGCGTTCTCTCCACGAGGAAGGTGGAAGATGCTGAAACACCAAAAGCCTGCCATGCTCAAGAGTACCTGTTCAAAGTACTTCATCATCTGGGGGTCCCTTGCCTCGAATTCTCCAGAGACCTGTCCGGCCACCAACTAGGAGTCAGTGAATACCTTTAGGTTGGGTACACCCAGTTCGCGGGAGACTCTCAGTCCCGTGAGGAGTGCTTCGTATTTCGCCTTATTGTTGGTTGCTGCAAACTGGAAGTGGAGCGCAAACTCGGCTAAAACCCCATCACCATTGGTGAGGATGAGGCCTGCTTTGCTCCCTCCCGAGTTGGATGCACCATCCACATGGAGGTCCCAAACCTCCTCCCTGGTCCCGGGCTCCGCCTAGCGCTCCGAGGTGGTCTCCTCGGGCTCCTTGCCCATGCCTGCGCATTCGATCAGAAAGTCAGCCAGCACTTAGGCCTTTTGGGATGGCTTTGGTCGGTATGCGATGTCGAACTCACTGAGTGTCAGAGCCCACTTAGCCAAGCATCCGGAAGTATCAGGCAGCTAAGTATGGCCCTCAGTGGCTGGTCCGTCATGACCACAATCGGATGCGCTTGGAAGTATGGCCTGAGGTACTGAGCAGATATTACAAAAGCAAAAATTAACTTCTCAGAGCGGGTGTACCTGATCCTCGCATCTCAGAGGAGTTTGCTGGCATAGTACACTGGCTTCTGAGCTCCGTCCTCATCTATACGGACAAGGATCGAACTGATGGCCCCTAGGGTGACCGCCAGGTACAGCAAGAGTTCCTCTCCATCCTCCAGCCTAGAGAGCAATGACAGTGATGCCAAGAATTTTTTCAGCTCCCCGAAGGCTGCCTTGCACTCTTCCATTCAGGTGAAGTCATGCACTTTGCGCAGTGCCTTAAAAAAAGGTAAGTAGCGATCAGTCGACCTCGAGATGAACTGGCTCAGGACGGCAATCCAGCCCGCTAGGCGCTGGACCTGCTTCATCGAGATAGGATGTTCCATGTCGATAATTGCTTGGACCTTCTCATGATTTGCTTCTATTCCCCTCTGGGTGACCATGAAGCCAAGGAACTTCCCTACTGCCACACTGAAAGCGCACTTCATCGGATTCAGCTTCATCTAGTATAGGTGAAGCTCTTGAAAGGCTTTCACCAAATCGACGATATGGTCTGACATCGACTTTCTCATAACGAGTATGTCATCCACATAAACTTGCATGTTTCGGCCGATCTGATCCTTGAAGACTTGATTGACCAGCCATTGGTATGTGGTGCCAGTGTTCTTTAGGCCGAAAGGCATTATCCGGTAGCAGTACGTCCCCCAATATGTGATGAAGGCAGTGTGCTCCTCATCCTCTGAATGCATCCATATATGATTGTATCCGGAAAATGCATCCATGAAGGAGAGCAAACGATCCCCCGAGGTGGCGTCTACCAGCTGGTCGATCTTCGGTAATGGAAAGCTGTCCTTCGGGCATGCTCGGTTGAGGTTGATGTAGTACATGCAAATCCTCTATTTTTCGTTATTCTTCTTAACCATGACCATATTTGCCAGCACGCTAGGGTATTGTACCTCGCGAACAAAGCCGGCTGCGAGGAGCTTATCCACTTCCTCGTTGATCGCCCGCTGTCTCTCCAAGATGAAACACCTTTTCTTCTGCCGGACGGGGCGGTACTTCGGGTCAATGCTCAACTTATGATTGATGATGTCAAGGAAAAAATCCCGGGCATGTCTGCCACCATCCAGGCGAACACATTCGCATTCGCCCGGAGGAATTCTAGTAGGTTGGCCTGCTTCTCTTCTTGCAGGTGGGCTTCGATTTGCACTGACTTCGTCGGGTCAGTTCCTAGTGAATACGACAACAAGCGTTCGACTGGGCCACCTCTAGGGTCTTGCGCTCTTTGGTCAAGGTCGTCGGTGCTAGGGTCCTCCTCGAAGCTTCTGGCCCTTGGGACAGCTTGAAGGCAAGCTGGATCGGCTGTGCCCCCCTCATTTTCCCTATGCCATAAGGAGTGGAAAATTACATCAATAGTTGCTTGGTGGAAATGATCGTGTCGAACAGGTTGAGCCCTAGATGGCCAAGGATCACGTTGTAGGTTGAAGAAAGCCTAACAATCATGAAGATCACCATGACAGTGCTCTGCCGAGGTGGTGTCCCGGTAGTGACTGGGAGAGTAATTTTCCCTTTAACTCCCATGGAATCCCCAATAAAATCGATAAGGGAAGTGTGCACAGGCTTCAATTGAGTAGAGGATAGATTCATCTTGGAGAAAGTATCGTAAAAAAGGATATCAGTCGAACTTCCACTATCGACCATAATCTATTTTACAGGATGCCTGGCAATCATCATCTTAACGACCACAGTATCGTTATTTACATTTTTATTCCCAGATCCCTCTTCCCTCAAAAAGGGGAGTACAATTTCCAAACTCTCTCCCTCCCTGGTCCTCTTGGCAGCGAACTCTATTCCCCAACATATCATTCCCACAGGCTTCTCGGTGGACCGATTATCGATTGCAGGGACTGGGGGAAGAGCAGCAAGCGCCTGAAGTTCCGCCGGGGTCTTGCCCCCCACAAACCTTCTGAGGTAGCCCCTCCTTATCAGATCTTCAATTTCTCTCTTGAGGTGGCGGCACTCCTTGGTGTCATGGCCGTGGTCGCGATGGAATTGGCAGTACTTCATTTTGTCGCGACTGTTGGATGGCCTCAGCGGGGGAAGGCGGTGCAGGTAGCGCTCGCCCTCAATCTCCATGAGGATCTTCATCCTCAGGGCTAGGGGAGATGTGTATCTTCTTCTGGGATGGGGCCGCTCTTCGACTTCAGCCCTTGATGGTAGTTCGGGATGACCAGTTCAGGCTTCCGCACCCCGGACGTCTCCCCCGGAGGTTGCTTCTTCAGTGGCTTCCTGTCCAGCTCCTTCCTCGTACGATCCACCTCCTCAGCATGGATGTATTTATGAACGCGGAGGAGGAGATCGGAGTACGTCTTCGATGGCATCTTGTCTAAGGAGTAGGTCAGGCGGGAAGTCCTAAGCCCTCTCTTCAACACCAGCATGGTAAATGGCTCGTCCAAATTGTAGATCTCCAATGCGGCAACTTTGAAGTGGGTCACATAGTCCCACAAGGGCTCATGGTCCTACTGCCTGATGGAAAAAAGGCAGTCAACCTCTCATAAAACCTTCCGGCAGGCATCAAAATGAGTCACATAGTTTCTTTCCAGCTGCGCAAAGGAGTTGATGCTTTCAAGCTTGAGGCGGGTGAACCAAACTCGAGCCACCTTTCGGAGAGTGGCTATAAAGGTGATGCAGAAGAGGGCATCGGTCACCTCTTGGACTCTCATGAGAGTCTTGTAGCTCTCAAGGTGGTCCATAGAGTCGGTGGTCCCGTCGTAAGGATCCACCTACGGCATGCGGAACCGACTTGGGATCGGCTCCTCTTGGATTTCTAGAAGAAAGGGGGATATGCGTCATAGCTCGCAGGCTCATGGGAGGAGCCCTATAAATTTGGAAATTGGTGGGATAGCTCTGCCAGCTTGCGCTCCTACTTCTCCAGGCGCCTTTCAGCCATGCGCTTGATGGCCTTATTGGTGGAGCCTTCCGCTGAGGCCGATGAAGGAGGTGAAGATGATAGCTGAGGGGGGTCGCGATGGGGGGCCTTGCCTCTATGGCCTCAGCGATGCTTACCAGTAGCATACTCGAGGGTCGAAGATCAGCTCTCTTAGTTGATTAACCTAGTCCACTATCTCTTCACCGGGATCCGATGGCTTCCCCGGGGGTCTGTTGTGGCCCATGGCAATGAAGGCCTTCCTTGGAAGGACCGCAGGCTATCGCGGGGTGCGGCGACTTGGGCCGCTAGGGTTCTGACAGTTGATGGGTGGTCAGGGATCGGTGTTGATGCTGCAACTGTCACACCGCGGCAATCAGAATCTGCATCTGCTGAGCGAGCACGACCAATTGGATGTCCGCTGGAGGCGGTTGTGGTGGACAGGGGGCTCCCTCTCTAGATTGTGCGGGCCCCCGTGAGAGGGGGGTCCTCCGCACGGCTAGTGGAGACCTCCTGCGCGCGAGTCATCACCATGTTTCGGGCAAAGTTGCATGTAAGGGGATTGGCTTGGATCGGATTGTGTCCTGCCCCCCTTCCTGGCATGCCAATCTATTGCCGCCTGGCCGTCGTGGCCTGTAGCTGAGAGACGACCTCGGACGCCAACCTCACCGCTCGAGAGCCAACTCACGCACCCGGACCTGCAAAATAGAAGAGACCCGGGCCAAGGATCCTGGCAGGGGCGCTCCGACGATCAAGTCGGTGACGATCTAGGAGAACAGATCCTCCCCTGTGGGCCCCTTTGCTCGGACTCCACACTTGGAGGAGGAGATTTGGTTTGAGAGAAAGAGAGTAAAGCGGGGGTAGTAGCGGTGGAGGAGAGCTCGAGCTGTGTGACTGTGTCCGTCAAGATCCTTCCGGTGAGTCTCCGGTAGCCTAGATTGCTCGGCCTCTCGGTCACTCTCCTGTGTGCTCCTTCGCTCGTTTGCTTGAGTTATTCTAGCTTACCTTTTTCTAAGAACCTCTAGAGAATCCTTTTAGGCCAAGAGCCCCTCCAGCAACTTACCTCGCGATCTCCCCCCTCTACAGGTGCCAGTAGGTCAATGTCCAGCAGCGCCCCATGCCGCGTGCACAAGTACCTTCCCTATCCATGATAATGAGTCATGTCGTTGGCCCTAACCTCCCGCCTAGTCGCTTCACTTTGAAAAATTTGGCAGAGCCTCAATCGGGGGGTAGCCGCCCCCTGGATTTGAATCTTCCAAGATGATTTCCTCTTTCAGGTGGCATAGACGGTCGGTTGGGAGTGCAGTGCCTTGGCCAGGGCGTCCTTTCATATTTTGTGTAAGTAGCAGCGGAAGTGATCATGGCATCTTGGGGGGTGCTCCTCCGTGGTCCTTGGGCGATGGTTCGCTGTCCAAGGGAGGTGGCGTCGCGGACTTTGGCTTCCAGCTGCTAGACCTCTCACCTGAAGAGAGCTTGGCCTGAGGAGAACAAGAGCTCGACTTCGGCCAGGGTGGACTCGACCTCGAGGGAGCCGCCCGACGAAGGAGCTCAAAGAGAGCAGGAGCTCGACTTCGGCTGAGGTGGGCTCGACCTCGAGGGAGCCACCCGGCGAAGGAGCTCGAAGAGAGTAGGAGCTCGACTTCGTCCGAGGTGGACTTGACCTCGAGGGAGCCACTCGGTGAAGGAGTTTGAGGAGAGCAGGAGCTCGCCTTCGACTGAGGTGGGCTTGACATCGGGGGAGCCACCCGGTGAAGGAGCTCGAAGAGAGCAGGAGCTCAACTTCGACCGATGTGGACTCGACCTCGAGGGAGCCACTTGGCGAAGGAGCTCGAAGTGAGCAGGAGCTCGACTTCGGCTGAGATGGGCTCGACCTCGAGGGAGCCACCTGGCAAAGAAGCTCGAAGAGAGCAGGAGCTTGACTTCGACCGAGGTGGGCTCGACCTCAGGGAAGCTATCTGGCGAAGGAGCTCGAGAAGAGAGTCTGACATGGCAACTTCTATCCATGTAGCATTTGACTGCATCTGACAGGGGTTCACGTCAGTGATCCCGCCACATCAATAGAATATACATCTAATACTAAAAAGATTCATCGAGTCGAAGTTTAAGTTAAATGAAGGTAATAAGATGTCAACTGCATGCAAGAATTAGTGTAGGTGGCAGAAAACATGTCACCAAACTTGTGTTTGCAAGAGGATATTTTCCAACTTCCAAATAAAGTCTTATTATCTGGCTAAAAAAATACTTGAATGAGTTCATGATAAATGCAAAATAGAATATTTAAACTATACAAACTCATATTAGAAAAGACAATATTGTGGATATTGGTAAGAGCTAGGTAAATGGAGCTACAAGGAAAGCCAAGAAGATTATTTAAGGAGATGAAATGCTATAGTACATGAAGCTAAGAAATTATGCAAAAATAATTAGGAAGACAAATATTATGCAAAAATTAAAGAACTTATATTATATTTGGAGCAATCACAACATATTTTTCAAAACTTTTTACTAACCACGATATTCTAATCATGAATTATTTTTCATAATAGCAACAAATCTATCCAATACTACTTGAAGAAGATAATGACGGCATGCTTTCGGTTCAGTAAAAAAAGTTTCGAGTTAGTCAAGGAGGTGACTAATTTAGCATTTTCAAAAAGAACATGATATCAAAATCATAGAAAAAAAAGGAAATCCTCATCCATTCTACAGCATAGATAGGTAATGGAGCAAGACTAAGTCTGACAAATCTAAACTTAGGTAGGTTAAATATTACTTTTCAAATCACAAGAAACTTAGTAAAATTGGACCTAACCTCAGATAGGTAAACCATAATTATCCCTATTATTTTGCTTTGCATTCTTATTTTTCCTATCCTTACTCTTATATATTGTCCATATATATATTCGAACCGCAGCCTATTTTTTTGCTTTAGACAACTTTCTAATACATTGAGTTCTATGTATTCTTTTGCAATGCTAATTCACATATTCAAAAAAAAATTTAGAAAACTTTGGAGCATTTCTTTCACTATATAATAGCAAAATTATTTTCTAATTTCCTATTTTTTCTATTTTTTGTACCATACTTATCCACCATACAATGTAAGAATTCTTACATTATTTTCCAATATTAGGCTTATTGCTGCTAAATTATTTACTACCGATCTCCTATCTAACGATTCTAATCTCTCCATTCATCCTACTCCAAACCTTACTCGCAAAAATTTTTCAACTTGATCAGTTTGGCAGTACACCATTGTTGACGCATTATAATCTTTTTTTCCAAAAATTAAATTTAATTAGCAATCCAAATCTAAAACTTTTAGTACATTCACAAACGTGGTATACCTAATCTTCCAAATAATTACAAAGCAAACACGATCTACGCAAGGTAGCATGACCATATCCATGTGTATTGGAATGGCTATGCATGGTTTGCAGTGCACGAGAAAAAGATATCTTGCAAGGCAAACACTGGCCACCTCCGGATTATGCTAAGAGCCTCGCGCCTTATACAAATCCATGGGACTTACTTACCGCTTATTTGGTTTTTGTTTCTTTGATTAAAAAAAAAAAAAAAAAGAACGGAGAATAAATCTCCGGTATAGCTCTTCATCGAGTCCCATCCTATCCGATCATTGTTCGATTCGGATCATAAATTTTATACTTACACTCCCTGTTAGTCCGTCAACTTGGCATCACTACGATATCAGATTAGCAGCCGCCTTGCTTTCAATTATATATTTCTAAAAATTTAAAATTTAATTAAATTATCATAAATTTATATCCAAAAAAAAATTGAGACTCCATCTCTAACAATTGCGCTTATTTGGTTTAGTGTACAATAACTCGCTCTCACCGTAGTGGTCCTCTGGGCCACCGCTATCCACGTGTCCCGCCATGAGCAGATATGAATGGCGGATTCTCTGCCCGTGTGCGGTCCACGAGCCAGGTCCTTACCGCAGAGGTACCCGCCTCCGTGGGCCCACGTGACGTATGGTTAGATTTGATATCTTTTCGTGATAAAGAGGAGACCGTATCAACCGTCCAGGGAGGTATCAACGCTCGCATCCGCCCACGAACATCACGCTATCGGATGGATTCCCACGCCGTCGGCCGTCCGACCTGTTACGAGGTGTTCTCTGTCTCCAGGCTGTCGGCATTTGATAGGAACCAACGAAGAGCTTCCACTTCGTGATGGTAGTTTTGGGTGGCTTGGAAGCCGCCTCTTACCGGTGGCTACAAGTGGTTGCGGTCCAACCAAGCCACCTCTTACCGGTGGCCGCAAGTGGTTACAGTCCAACCTGGTCTTTCGCAAGTTATTTTACAAACCGGTTAAAAATCCATCTTTCTTTCCCTTTCTCTGAGTTAAAGAAAATTTAAATGTTTTCATTAAATTATGAAGAATTAATTAAAATTAATTTGATATTATTAAGATATATTTTTAAAAATAACATGAAAGATAAAATATTATATATAAATGTTGTCGGCTGCTAATGCTTCTAGGTAGGAGCCAAATCACAAACTACATAGACAATGATAACTTATAAGTTATAACCAGATTGCACTCCGACTATATGCACATGATTGTGCTCTCGGATGAGCCTTGGCTGCCCCATAAGTTGAATAAATTGTGCCAATCACATTGTAATGGTGTTAAAGAATTATTTTTGTAGGAAAAGAAATGTCTGAAATATAGTTCGATATAGAAATTGAATTCAAACTACGTTTACAAAGTAAATTCAAATTACACTTACAAAGTAAATTCAAACAACTCTTACTAAGGTCAATTCTAAACTGAAACTGATGAAATTTTCAAAACTTGAAAGTAAACATAGATGGTATTGATAAAATATTTTGATAAAACATATTTTTAGACAGGCTTGGACAGGCATGTCATTGTAAGTTTCGATTGGTTCCATCTTATGCCAGGATTGATATTGTTAGAGCAGACTGTGCATCCTTACTTTGCTGGACATGGAGATAGAGAGATAGGAAAATATAGATATTTTTGAAAGGAAGGAGAACACGGACACAGGATCAAGACTGGTGGGCATAGGCCAACCAAAGTTCATTCTATTAAGTTTATCATGATTATTTAATAAATGAGATTTTCAAATATTTTTATCTATTGAAAAAAATGATAGAATGTTCCCACTAAATTAAACAAAATTATTTATCACGTACTTTTAACTGCTCCAAAATTATTATTGTACCATACCAGGTGCCAACAATTTTTTTAATTAAATTAAATTTATCAACAAATGAAACATGACCTAAAGGCCAACATGGATATATATTAGATTTGCAAATCGTAACGGGAGATTTACTACTTTAGAGCCAAAAAGTTACGACGATCGTTTTTGTACAAGACCTCGAACCCGACCATTACCCCGGTCGTTGCTGTTATGCTGTACAAGACGCAAATCCGTCGCCCGGCTTCTCCCCGTTGTAAACTCCCCTTCAACTCCAGGGACAAGTACAGAACTGTTTTACTACCGACACAGTAGCCCTATTAGTAAAGATTTAAATTCATCTTCCATTAATTATGGTTTCGAGATATTATTTTACAGGTAATTGGATTAAATTTAAAAAAAATTTTGAAGTACAAAATCGATATGGCGAGATATCATTAGTGGAAAGGATGAGCGAAAAATATGGCCCGTCTGGCGGGATTAGAACTCTTTTGTCTCAATGGCGTGTTCTTATTAAGATTGGAATAACACGCGGACCACCAGACAGCGTCTTCATCTTTATACATCAAGCTAATATTTGCGTGCCTCCCGTGATCATTCCTCTCCACTCCTCTCCTCTCCTCTCTCAGGTCTCTCCAGAAAAAACGGGAAGGGAATTTCACAAACATCAGAGCGGCAAACCGCGGGATTGGCCCCGAAGCAAGGATGCCGGACTCCGGTGGCCCCGCACTGCCGGAATCCGGCAGCAAGGAGATGCCAAGGCCGGCTGCGAAGGTCCTCTTCGGGAGGTTCGAGCTGGTTCGCCTCCTGGGCTTCGGCGCCTCCGCCCGCGTCTACCTCGCCCGCGACCTCTGCTCCGGCCACAGCGTGGCCCTCAAGGCCATCCCCAAGGGCCGCGTCGCCAAGGGCAGCCTCTCCCAGAACGTCGTCCGCGAGATTGCCATCATGCGCCGCCTCCGCCACCCCCACGTCCTCCGCCTCCTCGAGGTCCTCGCCTCCCGCTCCAAGATCTACTTCGTCCTCGAGCTCGCCCGCGGCGGCGAGCTCTTCGCCCAAGTCGCCCGCGGCCGCCTCCCCGAGGACATCTCCCGCCGCTATTTCCGCCAGTTGATCTCCGCCGTTGGCTACTGCCACTCCCGCGGCGTCTTCCACCGCGACCTCAAGCCGGAGAACCTCCTCCTCGACGACGCCGGCAACCTCAAGGTCTCTGACTTCGGCCTCTCCGCGGTCCCGGAACAGATGCGCGGCGACGGGCTCCTCCACACCCTCTGCGGAACGCCGGCGTATGTCGCGCCGGAGATCCTCGACAGGAAGGGATACGACGGTGCCAAGGTCGACGTCTGGTCCTCCGGCGTGATCCTCTACGTCCTCAATGCCGGATATCTGCCATTCAACGACCCCAATCTGATGGCGATGTACCGCAAGATCTACCGCGGGGAGTACCGGTGCCCCAAGTGGACCTCCCCGGAGCTCCGGCGGCTGATCGGCCGGCTCCTGGACCCGAATCCCGAGACGAGGATCACCATCGACGGAATCATCCGCGACCCCTGGTTCAGAAAAGGGCTCGGCGAAGAGGAGTGGGCGGCGCTGGCGAAATTCCACTCGGCGGAGACGGCGGAGGTGGAGGACGGAAAGTTGTGGAAATCGGAGGAGCCGGACCGGGCGCTCAACGCCTTCGATCTAATATCCTTCTCCTCCGGGCTCGATCTGTCCGGTCTGTTTGGACGTCCGTCGGACCGGAAGCGGTTCGTCTCGGCCGGATCGGCCGAGACGATCCTCGCGAGGGTTGAACATATTGGTGCGGAAGAGGGGCTCGTGGTTCGGAGAAAGGGGCAGAAGGGCCTCGCAGGGGTGGTGGTGGAGGGGCAGATTGGTAATTTGGTAGCGAGTGTGTTGGTTCGCCGGCTGGCCGATGGGTTGGTGGTGGTGGAGACGGAGGATGGCGGAGGTGCCGCCGAGATGTTTTTCCTTAAAGAGAAACTTTGGCCCGCGTTGAAGGGGTCGGTTAGTGAACCGGGGAGTTCCGGTTCAGTAACTGACCGGCCGCAGCCGGTTTCGTGAGAGTCCGGATGCTCTTCTAAATTTATTCGACGTGGCGTGCTGGGGACTTTATTCCGGCGAGCTTTTCGGCGGTCCAACGCCGGCGTTCTTTCTGAGAACGCATGAGTGGTGCATGTTTGTAAATACTTATCCATTTTTCTTTTAAAAAAAATTTGTTAATTGAAATTAAGTGATTAAGTTGAGTTTAGGTTGTATCTATAATTATAATCATTCTTTTCAGATGAAACATACAATCCGGACCGATTAAGATCATGGAATGTTTGGGATCACCTTTCCATAACCTGGGTTTTGTGGAAGTTGAAATTTGGAGCTGATTTTTTTTCTTTAAAAAAATTATTTAAAAAAAAGTACATTTTTATCATTGTTTTTTAAGTAAAAGTTTGTGTTTATGTTTTCTCTTTTATAATGTAATTTATAAAATCTCTTTAACGAGCATTGTGAAAGAAGAGATCCACCTAGTTTTTATATTAAAAAAGAATTTTTCTTTTTTTTGAAAACATTTTATAAACATTTACTGAATTATTATGCCGGTACACTCATGTAAGTATAAACATTTAATTTAATCTTTACCGGATGTATCCATTATATAAGTTGATGCATAATTTAAAATTTTCTTATAAATAGTCACAAGGATACGGCACAATTATCTAAAAAAATTCAAAACAAGCTTTCCTTCATAATAAACAAAAATAATTTATTTTTACAAATACGAAGTATCATGAACTTCTTATATATATATATATATTCTATGATTAAAAATTTTCTACCTTTTTTATATTTTTTTAACAAATTTTTATTGTAAAATATTAAGATTATAAAACAAAAAAAAAATTGTAGAAAATAAATTGAGGATACTTTTATCCTAAGAATGGTCCATTATAAATTTTACTTGGTCATCATATTGCTCTTTTTAAATTAATGAATATATTTAGCTCGATCAATATACATTTAGCATGAATAGATGAAAATATAAAAATAATTTTAAAAATAAAATCACGAGGATAGAGATATAATTGGCTACCGAAGCTATCCTGAGAGTGGTCCATGATGAATTTTACTTGGTCATCATATTGATATTTTTAAATCAATGGATATATTTAGCTTCGATCAATATATATTTATCGTGGGTTGATGAAAATATACAAATAATTTTTTAAAAAAAATCACGAGGACAGAGATATAATTGGCTACCAAAGCTAAAAGATATATTTAATTAAAATAATAAATAAATTTATTTTTATTAACATGCAACAAAGTGGATTTTTTATTTTTATTTTTTATTTTTTGGTGCCATTTGCTCCAATACATACCCCATAAGAGACGCCGTGAAAATTTTGGTGGTTCAAAGGAGGCGCAGCCGTTAATGACTATTGGAACTTTAAATTATGTCCTAAATTAATACATTGCTGACTAAGATTCTAAATTTCTTTTCATTAGTGCCAGAAGAGCAATCAACGATCTTGGCACGGTGGGTCCTGCGTCCAGATCACTTTTCTTTGTACAGCTCGGTTAACTTGCATTGGTTCAAGGAGCAGGTCAGCAACTCAGCACCTGTCATACGATGAGATTTGTCGGTGGTGCAGCTGTGTAAATAATTGATCAGTGAACTCACAGAAATTTCTGCCGTAGATAATTTGATCAGAGAGATGATAACATGCGTAGATAACTGGACTCAAAGATCTGATAGGGCTCTAGAGAGATCTGACGTGGCACGCATACCATGAGGATAACCCATGGAAGAAATTTCGGTTAGGCACACACAAAGTGACCTTTCTCATACGAGAAGACTGCAGAAGATTTAGAAAAAAAAAAAAAAAAGAAAGAAAAACAGAGAGATGTAGTGTCGCTTTCAATTTTTTTTTTTTTTTGGTAAAATTTGCACTGGACCATGCCCTTGTTCATTGTAGTGCCGGGAGGCAGAAGCGTCCAACATGGGGATGGATGGCAAGGCTTTCCCCATGTCAGTGCACATGGAAAGCAAGCGCCCTTTGTAGCTCTCATTGGTTTGTGCCATAAAGCCGGGATATGATACCTATGAGTGCATCACACGATGTACGCTGCTGGGAATATATGATCAATACATGGAACTATCACGAAACACATGGCTTGCTCTAGTGAGAGATTTATGCTTGGTTAAAAATCGGAGTCTCTTTTGACAGCTTCTGCTCGGTTTTTTTTTTGTTTTCTTATCTATATTGCATATCATATTTGGCTTATCTAGAATACAATTATGTTTAGCTTTTCTGCTTGTCCTACCAAGTTGATGGTGAAGTGGGCTGGGACTTGCATTGATAAGTATCAAAGATTGACTGTGACGGCTATGAACACCTAGGGTTCCGGTATGGCTCCTCGAGCACTATACCGGATATTTATTTATCGGGAACCCCTTCTTCGGCATTTATCATGGTTAATTTGGACGGGAGCATCAAGGATAGACGTGGGATTCTGCTCTTGTTATCCGGGATTCTAGCCTCGGTATTATTGCGACCTGTGGTAGCCATCTTTTCGAGCCCACGGTCTCTCTGGCGGAGCTTCAAGGAGCCTAGACGAGCATTGCCTATGCCCGAAAAATTTTACATCAGGACTGTATCATTTTGCTATATCCTGGATACGGAAAGCTATAGAGTCTTCATGCCATATGCACCCACTTATCCAGGATATTACTCTTCTCCTTCGGGGTTGCTCTACTATTGTTGTGCGCCATGTCTTTAGGGAGGCAAATTCTATGACTGATTGAATTGTCTCTTACATCACTTACCATTTCGGTGATGTATTATGGATCTATATTCAAGATGCTTCTATGTCTTTCCATAATCTAGTTCTTTCCGATAATCTTTACTGTATTCATCCCAGGACTATTTATTGATTCTCCGCTATGCATATATATATACAAAAACTGAGTCTTCCATTAACCAAAAGCATCTAGTTTTGTTAAATCATTTTTTTTTTAAAAAAAAGGAAATTGAACTTATTTGTGCGAGTACAGTCCCTACCATATGAATTATTTGTAAGCGGTTCATTGTGGTATTTAGTTAATTATGAGTTCTTCTTTGATAAAAAGTTTACTACCCGGAGTAGCCAAGATAATTTACGGTCACCTCTGTCTGATGAGTATATGGTAAATATTCTATTTTTCGATGTAGCATCATGAATTAAAATTACAGTCAAGCCAGAGTACATGGTGCTCGGTTGAATGAACAAATGCTGATAAGCTGCTTTTACTTTTGTATCCTGTAAACTAATTAGTAAATAGAAATGCACAAATTCCTAGACATGAAACTACAAATTCGAAGTTTGAAAATATCTTAATCATATGATGGTCAAGCTATTAAGAAAATCTAAAATTTCCTTCAATAACCGACTCCTGTTCTGTTAATTATTTGATCATTAGATTATTAATTATTTGATCATTATACTTTTAATTATTTAATCATTAAATTTTTAATTTTTTAATAATTATATTTTTAATTATTCGGTCATTGAACTTTTAATTATTTGATTGTCGAGCTTTTTATTACAGGTTTTAATAAACCGATAAAATTCTAAATAATTAGATTTTATGGTTATAATTGGTTTCTTGTCCAACAAGCTATCCAACATCTTTCCTAGCTTATTTTATTTTTTTCTCTAAAATTATTTCTAATCTTTTTAATTATAAAAATTTCTTCTTTCTATATATTGAAAGATTTCTTCATCAATTATTTTTATGATCATGCTCGCAGACAAAGAAATTCGTGTAGTATCTTTTGAAATGATGTTTTCGATTATTTTCGAATGAGAAACAGAAATATATCTTAAAACAGTATCTTGTATGTTTTCAGATTTAAATTTTATTTTGATAATTTTATATAAATTATATATATTTTCTATTAAAAAAATTATATTAATTTTATTCAATCATACTTGTAATTTTTTTAAAATTTTGTCTTGATAACATATGATAAGCAAAATTTTAAGTACTTACTAATATGTTGGTAATTATATATATATAGCATAAATTGAAAAGTCCAACAAAGTCATGAATTTGTCAAATCAATAACAAACCATTGTGCCGCTGGTGAGCGATGCAGTTGGTTGTGAGACTTCTCACAACCAGCTGGCAGGAGTTCGAGTCTTGGTTTGGACATATTTCGACTGAAAAGTTCGGAAATAAAATAAAAAATAGAAAAATAGTCCGGGAGTAAAATCAAAAAAAGAAAAAATATAATAAAATAATCCTGGAGCCCCTGTTGGGTGGTGGTAATGAAAAAGTTAGGGATATATAATAAATCCCGTTCACTCGGCCACGCCAGTGACAGTCAGGTTGACGTACTCATCTTCGTGTATCGAACATTCCTGGCTGGGGTTGGGGGACCATCTGGGGATAGCCATGCCCGGGATCTAACTCCCCCTTTTTTTAACAAAAAAAAAAAAAACTATTATATATATGTTGAATATTATAGAATTCCATAATTATATAAATTTAAAAATCAGGAAAAATCTAACTTAGAGACACAAGTCTATATATGAAAGTTATTTGTATATTATCATCAAGACGATAGGCCATCTGGTTGGGGTATCAAAAAAAAAAAAAATTATATATTTATGTTGGAGAGTAAAAGCCCCAACATGCTAATTAGCCATGACTTTTAGCCAAATAAATAAATCATAAGTATAAATGCATCTATACAAAAATTTTCTCGAGCCTTGCAAATTAGTCATGATGTTGTAATATAGATTTGGCCAATATTTGTGGAGAAAGTTGGTAATATTAATAAAAAATTAGTGCTCAATGCAAGCATTTGTACTTAAGATTATTTTGGTTGAACTAAGTAAATCACTCCTTTCCACCCCCCCCCCCCCCCCCCCCCCCCCACCCCCCCTTTTTATCAAAAAAAAAAAAAAAAAAAACTAAGTAAATCAAAATTTTATAGACTATTGGTAAATATTGAAATTGCTGCAGCTGGAAGCACGAGAGAAGTATGAGACAAAATGTAGGGTGGAAAGAATATTTGGAATTATTTCACACGATACCAGTCAATGTGACGAACATTTGGATTTATTTCACAAAAGAATTTTGAGAAAAGAATGTAGCGTGGAAAGAAATGTAGGGCGGAAAGAACATTTGGATTTATTTCACAATAGAAGCACGGGAAAAATAAAATAGTGTAGAAAAATATGCAGGGCGGAAAGAACATTTGGATTTACTTCACGAGATACCAAGGAATGACACATCACTTATTTTGGAAGATGGAAAGGGAGGTGACACTAAAACTGTTAGTTATGTTGCACTGAAAAACAAAATAATAATAATAATAATAATAAATATATATAATTTATAATATTTAAAAAATAAATTTTTTGACGTGTATGATAGAATAAATTTGGTATGATAAAATAATTTTAAATATAGAATAAAGTCTGGCTTGGAAGATGGATAAATTCACTGTTTTAAAGAAGATTTGGTTTCATTCTCGTGCGAAGAATAGTTGAACCATATGCTTTCCTTCAAGGTACAACTCGAAAGCCAAAATTTTAATGCCCATCGGTGGCACGATCTCAAACGGATGCTGATCAGCTCGTTTTTAGTCCAAAAATTTCTAAACGGGATAAGATAAATGAAAAAAAAATTAAAAATTTTTAGAATTGAAGAATATATAAGAGAAAAAGCTTGAGATTTTTTTTTGATGCTCTATAGGACTGGGGTAGAGACCTATGTATAGGTTCAAAATCTTAGAAAAAATCTCTAAAATATCCTCAAACTACCTATTATGGTCATTACAAAGTTAATTATAAAATTAATTAAATAATTAAAAGAAAATTGAAAAAATAAATGCACGGGCATGCACGGATCACACGCCCATTATGTGCGCGAGGGAAGGGGCAAATACCTTTTTTTTGTTTTATTTTGTTGTAACAACAACAATCCTCACAAAAATAAAATAAAAAATTAAAATTTTAATATTATTAAATTTAGTCAATAATTTAAATTTTTTGGACTTTTACTATGCTTAGTGCAAATACCTTATAGGTTTGAACTTGCATTTAATATAAAATACACATTGTATGAAGATGAACTAATCATAATATGGGATAGCGCTATCTAGGCCATGTACTTACCTTGATTTTCATGAGAGTTACTAGGGATTCATCACGATCCCATAGTCGCGATCTCATGACATTCTCACTAAAGAATCCTCCAAGGATACGTGCAACGGTATCGTATTCGCTGAACTCAGAGTCTTGAATCTATTAAGAGTTATGCACTATCTAACCATCACAATAGAGTACCACATCATAGGGATGGGATGAAGACAGACTCTAAATTGGTGCTCCCAAATGTTATCTCAAAGGTCGTTTTCCCTTGAACCTTAACCAGTTGCCATGACAGTAGGGATCCACTCTGGTGACTAATATATAGGCTTAAGCCACATTCCCCTCGATGTCTCAGATATCGTAGCATTCGAAAGATTTTTGATCAAAAGATTTGCCATATTATTTTTTAATCTTATAAATTGCAATGATATCATTTTTTTATTTTATTTATTAGAGTTTTATATCTGATCAAGATATGATTATTGGTCTTTTTATTAGTTGTCTATTGATTTAACATATCAATTAGAGCTCTACAATCACAATTAAAACAAATTTGAGATTTTTAGTGAAAGAATTGCTATGTCACTGATCTCTAATTTTATTACTAAGAATCTATAGGTTTACTATTTTGAACATAGTTTATAGTTATAGTTTTTTCTTTTTAGATTCAGAGATGTTAACCTTGGCTAGGTATCCTAATACTTTGAGGAATTTTAGGTTAGGAGTCATCTCTTCCAAAGTTCATAAAGAGTTTTCTGGACCTTCAACTATATAAGTTTGGGATCCAGAGGAAGCAGAAGGTTTGTGAAGAGACTTTCTTCTAATGAAAGTAGTCTCTTACAAGATGGTTTGTTCTCCCGCATACAAAATGGAACCTTTCGCTTGGACCTTGGGCAGGCTTGTTGGATCTAGTATTATTTGCTTTAAAAGTTTTACCTTTGGTTTGAACTTGTTTAGGTTAGGACGATTATGTTGGTTTAACTGATATTGGGGGTTTGGTTGAAATTTAGGCTTTGATTTTGGTCTAGTATTGCTGTTGGTCTGATATTGTTAGATTAAGTTAACTTGGACACTTGGAATTCTAGTTTATTGGATTTTAGACTTATATTAGTCTTCTATCCTGATTGAGTCTAGAAGTTGGGCTAAGATTAGCTCTCCTTGCTTTTGCAGCTAACTTTTGATAAAGTCATTTTAAGAAGGAAGTATTTTGTCTAGAAGCCTTGAAACTTTAAATCCTTTAGAGAATTTATCTCTATTGGCTTGAAGTTTTCTAAGATACTCTTGGAATTGGTGAAACTGGTCATTGATGGGTTTGCCTTCTACCATATTAAATCTAAGAAAGGATGCAGTGTTGAATCATTCAACCCTAGCATCATCAAGACCATATTCAGACTCTAGGGTATCCAAATTCCTTTGCACTTTTAGTCAATAGGTAAATGTTGTAGAGTGAGTCAAACAAAGCACTAAGGATTCTACCTTTACATAAGTAATCCTCTTCTAGGATAGTTGGTGTAGTTGAACTAGAGGAACAGGTGGACTGGTCAATCACTGACCAAAATCCTAAGGTAGTTAGCCAAAAATTTATTTGGCTTTGCCACCTCCTAAAATGGGATCCATCAAAATTTTCAAGATTAAGACTAATGATATCTTCCCTGAAGTTGCCATTGGGTCCAAGTTAGGTTCAGAGAGGAAGATCCGGAGAACAAAAATAATTTTATCAAGAATTTATTTAAATAATTTAAATATTTTTTGTATATATTTCTAAAAATCTCTATTATATATTTTATTTTTTTAGAAAGTTAAGATTTTATGAAAATGATCACCAATGTGATCGGACCTGTGATTTGTTAAGATTTTTAATTGAGTTATTTATCTCTAAATCCTAAAAACTTTAATTAATTTATTGGTATAGTCTTTTAAAATTTAATTTACATACTGCAGCATAGATTTAGTAAAGATTTTCAATTAATTTTGTATAATACAAGAGAAATAGTATTTATTCTATAAATAACTAAAAAATATAAATTTTTAATAATATATGCAAGATAAGTAAATTATAATTAAGTACAAATAATTATATTTGTATATATATATTACAAACTATGCCAAGTCTTTTTCAGACTGTTAGTTGTGATGCATGAATATATATATATATAAAATTTTGTAATATTTAAAAAATAATTTTTTTATGGCGTACGTGGTAGAATAAATTTTGTGTGATAAAATAATTTTAAATACAAAATAAGGTTAGGAAGTCTAGCCAGGGAGACGAATAGATCCACTATCCTAAAGGAGATTTGGCATCCTTCCCGTGCGAAGAATAGTTGGACCACAAGCTCTCCTCTAAGGTAAAACCCGAAAGCCAAAACTCCAATGCTTGTCGGTAACACGATCTCAAACGGATGTCGATCAGCTCGTCTTTAGTCTAAAAGTTTCTAAACGAGATAAGATAGGAAAAAAAGAATTTTTAAAATTTTTAAAATAGAAAAATATAGAAGAGGGAGAGCTTAAAATTTTTTTTAGATGCTCTATAGGAATGGGATAGATACCTATTTATAAGCTCAAAACCTCAGAAAAAATTTTCAAAATACTCTCAAACTAATCATTACAAACATTACAAAATTAATTATAAAATTAATTAAATAATTAAAAAATAAAAAAGAAATGCACGGGTGCACGAGAGAAGGGGCAGTTACTTTTTTTTTTTTTTTTGCCGTAATGACAACATGAACCAGTGTTTCATGAGCAGGCAATACAAAACATCAATCAATTCTTCTATCAACTCTATACATTTATCAAGCACTTACAGGCTCTATAAAAAATCAACCTTGGCTATATTAATTTCAATCCGAGTACATACAAGTATGACTTGTGCTTCAATATCATTTAGATGGCCCAAAACAAGATAAAACTAGTCATGCATGCATAAAGACTTATATATATTTGAAATTTGTTAATCTAGTAGTGCTAGCAATTGTCTTGGACTTATCCCAATCTACTGATAAATGGCATCTACTTGGGCATCATCTATTTACGGATATGGGGCAATACATAATCATACTTGATATGGAAGGATCGTTGACGTGGAGAAACCAGCGGCCGCCATGTCAAGAAAAGATGCCGCGTCAACTCCCCAGCCCGTATTCCACTACCGAGCTGAGCTGAGCTCTTTCAGAACAACAAGCCGAGCTCAGTCCTCCGCCAGGTGATGCCCGCGAGCCCGGGATGCCTAGGTCGGAGCCGCCTTCTGCCCTCCAGAGCGAGACCCTCGGAGGCTAGTGCCATGCGGTCGAGGTCGAGCCACGAGCTCACCCGCCGATGTGGAGCCTATCCAAGCGCGTGCCCTCTGGACCGGGTCCACCTTCCGCCCTCCAAAGCGAGACCCTCGAATGCTAGTGCCCTGCGGTCGAGGTCGAGCCACGAGCTCACCCGCCAATGTGGAGCCTCTCCGAGCGCGCACCCTCTGGACCGAGTTCGCCCTCCAAAGCAAGACCCTCGGAAGCTAGTGCCCTGCGGTCAAGGTCGAGCCACGAGCTCACCCGCTGATGTGGAGCCTTTCCAAGCGCGCGCCCTCTGGACCAGGTCCGCCATCCGCCCTCCTCCACCGAGGCGCCCCCGTGAGCTCGGAATGTCGAGGTCGGAGCGAGTCATGCCGTCCCAGCTCAGCCCCAGTCCGGACGAGATCTTCACCAGCCCAGAACACCGGTGAGCCACCCGAGGATTGCACTGAAGCACTTTCCAGGCCGTACTGACCACCTACGACCGCCAGTTACACTAATCAGGGGATTCGAATCCTGCAGGCGGTGGCCCGCCATTCGGAGCACCCCCAAATTTTCTGGAATGAGGCAACCAAGAGGAGTGTCGGAGCGCCTGACAACGCCCCCTATCATGAATAAGGAAAGGTTCCTCGGGACACCGCCGCATGCGCCTGACAGCCCGGCGGAATTCCCGAGACAAGCGCCGAACGGTAACCTGGTTCACAGCAAACCCAGAGGTAATACACACAACAACTCCAAGACACAGAGGAGAGAAAAAAAAGAGAAGGAGAAGAAGAGGTGCAGCCCCCACAAGGAGATGGGGGCATGGCACCACCACTTCCACCATAAGCACCAGCACAAGCCCAACCTAGAGGGTCAAGCGCCACTACCACCATGGTTGAAGGGAAAGCGAGGGAAACAAGGAGAGGTAGAGGAACAGAGCATCCCTCTGTTCCCGCTATCATTCTCTCCCAGCAACGTTTTCACCTTCACCTACATTTTACACTCCTCCTAGAGCGGAGTCCATCAAGAGGGGCTTGACCAGGAGTATCTATTCTCATGGATCGTCACTGACTTGATCGTCGAAGTGCCCCCACCGAAAATCCCAGCTCGGGTCACTAACCCCTGTTTCGCAGGTCCAGGAACAGAGGGCCGGCGGGCAGCGAAGGGAGCGGCAAAGCGACCACACCCAGTGCAGAGGTCCGGGACCCGAGGACCGTGAAACCGGCAAGAAAAGCGCACTCCGGTGCCGACAGCAGCTACGGGCCATGACGGTTTTGGCGGCAATAGATTGGCGCGCCAGGAAGGGGGCAAGGACGGGCGTGATTGAGTCGTCTACCTCTCCACAGGTCAATATATCATGGAAGAGGAAAAAGGACGGTGACGACACAAGATAGAAAGGCCAGCAGAGTGGCAATCTCCCCTAGGCCTCTCCAGGACGTCACCTCCTCCGTCCCTTTCGACGGGGAACCCACTGACGAAACCATCAGGCACATAGCGAAAGTGTGCCTGGAGAAGCGTGAGCACAAAATGGTGGGATTCTTCCGCCAGTTCATCAGCATGCGAGGTTCGACCGACGAGCCACCGAACTACAATGCCCACCACCGGTGGAGCCCTTCACCGGTCGCAGTGAGGCGGAGTATCATCACTTCCACCGTGATCACGGCCATGGCATCAAAAAATGTTGCAACCGTGAATAAGAGATCGAGAAGCTCGTCAAGAAGGCCCACCTCCGAAGGTTTGCGGGTGGCAGGTCTCGAGCGGGGCCCCAAGTGCTTGCCACATTTCCATCTGCTTCAACCACCGATGGCTACCTCACTGCGAAACCGACGGGCATCGCCGCCTGGAGGGTCGCGCATGTGTCTAAGAAGGCTCGGGGGGCAAGGGCACCCAAGAGTCATTTCCCCGCCATGAGGGAAGGAGAAAGCGAAGGAGGAAGGTAAATAAAGTTGTAGCGGATGTCGGGACGACGGTCGCGAATCACCGTGGGGAGGCCCCCGCAAGGCGGTCGAAGCTCCACCGTGAGGGGTCTATTACCTCGAAGAGTTTGATGGCATCAGGCTCCCTCGAGGGAGGATGGCCTGTAGCCTACAAAGACGCCTCCAATAAGGTAAGTCCCCATACTAACAATCATGGTAACGATTTTTCCCTTGCATGGGTATCCGCATGTCTTGCAGGAAAAGACTACGACATCCCCGAGCCCAGCTCCAGGACGTCGAAGAATGTTCGAGCCACGTAGCTCCACAATTCCAAGCATCCCCGAGCCCAGCTCCACGATGTCAGAGAATGTTCGAGCTACGTAGCTCCACAATTCCAAGCATCCCAGAGCCCAGCTCCAGGACGTCGAAGAATGTTTGACCCACGTAGCTCCATAATTCCAAGCATCCCCGAGCCCAGTTCCAGGACGTCGAAGAATGTTCGAGCCACGTAGCTCTACAATTCCAAGCATCCCCGAGCCCAGCTCCAGGACGTTGAAGAATGTTCGAGCCACGTAGCTCCACAATTTCAAGCATCCCCGAGCCCAGCTCCAGGATGTCAGAGAATGTTTGAGCCAAGCAACTCAGAGTCATCAACATCCCCGAGCCTAGCTCCAGGACGCCCTTCTCAAGACCGGAGCTCAGATCTCCGGCCAAGAGAACTTCGAGCCAAGCAGCTCACAGTCAACAACGTCCTCGAGCCCAGCTCCAGGATGCCCTCTCAAGATCGGAGCTCAGACCTCCGGCCAAGAGAACTCCGAGCCAAGCAGCTCTCTATCTCAAACATCTCCGAGCCCAGCTCCGAGACGCCAAGAGATCATGGGGCCACGTAGCTCCCATCAACGCCTCGAACCTAGCTCCAAGATGCCAAAGACCTGGGCCAAGATCTCAGGCAACCCCCTGGGCCCCAGCCTAGCTCCTCATCTAGGAAGGCCTCGAGCCTAGCTCCAAGGCAATCAAGACCAGTAGCCCCCCTTCTCTGATCTCCCCACTCAAAAAGAAGACGAGAGGGGAAAGAAAGAAAGAGAACAAAGGGAGAAGCCCGGCAGCCCTCTTCTCTGATCTCCCCACTCGAAAAGAAGACGAGAGGGGAAGGAAAGAAAGAGAACAAAATGGGGACACAACCAGCATCCTCTCCTCTGATCTCCCCACTCCAAAAAACAAAAAAACAAACAACAACAAAAAGAAAAAAGAGAAAGAAGAAGAGTGGGGAAGGAAAGAAAGAGAGAACAAGATGGAAATATAGCATCATTGAAGCTACCACAGTCATCAACGTCCCCGAGCCCAGCTCCATGATGCCCTTTTCAAGATCGGAGATCAGATCTCTGGCCAAGAGAACTTCGAGCCAAGCAGCTCTCAGTCATCAACGTCCCTGAGCCCAGCTCCAGGACGCCCTTCTCAAGACCAGAGCTCAGATCTCCGGCCAAGAGAACTTCGAGCCAAACAGCTCTCAGTCATCAACGTCCCCAAGCCCAGCTCCAAGACGCCCTTCTCAAGACCGAAGCTTAGATCTCCGGTCAAGAGAACTTCGAGCCAAGCAGCTCTCAGTCATTAACGTCCCCGAGCCCAGCTCCAGGATGCCCCTTCTCAAGACCGGAGCTCAGATCTCCGGTCAAGAGAACTTCGAGCCAAGCAGCTCTCAGTCATCAACGTCCCCGAGCCCAGCTCCAGGATGCCCCTCTCAAGACCAGAGCTCAGATCTCTGGCAAAGAGAACTTTGAGCCAAGCAGCTCTCAGTCATCAACGTCCCCGAGCCCAGCTCTAGGATGCCCCTCTCAAGACCGGAGCTCAGATCTCTGGCCAAGAGAACTTCGAGCCAAGCAGCTCTCAGCAATCGACATCCCCGAACCCAGCTCCAAGATGCTAACCCAAGACCGGAGTTCAGATCCTCGGCCAAGGGACCTTCGAGCCGCATGGCCCTTAGTCAACAACACCTTCGAGCCCAGCAGCTCTCAAGTGTTACAACTTGTCCCCCTAAGCAAGGTGCAGTCCTTCTCTCTGATCTCCCCATACAGAAAAAAAAGAAGAGAGAGAAAAGGGAGAGAAGAAGAGAGGAGATGAAAGAGAGAGAAAAAAAAAACAAAGAGAACAAATGATAAAGAAACTCGGGTTTCACTTCATTGATCAAACATAAAGTACAAGTGTCTTATGGGCCCCCGACATACCGGGTGACCCAGACTGAGTACAAGAAATGAAAGTACAAAATGAAGCAAGCAGCAAAAAGGGTCACTCCGCCCCGGTTGGCCTCCCCGCTGGGTCCTGAGGTCAGGAGCTCTCGCCGTCAGAAGTCCCCGGCTGGGCTACCCCGACTTCGGTAGGATCACCCTCGGCTGGTGTCGAATGCTCTAAGTCCGCGCCTCCCGCGACAACCTCCTCATCAGCCTCCTCCTCCGTGGCCGAAAGGTACCTGAGGCGACTGAGATCCTTGTCAGGAATAATCGCCTCGACCCGGTCGTGCAGGTACATGAATCCCTTATAAAAGGAATCCGACGCCATCTGCTGGATTTCAGCGACGAAGTCCTCCGAGGCCTTGAACCTAGCAACGGCATCCTCAGCACCTTTCGGGGCCTCAACGGCCACCCTTTTCGACTCGACGGCCTCCAGCCTGGCAGTTTCCGCCGAGTTGGTAGCCGTCTCTGTCGCCTTCTCAGCCACGACAAGCTTCTCCTTCATAGTTGCCAGTTCCACCTGAGCAGCTTGGGCAGTCTCCTTGAGCCGGTCGGCCTCGGCATTGTACCAGTTAAGCTTTTTCTCGATGACGGAGAGGTCGTCGATCGCCTTCTTTGAACGACTCTGCTCTAGGTCACGAGCCGTCAGGAATCCCTTTGCTCGCCCCTCAGCATTGGCGAGCTCCCTCTCAAGGTCCTTGACCTTTTGCTGAAGTACCCCGTACACCCCGGCCTTCCCCTTCAGGTCGGCTTTAAAAGACTCGATCTCGGCGGCCTGTTGCCGCTCGAGACACTCCAAGCTCTGGTATTGGCCCTAGATGAATAGGGCCTCAGTACTGATCTGCACCATGAAAAGAAGTCAGCAAAAAAAAAAAAAGAGAAAACAAAAGAGAAAGGGAAGTAAAGGCAGCTTACCGAGTACAGCTGAGAGAAGAGGGTGTGGATGACATCGGTCACCCGCATCCCAGCCATCTCTTGCTGATCGCATGACTGGATAGAGAAATCCATCATGCGTTCGGCTAGCTCGGGGCTCTGAAGTAATGAGCTCTCGGCCCCATCCTGAAGGGAAGATGGCGCCGTGCATCCTCCCTCCGGCTCTCTTCGTGAGCTGGCGGCCTTGCACTGTTGGCTGAAGGATCCCGGGGGGCAGGCTGGGAGGTCGGCGTCGGTGCAAGTGGCACCTCTATTGAGGCGCTGGGCACAGCCCGGGTCTCCTCACCCCTGACAACGGCGACGGGTGGACTCGGAGGATCGCCGGGCGCAGTGGCAGCAGCTGCAGCCCTCGCCTGGACTACCACCTCGGGCTCTGCAGCGGGAGCCTGTTGGACTGGCCTTAGCGCCGCAAAAGCTACCCTCTCCATCGACACGGGAGCAGCGCATGGCACCTCTGAACTCGGACCAGCTGGGGCGGTCAAGCTCAGATTGATCACCACCGTGGGAGTGGCTGCAGATGCGCTCTCACTCCGGACCCACCTGGAAGCAGGCTCCCCGGCCAGCCCAGTCGGCATCCTCTTCTTGGTGATGGCCAGAAGATAACTAACTCTCGAAGAAAATCATACCTGCATACCAATTACACAACAGTTAGAGCCTGGGAGAAACAATGCAAGAGGTGCAAGAACAAAAGAAAAGAAAAAGTTCAGGTCGAACTCACCCAACCCATCCGTCGGGTTGACCCTGGAGTCGGCAAGGTTCTGCTCAGATAATAGGACCTCGAGGGGAGGAATCTGGGCGATGTAGAGCTGCTCGTAATCATCTCGGTCAGCCGTATCGACCACAGAATTTTGGTTGGGGGACTGATCCAGATCACTCCAGACCCAGTCAACCCCCTCGACCTCAACAAAGAAAAACTTGCTCTTCCATCCCCTAATGAAAGAGGGAAGCTCAAACCTGATGCCCTTTGGACGGGAAGACAAGGACCACCACCCATCCTTGGTTGGGTGGCGCTTTAGGACAAAGAAAGCCCTGAACAAAGAAAATCGGGCTACGAACCTGTGGAGGTGACAAAACACAATGAAGGAGAAAATGACCCTAATAGCATTTGGAACCGGCTGTGCCGGGACCAGACGATAATTGTCTAGGACTGACAGAAAGAAAGGATGGAAGGAAAACCGGAGATCCCCAGAAAAGGTCTCCTTATAGAAGGCAGGACGGCCCGGGCCACTAGAAGTGACCCATTCCCCCGGACAAGGGATCGTAAGCCGGATGGAAGCCGGGATGCCATAGACATCCCGGATGGTCCTCAGGTCCCCGGCAGTGATCGTCGAAGTGACCCCACCAGGACCTGTGGACCGGATTGACTCAAGGACAGGAATAGAAGAGGAAGAAGGAGGAGAAGAAGGGCTAGATCCCGGTTCCCTGATGACTACTGGACCGGGAGGACGCCTCCTACTGAGCTTGAAGTGGGTTAGCCTCCCTCTCCATCAGAAGAAGAAGAAGAAGATGCCGGCCTCCACTTGGAAGGACCGGCCTCGCCCTGATCAGAAGAGGGGCGAAAGCCCGGACCGAAACGGGACATCCTCAAAGACAAAGGAGAGGAAGAATGCAAAACGGAAGACCGGGAAGAATACTCAACCCAAGAGAAGACCCCAGGTCCGAAGGAAAAAACTCTATCCTAGCAGGGGGAGGAGGAAGAAGAAGCTAACATGTTCCTTTAGAAAACTTAGGGGAACTGAAAGAAGGAGGAAGCTTGGGAGCGGCGGCAGCAGGCACGGAGAATTCAAAAAGAATAGATGGTTCGGGTAAGGCCCTCTTTTCATTTCGAAATGACCTAATCAAGTCGTACCGATTCAGACTCTCCGCCAACGGAACCATGCCACGTGCCGCCCATCGACGGAATGACATCCCGGCCATTCTGAATTCCGCGCCCACATTAATTGCTCCTCGAATGTGGCCACATGGCATCCCCGTATTGGATTGCAGGGCCGACCCCCGAAGCGCCAGCAATCATGGCCATCATTACACCAGGTTTTCTCCTTTCCATGTCAGCACCGCAATTACTCCCTTCGACCCGAGCGCCGCGCACTAACGAGCCTCGGGAGTGGGGGGCAAATGATGTGGAAGGATCGCTGACGTGGAGGAACCAGCGGCCACCATGTCAAGAAAAGACGCTGCGTCAACTCCCCAGCCCGTATTCCACAACCGAGCTGAGCTGAGCTCTTTCAGAATAGCAGGCTGAGCTCAATCCTCCGCCAGGTCGTGCCCACAAGCCCGGGACGCCTAGGTCGGAGCCGCCTTCCGCCCTCCAGAGCGAGACCCTTGGAGGCTAGTGCCCTGCGGTCGAGGTCGAGCCATGTGCTCACTCGCCAATGTGGAGCCTCTCCGAGCGCACGCCCTCTGGACCGGGTCCACCTTCAGCCCTCCAGAGCGACACCCTCGGAGGCTAGTGCCCTACGGTCGAGGTCGAGCCACGAGCTCACCCGCCGATGTAAAGCCTCTCCGAGCACGCGCCTTCTGGACCGGGTCTGCCCTCCGCCCTCCAGAGTGAGACCCTCGGAGGCTAGTGCCCTGCGGTCGAGGTCGAGCGACGAGCTCACCTGCCGATATGGAGCATCTCCGAGCGCGCGCCCTCTGGACCGGGTCCGCCTTTCACCCTCCTCCATCGAGGCACCCTCGCGAGCTCGGAATGTCAAGGTCGGAGCGAGTCATGCCATCCCAGCTCGGCCCTAGTCCGAACAAGGTCTTCACCAGCCCAGAACACCGGCAAGCCGCCCGAGGATTACAATGAAGCACTTTCCAGGCCGTATTGACCACCTACGACTGCCAGTTACATCAATCCGGGGATTCGCATCCCGAGGGCGGCGGCCCGCCATTCAGAGCACCTCCAAATTTCCCGGAATGAGACAACCAAGAGGAGTGTCGGAGCGCCTGACAACGCCCCCTATCATGAGTAAGGAAAGGTTCCTCGGGACACCGCCTCATGCGCCTGACAGCCTGGCGGGGATCCCGAGACAAGTGCTGAACGATAACCTTGTTCACGATAAACCCAGAGGTAACACACACAACAACTCCAAGACACAGAGGAGAGAAAAAGAAGAGAGGGAGAAGAAGAGATGCAGCACCCACAAGGAGACGGGGGCATGGCACCACCACTTCCCCCATAAGCATCAGCGCAAGCCCAACCTAGAGGGCCAAGCGCCACTACCACCACGGTTGAAGGGAAAGCGAGGGAAACAAGGAGAGGTAGAGGAACAGAGCATCCCTTTGTCCCCGCTATCATTCTCCCCCCGCAATGTTTTCACCTTCACCTACATTTTACACTCCTCTTAGAGCGTAGTCCATCAAGAGGGGCTCGACCAGGATGATCCGTTCCCCTGGATCGTCACTGACTTGATCATCGGAGTGCCCCCGTTGAAAATTCCGGCCCGGGTCACTAACCCCTGTTTTGCAGGTTCAGGAGCAGAGGGCCGGCGGGCAGCGAAGGGAGCAGCAAAGCGACCACACCCAGTGCGGAGGTCCGGGACCCGAGGACCGCGAAATCGACGAGGAAAGTGCACTCCGGTGCTGACAGCATCTACGGACCACGACGGTCTTGACGGCAACAATACTATATATTCCAAGTATGATTCAAAGAAACTTGTCTAAGATTTATATTATGATGTCTTTGTATTTAGAGGATAGATAGTTGAGGTTTTTAAGAATACACCTTTTGTATCATGGGATTTTTCATGTGCATGCGAAATTCGAATGCTTTTTACGTCGGGGTTCTCTCCTCCCTTCTTTGTGTAAAAAAACCTTTTTGATCATCTTTGCATGAGGATATAGTAAATATATATATTTCATCTTTATGATCCTTAAATCTAGTCTTTTTGTACAACAATGAAACTGCAAAAAAAAGGAACTTGAAAAATATCCCAATCCTTCTAGCCCTATAATATTAGGCAGCATTTGAATACTTGTAATTGGGAAATGCACATATTTGGGGTCACACGTGACTGTAATTCCTATATTTTCAACTGCATTTTAAATGCTTGGTTCAACAATCTCGTAGTTTCAGCCAAAAGAAAACCTAACTATTTGTTTGCATATAACTGATAATCAAAATTATATTTAATTTTACTATTACAGCAAATTTAAGTATATATCTATCAATCAATGTCTTTAATTCTTTGGATTTAATGGTCATCATAAAGGTGCATGTAAAGCCTTTTCTAGTTGCATGAATTAATTTATAGTTAAATTGATCGCAAAACATAAAGATTGTTAAAGCCCCGGCGCATAGTTTTGACTCACATAAATTTGATTAATTTATACTAATTCTATAATAATTTGGAACATCATTCAAAAAAGGTTAGCTTGAAGATAATTTTAGATTCCTCGATCTTGTATAAGAATTCAAGATCTTTCTAGCAAATAATTAATATGGGACTAAATAAATATCCGTAAGGATCCTCAAATATTTTTTTTATTTAAGTCCTGACAAGCTAAGAATTCAAATTCATACATTCATTCATAAACATTACGGTCGGTCCATGACCAATTCATCAATCCATGTTGCAGTATTTCATAGTCCACATATATTATGGACCGGATCCATTCTGATATTATTTGTAAAAGTTTAGAACCTCATCCCAAAAAAATAATTTAATTTTTTTTATAGATTTTTTGGTCCTATATAAACAACTAAAAATTTTATAATAATACAAGGCTAAATAAATATTGCGTATAGATTCTCATAAACTTAAATAAAAAGAAATCCCATTTTGTAACCAAGATTCATTTACACATAATTGCTTACGTATACATTCCCACTCACTTCACCGTAAAGACAATGACGTGGAAAAAAGTCACCAACCATTTGACAGAAAGTAAACAGAGGAAAATAGAGAAAGGTGGTCGGCCTTTGTGAAAGAACGAAACGTGGAAAATGTTTGGGTCCCATGATGAGCTCATCACCGCAGGACTTTAGAATCGATAAAGACCAGTCGCCTGTCGTTTTGGACCCACCACCTTTCCAAAGGGCCAGGGTTTGCACCCTGGTGTATATCCGTTATTTTTTTTTAAAAGAAATTCTTGATGAATCAACCAACCAACCAATCAAAAAAAGAGATAAAAAAGAGAATTTCCAAAGATTGGTCGCCCATCTCAATAGCGATGGCATCTTGGAGAACCAATGATGGCATCTTGCAACGTGCCAGCAATAAAATGCTGCCACGATAAAATGTTAGCTCATTAAATCTCATCATTGTTTTGAACGGACACGTCACACGTGAAGATGTCCACGCTTTCTCAAATACCATGAGCCCACTCGAGCGTTCTTTGGGGCCCTCCAATTGAATTAGCTCCGATTTGAGTATTTATTTATATGGAATTTTATTAATTTTTGAGAAGTTGGACCGGTTGTTTTGGTGTCAAACGCCTCTCCAAACAAGTTTGTTTCTACTCCTTTAATTAAAACAGCTCTGTTTCGATCCCAGCATTTTCTCTGCCCTCTTTTGGAAATTAGTGCTCTCAACACTCTGACGTACCTCGTATTTTTCGGTCTTAAAGACTTTGTAACTTCTTTGTGTGATATTATGAGCAATTAGAATACACCACACCATATGAAGAGCTTTTTTTGACAGACATTTTTGAACTACTAAAGCATTTTTGTGCATTATAGAGAGAAAGGAAGAAAGAGAAAGCTGGACCTGCCCCCTTTCGAAAGGATTTAGAGCTAAAATGGATCAAGTTCTTCATCATCTAATTTGTACAGAATTACATACAGTAAAATGATATATTAATAGTATAGAATAAATATAAAAAAATAAATAAAAATGTTTCAAATAAAATATAATTTTTTCAGAATAAATATAAATAGAAATAAAATAAAAACATTCTAAACTAAATGCAAAGTTATTAAAATAAATATAAACTTTTTCGCTCACAATTAATAGTATTTAATGTTTGCTTAAACTTTCTAACAATCAAACTTTCTAGCAATCATTAATACACATTAATGCAAGTGAAAAAGATATGCCACATCAGTTGCTTGACATAATGGTGCTATTTGGTATATCACCAATGATGTAATCATTGGAGTAATGCGATCATTCGGATAATTTAAGTACCGAAATGATATACAAATACCAGTAAAATATGTGATTACTATAGTTGGTATATCATTGAAATATCACTAAGAATAGAACTTTATCATATTTGATATACCACAAGTAGTGATAAAGATAATGTATAAAATACCATAAATAATCTTACATATTTATATGCAATAATTACTCTACATATTGATTAAGTATTCTTCTTTCATGACTCCTCACAAACACATGAAATAATAATAATAATAGTAATAGTAATAGTAATAATAATTATTGCCGCCTAGATTACCGTGGTCTGCAACTCCTACGTGGCGTTGGTGAGTGGACTTCCGTCTAGCGATCTCCAAGTGTGTTCGGTCTTGCAAAAGAGAGGAGATCTGGGCCAGAAATTCTGGTGGGAGTACTCCGATGATCAAGTTAGTAGACAATCAAGAAAAATAAATTCTCCTTAGTGGAGCCCAGAGTGGTCTCCACGTTCAGAGGATTCTTGGAGAGATAGAGAAGAAGTTAGAGTAGTGAGAGCTAGAACAGTAAGAGCTGGAATAGTGGGAGCCCTAGGGGGAGTTTTCAGATATTCCTCTTGCCCTTGTCCGGACTTTCCTTTGTTTGCTCGTGCCTCGCTTGCTTGCTCTTGCTCGTACTGGTTTCTGCTTGTTTTCACTTACCTTTGCCGAAGGCCCCTTTGAGCTTCTTATAGAAGCGTATTTCATCTGTCAGGACATTGAGCCCTGGTTCGATTATCTCTGGGAGCGCTTCGGGTGGGCAAAGCATAGACCTGTCCCCCCTCCTCCTGAGAGGAGGGAGATAGGGTCCGTAGCTCTCGTAGAAAGGATTTACTATGGGTGCAGACGGAGTACTATGAAGTACGTGTCCCTTCTGTGATGAGTGTGAGTGGAGTGCCACGGGCCTGACACCTAGACAGGATATTGTTTCTTATGGGCATCGTGCCACCACATCCGCGGACCTAGTAGAGCACTGGCCTAGTGGGGGATGCTACATGATTTGAGACTCCTGGTAAAACTTTTTTCTTTCGAGTGGTACAAGCAGTGGGTTGAAGGGTGTAATGCCCCAGATGGAGCACCTTTCCACAGAAGGTGCCGACAATAAGCTGAGAGGCCTAGTACTTTGGAGGGATGCTTCTCTGCAAGGGATACAGGCGGCATGCCCTAGCAGAGCGCCATTCCACAGAGGTTCCAGGCGGCATGTCCTGGTGGAGCGCCACTCCATAGAGGTAGCAGGCAGCGTGCCCTAGCGGAGCACCACTCCACAGAGGTGGTAGTTTCTCTGAGTAATATGGGGGTTCCGGCGAGCATGGTGACACCACCTGCTGAGGGCACTATCCCAGTCACTCCCAAGGTCGTTCGAGGGGAAGACCGAATCCTCCTATTTTGACTTTAGATGGGAGGTTTGACTTTAACTTGGGGCTCGACTTCGGACGGGAGCTCGATCTCGACAAGGAGCTTGACCTCGGATGGGAGCTTGGCTTCGACAGGGAGGCCGACCTCGGCAAGGAGCTCAACCTTGGACGGGAGCTCGACCTCGATAGGGAGCTCGACCTCGGATAGGAGCTCGACCCCGGTAGGGAGCTCGACCTCGATATGGAGCTCGACCTCGGCAAGGAGCTCGACCTCGGCATTTATTTGGTGACAGCATCCAGGTGGCATCTTCTGCCAACTCGACTGCTAGCCCGTCCGCTCGTTGGGTCCGACGCGAGCTCCACATCTGCGGTCATGCTACATCAACAATAATAATAATAGTAATTATTATTACTACTACTATTATTACTATTATTATTATTATTATTATTATGGTATCTATTGTGATTGGGCTATTGAAATGATGAGAAGGAATTTTCTTTTTTCAATTATCAAGGATAAATTTATTTGAACTTTTATTAACTATGGACATTTTTATCTCAAAATAACTTTAGCACAATATAATGATGCTATCACCAAATTTATCATCGGATCCTTCATCACTAGATAGGATTTTGTAATAAACAAGATGATCATATTATCTAACTCATATCACTGGAATGATATGAAAATGTGAAATATCATCCCCTACCAAACAGCACTTATGAGTTCTATTTTAGAGTTATTAGGAAAAAGTCTCAATTAACCTTTGTAGTTCCTTCAACGTAGCTCACATCTTGCATGATGGTTACTTGTAGTTTGTTATATGTTGTTTTTAAACGGATCATTGTAATGGCTATTTCATTATCTTTATGAATGTGAGGGCCTAAGCATCTTTTTCATAAAAAGAAAATAGGGATAGCTTGTGAAGAGCTTGATTGTGCGACAACCTAGCTTGAAATCTAGATGACGTGGCTAGACTAGAGACCGACTCCAGTATTACCATATCACGAACAACAGAGAAAACTTTCATCACGTTCACCTAATTTAAAAGGTATCAACGATGCTTGCTTGTAAGGCAACCAATCGGCAAAACAAGCCAATGGGTTCCGCAAAGAAAACAGCCAAGTAACCATTGAAAAATCAAGCTGTAGGGTTCCATCACTCGATTACGAGAAGAGGCCAACAAATGTGGCGGGGGGCGGGGGCATGTCCTATTTGTTTGTTGGCCCAAGTAGGAGACAAGAAACAAATGAGATTTGTAGATATATGAAAGGTCAAGCGTCATCACAATGGGGCATGTCCTCATCATCTTGTCAAGTTCATCTGATAAAAAGGGAATAGGTATCGAGGAAATCCAAAATTTTCTATACCAACTATATAATTTGACCATTTTAATTATTTGATCATTGAAGTTTGTTGCGCCCATTCGGCTAGTCCCGGGTTGGACCGGCCCCGAGCATCCGGTCGGCTGATCCCTGAGCGAAGTCCGCCCCCCCGGTTCTAGGAGAGGACCCCGTGGCCCCCTTTCCCAAAGCGCTGACCCGGGAGCTTTGGGAGCTGGCGGGCGCCTCACCGTCCGTGCGTCGGCCCTTTTGACTATCACGGTCGGCCTCTGGAGGTCCTGCCGAACGTCCCAGTCGGCTTCTGGGAGGCCAGCCGACTCGCCACTGAAGGGGCCACTAGAAGTTTCCAGGGACCTTTTCTCCCCGACAAGTTCTGATATTCTGTTGTAACGGACTCTAGCGCATGGCCACGACTCCTGTCGCCAGGCCACTACTCTAACGCTCCTGCCACGCCGTCAGTCCACGATCTCGCCGCCACGTCTATTCTCCTGGGGGCATATTCGGGCTTTCCCCGCCTGTTTCCCAACATAATTTGGCAGCACTCCGTGCCTATAAAAGTCACCCGGGGGACCTCCGTGAAAGGGTAACGTTCTTCTTCTCCATTATGAGTTCTCTTCCCAGAACTCTTTCCATTCTGTTGCTCCAACCCTCCTATAACTTAAGCATCGGAGTGTCCCCCGCCGGAGCCCCTCCGGTGCCTAGGGACTTCTTGCAGGTTGGCCGGTCAGGGAGTTCTCCAACGCACCCACCGAGCCCGATCCAGGAGGAAGCGCGGCAACAAAGTTTTTAATTATTTGACCATTGAAGTTTTAATTATTTGACTGTTGTTGACGCTGAATCTTTGCTGACCGGATGGAGTGGTTCTTACGTCAGATCGCTGTTAATCGGAACCTGCAAAACAGATATCCTGACCAAAAATCTTCCGGCAGGGGACACTCCGATACCAAAGTCAGAAGAAACTCAGGTAGCAGCAGAATGGAGAGTGTGATAGCAGAGAGGGAAGGGAGGAGAATTCGAATTGTTTGAATGAGCCCAAAAAAACTTACCACGAGTGTCCCATCTTACCCGTATTTATAGGCTTCAACGTAACCACTTATGGTTATGGGAGTTGGCAAGTGCAACTTCCACATAACTGTAAGTAGTGGCTGTCGGAGAATCAGTTGTTTTGGAGCTTATCCAATCTGAGGATTTCGACTATGTAAGTGGATGCAACAACCAAAACAAACTTCAACTGTTTTTGGGTTGGAAAAGCCCACATGCCTTTCTTTTCTAAAATAGATCTGAAGTGAGCTTAACATTCTCTTTAGTAGCACTCCTGAAAGGAATGTTAGTTATATACTTCAGAGAAGTTTTTTTGGGAAACAAAGGAAGATAAATACTTACCGTCCAGAATATGAGATAATATGCTCTACGGATTATGCTGAAGGAATAAAGCCGAAGACATCCAATTGAAAGACATGGTCTTCGGACCAAGATAAAGGAACGAAGCCGAAGATATAAGGTTAATAAGCTTGGCTTCTGGGTCAAGATAAAGATACAAAGCCATAGATATTAGGCATGGTCTTCGGACCAAGATAAAGATACGAAGCTGAAGATATAAAGATATTTAGGCATGGTCTTTGGGCTAAGATAAGGATACGAAGCCGAAGACATAAAGTTTATAAGCTTGGCTTCTGGACCAAGATAAGGATACAAAGCCGTAGATATTAGGCATGGTTCTCAGACCAAGATAAAGATACGAAGCCGAAGACATAAAATATCCTTTTGTAGATCAGAATCTTCATCAAGCCCAAGAGACATTTTTCTTTGTATACTGATTTGACCAATAAACCAAAAATTGAAATTGGTTCAAAGAATGGCTCAATAATTAATTAAAATAAAATTAGGATATCATAATAACTGCCCCCCACTCCCAAGTTCGAAATGATTTGATTTCGAAAAAAGAGAGTATTTGAAATCTGTCGTTTAGTGGTAACTTACATATCATGATGGCGTTAAATCCTAGCACGTCTTTCGCAATAACTGTTTGGTGGCGCGAGAGACGTGGAGAAGACACATGTCGTCGTCTTATTTACCATTTCGAAAGAAACGTCTTGAATCTAGAAAACTCTAAGAAATCTTTTTAGAAAAGAGTTTTTATTTTACCAAGGCAGGACACCTAGCAATCATATGGAAATTGATCATAGTTGAGAAGCCATCGTAGCCATTCATGTCATTTCACGTGGATCGCAGTCACCGCTTCATTAATGGATGACTATTAGGAGATTGTACCCACGATCGAGGCCATTGATACGGTGCATGATCGAGGAGATTTTTGAAGCGCCTTGAAACCCCGAAATCTCACCTATAAAAGAAAGAACTCCAGAAGAACTTTCCTCGCATTCATGCTCCATGCTCCACAGTCCGCCATTTTCTTCTACAGTCTGCCATTTTTATTTTTTCAGAGGTTAGAGGTCTTTCTTCCCTTCCTCCTTTTTTCTTCTCTACAATGTCAGGTGTCCACCAGAAACCCTTCTTCTAGCAGAGGTTCACCGGAGGGTGAAACCAATAGGGAACCACCGGAAAGGAAAACCGATAGGAGTTTGCCAGTAGGTGGGACTGGTAGGGGTTTGCCGGGAGGCGAAACCAGTAGGGGGAGAAGTTTCGGTAGGAAGAGGAGCCCGGAAAGATCACCAAATTCCGTTGCCAGTTCTTTTTCACTTGCTAAGATAGAAGATGTTAGGCGATGTTTTCACATTCCACGAACCTTCAAAATAATCCTTCCAAAACCCGAAGAAAGGATAGATAAACCTCCCATGCATTCAATTGCTATATACGAAGACCACCTTAAGACTAGTCTTTGGCTTCCACTTCATCCTTTCTTCACAAAAATCTTTAACCTTTATCGAATAATTCTGACTCAATTAACTCCTAATAGCTTTAGGAATATTTATGGGTTCCTAGTCCTTTGCAAACTTAGGAATATAGAGCCGAAGACATCCCTATTTACTTCTCTGTTTATGCTAAAAAGGGATTTCCATGGTAAAGGGTGGTGGGTCATAGGTCCTCAGCCAGGTCGAAGACTAATAAAAGGGACCCCCAGTGCAATACATGGGTGGAAACCTTGCTTTTCTTCATATACTATACCAATTGGAGGTTCAACACTGACTGGAAGGCTCCGCGTTTGGATGCAAACACTGGAAAAAGAGTTCTGAAAGCCGATCTCAAGGACTTCGAAACTCTGTCAGAGCCAGAAATTTCTTCATTTAAAGAATTGCTGAAGGAAAAAAACCTTCATCGAGCTCATATAAGTGAAGTCCCAGTATTAGGTATAGAGATAGTGGTCTTCGGATTTTCCTTCTCTCTATCTTTCTTTTCTTTTTCTTTATATATATATATATATATGATGAAATCTTTTGATTGCAGGTGAATCAATGAAGCCTCAACTTGATAAGGTTTGACAGGCTTCCAGGAAGAGGGCAGTGACTATCCCAGCAACATACGAAGTCCGAAAGAAAAGAAGAGCTGAAGATGGCTCGAGCAGTCCTCCGATGAGGCCCACATCGGACGAAAAGATACCACCCATTTCGCCAAATCCACCTGAGCCTTCCAGGAGCCCATCTCCGAGAATGCCCCTCCGAAGAGTCCTCGATCGATGCCGACTCCGGATCAGCGCGACGTGACATTTGACAGGGAGTCCTTATTTGCAACTCCAAGGGAGAAAGGAAAAGAAAGAGTAAAATATCGGTCTGAAGACGATCCCAGGTGGAATGCTTCTTCGGAAGGAGGCTGCAACATAGACTTCACTATCTTTTTTGATGCAGAGGGCCTGAAGAACCCATAACTGGCTAGGGAGCTGTTGAAGCGCATGCTTCTACCCAAAGATTAGGACAATACCAAGTCCTGATGCATTGAAGATGTCTCTGACTCAGTGTTCTCATCCGCACTGAAGGTAAATATTGGATTGTATTTTCAAAGCATAAATTTGTTATTGCTAACCTGTCTTTGTTAATGCAGATGATCCATGACATCACTATCATGGAGGAAAGTATATTCGACTTCAAAGACAATTATAAAAGAATGAAGGAAAGAATGAAAGCAGCGAAGGCCGAAAAGACAATGGCTGAGAAACAAAGGCAAGCTTCGAAGGAGAAGCTTGCCCAAAGTGATGCCTTAGTTCAGAGCTTGAAAGCTGATGTAGAGAAGATCCAATCGAAGAATTCTGAACAGGAGGCAAGACTTAAAAAGAGAAAGAATAAAGTTCGGTCTTTGGAAGCTCTACTTAAGGAAGCTCATCAGAAGTCCGAAGAGGCTACTAAGAAGATCAAAATGGCTGCTGCAAAGATTCAGTCTCTGAAAAATTAGATGGGAAGGGTGGTAGAAGATTACAAGGCATCTTCAGCTTTTGAGAGCAAAATGATTGAAGCCGGGACCCACAGTTACAAGGAAGGTTTCAATGACCGGGTGAAGGAGGTGAAAAATCTTTACCCAGATTTAGACATTTCGGGGATTCAACTGTTCGATCCCGAAGGTCCGAATGAGCCCGAATCACAAGAGGGTCCTGAAGCACCATTGACAGCTGAAGAAGTGGTCAGTCCAATTGATCTTGCTAATGCCGATGACACTTCAACAAGGGATAACTTGTAACTTTTTCTTTTTCCATCTTTTTGAAATGTAAACATCTCATTAATGAAAATCTATTTCAGAAAGCTATTTATTTGTGAATGTATATATGTGTGAGTAGAAATTGTCTCAAGTAAAATGTCTTCAGATTAGAACATAACTGAAACCTCCGAAGTATATTATAATGCTAAGTTCTCGGACTTAGAACAACAATCTTTTAAGAAATAGAATTTCCAACTCTGATCCAAGATTACAGTGAATGACAATATTAAAAAAAGAATTGATGTGGCTGGATTGCTGACGTGGAGGAACCGACGTGCGCCACACCGAGAAAAGACGCTGCGTTAACTCTCCAGCTCGTATTCCACTACCGAGCTGAGCTGATCTCTTTCAGAATAGCAGGCCGAGCTCAGTCCTCCACCAGGTCGAGCTCATGAGCTCGATGCCTAGGTCGGAGCAGCCTTCCGCCCTCCAGAGCGAGACCCTCGGAGGCTAGTGCCCTGCGATTGAGGTCGAGCCAAGAGCTTACCCGCCGATGTGGAGCTTTTCCGAGCACGCGCCCTCTGGACCTAGTCCGCCTTCTGCCCTCTAGAGCGAGACCCTCAGAGGCTAGTGCCCTACGGTCGAGGTCGAGCCAAGAGCTCACCCGCCGGTATGGAGCCTCTCCGAGTGCGCGCCCTCTGGACCGGGTCCGCCTTCCATCCTCCAGAGCGAGACTCTCGGAGGCTAGTGCCCTGCGGTTGGGGTCGAGCTGAGAGCTCACCTGCCAATATGGAGCCTCTCTGAGCGTGCACCCTCTAGACCGGGTCCGCCTTCCGCCCTCCAGAGCGAGACCCTTGGAGGCTAGTGCCCTGCAACCGAGGTAGAGCCAAGAGCTCACCCGTCGATGTGGAGCCTCTCCGAGCGCGCGTCCTCTGGACCGGGTCCGCCTTCCACCCTCCAGAGCGAGACCCTCAGAGGCTAGTGCCCTGCGACCGAGGTCGAGCCAAGAGCTCACCCATCGATGTGGAGCCTCTCCGAGCGTGCACCCTCTGGACCAAGTCCGCCTTTCGCCCTCCTCCATCGAGGTGCCCCTGCGGGCTCGAAATGTCGAGGTCGGAGCGAGTCATGCCACCCCAGCTCGGCCCCAATCCGGACGAGATCTTCACCAGCCCAGAACACTGGCGAGCCGCACAAGGATTGCACTAAAGCACTTTCCAGGTCGTACTGACCACCTACGACCGCTAGTTACACCAATCCAGGGATTCGAATCCAACGAGCGGTGGCCCACCATTCGCAGCACCCCCAAATTTCTCGAAATGAGGCAACCAAGAGGAGTGTCGGAGTGCCTGACAACGCCCACTATCATGAATAAGGAAAGGTTCCTCGGGACATCACCGCATGCGCTTGACAGCCCGGCGGGGATCCCGAGACAAGCGCCGAACGATAACCTGGTTCACAGCAAACCTAGAGGTAACACACACAACAACTCCAAGAGACAGAGGAGAAAAAAATAAAGAAGAAGTGCAACCCCCACCAGCAACAGGTGACGGCACCATCACCACAAGCACAAACGCAAGCCCGACCAAGAGGGTGAAGAGCCACTACCACAATAGTGGAGGGGAAAGCGAGGGATATAAGGAGAGGCGGATGAACAGAGCATCCCTCTGTCCCCACTATCATTCTCCCCCGGCAACGCTTTCACCTTCACCCATATTTTACACTCCTCCTAGAGCAGAGTCCATCAAGAGGGGCCCGACCAAGAGGATCTGTTCTCCTGGATCGTCACTGACTTGATCGTCGGAGTGCCCCCGCCGGAAACCCTGGCCCGGGTCTCTAACCATTGTCTCGCAGGTCCAGGAGCGGAGGACAACCGGGCAACAAGGCGACCGCACCCAGCGAGGAGATCCGGGAATCGAGAGCGACGGGCGGCAGGGGGAGTGCACTCTGACGCCGATGCAGCTACGGGCCACGACGGTCTTGGCGACAACAGATTGGCGTGCCATGTAGGGGGGAAGATGGGCATGACAAAGTCCTTTATCACTCCCCAAGTCAATATACCGCAGAAGAACGGTGACGACACAAGCTAGAAAGGCCAGCAGAGTGGCAATCTCCCCTAGGCCTCTCCAGGACGTCACCTCCTCCGTCCCTTTCGACGGGGAACCCTCTGATGAAACCATCAGGCACACAGCGAAAGTGTGCCTGAAGAAGCGTGAGCACAAAATGGTGGGATTCTTCCGCCAGTTCATTAACATGTGAGGTTCGACCGGCGAGCCACCGGACTACAACGCCCACCACCGGTGGAGCCCTCCACCGGTCGCGGTGAGACGGAGTATCATCGCTTCCACCATGATCACGGCCATGGCATCAAAAAAATGTCGCAACCATGAATAAGAGATCAAGAAGCTCGTCAAGGAGGCCCACTTTCGAAGGTTTGCGGGGGGCAGGCCTCGAGCGGGGCCCCAAGTGCTCACCACTTTTCTATCAGCTTCAACCACCGACGGCTACCTCACCGCGAAACCGGCGAGCATCGCCGCCTGGAGGGTCGCGTGTGCGTCAAAGAAGGCTCGGGAGGTAGGGGCACCCGAGAGTCATTTCCTCGCCATGAGGGGAGGAGAAAGCGAAGGAGAAAGATAAATAAAGATGCCATGGTCGTCAAAACGACGATCGCGAACCACCGCAGGAAGGCCCCCATGAGGTGGCCTAAGTTCCATCAGGAGGGGTCCGTTACCTCGAAGACTCAGCGGCGTCAGACTCCCCGGGGGAGGAAGGCCTACAACCTATAAAGATGCCCCCAGTGAGGTAAGTTCCCCCACCAACGATCATGGTAGTGATTTTTCCCCTTTCATGGGTATCCGCATGTTTTGCAGGAAAGGATCAACGACGTCCTCGAGCCCAGCTCCAGGATGTCGAAGAACCTCCGAGCCACGTAGCTCCCACTTCCCAGCATTCCTGGGCCCAGCCCCAGGATGCTAGAGGAACTTCGAGCCACGTAGCTCTCCAACTCCAAGCATCCCCGAGCCCAGCTCTAGGACGTCGAAGAATCTCCGAGCCACGTAGCTCCCACTTTCCAGCATTCCCAAGCCCAGTTCCAGGATGCTAGAGGAACTTCGAGCCACGTAGCTCTCCAACTCCAAGCATCCCCAAGCCCAGCTCCAGGATGTCGAAGAATCTCCGAGCCACGTAGCTCCCACCTCCCAGCATTCTTGGGCCCAGCCCCAGGATGCTAGAGGAACTTCGAGCCACGTAGCTCTCCAACTCCAAGCATCCCCGAGCCCAGGTCTAGGATGTCGAAGAATCTCCGAGCCACGTAGCTCCCACTTCCCAGCATTCCCGGGCCCAGCCCCAGGATGCTAGAAGAACTTCGAGCCACGTAGCTCTCCAACTCCAAGCATCCCCGAGCCCAGCTCCAGGATGTCGAAGAATCTTCGAGCCACGTAGCTCTCCAACTCCAAGCATCCCCGAGCCCAGCTCCAGGACGTCGAAGAATCCCCGAGCCACGTAGCTCCCACCTCCCAGCATTCCCGGGCCCAGCCTCAGGATACTAGAGGAACTTCGAGCCATGTAGCTCTCCAACTCTAAGCATCCCCGAGCCCAGCTCCAGGACGTCGAAGAATCTCCGAGCCACGTAGCTCCCACCTCCCAGCACTCCCGGGCCTAGCTCCAGGATGCTAGAGGAACTTCGAGCCACGTAGCTCTCCAACTCTAAGCATCCCGAGCCTAGCTCCAGGACGTCGAAGAATCTTCGAGCCAAGCAGCTCTCTATCTCAAACATCTCCGAGCCTAGCTCCGAGATGCCAAGAGATCACGGGGCCACGCAGCTCCCGTCAACATCTCGAGCCTAGCTCCAAGGTGCCAAAGACCTGAGCCAAGATCTCAGGCAACCCCCTGGGCCCGAGCCTAGCTCCATGTCCAGGAAGGCCTCGAGCCTAGCTCCAAGGCAATCAAGACCGGTAACCCCCCTTCTCTGATCTTCCCACTCGAAAAGAAGATGAGAGGGGAAGGAAAGAAAGAGAACAAAGGGGGGAAGCCCGGTAGCCCCCTTCTCTGATCTCCCCGCTCGAAAAGAAGACGAGAGGGGAAGGAAAGAAAGAGAATAAAGCAGGGGTACAACCAGCATCCTCTCCTCTGATCTCCCCACTCTAAAAAAAAAAAAGAAGAGAAAAGAAGGACAAGAACAAAAAGAAAAAAGAGAAAAAAGAAGAGTGGAAAAGGAAAGAAAGAGAGAACAAGAAGGAAATATAGCATCATTGAAGCTACCACAGTCATCAACGTCCTCGAGCCCAGCTCCAGGACGCCCCTCTCAAGACCGGAGCTCAGATCTTCGGCCAAGAGAGCTTCGAGCCAAGCAGCTCTCAGTCATTAATGTCCCTGAGCCCAGCTCCAGGATGCCCCTTCTTAAGACCGGAGCTCAGATCTCCGGCCAAGGGAACTTCGAGCCAAGCAGCTCTCAGCAATCATCGTCCCCGAGCCCAGCTCCAAGATGCCTTCTCAAGATCGAATCTCAGATCTCCGGCCAATGAAACTTCGAGCCCAGCAGCTCTCAGCAATCATCATCCCCGAGCCCAGCTCCAGGATGCCTTCTCAAGACCGGAGCTCAGATATCCGACCAAAAGAACTTCGAGCCCAGCAGCCCTCAAGTGTTATGACTTAACCTCAAGCAAGGTGAAACCCTTCTCCCTGAGCTCCCCATACAAGAAAAGAAAGAAAGAGAAGGGAAGAACCAAACAAAGAGAACAAATGATAAAGAAACTCGGGTTTCACTTCATTGATAAAACAATAAGTACAAGTATCTTCTAGGCCCCCGACATACCGGGTGACCCAGACTGAGTACAAGAAATGAAAGTACAAAATGAAGCAAGGAGTAAAACAAGTCACTCCGCCCCGACTGGCGTCCCCACTGGGTCCTGAGGCAGGGAGCTCTCACCCTCAGAAGTCCCTGGCTGGGCTGCCCCGACTTCGGTAGGATCACCCTCGGCTGGTCTCGAAGGCTCTGAGTCCGCACTTCCCGCGATGACCTCCTCATCAGCCTCCTCCTCCGTGGTCGAAGGGTACCTGAGGCTACTCCGATTCTTGTCAGGAATAATCTCATCGACCCGACCGCGCAGGTACATGAATCCCTTATAAAAGGAATCCGACGCCATCCGCTGGATTTCAGTGATGAAGTCCTCCAAGGCCTTGAACCTAGCGACGGCATCCTCAGCACCTTTCGTGGCCTCAGTGGCCACCCTCTTCGACTCGGCGGCCTCCAGCCTGGCTGCTTCCATCGAGTTGGCAGCCGTCTCTACCGCCTTCTCAGCCGTGGCAAGCTTCTCCTTCACAGCTGCCAGTTCCGCCAGAGCAGCTTGGGCGGTCTCCTTGTGCCGGTCGGCCTCGGCACTATACCAGTTGAGCTTTTTCTCGATGACGGAGAGGTCGTCGATCACCTTCTTTGAACGACTCCGCTCCATGTCACGAGCCGTCAGGAGTCCCTTTGCTCGTCCCTCAGCATCGTCGAGCTCCCTCTCAAGGTCCTTGACCTTTTGCTTGATTACCCCATACACCTCGGCCTTCCCCTTCAGGTTGTCTTTGAGAGACTCGATCTTGGCAGCCTGTTGCCACTCGAGACGCTCCCAGCTCTGGTAGTGGCCCTTGATGAATAGGGCCTTGTCACCGATATGCACCATGAAAAGAAGTCAGCAAAAAAAAAAAAAGAAAGAAAGAGAAAAGAGAAGAGAAAGAGAAGTAAAGGCGGCTTTATCGAGTACAGCTGAGAGAAGAGGGTGAGGATGACATCGGTCACCCGCATCCCAGCCATCTCCTGCCGATCGCATGCCTGGATGGAGAAACCCATCATGCATTCGGCTAGCTCGGGGCTCCGAAGTACTAAGCTCTCCGACCCCATCCTGAAGGGAAGATGGCGCCGTGCATCCTCCCTCCGGCTCTCTCCGTGAGCGGCAGCCTTGCACCGCTGGCTGAAGGATCCTGGGGGGCAGGCTGGGAGGTCGGCGTCGGTTCAGGTGGCACCTCTGTCGAGGTGCTGGGTGCAGCCCGAGTCTCCTCACCCCTGACAGCGGCGATGGGTGGACTCGGAGGATCGTGGGGCGCAGTGGCAGTAGAGGCAGCCCTCGCCCGGACTACCACCTCGGGCTCTGCAGCGGGAGCCTGCTTGACTAGCCTTGGCACCGCGGAAGCTGTCCTCTCCTCCAGCATGGGAGCAGCGCGTGGCACCGCTGAACTCGGACCAGCTGGGGCGATCGAGCTCAGACTGATCACCATCGTGGGAGCGACCGCTGATGCGCTCTCACTCTGGACCCGCCTAGAAGCAGGCTCCCTAGCCAACCCGGTCGGCGGCCTCTTCTTGGTGATGGCCAGAAGATCACTCTCGGAGAAGATCATACTTGCGTACAAATTACCCAACAGTTAGAGCCTGGGAGAAACAATGCAAGAGGTGCAAGAACAAAATAAAAGAAAAAGTTCAAGTCGAACTCACCCAACCCATCCGTCGGGTTGACCCTGGAGTCGGCAAGGTTCTGCTCAGACAACAGGACCTCGAGGGAAGGAATCTGGGCAGTGTGGAGCTGCTCATAATCATCCCGGTCAGCCACATCGACCACAGAATTTTGGTTAGGGGACTGATCCGGATCGCTCCAAACCCAATCGACCCCCTCGACCTCAACAAAGAAAAACTTGCTCTTCCATCCCCTGATGGAAGAGGAAAGCTCAAACCTGATACCCTTCGGGCGAGAAGACAAGGACCACCACCCATCCTCGGTTGGTTGGCGCTTTAGGGCAAAGAAAGCCCTGAACAGAGAAAATCGAGCTACGAACCCGTGGAGGTGACAAAACATAACGACGGAGAAAATAACCCTAATAGCATTTGGCACCAGCTGCGCCGAGAATAAGTAAGGTTAAAGTTATACTAAGTAAGGTTAAAGACCTAGTTCATTCCGATTCCTTCAGATGAAAATTATTCATACTAAGTAAGGTTAAAGTTACCTTATCGATTGCATAGTATAAGTACCTGAAAACTTATATTTTATTATTTTTCAAAAATTTTGAGTTTTGAGAGGGATTGTTAAAACACTTAAAAATTTTCTCCACCAACTATTTAATAATTTGACCATTGAAGATTTAAATGATTTGGCATTACAATTTTAAAAATTTAACCGTTGGAGTTTTAATTATTTGACCGTTATGCTTTTAATTATTGGACTTTTAATTTTCTGGCCGTTGGACTCCTAATTAGGCTTTGATAGGCCAATAAAAATTCAAACGGTCAGATTTTGGATGGCTATAAAAAGACCATCTTGGAGGCTAAAAATGACGAGTTTTGTTTCATGTTTCATACTCTCTTTTATTTTTTCTCTAGTTTTCTTATTTTAAAGTTATTTTATTGGGTACTGAAAGAGTCTCCATCAATCTCTTCCACGATCGTGCTCGCAGGCGGAGGAATCCCGGTCGTATCTTGGGATAGTGTTTATGACAATTTTTTCACGAGGAACGGAAATATATTTTAGGACAATATCTTATATGCTTCTAAGTATGAATTAGGTTCTTCGATTTCCAATAAATATTTTATTATTTTTTTATAATTAAATTTTTTATTAGTTTTCTTTAATCATATTCATGATTTTTTAAAGCTCTATTTTAACATTAGGATGGGGGTGAGACTTTGAAACCTATGTTTTGTCATGGAAGGAAAGAAAAGCGAGAAGAAGAAAAATTATTCAAAAAATAAAAAAGAGAAAACAAGCAATATATAAAAAAATTAAAAGAAAAGGGAAAAAAAAAATAAATAAGGGAGAAAGGAAAAGACAAATATATAAAGAAATGAAGGAAGGGGAAATAAAATTAAAAAAAGAAAAGAACAAATAAATAGAAACAAAGAAATAAAGAAAGAAAAAGAGAAAGAAAGGATATATATTTTAAAATTTGTTATAAATCGATACAAATATAAATTAGATATTAATTATATCCACATTATTCTATGATATAAGTTGCATATTATTTGAATGTAAATTAGATTATAAGAAAGTTTACCCTTCAAGCTGATTGTTTACACCACATCTTGAAAATGCACCATGTAGTACATCAAGAACCGTCTATAACACGTGTTAGTGAAAATATCCGATGGATGATACTTACGAGAGAGGACAATAAGTTAGTGGTCGCCAAAAGAAACTAAGGCCTGGCAATCTAGAATCAGGTGAGGTAGGCTAAAAGAGATTTAGGAAAGGTGTTAGCTTGATAGACGTTACCTAGGAAGCGAATATAACATCATTATTAGTATTGAAGCTGATGTTACATGAAATTAATTAAATGTTTAAGCTTCAAGATTAACTACATCTCATTATGCTATACGTGAATCCATGCAGCAATGAAGGATTGTAGAGATATTTTCAAATTCAAAATGTAAAAATCAAATTATATAGAACTCCTTTATTATAAAGATGTTTTTCAGTTCATCAACTAACTATTTTTTTTTTCATCTTAACAACTGTATCTCCTCTCAACTATTTTCATTTATTTATATTTAAATATTTTTATTGTTTGTTATTGAAAATGCCCCCAAGTATATATATATATATATATATATATATATATATATATATATATATATATATATATATATATATATATATATATATATATATAGATTTAAATAAGACCAACAAAATCTGAAATCAAATCCAGTCAAGTTTTTGATCATTCGTCCTTCCAATCTACATGAATCTCCATAAAATAAAAATCAACGGTCATTTTTTTATCCATTTAAAATTAAAAAAAATAAAAAGTCAGGCCATTAATATAGATATAATAAAAAAATAAGAAATAGGTTATTAATACAAATGGAACGAGGCTGAGATGGAGTTTGCATTGATTTTAGAATATTTTTGTTTATATTGTAGTGTCTATATTTATTATAAAGAATTTATGTTTATTCTAATTTTGTTTTATTCTAAACTCATTTAAAAATATTAATTATATACAATTTTTTGTTTAATATGGAGGGGCTTGTATTTATTCAATCTAAAGTTCATATTTATTATTGGAAGACGAAAGTAACTTATCCCATCCATATCAACGGTGGGATAAGCTACTTTCCATCTTTCCATGATAAACATAAATTATATAAGATAAACAAAAATTTTGAAGAAAATATACATAAATTCTTTAAGAATAAAGATAAACATGCCTTGAATAAACACAAATAAATTAAAAATAAATAAAAATAAAATAATCAAAAATATTTTAAAATAAAAATAAATTTTGTAGGATAAATAAAAATATTTCTTGATAAATACAAACTCAACCCCATCCCTATCCCATTTGTATTAATGACCCAACTTTTTTTATTCTTTTCCATCACATTCACATTAATTGCTAAAATTTTTTATATTTTTACATCCCACTGATGGCCTAATTATTTTTATATTTTTTCAAAAATTAGATGTCTGGGAAAAATGACCATTAACTGTTTTTTTTCTTGCAGGGAAATCCATACAAACGATGGCGAAATTGATTAGATTTGGGTTCAAATCCCATCAACCAAAATCTTGTTGACCTATATATATATATATATATATATAATTACCAATTGCTTGGTTGATATTAAAAGTTTTAGACCAAAAATTCAAGTTGGAGTTGGTTGTTTTTATGTTTTCTAATTTTATTGGTAATTTTATATTTAATTACTAATTATTATGTTTTGACTATAAAAGAACAACAAGATTCTTGACTTGAATGAATAAATTCAATCCCAACCTGAACACGAACATTTTTAGTTGGATCCAAATCATACTTGACCTCTAACCAACTTGAATGACTTCCAAGCCTAAAATCCTTTCCCTGGAACTAACCTGTCCAATCCGATCAGCTAATAAATTGGGTTCAAGTTCAAAATCATGAATTGATATAAAATCATGTTGAATCGGAGTCAAGCATGCCCCAATCCAATCCAACCTATTTATAGTCCTAGGCAAGAATAAGCTTCTTCCTCGTGGCAAATGAGAAATTATTGGAAATGGACAGGCCCGGTCCATTTTTTTGTTGCTTGGGCCAGGCCATGCTATTGCGCAGCTTGGCCCAAACATAGGTCTTTGAAACTTGAAAATCTTGCTGCTACCAACTAAACTACAAAAATTCCACCTTAAACCATGAAGATAGCATAAACTGTAACTTGCCTCCTCGGACTCACCCACGACCAAATGTAGGGAATTTCTACAAATACTCAATAGTAGTGCTGTCATATTCTGTATCCAAGTTGTCACGTCTCAAATTCAGCACCGATTACGTGACTGGCTGTACAATCATAAATTTTATTTTAAAGATTATGCCAGGCCTAGATATATAAAATTCACTTTATTCAAAAATCATAGTAATTAAACTAATATTATTTAAATAATTTAGCATCCCGGCTGTATATGCCTGTGGACAAATGAATACATCCAGCAGCAACAACAGCTATGAAGCCATGAAGCCGGTCTCCGAATCTTCTCGGGGTGCCGCAGCGAAGCTTCATCCAAATTGACCTTGGCATCGGGGCTTGTTTGGGGCTTCTAACAGAAAATACACTACAAAACTGGAACGATGCGAAGGCCCAGGACTTCCCCAGAAGCCGAGCCCATCAATGTCCCCTCGTGAGCCCAAGACTCCGGACCTGACGCACGTGAAGTGCCCCATTGCTAACCAGCTGTCACCACGAAGTATGATCTCTGAACTAGTGTCGAGCTCTCAATTAACAGTTCCTTCGACATGAGAAATGGTCGTTCCATTCCATGGTACTGGGCAAGAGTACCTATGATCTCTGAACTAGTCTCGAGCTCTCAATTAACAGTTCCTTCGATACGAGAAATAGTCGTTCCATTCCATGGTGCTGGGCAAGAGTACCTCCTCCCGTGATGCCCGGAAGACCTTAAGCCACCGTGCCCTTCTCAGTTATTAGACCTTTCATGAAAGGTGAACAGTGGCAAGCGGAAAAGGTTAGGAAGCTGCGCGCAGTAAAATTACAATTCAAACCCCTTCATTTTAAAGTTTTTTTTTTTTTTTTTTAATTTTAGAAAAAACCCAACCAGACATGAATATATCGAAGTAAAAAGAGTTTACAAAACTAACCGAGTACAACGAAACTCAAATACAGCTGAAAAAAAGGATAATGAAAAATACAAACAGAAAAAGAAAGCAGTGGATAAATACAATAACCCAAAAAAAAGAAACATGGACAGCAAACGGCAAAGTTGAACAAAAGTGATGGGGACATCGATTAGCCCAGAATCTGAAACAGCCCAGCCCAGAACCTGAAGCCCAGCCCAGCCCAGAATCTGAAGCAGCCCAGTCCAGAACCTGAAACCCAGCCCAGCCCAGAACCTGAAGCCAGCGCAGTCCAAATCCTGAAGCCCCAGATCCTGAGTCGATGTAGCACATATCCCAAAGCAGCATGGATCCCGGAGCACATCCAAATGAAGATAAGTGTAATTTTTTTTATGGATGTACGAGAGATTGGGATATCTCGAAATTTAAGGATTAGTTTCCGTGCGTTGTTTTAGAATTTATTTTTATCATTGTTTTAAGATTTAGTTGGATTAGTTTGTTTTTAATAATTTGAATGTATTAGGATTGAGATTGAGGTATCTGAGATCAGGATATCGGATATCTCAGATTAGCCTATTTAATTATTTTATCGTTCTTCGAATAAGAATTAGACGATGAATATTTGGGAAGAGAAAAATAAAAACTCCGAGAGGGTGCTAATGCCCTACATGGTCGCTCTGGTTAAGAATGGGCGTTGAAGCCTGGGTGGGTAACCCAACCATCATTTTTCTTCTTTCTTTTTTTCCTAAATTTATCATTATATAATTCTTCTTCATCGATGTTTTTCCATTTTTTCCTCACTGTTTTCTTTCTCCAATCTGTGAATCACCCAACCGAAGCAACCACCCTGCAACTCTCGTGTTCCACTGCCTCTGTCAGGATCGCCAGATCCGCCACCTCCTCGATCTGCCCGACCATCAGTCCTTCCCCGGATCTGATCAACCACCGGAACCCCCTTATGCACAGATCTCCACACCGCCTGCGATCGGAACCACCATCCTTCGCTCCCTCTACGACGTCCAGGCCCCTATCCACTCCTCCCCTCACAGCGCCGATCGAGTTCCACCGTCTCCGCCCAACGCCCCGTCGGCGAAACCCCTCCAAGCCGGCACCCCCATGCCGCCCGTGTCGCACATTCACAGCCGCTACCCGCGTCGCCCATAACCCTGCAGTGTCATCGCCATTCGCCGGAGCAAGGCCGCACCATCTTCCTGAGCCGTCGACTTCCTCTCTAGCACCGTCGCCCACGAGATCCCGCCGAATCTACCTTCTCGAAGACCTCCCTTATTTTCTCCGCCTCAACCCGTTGGGATGGGAATATCCCGCACGAATGTGAAAGCAAGGGAGGACTCCTGCATGGTTCTCAAAGCATAGCCGACATTCCATTGCTGACTTTAGTTTAGGCATTGAAAAAAAAAATGAAAAAAATGAAAAAAAAGAAGAAAGAAAAAGGAAAAATAAATAAATAAATAAATATATATATATATATATGGGGGTTTATTTGAATAAAAAGTTTTTGAAAAAAATAATTTGAGCTTGGTTGGACCTAGCCTAAAGGTCGTTTCCTAGCGACCAACGATCCCTTTAAAATAATCATGATCGAGGTCTGTCCAACATCAAAAAGCAGCTGTCAACACCCAAAAGCATGAACCAGCAGGAAGTAGCTGTAGCTGAGGAGAAATGAAAAGAGGCGTAAATTATAGTAACTGAGTCCCCAATAGATGTTAAGAGCACAAAGAAATTGTCCAGATGTAGTAGCACCCCAAAGTGAGATAAACTTTCATCAAAAAATATGGTTCCAGCAGCTTCGTGGAGTAGTATCGGATCATAACAGCAGAGGTGATAAGATAGGTGTTCACTGTAGCATAGCAGATAAAGAAATAAGCAGCAACTAAGAAATCATAAATCCCATAACTTGGCACATATTGCAGTGCCCAGAAGTCAAAGTAATCCCCAGCGCATACAGCAATGATGGAATAGTTCAGCAATGCAGCATGAGAACTGAACCTAGCAGCCATAAAGCTAAGATATGCAAACATATAGGCTTAGATATCAACCATCCAACAGTGAATTTTAGAAGTTTGAGAACAGAGTTGAGCTGTAATTGCCTCGGCAATCCTATGATGTTGTAAAGGGGGATAATAAGATAGCATGATATGGACCCAGGTAGAAGTGGCAGTGCTGTGTGCCATCTGAGAACCAAGCTTGCCAGAGCCGTAGGAAAGGAAAGCCTGCAGTTGAAAGTAAGTAAAAACAGTACGATGATGGTCCTGCTTCTGAGAAGTAGATGCTTGTGAAACAGAATGGTAGAAGAACTTAGCATAATAAGTAAATTGCAATAGCTACAACCGGGTACAAAAGCCTCCTGCTCAATGGAAATCATCGACAGAAGAATGGACTGGAGATGGTTCACCAAGATTTTGGCAATAATTTTATATGTGGTATTACACAGGCTTATGGGGCAATAATCAGTGATGACATGAGGAATACTCTTCTTAAGGATGAGAGTGATGAACGTTCTCTTCCAACTGGCAGGTATACATTCTTGGTTAAAAACAAATAGCACTGCTTGAATGACCTCTTTATGAATGATGGACTAGAAGTTCTGGAAGAAGAGTGGTTGGAAACCATCAGGCGCCGGAGCTTTATCAGAGGACATTTCCTTAACCACACGCAAGATTTCCTGCACTGTAAGAGGTTGTATTAGCATATCATTCTGCTCCGAAGAAACAATGTTATTAGCAAATGAAAGAACATCGGAGTGGTGAGGGTCCGGGTTTTGCCAGTGTTGAAGGAAGTGCGTATTGATCATGCTCCTTATAGCCTCATTATCGTGGATGCGGTTGCCATTGTGATCCCGAAGGCTATGAATAGCATTTTGTCTCCTACGGAGGATAGTGGATTGATGAAAAAAATTGGTGTTAGAATCACCCTCCTTTAGCCAAGCATTGTGGGACTTCTGATGCCAAAAGATCTCTTGAGCATGAAGATTTGCATTATAATCCCAGATGAGAGCGAGAAGATAATTGTGCTCTTGAGAGGAAAGGCCCCCTGAAGAAGTATCTTTATGTTGGAGCTCATAAATACAATGTTGCAGTTTTTGACCTTTCCAAAAAATATTTTCCAGGTGTTTCTTCTATTTAACCAAAGCATTCTTAGTTTTGCAAAGCAATTTAGAAAGTCTTATTGGAGGAGATCCCATAACTTTTGAGTGCCAAGCCTTGGTGATGGTTTGACGGATATCTTCGCACCTGAGCCACATCTTCTCGAATCTGAATGGGGTCCTTGCATGTCCGTGATGTGCGAGAACCGTCAAGAGAATGAGACAATGATCGGAGGCGAACCTAGTGAGATGCTGAAGTTTTGAATCAGGAAATAAAGTCAGCCAACTCTGTGAGGCAAACACTCGGTCTAATCTCTCCCATACTCTAGCATTGTCAGTTTTGTTATTACACCAAGTAAACTGAGGGCCCTGAAACATGAGATCCGCAAGGCCAGCCCTGGCTATACAATGATTGAATTCTCGAATATCTCTTATCTCCTTAAAAGGTTTACCTCCCTTCTTGTCGTCCCTGTGAAGAATACAATTAAAATCCCCAATTAGAAGCATTGGTAAACCAATAGAGCTGGCTAATAAAGTTTGATTCTAAAGCTCCCTACGCTCAATACCCTTGGTGCTAGCATATACAAAAACCATCATCCAGGACTGACTCATGGTCGATGTAAAGATCCCGAAGGCCGCTTATCTGTTGGTATGCATAAAGTTTAGTTGACCCAGATCAAGCTTCCAAATAATAATGATACTTCCAGACAAGTCCAAAGTCGATATCATGAACACTTGCCATTTGGGACCCATGATACGCTTAACACGGTCAAGAGCTTGGATAGATAACCGAGTTTCAAGAAAGTAGCAAATATCAGGATTATAGGTACGTAACATATTTTTCATATAATTAATAAATGGGGCTTTTGCAGCCCCCCTACAATTCCAAACTAAGATCTTCATTGAGAAGACATGGAACTATGCTCCCCCTGGGATAATCCAGAGGGGAATTGATATTCGAAGACTCAGCTATAGGAACATTAACTAAGAGAGAAGAGTGCAAGGATGGTACCTGATTCCCAGTATGAGGGGGGATTTCAAGCACTTTGCTAATTGGGCCATATAGTTCTTGTATGTACATGTGTCTTCCTTCTTTTGTACCTTTGATTTATTTGAATTAGTTCTGCAGGGTAGATCACATTCCATCAAAGTGTTGGGTGTTGAGTCTTGCAAAATTGTAACCGGCCTCCAAATCTCCTGAACACTTGCATTCTTCCTCGCAGCTTTTGGCATATAAATGACAAGTTGCTTACTAGAGTCTTGAGAATGAGTCTCCTCCTCCCGGATGAGGACTTTAGATGAAGGAGAACCATCAGATCTTGGAGGACTTCCTTTCGAAGTCATTTTGAGAGGAGATCGCTTCCGTTTCTCCTTAACAACACCCTCCGGGACTGATTCCACTTGATGAGAAGAGGATACAGATGATATGTTGACAGCATTTACATTTTCCCCACTATCTTGGAACAGCGGAGCAAACTGAGAGCCTTGAAGAGGGTTATCCAGCACTTTGGAATTATTCTTGGTCGGAGAGGTCCTTTTGGTCTGTTTATTGACCCGGATCCATGGAGAGTTTTGCCCATCCTTATTAGTATTAGCAGCTGTCTTAGTAGTTCTGCCAGAAGGTAGAGGATGTACCAAAACTCTCGCAGCATGGATCCAGGGGTCATAAACAGGCTTGGACCTGAGATGCTCAGGTAAATTCAAGCATTTGCAGTCAATGTTAGGGTCTAACTGGAAATAACTACAAGTATAACATATATTTCAGGAAGCTCTTCGTAAATAAACTCTTGCCACCAACTGTCTTCTCTGACCCTCAGTCTAGTTCCCGGACAGATAGGTAAAGAGGCATCAATGAGCACACAGACTCTGGCATACCCCATTATGATGGTAGTTTCAGTCCATTTATCTAGGAACAGAGGAGAGCCCGCAGCCGAAGCTACTTTTAGGATTTTTTCCTTCTCCCATAGTTCAACAGGTAGATCAGGCATTCAGACCAAGACCCTAGACCAAGACCCTAACCTGAATGATGCTGTCATAGCTAGGTCTGAAGTTCGGACACCATTCCTCAAGGGCCAGCAACTGATCTGCAAGGGACCAAGGACCCTTAAGGAGAACCCTCAATTTCTCCTCTTCAGATGAAAGTCGAAAGAACAGAACCCCGTTCGAAAGAGAGGTAACATCAAGATTCCCTTTGATTCCCCAACGAAGCTTAAGCTCCTTTTGGATGAACTCCAAAGGGAGCCCTCATCCCAAGAATTTCTTTAAAAGTGCAAATTTAAGAAGAGATCTAGCAGTACTTACCTCATCGTCAGAGAAATATATGACCTTAGAGAACCTCTCTTCCAGGGTTTCGATATCACCCGAAGTAGCTCTCGATGATTCCCATCGAAATTTCCAAATCCCTTGGACCACATGCGCCCAACTTCTTGATGGATCCGGAGCTCCATCCCTGCTCCTGGTGTTCGGGATCGAGGAATCTCCCGACGGGGCTTTATGACCAGGATGAGGAGCTGAGGAAGCGTCGTTATCCTCCACATTAAGAGAGCTGGTTGCAGGTTGAGGATGAGGTGGACCGTTTGGCTTGTGAAAATCGACTGGGCAGGACGAAGCCTCCTATCCTTTGCCATCCCTGCTTGCTGAGATAACCATCTAGAAATCCGGCCTCCTGTATTATTTTCCCTTACTCGCAGGCTTCTCCACCATCCCCTTGGGGGGGTTGGAGGAAACCCTAACCGGCGCTTGACCCTTGCCGCTCGTATTCACATGGATTCTACTATTGTGGATTTCAAGACACTCGAGACACTCTGATATTATCCTCCTTTAATCATTCCCATGTCACGTTCGAAGTGAGGTGGTGCTTCATTTTAAAGTTTAAATGGCATGTTTCCTAAAACAAATTAAGAGCCCAAATGACGGACAAAACAAGGACACGGCCATCCCGTTTGGAATATATATATATATATATATATATATATATATATATATATGGAGAAAAGGATATTCTCTTTTAAGCCAAATCCTTGTAGCTCCACGGATGGTTCTCATGTAAGACCCACATTCGTTCAGGAATGGACCAATTTGCACGGATCATCTGGAAGATTGTTTCTATCAATACGACCAAAGAAAAAGTAGAAAAAGTCTTCGAAGGGTGGGGAAAAAATACACCCGAGTAGATCATATAAATTTCACTTTTTAATATATATTTAATATTATATTTAAAAAAATATATAAATATAAATATTTTTTTTAAAAATAGAATATTTGTTGATTTGGATTATGATACTCGGTGACCGGCTTACAAGTTACAACATCTCGTAGAGAATATTTTTGTCAATAAAAAAAATTAAAAATTTTTAATGATAAAAATATCTTCCGTTTTATAATATCTTGTGAATAGAGTTTTGATATCCTGTTCATAAAAGAATGTCATATAGAAAGAACATTTTCATCATTCAAATACAAATTTAATTCATAAAATTTATTTTTTATTAAAAATTTTAAATAATAAAAATGCTCCTTTCTTATGATATCAATTTATGAACAAGATATCATAAGGCTAGAAATATTTTTGTCATTGAACATTTTTTGCATCACAAAAATATTTTTGGCCTTATAACATCACGTGAATAGGATTGTGATATCCTATTCATAAACGGGTATTGTAAAGAAAGGTTATTTTATCATAACCCTATTTACATGATATCATAAGATCGAGAATATTTTTATCATTAAAAAAATTTTAAATTTTTTAATGATGAACATATACCTTGGTCTTATAATATATGAATATCATAATCCAAGTTTAAAAAATGTTATAATGCAAGCTAACGAATGTCATAATTTTTTTAATAAGGAAGGAATATTTTTATCATATAAATTTTTTAACAAAAAGATAAAACTATAAGTATTAAATATGTTTTGAAAAAAAAAGATTTACGTGACCCTTATATGATCTAATAATATTTGGCAGTGTATTTTTTCTATACCACTCATGATAGATAAAGAATTACTCTACAATCAAACCAATGACCGGACCCCAACCACCACAATTGGGCCCATAGATTGGCCTACTAAGCTTACTATCATGGAGCTAATGCTTATCAGATGTAGGACTTGGGTCATGGATCAAGATGCAGAAAGTGTATCTTTTATAACTATCTAATGTGCATTGCATGTAACTGCACTTTTTAATTTTAACACATCTCAACAAGTGATCCAAGGGTCTACAATACATCGGATCTAATAAATTTTCTTTTGCAGGCAAGCACAGAATGAGATACTTAGGAGGAGATGAGCAAAATTTGCTGGCAGCAAATCTGATATTTTGAGCGCCATGCCCAAAAGAAACATATTAACTCCATTGCCAGACCGACAAATAAATAAATAAATAAAGAGATTCTCAATAGAAAAAATCGGTGATCATCGAATTCTAGCTTAGATAATATTATCTTAATAAATTATTCTTTATATATGATGTTGGGATATGATAGATTTAACCTATTTGTGTTGGATCGATTAGAAATGAACTTGGTTGATCAAGGCCGATCAATGCCCGAGAGGCACAAGGCCGATAAATGCTAAAGAAGTGCAAAGCTAATCAATGCCCAAGAGGTACAAGGCCGATCAACGTCAAAGAAGTACAAAACTGACCAATGTCCAAGAGGCACAAGGCCGATCAATGCCCAAGAAGTGCAAAGCTGATCAATGTCCAAGAGGCACAAAGCCGATTAATGTCCAAGCGGCACAAGACCGATCAATGCCAAAGAGGCACCTGGTGTTATGTTGACCAATCTGATAAATTGGTCAAAGAAGGTAAACAATGAGGACTATAACGAATAACTATCAACGCATATGCTAGTCCACTAACGAACTAACCGTTTACAGTTTTCTTAGCTGGATTCGGTTAGGATCGTAGACTATAAATACCGGTGAGTAAGGGGCTTCCGGAGTTAAATTCAAAAAAGACAGAGGAACTCTCGCACACACCCATAGCTCAAATTTTTTCTCAGATATTATCTGTTTACTCTGGATATTGTGACTGACTTGAGCATCGGAGTGTCCCCCCACCGAAACTTTCCCGGTGAGAGGACTTGCTTGCAGGATTGGGGGAAGAACGATCCAGTGATCAAAGGCACTCATCAGACAATGAAGAGGAGCTAGATCAATTGGCTGAAATCATCTCCAACGAATCCGATTCAAGCTTGGGCATCACAGCAACCTAGACACAACAGATTGGCGTGCCAGGTAGGGGCTCGACATATGAGTTTTCAGAAATCTGAAGGGAAGATGGTGAAAGGTAGAATGCGAAACTTTTCTGTTGAAGAGATTCATCATTCTCCAAGAGAGAATGATCCTATCTTGGATGGAGTTGATGTTGCTCCTGCTGGTAATTTGGATCAAGAGCAACTGCGTATTCTCTTGAATAAAATGGAGGTACTCACTGCGGCAGTCCAGAATCTCCAAGAAATGGCTTCAAGTGGACTGCCATGACCCGCTGCTCCAAGAAGCAGTCAGCGATCTTCTCTTCATGTGAGCAGACGCCAGGGTCCAAGTCGACGTTCACCTTGTCAACATTCTTCAAAGCGGCACTCGCCCCTGAAACGACATCCTCAATCTCACAATCATGCGGAAAGATAGGATAAGGGGAAGCGCTCTTGATCTTACTCAAGGTCTTCCAATGAATCAACCTCTTAAAGTGCTCAATGAACTCCAGATGCTGGAAGAACTGATCATTTTGCAAGAAAATTTAGAAAGTTGGAACTGTAGATCGCTAGGCTTGGCGAACAAAGGAAGACGGAAGATATGATTTCTACCTGTGACATCCTGCCTCCTTTCTCCAAGAAGATAATGGAGAAAAAGATTCCTCATCACTTTAAAATTTCTCAAATAGAGCCATACGATGGATCGGCTGATCCTTTCGGCCATCTGGACAGTTTTAAAGCCCACATACTAATCCAAGGAGCTTCGGATGCACTTCACTGCCTTGCTTTCCCAGCGACTCTTAAAAAGGCAGCGAGGATGTGGTACTCTAGCCTCCAACCAGGCACCATTCATTCCCTTGGGCAGTTGGAAAAGCTATTCATTTCTCATTTCAGAACAAGTAGAAGGATACCAAGAAACTCTGATAGTCTTTTCTTTATTCAACAACAAGAAGGAGAGACTTTAAGAGATTATATGGCAAGATTCAATTTTGTTACGTTGGAGATCCCAGATCTCAACGAGCATATGGCAATATCTACCATGAAAAAGGGACTGCGAGCCTCCAGGTTCACATTCTCTTTAGATAAAAAATTTCTAGTTAGCTATTCTGAACTGTTGGCCCGGGCCCAAAAATATGCTCAGGCCGAAGAACAAGCCTTGCACCGGCGCCAAGTAGAAAGAAAATCGGCACCGACCAAGAGGAATATCAAGGATGATAGGCTCCGATCCCCTAGAGTCCGACCAATTCAACGGCAAGATCAAAAGCCCAAAAACTCGATCGGCGGAAGCTATGCCAACAAGTTTGATGCCTATACTCCCTTAACTCTTCCAAGAGAAAAAATACTGATGGAAATAGAAAAAAAAATTTCTTTCAAAGGCCAAGGCCAATGCGAGCTCCGGTCACTGTGCGCAACATAGCTAAATATTGTCGATTCCACCGTGATCATGAACACATTACAGAAGAGTGTATCCAATTAAAAGATGAGATTGAAGATCTTATCAAATGCGATTATTTGGGCAAGTATATTCATAATCAAAATCAGAATCGATCGATTGAAGCAACGGCACCCAGGTCGATGGCCCCAAGAATGATTACCGATGGCACGGAGCTGCCCAATCAACAACCAACTGATGGAATGGTCGAAATGATCCACCACCAATCATGTTATGAAGATGGTAGAACTTTGAAAAGATTTCGAAGAAGCATTAGCTTCTCTGATGATGATCTGCAAGGAATTTAAATGCCATATGATGACCCTATAGTGATTTCTGCAATAATTGCAAATTATGATGTACGCCGAATCTTGATTGATAATGGAAGTTCCACTGAGAGTTTGCTTTATGATGCTTTTGCCAAGATGAACTTACCTTTTGATAAGTTACGAAGAACCCGTATGCCCTTAACTGGATTTGGTGGAAATTCCGTAGGAGTAGAAGGAGAAATAGTGCTTCCCGTGACCCTCAGAATAGTACCAAAATAGAAAACTCTCCATCTTACCTTTATAGTTGTTCGGACGTCTTCTGCATATAATGCCATCTTAGGGCGGCCCGTCCTAAACAAATTTCAAGCCATCGTATCTACTTATCACCTGTTGGTGAGATTCCTGACCCAAAATGAGATCGGAGAAGTAAGAGGAGATCAATAGATGGCTCGTCAATGTTTAATGATTTAGAACCAACAACCCGTTGGCAGACTAACTTCGGAGCAAATAGATCCATGTGATCAGACTGGAGGAATGGGCGCTCTAGTAGAAAGAACCATCTCTGCACCTTTGGTAAGAGACGATCCAACCAAGACTGTTCAAATTGGAAGCTCACTTAATGAAGATCAAAGAAAAGAATTGATCGACTTCTTGCATAAGAATGCTGATATATTTGCATGGACAGTCGCCGATATGTTGGGGATTCCCTCAGAAGTGATCACGCATGAACTTAAAGTGGATCCACTTAGTCGGTCAGTCCGTCAAAAGAAAATGAATTTTGCCCCAGAGAGGCAAAAAGTCATTAATGAGGAAGTAGCCAAGTTACTTGATGCCGGGTTCATCAGAGAAGTTCACTATCCCGATTGGCTTGCCAATGTAATGATGGTAAGGAAAGTCAACAGAATGTGGAGGATGTGCATAGATTACACAGATCTTAATAAAGCATATCCTAAAGACAGTTTTTCCTTGTCCAAAATTGATCAACTTGTTGATGCTATAGCAGGACATAAGTTCTTAAGTTTTATGGATGTATTTTCTGGATATAATCAGATATGAATGAGTACAGAAGATGAGAAAAAGACGTCCTTTGTTACGGACCGGGGGATCTATTGCTATAAGATAATGCCTTTTGATCTTAAAAATACCGGAGCCACATATCAAAGATTGGTAAATAAGATCTTTAAAGATCAGATTGGTAGGACCATGGAAGTGTATATAGATGACATGATCATCAAAAGTAATCAGGCCGATGATCATATTGAAGATCTACAGAGAGCCTTCGATACTTTACGAAGACATCACATGGTATTAAATCCCACTAAGTATGTTTTTGGTGTGACCTCCAGAAAGTTCCTGGGCTTCATGGTTACAAATCGAGGGATTGAAGCTAATCCGGAAAAGATCCGAGCAATATTAGACATGAGGCATCCTGTTAGCAAGAAGGAGATTCAATAGTTGACCGGACGAATTGCTTCGTTAAGTCGATTTATTTCTCGTTCGGTCGAAAAGTGCTTGCCATTCTTTAAAGCCTTGTGCCACTCTAAAGAATTTGATTGGTCGGACAACTACAGGTAAGCATTTGAGGAGCTTAAAAAGTATCTGATGAGTCCGATCTTGTTATCTAAGCCAAAAGAAAGGGAAAGTCTATATCTTTACTTGGCTGCATCCGATGAAGTAGTTAGTTCAGTATTGGTAAGGAAAGAATACGATGGGTTGTGCAAATCCATCTATTACATCAGCAAAGTTCTTCATGATGTTGAGACAATATATCCAAAACTCCAAAAAATTGTTTACACTCTGGTGATATCAGCAAAGCGCCTCAGACCATACTTCAAGTCTCATCCGATCATCGTATTAATTGATCAGCCTTTAAGGACTATTTTATAATGTCCTGATACTTCTGGCCGAATGGCAAAGTAGGCAATAAAGCTAAGTAAATACAATATTACTTATCAACCTCGCTCTACAATGAAAGCCCAGGTGTTGGTTGACTTCATAGCCGAGTGTACTTGGAATAACAATGAAGATGAAGCTCAAGCACCCATTAAAGCAGAGAAGACTGATCTTCCTTGGATTCTCCATGTGGATGGAGCTTCAAATTCTTCAGGTTGCGGAGCTGGATTGATTTTGTCTTGTCCAGGTGGAGATGTCACAAAATATGCTCTTTGATTCTCCTTTAGAACTTTTAATAACCAAGCTGAATATGAGGCTCTTCTGGCTAGATTGAGAATTGCAAAAGAACTAAATGTTCAGAAATTGAAAATACTATCTGATTCTCAGTTAGTCGTCAATCAGGTAAAATGAGACTTTGAAGTTCATGATGCAACCTTGGCCCTATATTTGGAAAAAGTTCAAGAGCTTAGAGCCTTGTTTGATTACTGGGACATCAGCCATGTTCCTAGAGCTGAAAATTCTCAAGCTGATTTATTATCTCGATTAGCCACTTCGACATCTGAATCAATGGGTTGGATTTTCGTGGAACACTTAGAAGTTTCCAGTATCTTTGAGGATAATCGAGAAAAGGTTCTTCAGATTGAGCCAAAACTAAACTGGATGAGCCCTATAATCGGGTATTTAACCGAAGGAGTTCTACCAGAAAACATTATGGAAGCTAAGCAACTTCGCAGGGCTGCTTCCCAATACGTCATCTTGGATGGTTCATTATACAAAAAGTCATTCTCTCAGCTACTACTGAAATGCTTGTCTCCTTCAAATGCTGAGTATGCCCTAAAGAAAGTTCATGAAGGCATATGCGATGACTATTTGGGAGGCAGATCACTGGCCTACAAAATCAAAAGACAAGGATATTATTGGCCGACTATATAGAAGGACGTAGCAGATTTTGTAAGAAAATGCGATCCCTGTCAAAGGTATGTAAATATACAAAGGCGTCCCGCCAGTCAATTGATATAATTAACTGTCCCATAACCATTTGCTCAGTAGGGGATGGATATTCTTGGTCCGTTTTTCTCAGCCTCTGGTCAACGAAAATTTTTGATCACAACTATCGACTATTTTACCAAGTGGGTAGAAGCCGAGCCTTTAGCCCAAATTACTGAAACTAAAGTTGAGGCGTTTGTTAGAAATGCCATCATATATAGATTTGGGATTCCCCACACCATCATTACTGATAATGGAAGGCAGTTCGACAATCAGAAATTTAGTAATTTCTATGTCCAATTCCGTATTCTTCACAAATTAACTTCCGTCGGACACCCATAAGCTAATGGAGAGGCGAAGGTAACTAATCGGACCATCCTTCATGGATTGAAGACCTGATTGAATGAAGTTAAAGGCTTTTGGGCTGATGAAATCAATTCCGTCCTTTGGGCTTATCGCACATCTCCCCGATCCACTATGGGAGAATCTCCGTTCAACCTCACTTATGGAAGCGAAGCCATGTTGCCTATAGAAATTGTTCTCTGTTCTAGGAGAACCGACTGCCTAGAGGGGTCGAGAATGCCGACCAAAGAAGAGTTAATTTGGATCTGCTCGAAAGCTCCATGTTACAGGCATAATTAAGAACAGCAGTATATCAACAGAGGGTTGCTCAATATTACAATTCAAAAGTCAAGGCTCGAGTCTTTCGACCAGGAGATCTTGTCCTGCGTAAAATGGTGATATCCCGACCTACTAATCAGGACATACTTGTCCCAAATTGGGAAAGTCCCTATCATGTCGCTGAAGTTGTGCGACCCGGGACTTATCGAATTGAAAACCTAGATGGCTATCAAATGACTCGATCTTGAAATGTAGAAAATCTTCATAAGTATCATCAATAAAGAGATTTTCTCTTTTCCATTTTCCTATCTGAGAAAAAATATTGAGTTGATACATCTTACAAATTAAAATGTTACCTAATACGCTAACCACAATCCAACAAATAGAGTTAGTCTGATCTACCACCTCATCAGTACATTACTATCGGAATAATTAATCAAGTAAAAGGTTGGCCTAATGCGCTAACCACAATACGACAAATAGAGTTGGTCTGACCCACCATCTCATCGGTATTCTAATATCGGAATAACCGATCGACTAAAAGGTTGACCTAATGCATTGACCACAGTTCACCACATTGATATGACCAATACATTGGAAGGATGGTCTAATACATTGGCCCTAAATTGATTATTATAGCTGGCTTAATGTGCTAACTACGAAATACCAAAAAGAAAGAAATGATTTCATTGATAATCAATTAAAATAAAATATTAGTTCATCAGAAATTTATGATTACAAGTATTATTCGGCTTCTTCTTGAATGGATACTTCTTTGGCTGGGGGAGCTATCAGATCATTGATCGACTTTTTCGCTTCATCTTCTTCCATAATCCCATCTATGAAAACGGAGGAAACATCGAGATCAGGATATAACTTTTTGATCTTTTCGATGCAATCTTCAAAACCGATCTTGTAACCCTCTACCTCTGCTTCGTCTATTTCATCATTAAAAGCTTCAAGATTTTTAATTTTTTTAATTCTGTGAAGGCTCTCTTGAATTGCCGATGAAGCATCCGATTTTGCCTTCCTGCATTTATTGGCCTCTCCTCCCATTTGATCGGTCAAAGCGGCCACAGCCTTTCTATTCTTCGATATCTGCCGAAGCCTTTGAACGTCCACCATGATGGTGTATCTGCACAATCCGATGAATTGGATGTTAGAATTAATCATCATGAGATAAATGAGAAAATAATATCGACAGTAAGATACCTAGAGAAGGATTGGGGCTGATTTTAGCCAAAAATAATCCTCTCTCATTGAGAAGTTCTTTTATTGGAAGAATCTCTATTCCTGTAAGCTTCTCATAATCTTCCTTATCTACTGTCAATATCTTTTTGCCGTCATTTAAAGTTAATCGGGATTCCTTACAACTAATGTTAAAGTCCCAAGGGATCTTAGAAACTATGTAAAAGAAGCATGGCTTCTAGCCATGAATGGCCGAAGGAAGCCCAATAATGAATTTTCGACCATGGCATGGATTGATCACCCACCATCCTTGGCCATGGAAATCCCGTTTCGATATGAACAAGGCAGTAAAAAGAGAAGTTTTGGGGATTATGTATGCGTCCTTGTAAAGGATCAAAAAGGCGCAGATTATTCGGATGCTGTTAGGGGTCGGCTGAGCATGAACTACATGGTATAACCTAAAAATTTGGATAAAGAAAAGATGGAGCGAAAATCTAAGTCCTGCTTTTAAATGTTCTTCATAAACTGCCAAGCTACCTGGGGGTGGCCGATCTATTTGTTCTTCGAAGTTTGGGGTGACTAATGCGAAGTCATCTGAGATATTATAATATTTTTTCAGTGTAAGGACCCTATGTTCTATCAAAGAGGTCCTAATGGCATCTATTCTAACCGATTCGGCTTGGATCTTCTTCTACTTCTTCTGAGAAGTAGAACCCTCGAGTTCGTTGGTACGATTGGTCTTTAAGATTCTAGCCATGAAAAAAGGAGGACAAAAAAGAAAGATTAACCTGAAAAAGAAGGCAAGGAAGAGAAGAGGCCGACCTGGAGAGAATTCTTTTGCTCCTAAGGTGAAAAAACTGAAATGGTGGAAAACCTATTTTCCTGAAGGAGATGGTGCTTATATAATGGTATTCAACGGTTACAATTTTTTCTTCAAATGGTGAGATTAATTCTGATTGTGCCACCTATCCTTGATATCCGATAAAAAGATACAACTCCTCGAAAAATCGAAGCGACTATTCATGATCCGACGGTAGACGTATCAATGACGGGATGCTTGAATTTATTCGATGATGATGATCTTTCGGTCTTTGTAAATGTCAAGAGTCGCAATGATGGCTGGAGGTTACGGCTGTTAGTTTTATATAACCGCTCCTCCTATCTGAGATCGACATGTCATTGTGATGCTCTGCTCAAGAATATGGGTGTCGGTTCCAAAAAAATAAATAAATAATAAAAAACAAGATAGAAAGAAAAAGAAGAAGAGAGAAGAAGAAAGAAAGAAAGTGTAAAGAAACTTCTGACGACTTTTGACAACTTCTGACATTCATTTAATGAATTCAGAAGCTAGGGGGACTAGTATTGGGATATGACAGATTTAACCTATTTGTGTTGGATCAATTAGAAATGAACTTGGTTGATCAAGGCTGATCAATGCTCGAAAGGCACAAGGCCGATCAATGCCCAAGAGGTACAAGACCAATCAACGCCAAAGAAGCGCAAAGCTAATCAATGTCCAAGAGGCACGAGGCCGATCAACGCCAAAGAAGTGCAAAGCTGATCAATGCCCAAGAAGCACAAGGCTGATCAATGCCAAATAAGTGCAAAGCTGATCAATGTCCAAGAGGTACAAGGCCGATCAATGTCCAAGAGGCACAAGGCCGATCAATGCCAAAGAGGCACCTGGTGTTATGTTGACCAATCTGATAAATTGGTCAAAGAAAGTAAACAATGAGGACTATAATGGATAACTATCAACGCACGTGCTAGTCCACTAACGAACTAACCGTTTACAGTTTTCTTAGCTGGATTCGGTTAGAATCGTAGCCTATAAATACCGGCGAGTAAGGAGCTTCCAGAGGTAAATTCAGAAAAGACAGAGGAACTCTCGCACACACCCATAGCTCAAATTTTTCCTTAGATCTTATCATTTACTCTGGGTACTGTGACTGACTTGAGCATCAGAGTGTCCCTTCACCGGAACTTTCACGGTGAGAGGACTTGCTTGCAGGATTGGAAGAAGAACGATCTAGTGATCAAAGATACTTATCAGACAATGAAGAGGAGCTAGATCAATTGATTGAAATCATCTCCAATGAATTCGATTCAAGCTTGGGCATCACAGCAATCTAGACACAACACATGCCATCAATTATGATCATTCATTTTTATGAGTCTTGATCATCATATCTGTTATCTCGTGGTTTCGATCGCGGAGCCTCGCCTGATATTTCTTGCGATCGAGCTTCACCAATGGAAAAGAATAAATTAGGTGAGGAAGTGCTATACAACAAAAGATATTTGGGAGGAGAACCGGAACAAGAATGGTGCCACATCAATAAAGACGGGGAAAAAGGCGACAAAGATGTAGGTTTTAGGGTCATTATAAGGAATGAAGTAGGGGAAACACCCACCTGTAGCTGAGATGTAGACATGGCAATTAGAGATCAGTAAGTTGGACTCGATGTCATCTTCTAACTAAAAGCTATTTGGACAATTGAGAGGGAACTGATGCTTAAGATCTTGCTGGCTGCTTGAAGAATGCTGGCTTTCCTTCTTTTCGTAACCGAAAAAAGAAGCCAGTGCTGCTTTTAGCTTGCTGTCCCAATGGATCAGGGGTCAAAACTAGCTAATGGCATGGAGAGTTATACTCTCGTTGAGACGATGATATTGGTAATTATGTCCTTAAACAATATTTCATGAGAGGACAATAAGTATTGCAAAACTTTTTTTAGCTTCATTGCTAAAGTGGCATAGAAGCTTTTTCTCATTGTCAACATGTCGTCGATTCGAGACGGGATCCTATGGATGACTTGATGAAATCCTGATAATATCGTGGATTCGACACGGGAACCGTAGATGACTTAGTTAAATCTAAAAAATATTTTTTGGAATCCTGATAGCATTGATACGGGGCTTGAAGTAATTGTAGAATTAGTGCAAGTCATGGAAGTACAGGCATGCATAATGGATAAAATATTGATCCATTCATGGAGTGCTATTTCATATTAAAAATTTATATGATAATAATTTTTATTTTGATAAAACAAAATTTTATTAAAATTTGATAGTATTTTCATTTAAAAAAAATATTTACGAGTTTAGCAAGTTCAGCTTTGAATAATAACACCACGGATGTGATCAATAGCTACAATACAAGGCCAAATTCTTGCTTATGCCAGAGACGGCCAACTCAAAAAATTGTTTCCACCGTTCTTCCACTCACGAGGACGTCACCACTAACTACTTGACACGCTCCCGTTTGTCATAAATAAAGAACTAAATAACATGAGGATGTTTACACTAAACTAAGATCACACGAAGGCGTCACACGCTTGAACCAGAGATGACAAGGATCCCCATGCAATCACCACCGCGATTCCACTTGACTTGCAACATAATCCTAATTCCAAGTCCACGCATGATTACGTGCCAGCCCGCACGCCCCTTTTTTTTCTTTTCTTTTCTTTATATATATATAAAGAGTTAGATTTTGGACGTGATCACCTTCCAAGCGGTTTTCCAATCCAACTAGAAAATGTTGTGGCCACGCCCTCTTTTCGGTGGAGCGCGACGAAGCCAACGTGCGAACCACGAGGGCTACGCGCCTAGCCCTCTCCCATTTCACACGGCGCTTGAGGTGACCTGCTGACACGGACCCAACGTCTTCACCCCCAACATCACAGCACATTGCACGGCCATGATTGGCCCCTTTATCCGATTGCGGTCATGCACCCATGAGCACCGTCCATCCGTGGCCTGGCGATACACATGATCCACTGTAGACTTGAAATCAGTGTTACAGTAATTATCTCATTTAGCCGTGGGGTTTTATGACACAATAATGACGACAAACAAGGAAAGCAAAAGCTGAAGCCGGGGAGCACGGCAGACGAGAAGACTGCGATTATCATACGTTCACTGTCGTGTACCACTCCGAAAGATTTTTTTTTTCTCTCTTTTTGTAGTGGTGTTACTACGGGACCACTTGATAGTTGCGTCTCGTCTCGTTGGCACAGAATCAATCATGTACCCGAGTAAATGAATAAAGGGCAAGGTGCAAGAAGTAATCTTGATGCAGGGATTTAGTACTTTGGAACAATCCTATCAGCATCGAGTATGTCTCCTAAGGACGATGACACAATGAAGAGGTCTCTCGAACCAAAAGGATTCAACTATAATCTGCATGCATTCCTAACAGAAGTGTTTTCTTTTATGCACCGGCCCACTACGGTCAATTCAACGGTGGAATGGACCTTCTTCTCTATCTCTCTCTTTTTTTTCTTTTTCTTTAATTTACTTGGTCGGTAACCATGCATTTAAAAGGTGCCAGGTATTCCTTTTTTAAAAAAACAAAAACATTTAAAAGTTGCCGCCCCTGGTGGAAGTCCAGATCCAGTGTCCAGCCTAAAGCAGGATGTCACCTGCGTCGGAGCCTGCATTGATTGCATTCTTCATTGGTAACAATTGCAACTGTCATTAGAAAAAAATTAGCTTACTTGTCAAATACATGCTCCAGAAGTTTTCCATCATTACTGGTTTAACACTGGTTGAGCTAAGATTATGTGGGCGTGTTCCAACTTGATTCACATCTTGATGGAACGACCCTCACTATCACCAGGTTTGACCTCGAGTTTTGTGCTGATAAGCCAATAACTTGTGTATTCATATGAGACTTGGCTTGTTTGACCCTTCCTTGTTTCTTAAATGAACAAGTTCAAAAAATCCTATGCTAAGCCAAGGCCAAGCTAGTTGTAAACCACTTGCGTCGGTTGCAATTGTGCTGCCAACCTACAGATGGGAATGCATGCTGTAGCCCACCCAAACACTACCATGAGCTCGTGCCTCTCAAAAACAATTGGTTGATAGTCGGTGCTCAACATTGCATCCCAATAAATCATACAAACTTTTTGTATCTTAACGTAAGAAGCTATGCGAAGCAACCAAAATATTTATGATTGGAACTAGGTTGGACAAGGATAGGTCCGATAAGGATCGGATAATAACAAATCTATAATCATATTTATTTTATTTGTCAAATATATATACGGATATATATTGGTTAGATGTAAAAAATTATATAAATATTTATTTTAAATAAATATATATATAAATCAGATATTAAAAAAATAAATATAAGTTGAATAATTAAATTTTATAATCATAGATACTAAATAGATGATAAATCAAATTAATAATATATTTGATGTGGCTAGGTGCTAACGTGGTACTCACATTCGGCGATCTAGGTGGTCGATATGGTATACGCATCCGACGTGGCAGTCCGAGTCCGACATGGCTAACTATTGATGTGGCACTTATGATCCGCGCCTCCATCCAATAGAACTTCTAGTCAAGTAGAGCTCCTGTCCAAGTAGAGCTCCTGGCAGAGTAGAACTCGTATCCAAGTAAAACTCTTGACCGAGTAGAGCCCGGTCACGGAAAGAAATGGCTCTCGCAAGCCCGAGGAGGAAGAGAGGATTGAAGAATGCGTCAATCTTATCAAGTATGTGCACCCCGTTTGGCCACTACGAGGCCAAACGATGACTAAAGAGAGCGGGGTCGTTATCTCTGCCAAACTTATCATGACACACCACGAAGAAAGAATGGAGCCCCGCCTGTCTTGTGCCCCTCACAGAGGCACACTTTGCCAGGACAGGGGCCGTGCGACACGCCATCCTTCTCCCATGCAGAAGATCTTGCCGAGACTCTGATTCATGTGGAATTTGTACCTTCCTCAAGAAAATAAATCCTGCAACAGCAACACATCACCCGCACCCGTTATAGCGGGGACCTTACTTATAAAAAATTATATAAAATTAAATAAAATAATAAATAAAATCAGAAATAAATTGTATAATCCATAGATATTTAGATATTTACTCATATTCTTAAATTTCTATTCAAATCTATATAAATTTAAATATAAAAATCAATCTAGATGATTTTCACCCTTAAAAATATAGATCAGCCGAGTACAATATACCAGACTACAGTAAAATAACGTTTGACGAAATACGATGAGGGAAACAAGAATCTCGTGGGAAAGTGGGGAAATATCAAAATCCTTAAAACAGGTTGGAGACAAAAATGTAAGGAAAGCAAACCTAAAAAGAGGTGCGTGCGATTTAGAATCTTCCCACAAGCCCACCCTTATTTGACTCCATCCCCGAAAGATCCCCGCACACCAACCACGCCCCCCCCGCCCCCTTCCCCAACAAAAAAAAAAAATCCTTTTTTCCTCTGCTGGTAAACAAAAAAATATTTCTAATTAGTCACTCCCTTCCCCGATTTGACTCCATCCCCGAAACATCCCCGCACCCCCACCCCCACCCTCCTTCCCCCCACCCCCACCCCCCCCCCCCCCCCCCCCCCCAAAAAAAAAAAAAAAAGAAAAATCCTTTTTTCCTCAGCAGGTAAAAAAATTATTTCTAATTAGTCACTCCCTTCCCCTTCCCTTTAAAACCGCACGCCCCCTCCCCCCCCCCCCTGCTCCCCCCTCCCGGGCATTGGACCAATGGATCCAACTCCGGCTGATTCGCCGTCGACCAGTTCCCGGCTTGGCCGGATCAACTTGGTCGTGGCAAAATCCTGGATCGGGAAGCGGTTCAAGCTCGCCGAGAGGGGCTCCACCTTCACGACGGAGCTCCGCGCCGGCACCGCCACCTTCTTGACCATGGCCTATATTCTCGCCGTCAACGCGTCCATCCTCGTCGACTCTGGCGCCACCTGCTCCATCTCCGACTGCGACAACCCCTCGCCGACGTGCAAGTTCCCCCCGGTCGACGCCGGCTACTCCGCCTGCCTCGACCGCGTCCGCCGCGACCTAATCGTCGCCACTGCCGCCTCCTCCATCATCGGCTCCGTGATCATGGGTGCCTTCGCAAACCTCCCCCTCGCCGTCGCTCCAGGCATGGGCACAAACGCCTACTTCACCTACACCGTCGTCGGCTTTCACGGCTCCGGCAGCATCTCTTACCGCAACGCCCTCGCCGCCGTCTTCCTCGAGGGCATCCTCTTCCTCCTCCTCGCCGCCCTCGGCTTCCGCTCCAAGCTCGCCAAACTCGTCCCCCGCCCTGTCCGCATCTCCTCCTCCGCCGGCATCGGCCTCTTCTTGGCCTTCATCGGTCTCCAGAACAACGAGGGCGTCGGCCTCGTAGGCTACTCCTCTTCCACCCTCGTCACCCTCGCCGCCTGCCCCCGGGACGCCCGCGCCTCCCTCGCCCCCGTCCGCTCCTTCTCCAATGGCACCGTCGAGGTCATCCCCGGAGGCACCGTCTCCGGCGACATCTTCTGCCTCCACGGCCGCATGGAGAGCCCCACCTTCTGGCTCGCCGTCGTCGGCTTCCTCATCATCGCCTTCTGCCTCATCAAGCGTATCAAGGGCGCCTTGATCTACGGCATCATCTTCGTCACCGCGGTCTCCTGGTTCCGCGGCACCGCCGTCACCGCCTTCCCCGACACCGCCGCTGGCGACGACTCCTACAACTACTTCAAAAAGGTCGTCGACGTCCACCCCATCCGCTCCACTGCTGGCGCCCTAAGCTTCTCGTCCATCGGCCAGGGCCACTTCTGGGAGGCCCTCGTCACCTTCCTCTACGTCGACATCCTCGACACCACCGGGACCCTCTACTCCATGGCCCGCTTCGCCGGCTTCGTCGACGAGCACGGCGACTTCGAGGGGCAGTACTTCGCCTTCATGTCCGACGCCACTGCCATCGTCGCCGGCTCCCTCCTCGGCACCTCGCCGGTGACGGCGTTCGTCGAGTCCTCCACCGGGATCCGGGAAGGCGGAAGGACCGGGCTCACGGCGTTGACGGTGGCGGGGTACTTTTTCCTGTCGTTTTTCTTCACGCCGCTGCTGGCGTCGATACCGGCGTGGGCGGTGGGGCCGCCGCTGGTGCTGGTGGGGGTGATGATGATGAAATCGGTGGCTGAGATCGACTGGGACGATATGAAGGAGGCAATCCCGGCGTTTATGACGCTACTCTTGATGCCGCTGACGTACTCCATCGCCTACGGGCTAATCGGCGGGATCGGGACCTACATCGTCCTCCACTCCTGGGACTGGGCCTGGACCGCCTGGGCCCACCTCAGCCTGGGCCCTGCCGATACATATGCCTCGTCGGTCATGGGCACCGCTGCTAACAATGGTAATACTGCCATTAGCAGTTGTAATTACCAAAATAGGAAATCAATTGATGTCTAAGGCTGAGGATTTATCATGGAAAAGGACTGCAATTGGTGGGAGTAATTTCACCCGTAGACTCTGCAGTTTTCTATTTTTAGAGTCTTAGTTATCTTCGTAAAAAATAGGATAATTAGAGAATTAGGAGATTTAAATAGGAAATTGTTGTTTGGAAATTAAGATAATATAAGGTGGGTTTTTTATTTTCCCCTTTTATTTTGATTGTGTAATGAATGTCGATCGCATATATATATATATATATATATATATATATGTATAGCGACTTTGGGGTTATAAAGTGTTCACAAAAAAAGAAGTGTTTTGCGCCAAAAAGGCATGATTGCTTCGTACTCCTAAGCGTCCTATCAAATCACTCTCTTTCTCTCTCTCTCAAATCTCAATTCATTCTAGCCTCGCATTAAATGGTAGATGATTGAGCAAATGGCAGGACCCACCTCTAGCATATATTTAGCCTTTTTACCATCCTACCTAAACCAATGGTTGCTGTGCTTCAGAAACATGGACAGTGATTGATGAATCACTGGACTTGCCTGGTGACTGATGATATAAGAATCAAAGAAGCCTGGAGATCATGCCTTTAGTCTTGCTGGAAATCCTCTCCATAGCCGAAGGGATGGAACTTAGCAGTATCTGGAGGATTTATCATTTATGTACATTCTATTGGTCATTCTGTCTCTTTTGATGCACCCCGGAAAAATGGCCAAAGGCGAAGAGTAAACGTTCCAATGTGCATGGAGAATATTCCATGGTTGAATCATTGGTGACTTGAAGAGGGATGCGCAGTATTGAAATATCCTGGTTCAGCTACGAACCAGGCTTCGATTCAACTTATCGAAGTCCCGGTTCTTCAGACTACGAATGTAACACCCAGGAAATAAAAAAAAAAAAAAAAAAAAAAAAGACGGGCGCGAGGAGCGCGGGGAGCGAGCGCGCGACGTGCGGGCGGGCGACGCGCGAGCGCGCGGGCACGCGGTGCGCGGCCCGGCCCATCGCGGCGGGCGCGCGTTGCGCGGCCCAGGCCCATGCGCGCGACGCGCGCGGGCGCGTGGGCTCGGCCCAGCCCGTGCCGGCTGTCGCGTGGGCGTTTCCCACGCGTTTCCCAGGTGTTTCCCAACCGTTTCTCGCGGTGTATGGCGGTCCATGGGGTTTCTGAGTGATCTGGACCGTCCGATCGTCCGATCGAATGGCTGAGATTGGTCCGAAGGAGTTTAGGCTTGATTAGGTGCTTTTGGATTCGGATTTGGACGTAGTTTGAGACGTCGATCTCAGATCTGACGGCTAGGGAGATATTTTAATGGTTTTGAACTTCCTAGGTTGTGTTTGAGGTGATTTTAGATGGGTTTTTCTCCTCTTTTTAAACAGGACGTCGATGGAAAGCAGGGAAGAGCCTGCTGAGAGCCATAAAAGAGAGGAGAAGAGAGAGAAAGAGAAGGGAAAAGAGAAGAGAAGAAGGAAGAAAGAGAAAGAGGAGAAGAGAGAGAAAGGGAGAGGGAAGGGATTTTGGTTTGGAAGACGAGGAAAGAGAAAAATCGGGGGGGGAACTGATTTGATGAATTTATTTATTATTGTAGGAGATCAATCTTTTGAGCAGGGAGGATTTGGACGAATTTCGGGTATAGATTGATACCGGATATTTTGGATTAGCGGTTGAAGGTAAGGATTCTGGACGTGATCACCAGTTTATATGTTATTTTATATGCATGGTTTTGATCCGAGTGCATGATCATTGGCATACATGAATTATTGTTATATGGTGTAGTTGAGTTTTATGAAGAACAATATGATTATGATTGTTATTATTTTATATTCCGGATATCGTGTTTATCGGATAAAAGTTCTATTTTGATGATTTGGACCGTGATGCCGGTCAGTGGAAGAGTTGAGATTTCATGTTTGATATTGTGGTTTTATCATTATTATTGTCGATATCTCATACGTGATGTTATAAAGAAGATTGATATCCGGATGGGTTGGACCATGATACCGGATTGCTAAATAGGTTGAACCATGAAACTGGATATCGAGTGGGTTGGACCACGATATCAGTTATTAAAATGGGTTGGACCACGATATCGGTTATCGAGTGGGTTGGACCACGATACCGGTTATCAAGAGATCACAAAAAATATGTTTTGACAAGTGTTAATGAAATAAATACGGTATTTGGTCTAGCCATGCTACGGTTGCACCGTGGTTATACAGCCTGAGCCACGGACTTTGTACGTGGGAGCCGGCCACGGGCGGATAGTACGTGGGACAGCCGAGCCACGGGTTTAGTACGTGAGCAGGACCGACCATAGTATGCATGGTCGCTTTGAGGTTGCCAGTCATGGGCTGGTACATGACCGTGGTTAGACCAGAACCCTAAAGATAAAGGTGCAATAATGAGAATATTAAAGGAAAAATGCAAAGTTATCAAAGTTTTATAATACATGAGGCTTAGATCATTTAATTATATACTGGTATTTTGCTATTTTAGAAATGTATATTATTACTGGTGTGATCATATGAAAACCTTACTGGGCTGTAGAGCTCACAACCTACTTTCTTCTTTTACAGAGTCGTGCAGGTACTTGGCTTGGTGATGAGTGAGATTTTCTTGAAGTAAGTGACTCTTGTGTACCCAGGCCTTGCATGATCTCTAGGGTAAAACCTAGGGTTTGTGCGGCCGGTCGCGTGCCGATTCCGGTGCTGGATTCGGGGCGTGACAGAATGGTATCAGAGCTTAGGTTATGATCACTTGGGATGGTGATACAAGTGGATAATAATAATAATGATATGATGGTTATTAGGATATGACAAGAATTGTGACAGATCTTGGTTATTATGATTTGAGGACTGTGGTAAAGTGATTATGATAGATATGAGTGATATTAAATTTAGGTCATGATTGTTTGAAATTGTGCTATAAGAAATTAAGAAATTAACATGATGATTAGTAAGACATGACAGAAATTTTTAGAAGGATTTATTAGTGAATCTAGATGGTTTAGTAAATTATATCAGAGTGCGCAGTGGAAGCGTAGTGATTTTTAAAGTGTTATGATGGGAGCATTGATTTAGATCTCAATCAAGCTAATTTCGAGGACGAAATTATTTTAACGGGGGGAGAATGTAACACCCAGGAAATAAAGAAAAAAAAAAAAAAAAAAAAGACGGGCGCGAGGAGCGCGGGGAGCGAGCGCGCGACGTGCGGGCGGGCGACGCGCGAGCGCGCGGGCACGCGGTGCGCGGCCTGGCCCATCGCGGCGGGCGCGCGTTGCGCGGCCCAGGCCCATGCGCGCGACGCGCGCGGGCGCGTGGGCTCGGCCCAGCCCGTGCCGGCTGTCGCGTGGGCGTTTCCCACGCGTTTCCCAGGTGTTTCCCAACCGTTTCTCGCGGTGTATGGCGGTCCATGGGGTTTCTGAGTGATCTGGACCGTCCGATCGTCCGATCGAACGGCTGAGATTGGTCCGAAGGAGTTTAGGCTTGATTAGGTGCTTTTGGATTCGGATTTGGACGTAGTTTGAGACGTCGATCTCAGATCTGACGGCTGGGGAGATATTTTAATGGTTTTGAACTTCCTAAGTTGCGTTTGAGGTGATTTTAGATGGGTTTTTCTCCTCTTTTTAAACAGGACGTCGATGGAAAGCAGGGAAGAGCCTACTGAGAGCCATAAAAGAGAGGAGAAGAGAGAGAAAGAGAAGGGAAAAGAGAAGAGAAGAAGGAAGAAAGAGAAAGAGGAGAAGAGAGAGAAAGGGAGAGGGAAGGGATTTTGGTTTAGAAGATGAGGAAAGAGAAAAATCGGGGGGGGAACTGATTTGATGAATTTATTTATTATTGTAGGAGATCAATCTTTTGAGCAGGGAGGATTTGGACGAATTTCGGGTATAGATTGATACCGGATATTTTGGATTAGCGGTTGAAGGTAAGGATTCTGGACGTGATCACCAGTTTATATGTTATTTTATATGCATGGTTTTGATCCGAGTGCATGATCATTGGCATACATGAATTATTGTTATATGGTGTAGTTGAGTTTTATGAAGAACAATATGATTATGATTGTTATTATTTTATATTCCGGATATCGTGTTTATCGGATAAAAGTTCTATTTTGATGATTTGGACCGTGATGTCGGTCAGTGGAAGAGTTGAGATTTCATGTTTGATATTGTGGTTTTATCATTATTATTGTCGATATCTCATACGTGATGTTATAAAGAAGATTGATATCCGGATGGGTTGGACCATGATACCGGATTGCTAAATAGGTTGAACCATGAAACTGGATATCGAGTGGGTTGGACCACGATATCAGTTATTAAAATGGGTTGGACCACGATATCGGTTATCGAGTGGGTTGGACCACGATACCGGTTATCGAGAGATCACAAAAAATATGTTTTGACAAGTGTTAATGAAATAAATACGGTATTTGGTCTAGCCATGCTACGGTTGCACCGTGGTTATACAGCCTGAGCCACGGGCTTTGTACGTGGGAGCCGGCCACGGGCGGATAGTACGTGGGACAGCCGAGCCACGGGCTTAGTACGTGAGCAGGACCGACCATAGTATGCATGGTCGCTTTGAGGTTGCCAGTCATGGGCTGGTACATGACCGTGGTTAGACCAGAACCCTAAAGATAAAGGTGCAATAATGAGAATATTAAAGGAAAAATGCAAAGTTATCAAAGTTTTATAATATATGAGGCTTAGATCATTTAATTATATACTGGTATTTTGCTATTTTAGAAATGTATATTATTACTGGTGTGATCATATGAAAACCTTACTGGGCTGTAGAGCTCACAACCTACTTTCTTCTTTTACAGAGTCGTGCAGGTACTTGGCTTGGTGATGAGTGAGATTTTCTTGAAGTAAGTGACTCTTGTGTACCCAGGCCTTGCATGATCTCTAGGGTAAAACCTAGGGTTTGTGCGGCCGGTCGCGTGCCGATTCCGGTGCTGGATTCGGGGCGTGACAACGAACTTCGGACTAAGCGAAAACCAACCGCAAGCAACTCAAGGCTTCACACCGAACTACAATATCCGAAGGTCAGTCCTTCGGATAGCATCTTCGATCCTGGCCGAAGTCTGAACTACTTATCGACTTCCGAAGACACGAACATCGGTCCCCGTCATAGACATGATTTCCGACCTCGGAGAAATACTAAGCCTTCGGCCCACGCAAGGAGAAACCTAAAGCTTGAACCACAATCTGTTCCAAAAAGGAAACTGTAACCAACGGTTACAATCGACACTCATCATGCTATGATCATGGCGCGCAATTCCTGCAGCCACGCCTCCGATTTGGCCGGAACCGCTCATTGATAACCTACGATCGCCAATCATGAGAGAGATTGGCTCCCCATGATCTCTGAGAAAAGAGCGGGCCACAGACCGGAGGCCATCTTTTAAATATGGGTAAGAAGGATGGCTCGAGAGGTACGCGTGAATAATCTCGCACACATACACTTTCAATCTTCAAGAACTCTTTTTCTCTTCCACTCTCGACATCTTTCCCATTCTGTGGCTGGAATCCGTCACTGACTTAGACATCGGAGTGTCCTCCGCCAGAACAACTCTAGCAAGGGACCTATTTTGCAGGTGAACCAGGGAGCGGTCCTGCGATGCAGCAGCTCCGATCGGCCAATTCAGGGACTCCACGCCAATAGATTGGCGCGCTAGGTAGGGGGAGGAGCGTATTATTAACATTTGTTAAGCTCCCTCACAAACAAGGGGAAGAAACAAAGAAGTTTTTGATGGCAAGAGGAAAAGCTCAAAATGCTTCTACAAGCCGGAGTCGTGCTCCGTCTCAAGGGGGTGCACCCCCGGAGGAGAACGATGTTCCACCTCTCACGGTTGTTGGGGAGCATAGCAGTTCGAAGCTCTTATGAACCAGGTCACCAACCTGACGGCCATGGTTCAAGAGTTCCAAGACAGAGCCTTTCCAGTGGCAAACCCACCGGCTGTTTCTAGACATAGCTCTCGATCCCGAAGAAGGAGAGCACCACGGGAGGATTCAGCGCATCCCTCCCCCCGTTCTCGGCCCTCTCTCGAAGGCCGAACTTCGAGACTGCCTAGGTCTGCCGATTCCCCATAAAAAGGGAAAAGGTCTAGGCAAACTTCTTCCTCCTCCTCCGAAGGCTCCACTCCGGTGGAGAGAGCGCCCAAGCAGACTTCCGATTATGACGGGAGGTTCAGAGCCATCGAATCAGAGATGGCAAGGGTGCGAGAACAGAGAATACGGGATCAGAGAGATCCCGATAACTTGATTGTGGGTGATTTACGCCCATCCTACACCGACCGCATCATGGCTGAGGACATTCCTCGGCATTTCAGGGTTCCCTAGATGGAACCCTACGATGGCACCTCCGACCCCCTCGACCATCTGGGCAGCTTCAAAGCCCATATGATGATCCAAGTAGCTTCGGACGTAATGTACCGTTTGGCATTCCCGGCTACCTTGAAGAAGTCCGCTCGGATGTGGTACCCGAGCCTGCGCCCAGGTACCATTGATTCCTTTTCCGAGTTAGAAAAATTGTTTGTTTTGTATTTCAAGACCTGTCACAAGACTCCTCGGAATATGGACACACTCTTCCTCCTTCACCAGAATGAAGGAGAGAGCCCGAGAGATTACATCTCCAGGTTCAATGCGGCCACGCTTGAGATCCCCGATCTCAACGAACACGTGGCCATGTCAGCACTGAAGAGGGGCTTCGAACCTCCAGGCTTACTTTTTTCCTAGACAAGAAGTTTCCTAAAAGCTACGCTGAGCTCCTATCAAGGGCTCAGAAATATGCCGATGCTGAAGAGCAGGCGGCGAATCGATGTTTGATTGAAGGGAAACCCCCTTCAAAGAATAAGAATAACAGGGGGCAAGGCCCCCAAACTTTCAATAACAACGACAGCAGATATGCAGACTGCCGGAGAAGCCCTCCTAAGCCCAGAGCATTGGGAGGAAGATTCGACTCCTACCCCCCCTTAACCTTCCTCGAGAGAAGATCCTCATGGAGATAGAAAAAGAAAACTATCTCCAACGACCCCGTCCCATGAAGGCCTCCTCTTCTGTAAGGAACAGGAAGAAATTCTACCAATTCCACCGGGACCACGGCCACAACATAGAAGAATGCATCCAGCTGAGGGATGCAATCGAGGATCTCATCAAGAGAGGATACCTAGAGCGGTACATCGGTCACCAGGGACCCCGGTCGGAAGCAACTGTTCTCCATCTACCTCCCGAAGAGGCCGAATTGCCAAATCAAAGGCCCACCAACGGAGGTGTAGGGATGATACACCGGCCCACCAACTAGAGAAGGGATGAAGATGAAGCTTCAAAGCGACTGAAAGATAACAACTCCATCCTCTTCTTCGACGACGACCTTGCGGGAGTTCGGCTCCCGCACGATGACCCTCTTGTAATTTCGGCCGTAGTGGCCAATTATGATGTACAGAGAGTTTTTATTGATAATGGAAGTTCGACTGATATCTTGATGTACGATACATTCTTCAAAATGTGTTTGCCTAGACATCAACTGCAAATATCCCCCATACCACTCTCCGGTTTCGAGGGCAACCAAGTTTATGCCGAAGGGGAGATAGTGTTGCCTGTAACCCTCGGCTCCGAGCCTCGACAAAAGATATTGCCGATCAACTTCACGGTGGTCCAGATCCCCTCAGCATACAACATTATTCTGGGGAGGCCCACCTTGAACAGGTTCCGAATCGTGATCTCCTCTCACTACATCTTGGTATGCTTCCCCACCAGGAATGGTGTTGGAGAAGTTAGAGGGAACTAGAGGACGGCACGGCAATGTCTAATGATTGAAGACAGGCAATTCAAGGATTCGACTACTCTGTATCAGCTGGATCCAAGGGATTCGACCACAAACCTTGGTGAACCCATGGAGAGGACCATCCCGATACCTTTGAAAGAGGAAGATCCCTACAAGGTTGTGCAGATCGGGAGCGCCCTTGATGAGGAAACCAGAACAAAGCTGATCCATTTCCTCAGGGACAGCGCCGATGTCTTTGCCTGGTCGGCTTCGGACATGCCCGGGATTCCCGCCGAAGTGATTACTCATCGGCTGGAAGTAACCCCTAGGTACAAGCCGGTGCGACAGAAGAAGAGGAGCTTCGCCCCTGAAAGACAGCAAGCTGTTGATGAAGAGGTTGGCAAGCTCCTCAAGGCAGGGTTCATTAGAGAGGCCCGCTACCCCGAGTGGCTGGCCAATGTGGTGATGGTGAAGAAAGCTAGCGGTAAGTGGAGGATCTGCATCGATTATATAGACCTCAACAAGGCTTGCCCAAAAGATAGCTTTCCTCTTCCAAAGATTGATCAACTGGTCGACGCTACCGCTGGCCACCAGTTGCTAAGCTTTATGGATGCCTTCTCCGGCTACAACCAGATCAGAATGGATCTGCAAGATGAGGAGAAAACAGTATTCATCACTGATAAATGTCTCTACTGCTACAAAATAATGCCGTTCGGCCTCAAGAACGCCGGAACAACATTTCAAAGACTCATCAATAAGGTGTTCGAAAAGCAACTGGAAAGAAATATGGAGGCCTATGTTGATGACATGATCGTCAAGAGTCTCCACCGGAGAAATCCGCATCATGCGACAACATCATTAATGGTCTCTTTTTGGAAAAAAGAGGCTCAGCGGCTCATAAGGCGCAAAAGATTATGACTGTACAAATTTTGACGTGCCACGTGGACAATGATGATCCTAATCAAATCCCCCTAATTATTGATTGGAGGGGAGATGACTCCTGTCCGCCCCAACGGACAAGCTCAACATCAGAAGAAAGGCAACGTAATGGAGTTTTGGTATGTTCAAGGGTTCATCGTCACCGACTGAATGACAACAACCTGAATGACCCGATCTGAAAAATCGGTCAACTGCGCAAAGGAGAGTCTGATCCACTCACCTTATCAGTATGCTCGACAAGCACAATGGATGGCCTAACCAAGCCACCAAAAAGATCAAAGGCACAGGGATGGTTTTCGTAACCTACCCTACGGTGAATCCGAACACGCGTCGAAGCGCGCCTGAACAGCATACCTTAATCATGATAGAAAGTGCATAGGGATGGTGTAAACACCCTACCTTACGGAAAATCCGAACACGTGCCTAAAAGGACCATTGTTGTCATCTCTGTCAACAACAAACACTCTCAGAACGGTCCAACGGACCCTACTTCATCCCTACAGACCGCAAGTGGTCTACGGAGTCTATATTATGAACAAATCGTGATGCAACACATCGCAGAAAATACACGGGAAGAGGTAAAAGAAAATATCTTTCATTTCTTTCAATTTTTACAAAAAGAAAAAAGAAAGAAAGAAACTCTTCTAAAAAGAGAGTAAGAAAAAGAAAAGAAACTCTCCTAAAGAGAGATATTAAAAAAAAAAAAGAAAAGTAAGGGTCTCTGGACCCCCACCGAGGGTTACTTTGACTCAAGGTTATCCTAGAAGGTAACCCACTTGCGACTGACCGCCAGGATAAGATCTATCCTTCATCCAACGGGCGGAAAACAGCCATCACAACTATCCAAATCCCAACCAAAAGATTGCCTCAACCACTGTGCAACGGGACGAGAAGAGATAGCCTCAGGGCCACCTACTTTTTCCCAATCCGGGAATGGCACCTGTTCACCATCTGATTCTTAGATCGTGATGGATAGCCCAATAGAGGTCCCGTAATCATTTACTGCACCGTCTCTCAGGAAGAAAACGACAAGGCCATAATACTCTCACTTCTTCGACAACTGAGAGTAGGGGGCAACTGTTGGGATACCCTGGTTCAGCTACGAACCAGGCTCCGGTTCGACTTATCGAAGCCTCGGTTCTCCGGACTACGGACTAAGCGAAGGCCAACCGCAAGCAACTCAAGGCTTCACACCGAACTACAACATCCGAAGGCCAGTCCTTCGGGTAGCCCTTCGGTCCCAGCCAAAGTCTGAACTACTCATCGACTTTCGAAGACACGAACTTCGGTCCCCGCGGTAGACATGATCTCCGGCCTCGGGGAAATACCAAGCCTTCAGCCCACACAAGGGGAAACCCAAAGCTTGAACCACAATCTGTTCCTAAAAGAAAACTGTAACCAACGGTTACAATCGACACTCATCATGCCATGATCATGGCGCGCAATTCCTACAGCCACGCCTCCGATCTGGCCGGAACCGCTCATTGACAGCCCATGATCGCCAATCATGGAAGAGATTGGCTCCCCATGATCTCCGGAAAAAGAGCGGGCCACAGACCGGAAGCTATCTTTTAAATATGAGTAAGAAGAATGGCTCAAGATGTATGCATGAATAATCTCGCACACATACACTTTCAATCTCCAATAACTCTTTTTCTCTTTCACTCTCGACATCTTCCCCATTCTGTGGCTGGAATCCACCACTAACTTAGGCATCGGAGTGGAGTGTCCTCCACCAGAACAACTCCGGTAAGGAACCTATTTTGCAGGTGAACCAGGGAGCGGTCCTACGATGCAGCGGCTCCGATCGGCCGATCCAGGAACTCCACACCAATAGATGGAAACTTTGGTTTTCTTGCTAGAACATTATCTGTTTGTACTGTAAGCCGTCTTATCCATTTCCTGTAAGTATTTCTATCTTCTTTGCTAGGATATTTCCAACACCACTTTGGAGCCACAAGTTCGACAATATGAAACATCAATTGGAGGTCCAGGTGATACATCCTGAAGGTGAAACAGAGGGATCAACATGGATTGTTATACGGATCCATCCTGCATGCGTTCGGCTAACTTTCCATGCAACCAAAGCACGGCCCTGGGATTTATCAATTATTCACCCCTCAAAAATAAACAAATTACTTGTTAATAAGAATTGGAGATTACTTGGGAACTTTAATTGTTTTAGAAATTAGAAAATATGTGAATTATGCAGCTTTGTAATTTATCCAACAAACCAGGTTTTGTATGTTTTTGTATAGGCTAGCACTTAATCTTTTCCATCATATTCCAACAAAAGAAAAAAAAGAAGAAGAGGAACATGACAAACTTGATTTGGACCAAAATAATCAAATATAATGATGGTAATCCAATATTGTTAAACAACTTTTGGTATCATAGTACCTGTCAACAAATAATGCCTATAAATTAAACCTATTATCGTAATCAAGTGACAAATTACTTACAAAAATCATTAATAGTTTTCTACAGAGAAACGAGGGTCTTTCACATGTGACCATCACTTTCAACGGGCTTTGAATGGTGTAAATGAACACCCTCATCTTTTGCTTTTCTCCAAAAGAAAGAGGTTAGGCCTCCTTCCATTGCGGCATTAAGTACCTTAGAAAGCGATGGATGCATCAATCATCCCCACATGATGCAAACTTTTCTTGGTCGCTTTATTGCTTGTGCACTAAGCTTGAATATAATATCAATATAATGACATTAACAAAAAAGTATTTTAAAGTTGTATTTTATTTTCAAATTGATATACTTATCAAAAGATTTAGAATTAAATATGATTTTGGAAGTAATTAACAATGGGATGATTCTGTTCAATGAAATTATTTTGATAAAATAATTAACCTTAGCAACAACAACTGATAGCCTACAAACAAAATAGTGTAATGCTAGAGGATGCCCATTTTCTTAACATGAAAACTATCTCATGCCACATGGCAGAAAGGGTCAAACGTTGGGTAGTTAAATTCTATATGGGCTTAGAAGAAGTTTCATGTCCGATAGGACATATCCCATAGCATTTTCCAAAGAAATAAATGATGATATGCCAACAAGGTTAATGATCCAAATAGAGGTCAGCAAGCGGGTAAGAGCTAAATTGAATGATGGGGGTCAAAGAGACTTCTAATTTGGCAGTCGAGCCGGTGTCTTGAGTTCGTACTACCTGTCTTGTCAGCATGTATATCAAATCTTATGCATTGGAGATATTTTTAAAGACGTCTTTGACATTACCTTTTATTATAGTAATTACTAACTCAATCCGAAAAATTTATTGAACCATTAACTATGCTATTGATCATAAAAATTGGAACATCCGATTCGGATCGATCAAACTATCAATTAGAAAGGAGACAATGGAGCTGACTATTTCACTATCAACTTGAAGGAAGACTAGTGTAGGAAAGATGAAGTGGACCGCCGAACCGAGTGGCTGCTCCTTTCCAAATCAAGTAGCTATTCCTTCCTAGATCAAGTAGCTACTCCTTCCTAGGTCAAGTAGCTGCAATTTATCGAGTTCGACTGACACGGCATTTTTTACACATATCTACCAACTATCTACTCAGAATCGACTAGTTAGTGAAGTAAACCAAGTCGAGCATGCTCAAGTGCGGGGCCCACTCCCACCTTTTGGCAGTGACCAAGCTGATAACCTATTCGGGATTCACGATGCTTGAGTAGGTGACGACCCATCCGATTATAGCTGTTCCAGCACAAATCATGGTGGAAAGATCTTGCCATCCTAACAGAAAGATATTACTAAAGAATATTCCAGGAGATAAAATTCTACCATCTCAGCAGAATTTGTTATGCACGTCAGAGGAGACCACCTCCGTAATGGCATTATACTACATTAACTCATCTCTTCCACTTACATGCTCATTCAGTCACCACTATTACTCACATCTTTGATTATTGTAATACATTTCTCCCATCCATTGACTTGAGTATCGAAGGGTCCTCTAACTGAAATCCCGTTCCAAGGACTGTTCTTACATGTTTCCATCCGAGAGCTACTAGGTACAGCACATAATTCCATCTGCCAAAGATCGGAGCACTCTCGACCACCGCCAGAGTCTAGTGGAGGGTAATTTGACGGCAACAGAATGGCGCACTAGGTAGGAAGGCAGCAAGCAAGTATCAAGTTCTTGGAGTTTGGAGCCATGGTGGTCATCCATGCACAAGATGCTTCCACCAGTCGCATCGGAAATCTCTCATGCCATGACAAATGGCATAGCTAAGAGGTGGAGTCTTTTGCTCCACCGCTGGTGACCTAGCCAAACCTACTTGCTATCCTAACACAGTAGGTCTTGATGCTAGTCACGGTGGTGTAGGAGCTGCAATAGTAGAAATGGGCATTGGCCATGTAGCAACTGTCAAAGATTCTAGCCATTCCCACTATTGCCACTTGTCCCAACAATTGATCTTCTTGGGGAAGATCTTCTAACTAACAGGCTTCTCATCAGCCGCAATCTCCTTCACCTTGCCGAGCTAGCCATCAGACCCCTCAGGGAAGGCCCTATCACTATCAAATCAGTTATCAATCGCGGTCTCCTACATCATACCAAGCCGGTCCCTCATGAGAGGAGTGTCAATCAGGGAAAGTGCCAAAGTGGGAGAAGCATCCCTGATCTTTGTTTGAGTCATCGCTCAAGTGCTCCAAAAAGGGATTTATTGATGAAGCTATTTAATGACTAGCCGAGCAATGCCTCAACAATTACAATCGCAAGTTGAGCAACATCAACCACTGACTTGCTGATCTTCAAGGCAGAAGTTAGGAACCGACAGGTTTCGACACCCGTCCTCTCATCCACCAAATCATGGAAGAACAGATTCCTAGTCTATTCAAAATATCCCAGCTAGATCTGTATAATGGCACCATCGATCAGTTGGATCACTTGGAGAGCTACAAGGCTCTCATGCAAATTTAAGGTGCTACCAATACCCTACTCTGCATCACCTTCCTAGCTACTCTTTGCAAGATGGCTAGAGCATAGTATTGCAGACTCGATTGGAGGAGAATTAACTGCTTCAAGCAGCTGGAGAGGTAATTTATGATTTTCTTTGATATTAGTTGGAAGATATTGCATAAAGCTAATAGTCTCTTCTCCATGTGCCAGCAAGATGAAAAATCTTTGAAGGATTATATGATCTAATTCAAGATGACCATGCTAGAAGTCTACAATCTTGACAAGTCTATGACCATGCTGGCCATGAAGAGATGACTCTGCACATCCCACTCACATACTTGCTAGATAAGACTCATTCAAAGTCTTATTTAGAGATGTTGGCCCACGTGCAGAAATATATTTATACGGATGAAGAGCTCTCACTCGATGAGAGATTGACAAGAAGCCAAAAAACAAGTATGCCCGAGGAGAGCCAAGCAAAGCCCAAGTTGAAAAGCTCGACTTGTCCTGTCAACAAAGTTGTCAAAGAATTTTGCCGATAAACCTGGTAACTACAATCCACTCCTTGCTTCCAAAGCTAAAATTTTAATGAAGATAGAAGGTGAGTAATACTTACAAAGGCCTCGTCTAATGAAGCCCTCGGCCATCAGCAATAAAAGTAAATATTGCCAATTCCATCGGGACTATGGCTACGATACCATGCAGTCCCATAAACTAAAGAGAGAGATTGAAAAACTTATTTCGCATAGCTATCTCAAGAAGTATGTTCACGGAGGAGTCTGACCCGATGCCCAGAACCCTGGCCAACAGCTGACTCAGGTCAAGATCGAAAACCGGTCGATAAAGGGATAAATCGGCATGATCTCCTGAAAGTAAAGCGCTCTACAAAGAGGTCGAGAGAGAAGGGGGGAAAATGTAATCCCTTTTTCTAAAAAGGACCTAGTCGGGATTCACAACCCTAACAATGCTGCTGTCATCATATCCATGACAATAGAAAACATAATGTAAAAAGAATTTTAGTTGATAGTAAAAACTTAGTCGATGTTTTGTTTTACGATACTTTTGCTTAGATGAACTTGTCAATGAACTATTTGAAATTGATTTTTATACTTTAGTCGGCTTCACTAGGGACTCGATCGGGATCAAAGAAGAAATCACCCTTCTAGTTATAGCAGGAATTCCACTCCAACAAAGCGCTATCTTCATGACATTAACAATAGTCTGCGTGTCCTCAGCATGCAATGTCATCCTCGGATGACTAGGGTTAAACCAGCTAGATACTGTCATTTCAACCAAATATCTTCTAGTCCACTTTCTAATAAAGGATAGAGTCGGTAAGATGCATAGAGATTAACAACAAGCCTGATAGTATTTCCTGATGGCATCCAAAATATAAAAGGCTACTGACTACTAAACAATTGGACTAGAGAAAGCTAGAGAAAAGAGGTGAACCGGTCAAACAGCTACTCTCCTTCCCCCTGAGGGATGCCTCGATGAAGTCTATCCAAGTCAGGGCTCTTCTGTTCGAGAAGGAAAAGGAACTAACTACTAGACTTTCTATAGATCAACTTTGATATTTTTTCTTAGTCAATATCAGACATGGCAGGGATCCCTTTAGAAGTGATCACCTACAAATTAAATATCGATCCGAAGTACAAGTTGGTCCAGCAGAAGAAGAGGAATTTTGTCCTTAAGAGATAAAAAGTCATTGATGAAGAAGTCGATAAACTCCTTAGTACATGATTCATCCAAAAAGTCCACTATCCCCAACTAGTTAGCAAACATCATCAAGGTCAAGAAAGCTAGTAGGGAGTAAAAAATCTGCATCGACTATACTACCTTAACAAGGTATGCCTGAAGGATAGCTTTTTATTATTGAAAATTGATCAACTGATCGATGCAATATCTGGACAAAGATACTTAGCTTCATGGATACCTTCTTGGGCTACAACCAGATCAAGATAACTCCCAAGGATAAGAAGAATACTGCCTTCATAACCAACAAAGATATTTATTATTATAAAGTAATACCTTTTAGTTTGAAAAATATAAGAGCCACCTATCAACGATTGATCAATAAGATCTTCAAGAACTAGATTGGTCAAAATATGGAGGTATACATCAATGATATGCTTATTAAGAGCTTCGAAGAAGCTGATCACATCAAAGACTTAAAAAAGCCTTCAACACCCTTCATCGAGATCAGATGAAGTTGAATCTTGGAGGTACAAGTAGAGTTTCTTAGATTCATGGTCACCAAGCAGGGTATCGACGTGAATCCAAAAAAATTCAGGCAATTTTTGACATATGGCATCCAACCTCTAAGAAGGAAGTATAATAACTGACTGGGTGAGTTGCAATACTTACTCGATTCATCTTACGATCAGTTGAGTACTGCTTGCTTTTTTTTAAGGTCCTACACCAAATGCACAACTTTATCAGGATGGAGGAATGTCGACATGCTTTTGAGAAGCTAAAAAAGTTTCTCATATCTCCATCCTTACTTTCTAAGCCCGAAGTCAGAGAGAAACTCTACTTGTACCTTGCCGCATCTTCGGAGGTAGTTAGCTCTGTGCTTGTTCAGGTGGATGATAAAGGAGTCCAACAATCCATCTATTATACCAGCCAAGTGCTTTATGCACCAATCATCTCTATGCAACATCTCAGACTATATTTCTAAGCTCATTCGATAGTCGTCCTAACTGACTAACCACTCAAGGCCATCTTGCATTTGCCCGACACCTCTGGGAGAATGGCCAAATGGGTGGTTAAACTTAATGAATTTTGACTTCTCCTATTATCCAAGATCATCTTTAAAGACTTAAGTCCTGTCCAACTTCCTTATTAAGTGCACGTGGTAGAATGACAAGCTTGAGAAACTACTTGTTGAAGAACCTGACCTAGGGATGACTTGGATCCTTCATGTAGATGGTGCTTCGAACTCTCAAGAAAGTAGAATTGGACTTATCTTGACAAACTCGAAAGGAGTGGTCGTGACTTCTTATTTAAAACAACCACCAACTAGTCTAAGTACAAAGCCTTGCCAGCTGGATAGAAGCTGGTTAAAAAACTTGGGATAAAGTATCTAACGGTCTTCACCAACTCCCAACTCATGGCTGATTAAGTCACTGGAGAGTACGAGGCTCGGGACTCTACAATGGCCGAGTACCTAGACAGGATGTGGACCTTCATGCTAGAACTCAAATACTTTGGCATATCTCATATTTCTTGATGCAAAAATGTCTGAGCGGACATACTTTTCGGCTTGCAACCTTAGTAGACAACTATATCAGGTGGACATACATTGGGTACTTAAAAGCTCCCAGTCCAATAAGTTGCCCACAAGTTGAGTTGGATAGATCAATTCATAAAGTACCTAACCAAAGGCATCCTACTCAATGATCTCTCAGAGGCAGGGTTGCTAAAATGGAAAGCTTCTCGGTCTGTGCTACTAGACAATAGCTTTACAAGAAGTCCTTCTCATTCTCCTTGCTCAAGTACTTAAAACCCACTAAAGCCGACTACATACTTCAGGAGATCCATGAAAGCATCTATGGGAACCATTAGAGGGCAGGTCTTTAGTCTATAAAGCCTTAAGGAAAGGATACTACTAGCTCACCATGTGAGAAGATGCCATGGAGCTTGTCGAGAAGTACGACCGATGCCAATGATACACCAACATCCAGCGGTAGCAGGCAACATGGTCGACCCAGCTCTCTTCTTCCTGGCCATTCATCCAGTAGGAGATGGACATACTTGTCCCATTTTTTCCAATAATGGGTCAATGAAAGTTCTTAATTATCGTCATCGACTACTTCACCAAATAGATTGAGGCAGAACCCTTGGTGAATATTACCGAGAGAAATGTAAAAAGTTTCTTCTTAAAATCTAATATCTATCAATTCAGACTTTCCAATACCATTATCACTAACAACGACTAATAGTTTGACAATTGGGCATTCAAGGAATTTTGCATCGAGCTCTACATCTAACATCAATTTATATCTGTCATACACTCTTAGTCAAATGGGGAAGCAGAAGTGACAAATCAAACAATTTTACAATAGCTCAGAACCAGGCTGGATGAAGTCAAGGGCATGTGGGCTGAGGAGCTATCTAGTATACCACGGGCATACCATTCCACTTCTCAAACATCGACCAATAAGACATCTTTCAGCTTGACCTTCGGTACCAAAGCAGTGATCCCGGTCGAGATCAGATTCTTGACTATATATGGATTAAACACTTCGACGAGTCAAGCAACTCAAGCCAATTAAGAACCAACCTTGACCTGCTAGAGATGACTCGAGATCAAGCCCATCTTCAAATGGCAACATACCGATAACAAGTCACTCATTACTACAACTCTCATGTAAGGCCAAGAACTTTTTATCTAGGAGATCTTGTACTACATCATGCAGAAGTCATAAGACCAACTAAGTAAGGCAAGCTATCTTTAAATTGGAAAGGACCTTACCGAGTAGTAGAAGCCCTTCACCAAGGAGCATACCAGATCGAAGATCTCAATGAAACTTCAATCCTTCTGACTTGGAATACCAAGAATTTTTGAATGTATTATCAATGATGTATTCATTTTCATTTGGTAATATAAAGAAATATTTTTTCTGGTAAAGTTCATGAGACTCATCTTGATTAACTAATACTCGATCTATTAGCCCCAAGCCCTCTGATCGACTGATAACCGGTTGCAATAAAAATGGATATGTTTTCATACCACCATCTCCTATCTAACCGGCTAACACCTGGTCATAGTAAAGATGGTAGTGTTTCCACATCTCCGTCTCCAACCAACTAGCAACTAGTCATAGTAAAGATGGATATATTTTCATACCACCATCTTCTATCTAGCTGACTAATAACCAGTCACAATAAAGATAGATATATTTTCACACCACCATCTCTTATCTGACTGACTAATACCTGGTCACAGTAAAAGTGGTAGCATTTTCACACCTCCATTTCTAGTCAACTAGCAACCAATTGCATTAATGATGGATATATTTTTACACCGCCATCTCCTATCCAGCTAATTAATAACCGATCAAAGTAAAGATGGGCACATTTCCACGCTACCATCTTCTATCCAATTGACTAAAAATCGGTCATAATAAAGATGAATGCATTTTTACACTACCATCTCCTATCCAGTCGACTAATACTCGATCGCATAAAGGTGGTAGCATTTTCACACCTCCATTTTTGGTCAACTAGCAACAGGTCATGGTAAAGATAGGCACATTTCCATATCACCATCTCTTATTATGACTAATACCCAATCATAGTAAAGAAGCTAAGTTTTCACACCTCCATCTTTGATCATTTAACAATCGATCACAGTGAAGATGATAGCATTCTCAACCTCCTATCTTATTCGGGTTTCATCACATTCGGGTTCCATCCCATCTTATTCAGGTTTCATTCTATTTGGGTTCCATCCCATTCTATTCATGTTTCATCCTATTTGGATTCCATCCCACATCCATTTGGATTCCATCCAATCCTATTCAGGTTTTATCCCATTCGAGTTTTCATCTCATCTTATTCAAATTCCACTCAGTAACCAATTTTCTATAATCTGGTTCCAAATGCCTACCCAACTAAGGTACTTAACCAAGCCTAGAAGCTACCCTATTCGACCAGAGCTACACTGACTAGGCTACTTATTAAAATTCAACCATTAAGTCCTTGGACTTCTTGTACTCTTTTATTTCCTGAGTACCAGTGGAAGTCGCTTGCACCTCTACAGCTTAAGCCTTGGCCTTGGAAACCTGGGCCCTTTCCTCGATCACCCAAGCTGTGACTTCGGTCTCCTTGAGTTTGAAGTTGGCCATATCAACTCGAGACTCCATGATCATCGCCTTCAAGATGGCATCGACTAGCCTTGTCTCCAACTCGATGGCATAATCCTGTCCCTTGGCAATCTCCTCATCCTTTTCTATTATTCGGGCTTCTAGTTCTTGAATAGTATTCTTGAAGGCCTATAGCTCCTCCTTAAGTTTGGCCTCTCAGGCCTCACTCACCTTCTTCAAGCCAGCCATGGCCCTAACTTGTGCTTTGGCAGTCTCTCTCTAATCACTGAGGGAGTTTCTCAGCTTGGTGGACTCAACATATGCTGCCTTGATGATAAAAACATCGTAGACAAACTGCAAGAAAAAGAAAAGCTATAAGTCAACCACTTGAGATTCAAAGTAATCAATAAAGCAAAAGTTGAAAACACTTATCTCGAATAGTTGAGGAAAGAAGTCGCAAAAATCTCATCCACCGATCGAGACCTTTTCTTTTCTTGATCTTGGGGTAAGAGAATCATGTTGACCAGCAGCTCAGCTAATCTCTTATTGCTAAAGACAAAGGTAGTTGACCTCACCTTGGCCCCATCTTAAGGTACTCCTCATCATCATGAGGAGTCTTGTTAGACCCCGAGGGGTCCGATTGGGTTGAGGGGCTCGGATACCTTGGCTTCGCCACAAAGGTTGGCTCTAGAGCTGGAGCCAGAGAAGTTGGCAACCAAGTCAGAGCTAAAGAAGGAGCTAGAGTAGTAGGAGGTGATAGTGGCGAGACCACTATCACTCGTTTGTAATGGCAACAGGAACTTCTCTTGGAAGAGATGATGGAGCCTCTCGGTCAGGGCACGAAAGCTCATGCCATAGCTGATGGGCCCCCTAAGGATGGACCCATCCTGTAAGGATGGTCCAATTAGACCTTTCTGGACCCCTCTCAACTGCTGCCCTCTTCCTGTCGATGCTCTTCAGCATATCCAAAGATACCTTCATGTCTGCAAAGAAGCCGAGTAGCAGACTTAATCAATTCCAAATAAACAAAAGAAGGAAAACTCAACAAAACTCATCCAAGGTATTCACCGAGCTGAGCCCGGTATCATACAAATTTTGCTATGAGAGTAGATCCCACTGCCAAGGAACCATCATATTAAGTAGTCGGTAGTAATCTTCTTCATCGATGAAATTGAGCACGAAGTTCTTATTCGGGGATGGGTCTAGATTGTCCCAAACCTAGTTCACCTCCAAGGAGCATCGTAGGAAACAAAAAAAAATAGGTCTTCTAACTATAAATGGAAGAGAGCATACCAAAAAAGATAGCCTGACCTTGATGAGGGCCGATAAATCACCAACCATTCTCAATCGGGTGCTGCTTCAGGATAAAAAATGCTTAGAACAGAAAAACTCCGGCCTTGGTCCCGAAAAAGTGACATAAGATAACAAAAGTACAGATGATTTGGAAATAGTTCAGGACTAGCCAAGTAGGAATAAGTCGGTAGAAGTCAAGAAAATTATGGATGAAGGGATGGAAAGGATATCAGCAACCTGCACAAATGAACTTCTCATACAAGGTGATCTCACCCACCAAACCTGATGTTACTCTATCATCCGGCTTGGGAACGAAGACTTGAAACTGACTCAGAAACATATATTGTTTCCAAAATTGGAAGACATCCATCTCAATCATCATCGAGACTATACTTACTGGACCCGTGGAGATAGGAGCTCTCGAACCAGTCGATCAACTAGATCAGAGCACCATCCTTAGGGAGGTTCCAACCTCTCTGAGGTTGGAAGAAGCAGCTTCTTCCCAGGAAGATTCTCAAGAACCTTAAAGCCTATAAATGTGACTTACCAAATGGCTTTCACCTTCGGACAAAGTCATGTCAATAAAGAAAAGAAAGAGGGATAGATATCAAGCAAAAGAAAAGACTCAAATAGCAAGTAAAAGCTGCCAAGTATGGCTTTACTGGAAAACCCTAAAAGAGACATAAAGGAAGATAGAAGTGAGGAAGGAAAGCGAAGAAGAGAAGAACAGAGGGACGAGATGAAGGCCAACTTGCTAAGAAGGGATCTCTTGGGAGCAAATTTGGGTTTGGGGCTCTCTCTCTTTCTCTACAACTTTGCAAAGAAGTATCCCTACAATAATGGCAGGGAACCCCTTAGTCCAATGCTAGGATCTAGACCTCAATTTGGTCGAAGTTTTCAGATTCGGACACGTGGACCATTCTTAATTAGGAAATACCACACCACCTCGAAATAGCTTCCTACCAATTAACTTTTGATGCTAGAATCTGTATAAATAATTTAAAGTCCGTATCTCCTAGCCCATATGGCAGTGCCCAACTGACCAATGAGGATCATGCAAACCGCCATCCATTTGGAAAGTTATTATATAGTCTCCTAGAGCACTATGCCAATGATCTGTCCTTCATGATCGAGGGACAAGATATCTGGCACTGGTTTTTGAAAGGGACCAAAATTGCTCAAATCACGAGAAGAGTTGTCCAACTACCAAGCCTGAAAAACCAACTACTTTTACTATCCATAAACGATAAGGCTTGAAACTACTTGGCAACATTCTAGACTCGAGAATGGGAGGCATCAATTATAACAATTGCTGACTCGGCCTCGAGGACTTATCGGACCATCAACTATGCTACCAGTCATGAAAGACTGGGACATCTGACTTAGGTCAATCAAACTACCAACTAGAAATGAGATAATGGAGCCAACTACTTCACCGCCAACCAGGATGAAGACTAGTATGAAAAAGATGAAGATGGCCGCTAGACCAAGTGGCTGCTCCTTTCTAGATTGAGTAGCCGCTTCTTTCTAAGTTGAATAGTTGCAACCTATCAAGTTTGACTGACACGGCATTCTTCATGTGCATTAACGACTACATTCTTGGGGCTGACTAGTTATTTGAGTAAACTAAGTCGAGCATGCTCGGGTGCGGAGCCAATCCCCTTCTTTTAGCAATGACCAAGTTGATTACCTACTTGGGATCCACGATGCTCATGTAGGTGACGACCCATCCGATCACAGCTATTCTAGTATATATCATGGTAGACAAGATCCCAGCAGAACCTGAAAGATATGCTAACGAAAAATATTCTAGAGAACAAGATCTTGCCATCTCAACAAAATTTATTATGCATGTCAGAGGATGCCACTTCCATAACGGTATTTGGTTACCCAACATAGCCCTATAAAATAGTAAGAGGGGACCCCGACAAAGTATATTATACTATAATAAATTAACTTTACCGCTCATATGCTCATTCAAGCATCACCATCGCTCATGGTTTTGACTGCTATAGCCTATTTCTCTCACCCACTAACTTGAACATCGAAGGATCTCTACTAGAAACCTTAATCCAAGGATTGCTCTTGCAGGTTTCTATTTGAGAGCCACCAGAAGCAACATCTAGTTTTGTTCGAGGAAGACCAAAGCACCCTCGATCACCCCAAAGTCCAGTGAAGGGCAATCTGATGGCAACATCTCTAAAGTTGCAAGCCACTGCCTCAAAGATTTTTTTATCTGCAATAACAATTTTCCTCATCTTTTACAAATATCATGCGTTATCTATAAAACATGAAATGATGATGAATAGGTTGGTGACGTAGTGCCTCTTATTTATGGATTTTCTGGATAATTAGCCAAGAGAACGATAGAGCGGTCTCTTGATTCTTTGTATTCTCTTGGTTTTACAAGGGTTTGGGCCAGCCCTAGGCTATTTATTAGATATGGCAAATTATAACCACCTTCACTACCATAATTTCTTATAGCATATATAAGATTTGTGTCTATTTTTTATTTTATTTTATTTTATTTGGATCAAGTAGGATAATAATATATCATTGACATCATGGAATCTTGTGCATCCCTAGATGGCTGCAATCAAAAAGTGGATAGCCATCAAATTATACGCACCATGGGTCATATCATGCATGCTCGTGGATTACTTTATTTGATGGCATTCCATCTCTCGACAAGGGCCATCCATTGCTATATAGCCCTTTGCAATGCTGCATGTACATTACAGAGGATCCGTTCTCCAAGTGGGATATGCTAATCATGCATGGACCTTACAACTTTAAGCCAAACCTAACCTCCCATTTGAATAGGTTGATGAATCGATGTGATTGGACCAAAAATGATGCTTAAAGCACTTGATCCTAGATCCTAGAGATGCACGAACCTATGCCCTCTCTCTATTATATCAAATTAACAAGCTTTGGTGTTTGTTATCCGTCATTTTCTTGTACCCGCATAAGTTGGCCTATTTGCACCATGATGCAAGTAATAGCATCCATGCTTTTTACATAAAAGCTATATATGCTTTATGTTGGGATGTGGCTTCCATTATCGTGTAAGGAAACTGACTCATGTCCTAAGGAAAATAGGGGCAGTTTATTCACTCTTTTCCGGTCTATAAATAGGTCTCGGGTGCCATCTTTTTTTTTTTTTTTTTTTTTTTTTTTTTTTTTTTTTTTTTTTAAAGGAGAGGGGGATAAATTCCGGTATAGATACCTCCACAGGCCTCAACCCCACCAGGCTATATTCGATTCGAACCGTAATTTTTTTGCATGCTCTCTCTACCGCCGGTGAGTGCGTCAGCTTGACACCACTAAGACATTAAAGTAATGCGTTATCTTACCATCTCGATCCCATGCTTCAGGAAATACATGGATTTAATCGAGTCATCCATTGGGATCATGCCTCGAATCTATGACCGGTGGAAGGTGAGTTTAAGCCTCCACCAACCGGGCTACCACCTTAGCGATGGTCTGGGATGTCCTTGAGAGCGGCGTGGAAAACTGTGAGCATGGGTGGAGAGAAAAGAAATGAAAAGAAAAAAAAAACCAAAAAAATTATACTTAAAGTTTTACCCATGGGCCTTTCTGTGCATTGATCTTCCTTGTATTTTCTTTTTTTTAAGAAAAAAGGAATAGCGGAGGTTAAACCCAGTATAGCTACCCGTAGGCCTTCATCCCATTAGGTAATTTTCAATTCAAGGTGCTTAGATTTTTGCCGCCACCAAAGATGAGTACGTCAATCTGATACCACTAAAACGCCGGCCGGTAGAACGGGAAAACAAAAAAAGAGAACCCTGGCCTCTCAATCACATCAACCATCGCATGTCCCAAAAAATAATTCTATGATTTAATTAAATCACCCACGGGATCCCATCTCAAACTTACGATTTGTTGATAGTAAGATAAAATCTCTACTATACGAGCTACCGTCTTAGCAGTTTCTTGTATTTTCTTTAAATTGATTTTTCGATGAACCACGTTAAATTTTTTTATACGGTACTACCTTTATTTTTATTTTTTATTCAATTATTTTTTGTGCTGTGATCTTTAGACAACCAGTGCTTTTCATTGGGCATTTGTACGGTAAATAAATAAAGAATTAGTTTGACCGGTATTTAATTATTATCACTTTCTTAATTGATGGTACGTTAACAAAAAATTTTTATTAACCAAAACTATAACTCCCGGTCCCTATATATTAGGTACCTTTTGACAAGTGATAAATTTAAAAAATGTTGAAAATACCCCTAAACATGTATTCCTCTATGAAACATTCCCAATTATTATGTGTTTTTTTAGGTACTATAATATTGCCTAAACCCTCTTCTTGAAATCGATGATTCTGCATGAAAATCTTTTCCGTTTTGGCATTCCTTAATCCCATTTACCTTGGAACAGAGAATGAAAAAGACGATTCCATGAAAATCATTTTCTTTTTGGCCTTTACAAATCCTATTTGACTTAGAATACTCTGATATATTTTCAAATTTTTCTTTACAAATATTCAAGTTTTTATAGATTTCTTTCTTCCCATGCTTTCATTTTTCTTTTTTCCTCACCTTCAGTTAGGTGTTCTTCTTGCTTCATAACAAACACCAGTTTCTTCTCCATTTGACTTCTCCAAGCCATCAATATATTTTTCTTCTTCATTCTTATCTCATTGATAAGTTATTCACCACCTATTATTTGGATTTAAACAACCTCATATATCTTTATGAAGGATTTTATATAGCGTTCTAATAGTCATGGATTTTAAAGATATTGCAAATCTTATTTTCATGACTATGTATAGTTATGGTGGCGAGAGCCATATTATTTCAATTTTACATGACTCGACCCTTAGTTACATTTTCAATGAAATAGTGGCGAAATGGAAACATCTATCCTCTACAATAATGGATGTCAAATTCTACATTTCTAACACTTCGGGAATACTTATGAAGCTCATGGTAAATAAGGATGTTAGGAATATGTATAATATATATCTCAAGTTAAAGGTCGTGATAATTGAAATGATTATATCTTATCCTATATCGCTGACTGGATCTCCCAATGTGATAATTAATGTGAGATAATATGTAATTTTTATTTTATTTTAATATTTTAATTTTTAATTAGTCATTTTGTGTATTTGTATCTTGTTGCCACCTAGATCGTCGTGGCCTGTAGCTTCGACGTGGTGCGGAAGTACGGACTTCCCACCTGGAGACCTTCAACATCAGCCGGTCTTGCAAAAAAGAAAAAAGACTCGGACCGGGGATCCCGGTGGGAGTACTCCGATGATCAAGTCAGTGGATGATCAAGGAGAACAGATATCCTCTTTGGAGGAGCCCGAAACGGTCTCCACATTCAGAGGATATTGAAAAGAAAGAGTAGAAGTTAGAGCAGTGGGAGTTTGCGGGGGAGTCTTCAAATGGTCCTCCTGTCCTTCGCTTGGCTCCTCTCTATATGCTCGTATGTGTGCTTACCTTTGATGGAGGCCCTTTTGGACTTTTTATAGAAGCATCTTTCATCTGGCAAGGCTTAGAGCCCCGTTCTGATTTTCTCTTGGTGCGGCTCCTATGGACGGAGCACAGGTTTGTCCCTGTCTCCTCTAGAAGGAAGGAGACCATATTCGAAATCCTCGAAGGAAGCTTCTACCATGCAGACAGAGTACTGCAAAGTACACGTTCTCACCATGATGAGTGCGAGTGGCATGCCACGAGACCTGACACCCTGACAGGGCACTTCCTCTTACAGGCGTCATGCTGCCATACCTGGGGACCTGGCGTAGCATGAGCCTGGTGGGAGATACCGCAGGGTTTGAGGCTCCTGGTAAACATTTCTCTTCCGGGCGGTGCAGGTAGTGGATTGCAAGGTGTGACATCCCGGGTGATGTGCCTTTCCAAAGGAGGAGCTGACAGCGTACTGTAGGGCATGGTGCTTTGACGGAGCATCACTCCACAGGGGAGGCAGGTGGCATGCCCCTAGCAGAGCACTCCTTCGTAGGAGGTGCAGGTGGCATGCCCCTAGCATAGCACTCCTTCGCAGGAGGTGCAGGCGGCATGCCCCTAGCAGAGCACTCCTCCGTAGGAGGTGCAAGCGGCGTGGCCTAGCGGGGTATCCCTCCGCAGGAGATGCTGCTTCTCTAAGTGACACGGGGGCTCAGACTGGGACTGTGACACCACCTACTGGGGTCGCTATCCTAACTGCTCCTAAGTTGCCCGACGGGGACCAGATCCACCGTCCTTTTTTGGGTTTGACTTTAGGCAGGAAGGTTGACTTTGACCAAGAGCTCGACCTCGAAAGGGAGCTCGACCTCGGCAAGAAGCTCGACCTTGGCAGGGAGCTTGATTTCGGTAGGGAGCTCGACTTTGGCAAGGAGCTTGACCTCAGATGGAAGCTCAACCTCGGCAGGGAGCTCGATCTCGGTAAGGAGCTCGACCTCGACAGGGAGCCCAACCTTGGACGGGAGCTCGACCTTGGATGGAAGCTCGACCTCGACAAGGAGCTTGACCTCTGCAAGGAGCTCAATCTCGACAGAGAGCTCGACCTCGGCACTTATCTAGTGGCAGCATCCAGGTGGCTCTTTCTGCCAACTGGATCAGATGCGGGCTCCACGTTAGCTATTATGCCACATCACATATTATTGTATCATAAATATATTAATTATAATGTTTGCAAAATTAAAAAAATAATTACTAATATAATGAAAGAACAATCTTTTTATATTGCAGGGATAATGGCATATCTCAGAATATTGAACATAGATGTTGTTACAAAAATGGTCATATAGTTAATTCATCTCACTTTTCATCATTTGTAGTTCAAATAATTTCATTACAATTGTCGAAGAAAGAAGAGGTGTAATTGAAGATGAATCAAGATAAAGAAATATGTTGGATACTTGGAAAAACTCTATATAAGGTACAAGTCAAGATTTCAAAGATATTGAAACCCTTCATGCTATAATTGATAAGTTCTGCATTGCAAATGACAGGAATTTCGTATTTGTCAAGAATGATCATCAGCATGTGACCATCAAATATACATGTAACGGATGTGAATGGTGCATTCATGCTTCTCGTCTTGGGATTCAAGATAAAATTATAATTAAAACCATGAACACCTGTCATACATATAAAGTAGGGTTGCAAAATCGGCTCATCCTAAGGCTTCGAAGCATTATGTTTCAAATATTATCAAGAAAAAAGTTTGAGATGTCTCTATTAGGCTAATTGATATAGTAAAAGATATTTTGTTGCCTAGAAAGTAACCCAAGAGGGGGGTGAATTGGAACTCTAAAAATTATTTGATGAAATGCAAGAGTGTATGATCCAATTCAACAATTAAACTAAGTACTATAAATGCAAATGAATTGCTCTTAAGTAAATATGCAGCGAAAATACAAAGCAATAAAAGTAAGAGCAAGTAGAGGAGACAAGCAATCACAAACACAAAAAGTATAGTGGTTTGGTGCTATCCAATGCACCTACATCCACTTTCCAAGATTTTATTGGAAATTCATTATAATCACAATCGATTACAGCCGATTAGTTTTCCGGGCTCACTAATCAAAACCCGACTTGTTTTCATAAGGCTCACAAGTCAAAACCTTGCTTGGTTTTACGGGCTAACCAAGAACCTAAATGGTTTTGAGGCTCACCACCAACCTCCCTTGATTTTATGGGCTAACTAAGAACCTAATTGGTTTTCAAAGGCTCGCCAATAACCTCCCTTGGTTTTGCAATAGGCTAACCAAGAACCATTACAACACATAAGATTTTGAAGTAAAGAGACAATAAAAGCTTTCTAATAATAAGCAGGTATCTCTTTGAAACTCGTTGTTATGATGCTTTTAACTTGATGAAGCCTCTTTGATTGCTCAAGAATGATTGATCTTTAATGCTCTTGAAGGCTCTTAAATGCTTGAAGGCTTCTTCTTGCTTGAAAGTAGTTGAACTCAATGAATAGAAGTGAATGCTCTCTTTTCTTCTCTCTTGGTTATTTCTTTTTTATTCTCTTAATAATTATTCATTTTGATTTGATTTGGATCATATAAATATCTTTCCAAGGTCTCAAATCTAGTTTCTAGCGGTTAGACATGAAAAACTAGCCATTGGGAGCCAAGAGCGACGAGTTTTGTGTTTGAAAAACTAGTCGTTACTGTTCCCAGAACTCCATGTGTCGACACTTCAGGTCGACACTTAAACTTTTTGAGTCGACACCTAGTTCAAATATCTTCAATGGAGCTTTCTGGAAATCTTAGATGTGTCGACACTTCTTCAGGTGAGTCGACACTTGGCATCCATGTATCGATACTTCACCAAATCTTTAACTTCAACAAGTTATGTGACCAAAAAATCTCAGGCAATGAGATGATCCATGTGTCGACACTTTGAGTCGACACTTCAAGTCCATATGTTAACACTTCAGCCATGCCATCTGAATCTTTCTTTGCATACCGGCTTGAGTCGACACTTCACTATCATGTATCGATACTTTGAGTCGACTTCACTGATATCTTCACATAAATAGCTGAACTTGTGTTGAATCAAGTCTATGATGAACTCAAGTATCCATTCAAGCAATCTTCAACTGTTCAAGTCTTCTTTGAGCAGATCTTTTATCTAAACTTTGACTTCTTCAATCAAATAACATTCATCAAATTGATGAGCACCTTTTTCTATAAAAACACACTTCAAAGAAATCATTAGTACTCAACTTATACTTAAGCACTTTGCTTATCATCAAAATCAATAACGGAGTCAACAATCTCCCCCTTTTTGATGATGATAAAACTTTTAAGTATAAATTGCATAAAAAGCTTTCAAAAGAACTTTTCAAAATGTGAAGAGCTAATTGTAATAGGTGTATCAGAGCAATTGCAATATTGAAAGGATGTATCAGAGCAAGAGTATTATAATGGCTAAGAGTATCAAAGCTTGGAATATATAAGATATAAATTCATGTATCGTGATACTCTAAAAGAAAACATGCTTAGGAGAGACAAATTTAGCAATAGACTAGACTCCCCCTGCAAAGATGATTCGTAAAATTGTAAACATCTTTTTAAACATCTAAAGAAAAGATTTGATATGAAATTCAATTCAAAATAGATTTTCAATACAAAAAAGGTATTGCTCCCTCTTAATGAATTTTGTAAAGAATTATCAATTTAAACTCAAAGAATTCTCAAAAGAGTTTTTAAACATGAATTTCTAAGCACATTTATACTATTACTCTTATTACTCCTCCGCACATTTATACTTTAGTCTTATTACTCCCCCTTTTTGTTATCATTAAAAAGAAAGGAAGAGAATAAGCATGTTATTTATGATAAAATATTGAATTACAACATAAAGATTCATTTAACCATTCATTCATAAACAAAGACAATGAAGTGCTGAAGGAAATTAATGTATTTCATTCATAACATGAAGTACAACATAAGATTTCATTCCAGGTTAGAATTTTGTACATAAAGAGAACATTAAAACGTACAAAAAAGCAAACTAACTAAACATAAAAAACAGTCCTAATCCTGATCCTCTAAAGATCTAATCTCTATCGGTCCTGTATCAGTGAAAGCACGGACTCGGGGCCACATCGATCTGAGATCACGAAGACGGGTCCTGGTCGGTCATGAAGGAGTACGATGATCACGTCTTCTGCATCGAGCATATGTCCTACCTTTAGCTGAAGCAGAAGAGGTGGAGGCAATGTCATCAGCAGGAATAGAGCAGATCGGAGCGACAGTCTCTACAACTGTCAGATGTGGTGTATGATCAAATGATGGACCGGAATCAAGATAATGAAAGCCAGGTGTGTAAAAACCTAGCTCTCGAATAAGAGAGGATGTATGAACTATAGGTGTATCAACTACAGGTGAATCAAGAATCAGTGTATCAGCTGAAGAAATGATAAGCGTATCAGCTGAAGAATAATAGGTGTATCTGTAATCGGTGAATCAACAGTAGGAGTATCAATGATGGGGGTATCAATGATAGGTGAATCAATAATAGGTGAAAGAATAGGTATAGCAGTATGATCATCAGATCTAGATGGTGGAGAGGACAAAACAGGAGTCTGAATGGGTGAACTGGAAGGATCTCGAATGGGACTCCTAGGCAAGTCTGCTGCTACCTCTGGCACTGGCTCTGATATCAAGTCTGGAAAATCGAAACCATCAGAGTCAGTCTCCTCATCATCATCATTACTATCATCCATCACTGGTGCTGGGGTAGGTGGAGCTATAGCAAAAACTGGAACATTCTAAGAAGAGGATCTGGACAGTGTAGATAAAATAGCGAAGATGCCATCACTCAATCCTCTGTGGCTGTCTCTCGTCTCATAATAAAGCTGTCAAGTCCTGTCTAATAATCAAGATATCTGTCTCTATGAGACTGACTCTATTCATCAAACTCTCTGAAACTCCTAGAGCATCTGATTGAGCTGGCTGAGGCTGAGATGTAGGCTCTGACTGAGAAGCAGACTTTGGCTGCGCTGCTGGCTCAGGCTGACTCTCTAGAAGAGGTGCCTCTGTAGGTCCTGCCTCGCCAGAAAGTATACGCTCCTCCTCTGCAGCATCATCATCTCTGTCATCAGCCTGACCAGATACTCTGCGTCTTCACTGGCCTCTAAATAGCTGATATCCCATCCGACGTAATGACCTGATGTCATAGACATCAGTATGTAGAAGCATCCGGAAGGGCTCATCCTCAAAAGTCATACCATACTCTCTAAACAGCAGTGTCAACCCCATCCCGTAGGGTAAGCAGAGTCTTTGACTCATCGAAGTCTCCGTCATCTGATGTATCATGAGTACCGGAAGGCAGACGGGTGTGTGCTGACCAATGAGACCATCACGAGCAACTCTCTCTCAATGATGTAATCAAAATGGCCGGTCTTCGACAAAAAAATTTGGGCGACAATATGATGCAGAAGTCTCATCTCAGCAGACAAACAGGGTGCAGGCACAGTGGCTCCCTCAAGCAAAATATCTGACTCAAATATGCACTGGAGTCTACTCACTCTGTCAATCAGACTATCAACTACTCACTCTCATCTCAGCAGACAAACACATGAAGGTGTCGATAAATAAAGGTGTCGACACAACGACTTAAAAACCAAAAAAAAAGAAAATGATAGGCAGATCAAAATCACTGGAAATTCAATGAAATTAAAGATAATTGAATATGATTGATGTCAAATTTGATCTTTCATTGGTCAAATAGAGGAAAAAATTCTTAATCAAAAGGATTAATGATCCCGAGTTCTCTTCTAATCATACTGAACCGATCTTTTTAGAGAGGCTTAGTTTAAATATCATCTAATTGCAATTCAATACAAATAAATCCAAGCACAACATCATTATTTTTAACATGATCTCTAATAAAATGATGCATAATTTCAATGTGTTTATTTCTAGAATGTTGAACAGGGTTTTTAGTCAAGCAAATAGCACTGGTATTATCATATTTTATAGGTGTACTAGTTAGTTTGATTCCAAAATCTTCAAGTTGTTGCTTAATCCACAAGATTTGAGCACAACAACTTCCTGCTGCAATATACTCAGCTTCAGCTGTGGATAGTGCAACTGAAGTTTGTTTCTTGCTAAACTAGGAGATTAAGTTAACTCCAAGAAATTGGTAGGTTATACTAGTACTTTTTCTATCTAATTTACATCCAGCAAAATCAGCATCATAATATCCAATTAATTCAACAGATGAATCTCTAAAATACCATAAGCCAATATCAATTATACCAGATAGATATCTAATAATGCACTTAACAGCCAACAGATGTGATTCTTTAGGTTCAGATTGATATCTAGCACACATGCATACACTGAACATTATATATGGTATACTAGCAGTTAAGTATAATAAAGAGCCAATCATATCTCTTTATAATTTTTGATCTACTGATTTACAATGCTCATCCTTATCAAGTTTACAAGAGGGGCTCATAGGTGTACCTATTGACTAGTAGTCTTCATCCCAAACTTCTTTATGATTTCTCTTGTATACTTAGCTTGGTTGATGAAGATTCCATCTTTTGTTTGCTTGATTTGGAGTCCGAGAAAGAAATTGAGTTCTCCTATCATGCTCATTTTGAACTCACCCTGCATTAGCTTAGCAAACTCTTGACAAAGAATTTCATTAGTAGCACTGAAAATAATATTATTAACATAAATTTGTACTACTAATAAATCATCACTTTTCTTCTTTAGAAATAAAGTTTTATCAACATGGCCTCAAGAGAATTCATTTTCAATCAAAAATTTGCTGAGTCTTTCATACCATGCTCGAGGTACTTGCTTTAAACCATAAAGTATCTTCTACAATATAAAAACAAATCAAGATATGCGTGATTTTCAAATCCAGGTGGTTGTTCAACAAAAACTTCTTTTGTTATAAAATCATTTAGAAAAGCATTTTTAACATCCATTTGAAAGAGTTTGAAATTCATATAACAAGCAAATACTAATAGTAGTCTAATTGCCTCAAGTCTAGCAACAGGAGCAAAAATTTTATCAAAATCAATTTCTTCTTCCTGATTGTAGCCTTTGGCAACTAGCCTAGCTTTATTTCTAACAATAATTCCATTTTCATCTAACTTATTCCTAAACACCCATTTAGTGCCAATAATAGAAACATTAGATGATCTTTCTATTAATGTCCAGACATTATTTCTATCAAACTGAATTAATTCATCTTGCATAGCATTTATTCAGTTAGGATCTTTTTCAGCATCTTCAAAATATTTAGGCTCTACTTGAAAAACAAAAGCTATATAATCATATTCATTTCTAATTGAAGCTCGAGTTCTTATCCCTTTAGATAGATCACCTAGGATTAATTCCTTAGGATGTTCATGAGCCTACCTCCACTCCTTAGGTAGATCTTGGTGCTTTGGAGTGTCTTCACATTTTTCATCTTTATCTTGATTTTCTTCGCTTTGCTAAGAGGGTTGATCATTCAATGTCAACTTTTGAAGCTTATCAGCACCTGCACATACATCAAAAGTATCTTCTTTTCTGGAGGATTTGTTAATAGATTCTTCAAAAACAACATATACAGACTCCTCTACAACTAGGGTTCTTTTATTAAAAACCTTGTATGCCTTGCTTGATGTAGAGTATCCTAGAAAAATACCTTCATCAGACTTGGCATCAAATTTTCCAAGATTGTCTTTCCCATTATTTAAGATAAAACATTGACAACCAAAAACTCAAAAATATTTTAAAGTTGGTTTTCTTTGTTTCCAAAGTTCATAAGAAGTTTTCTTCAAAATAGGGTAGATTAAAACTCGATTCAAAATTAACATACAGTATTAATAGCTTCAGTCCAAAAATATCTTGGCAAATCATTTTTACAAAGCATAGTGCATGCCATTTTTTATAAAGTATAATTTTTTCTTTCTACTATCCCATTTTGCTGAGATATCCTAGGTACAGAAAAATTATGTTCTATACCTTTTTCACTACAAAAACTTTTGAAATCCTGATTTTCAAATTCAGAATCATGATCACAACGTATGCAAATAACTGAAACACCTTTTTCATTTGAAACTTTTCAGTAAAATTTCATAAATGCAGAAAATGATTCATCTTTATGTGCTAAAAAGAAAATCTAAGTAAATCTTGAAAAATCATCCACTATAACCAATCCATATCTCTTACCTCCTAGACTTGATGTTCTAGTTGATCCAAAGAGATCCATATGAATTAGTTCTAGTGGCCTACTGGTAGTAACAAAACCTTTAAGCTTGAAAGAAGTTTTAACTTGTTTTCCAAATTGACATGCTTGGCAAACTCTATCTTTTTCAAAACTAAGTTTCGGTAAATCTCTTACTAAATTTTTTTTGCAAAGTTTTGAAAGTAAATATATACTAGCATGACCTAGTCTTCTATGCCAAAGCCAACTAGCCTCATCTTTAGTAGAATTTATTGTAACTAGGCATTCTCCATTAGGCAAAGATAGATCATCTAAATCTACCAAATAAATATTACCATGCCTTTTTTTAATAAATTGTACTCCATTTTTATCCGGACTAGCAATTATACAATAAGAAGATTTTAAAATGACTTGAAAATCTTTATCGTAAAATTGACTAATATTTAAAAGATTATGCTTTAAACCTTCAACTAAGAGTACATTGATAATACAAGTTGAAGGAGTAATGTGAATCTTACCAATACCAATGATTTTTCCTTTACCATTATCCCCGAAGGTCATACTCCCTCCATTCATTGCTTCAAGAGAGGTGAATTGCTTCACATCTTCCGTCATATGCCTTGAGCTACTACGATCAACATACCAAAATCTTTTGTTCTTCTTGGTTGCAAGACATACCTGTAATACAAATCAACCTTTGTTTTTAGGTACCCAAGCCAACTTGGGTCCTTTAGGGTTAGCACTTAAATTGGTTCCTTTTGGAACCCAAACTTTTTCTTGAATATTATTTTTTCTCATATTACATTGAAAAGATTTGTGACATTGTTTCTTACATGAAAAACATATTATGCTAAATGATGCAGGTACAAAAAAGTTTTTGAAATACTTTTATTATTTTGGGGGTCTATAACCTAATCCTGCTTTGTTAAAAACTGCTCTTTGACAATTTAAAAGAAGGTTTAATTTTTCTTAGCTATAGGTAAACTTTTCAATAAAATGTTTTATTTTGTCAAGCTCATTTTTGTAATTTTTATTTTCTAATTCTAAACCCTTGTTTTTCTTCAAAAGATCATCATTTGAAATGATAGTTTTGGATCTTTTTAAAACTTCATTTTTCATTATTAGAACATTATTTTTCTTTTCTAAAACATCTAGTTTAGTTTTCAAATCACTAACTTTATTTAATAAAGAATTATTTTCATGTGAAAAACTATTTGCATGCTTTTTTAATTTTCTATTTTCAGATAAAATTAATTTGTAATCATGCATTAGTTCATTAAAAGCATTTCTTAATTCATCAAAAGTAAAATATATTTCTGTATTGGAATTTACCTCTTCTTGCTCTTGATGTGCCATGAGATATAGGTTTGCAATTTCAGCTTGTTCTTCTTTTGAACTGGAGTCCTCACTATCACTCCAGGTAGCCATCATTGCCTTCTTCCTTAGCTTTTTTCTTGACTTCTTTAGGAGAGGGCAGTCGAATTTATAGTATCCCGGCTTCTTATACTCGGAGCATATAGGTATCTCCTTCTCCTTTTCCTTTTCTTTTCTTTCTCTTTCTCTTTTCCCTTCTCTTTGGTTGATTGGAACTTCTTCTTGTAAGAGAACTTTCTTCTCTTCATGAACCTTCTAAATTTTCTTGCAAGAAGTGCTTCTTCACTTTCATCTTCTTTTTCTTCTTCGGATTCATCAATTAAGGATTCTTCTTGAACAGTAGACTTGAATGCAATCCCCTTTTTCTTCTTATCCATATCCATAGATTTTTGCTTCAAATTCAGCTCAAAGTCATGAGCAATCCTACCAGCTGCTCCAATGGTAGCTTGTCAACATCTTTAGCTTCTTGGATGGCGGTCACCTTCGGATCCCATGATGTTGGAAGTGACCTGAGAATTTTGTTGACAAGATCAGTATTAGACATTATTTTTCTTAAACTTCTCATTCCATTTATAATATTTGTAAATCTAGTGTACATATCAGTGATAGATTCATTAAGTTCCATTCGGAATATTTCATATATGTGCATTAGCATGTTTACTTTAGTATTTTTCACTTGATCAGTACCCTCATGGATAACTTTAAGTGTGTCCCATATTTCCTTGACGGATGTGCAAGTAGATATCCTATTGAATTTACTAGGATCTAATGTACAATAGAGAAGGTTCATTGCTTTCGCATTGATCTCAGATTGTTTAATATCATTTTCATCCCAATCCTCTTCGAGCTTTGGGATGGAAACATCATTAACCACAATCGAAGGAATATGTGGACCTTTATCAACTACATTCCATAAGTTATAATCAATAGAATGCATGTATATTCTCATTCTAGTTTTTCAATAAGTATAATTTGATTCATTGAAAAATGGAGGTCTATTTGAAGCTTGTCCCTCAACTACACTAGTACCAATAGGGGCTGCCATAGATCTTTACTCAAGACGGTTAGACCTATAAACTGAGAACAGGGCTCAGATACCACATGTTGCCCAGTAAGCAACCCAAGAAGGAAAGTGAATTGGATCTCTAAAAATTATTTGATGAAATGCAAGAGTGTGTGATCCAATTCAACAATTAAACTAAGTACTATGAATGCAAATAAATTGCTCTTAAGTAAATGTGCAGCGAAAATATAAAGCAATAAAAGTAAGAGCAAGTAGAGGAGACAAGCAATCACAAACATAAAGAAGTATAGTAGTTCGGTGCTATCCAATGCACCTACATCCACTTTCCAAGATCCCCTTGGAAATCACTATAATCTCAACCGATTACAGTCAATTAGTTTTCTGAGCTCACTAATCAAAACCCAACTTTTTTTCACAAGGCTCACAAGTCAAAACCTTACTTGGTTTTACGGGCTAACCAAGAACCTAAATGGTTTTAAGGCTCACCACCAACCTCCCTTGGTTTTGTGGGCTAACCAAGAACCTAATTGGTTTTCAAAGGCTCACTAATAACCTTCCTTGGTTTTGCAATAGGCTAACCAAGAACCCTTACAACAAATAAGGTTTTGAAGTAAAGAGACAATAAAAGTTTTCTAATAAAAAATGGGTATCTCTTTGAAGCTCGTTGTTGTGATGCTTTCAACTTGATGAAGCCTCTTTGATTGCTCAAGAATGATTGATCTTTAATGCTCATGAAGGCTCTTGAATGCTTGAAGGCTTCTTCTTGCTTGAAAGTAGTTGAACTCAATGAATAGGAGTGAATGCTCTCTTTTCTTCTCTCTTAATTATTTCTTTTTCATTCCCTTAATAATTATTCATTTTGATTTGATTTGGATCATATAAATATATTTTCAAGGCCTCAAATTTAGTTTCTAGCCGTTAAACACAAAAAACTAGCCGTTGGAAGCCAAGAGGGATGAGTTCTGCATTTGAAAAATTAGATGTTACTGTTCCTAGAACTCCATGTATCGACACTTCAGGTTGATACTTGAACTTCTTGAGTCGACACCTAGTTCAAATATCTTCAACGGAGCTTTCTGGAAATCTCAAATGTATCAACACTTCTTCAGGTGAGTCGACACTTTGAGTCGACACTTGGCATCCATGTGTCGACACTTCACCAGATCTTTAACTTCAGCAAGTTCTGTGACCAAAAAATCTCAGGCGATGAGCTGATTCATGTGTCGACACTTTGAATCGACACTTCAAGTCCATGTGTTGACACTTCAGCAGTGCCATCTGAAACTTTCTTTGCGTACCGGCTTGAGTCGACACTTCACTGTCATGTATTGATACTTGGTATCATGTGCTGACATTTTGAGTCGACACTTCACTGAGATCTTCACATAAATAGCTGAACTTGTGCTGATTCAAGTCTGTGTCGAACTCAAGTATCCATTCAAGCAATTTTTAACTATTCAAGTCTTCTTTGAGAAAATATTTCATCTAAACTTTGACTTCTTCACTCAAATAACATTCGTCAAATTGATGAGCATCTTTTTCTATAAAAACATATTTCAAAGAAATCATTAGTACTCAACTTATACGTAAGCATTTTGCTTATCATCAAAATCAATAACGGAGTCAACATATTTATCTTGAATATGGCACGAAATTTCCATATCATCATGGCATAGAAAAGAGATTACTATAAAAGATCTCTATGATCAGAGGTTGGTTTCTTATAAATGGATATGACGGCATTGCAATGCCATTCTTGCAACCTATCCCGATAGCATAGCGGAGTATAAAATCATTGAAGATTGATTTAGACATCTATTCATTTCATTTAAAGCCTCAATCAATGGTTTCATTAAAGGTTATGGATTTATAATATCATGGATGTAACATTTGTTAAGCATAAAGATAGAGGAGTTTTATTTTGTACTACAGATAAAGAAGCGAATGATAATATATTTCTCATAGCATATGCTGTTGTTAATATAAAAAATAATGATAATTGAGACTGGCTTTGCTAAAGTTTAAAAGGAGCCTTAGAGTCTTGCATTGACTATCATAGACTTTAGACATCAGGGACTTATAAAAGTAGTACCAAAGTACTTTACTAGTAGCTATAACTCATATTGCATAGTCATATTAAAGATAATTTCAAAAATCAAGTATGCATTATATTTTTCTAAATTTTTAAGTTAATCTTTAAAATATATTGCTTGATTAAGTTCCTCTTAGTCACATACGTGATCTTTTCATTGTTATACATACAAATGCTTGTCCATTATCATACAACTAAAAGAAAGAGATTAGTTGATTTATTAAATATTGCTGCCTATATCTCAAATATGAACATTTTTCAAAAACTAATCAGTAAACTTATTGTAAACTCTGGGCCTGGGCTGAAGTCGGCAGACCCAGCCGACTTCAACCCAGACCGAGAAAAAAAAATAAAAAAAGAGGAGGCGGGATCGGGGAAGAGACGGAACAGGGGAGGGGACTTCGCCGGATTTTCGTCGGAGGACTCGGAGGGAGGAGTCGTGAGAGGTGAGGGAGGAGGTCAGTGAAGGACCCATAAGTTTGGGACGCGATGGTAGGGTTTTTGAACGGTGAGGGAACGCTTCAAATTTTTTAAAATCCCTCATCGCCACCTCTCGAGTCACCTCCACGCTCCTGCCCTCTCTCCGACGAGCGACCGGGGATTCCAGACGCCGCCGGTAAGTTCTTTCCAATTAATCTATATTTTTTAAAGAATTTTGATGTGTTTTTTTGTTATTTTTCGGTTTCATTGGGATCGTCCGCCGTCGTCGTCGCCGTCGCCATCGTCGCCATCGTCGCCGCCTGCGCTTGGTCTGGGAGGGCCCTGCGACAACCACGGTGTGGTTGCCGGCAGGTGGGGGGTTAGATGCCGGATCGGCCGAAGAAGAAAACGAGGAGGGGTGGTTCGGGAGAAAGAAAGAAAGAAAGAAAAGAAAAGAAAAAAAAAAGTTCTGTACGGCCAGAAAAAAAAAATAAAAATAAAATATATATAAATATATGATAGGAGGAGAGAGAAAGATGAGCGAGAAGGAGGAGAGAGAAAGAGGAGAGAGAAGGAGGAGAGAGGAAGAGGAGAGAGAATGAGGAGAGAGGAGGAGAGAGAAAGAGGAGAGAGAAGGAAGAGAGAGAAAATCAAGGATTTTTTTCAAGATTCGTGAAAAATTGAGAATTTAGTTTTAAAATTATTTATTCATGTAGAGAATCAGTCACCTGAGCGGGGAGGCGTCGCACCAATTTCGGGTACAAAGTAGTTCAGGTGTGGATAGTTAGTTTTGAGAGGTATTTAAAATTATTTATTCATGTAGAGAATCAGTCACCTGAGCAGGGAGGCGTCGCGCCAATTTCGGGTACAAAGTAGTTCAGGTGTGGATAGTTAGTTTTGAGAGGTAAGGACTTCTAAACTTGATCACCCGTAATATATTTTAATTGACCTGATTTGATCCGAGCATATATTAAATATTTTTCATACATGGTAATTTTCGGATAACATGATTTGATTTCCGGGTTACGGAACGAGTTTGTTGATATTTTGATTACATTTGCCAAGTGATCTTGAAATGTGTTTGATCGTGATATCGATCGTTGAAAAGTGACATGATCTGACTATGTGAGAAGAAATGATAAAGTGTTAAGTGAACTGGTGTTTGGACTAGCCATGCCACGGCGGTACCATGGTTTCTCAGTGTACCCATCACAGGCTGGAGTGTGACAATTTGTGTGCCCGTCACAGGCTGGAGTGTGACAATAGTGTGCCCGTCACAGGCTGGAGTATGATAATAGTGTACCCATCATAGGCTGGAGTGTGACAACAGTGTGCCCGTCACAGGCTGGAGTGTGACAATAGTGTGCCAGTCACAGACTGGAGTGTGACCGTAGCTAGTCCAGAACCCTAAAGATAATGGTTAAATAATTGAAAATTTTAAAAGAAAAAAAAAGTAAAAATTCCAAAGTTTTTGGTTAAATATGAAATCTAAATTGTTGATTTCGTCATATGTTATGCTAATGTTTTACTGTTTTCATATACATGTAAATTATTATTGGTGATCATTTGGAACCCTTACTGGGCTATGTAGCTCACTCCCTATCATTTGTTTTCTTTCAGAGAACCAGGATACTTAAAGAAGCTCTGGGCTGGGTGTGAGACGGAGCTTCTTAATTGTTGAGCTTGTTAGTTAGTTAGTTTCGGTTACTGATGTTGTGATTCAGAAGACCATTTAATGACATCGATTTAAATACTGAATTGTACATTTGTTATTGGATTGTTTATATAATATTAATCTAACTCGGATATGTTTGAATTGTTGTGTACCTAGGCCTTGCATAATCTCTAGGATAAAACCTAGGATTTGTGCGGTCGATCACGTAGCCAGGTTGGTTCTAGGATTCGGGGCGTGACAGAGTGGTATCAGAGCAAACCAGGTTGGTTCTAGGATCTTAAGATATAAGCTCAACGAGAGAGAGAGTGGGTTGATCCATATGTGGGGTAGATATTATGTCATGATTGTTTTGACCATCTGAGTATTAGTTTTATACTAACAACATTGGTGTAGGTTTTCCATGGCGCGTGGTAGTGGACGTGGACGTGTTAGGAGGCCCACAAGATTTGCGGATGGAGCAAATGCTTGGGATCCTATTGAGCAGCATGAGAATGCTAGAGCCTTATCTGATAATGAGGAACGTCCACAGGACCCAATACCGAATCTGGTGGACAACACTGGTAATGAAGAGCATCACCATGAGCCAGTGCCCAATCTTTTGGATAACACCCCGGAGACTGGAACTGCTGAAACAGGAACACCGGGTGGATCTGGAGTTCAGCCTGGGGACCAGATGGGTCTTCCTCAGCTATTACAAATTTTAGTGCAGCAGCAAGCTACTGCAAGAGCTGATACACTAAGATTTATGGAAGCCCAACAGCAACAGCAGCAATTTATGCAACAGTTATTATTACAACGACAACAGCCTGAAGTTAGAATTTCTCAAGAACGGCCAATTACACTAATAGATTTCAAGAAGTATGCGCCGCCGGTATTCAAGGGGACTTCTGATCCCATGGAGGCAGAGGGATGGCTTAAAGCTGTTGAGAAAGTTTTCCAAGCCTTGCAGTGTCCAGAAGAGAAGAAAGTTACATTCGCTACCTTTTTATTGCAAGATGAGGCAGCTGCTTGGTGGGAATTGGAGCTTGGAAAACAAGGACCAAATGATACACCTTTTACCTGGACAGATTTTAGAAAGGTTTTCTATGAGAGATATTTTTCTCAAAGTGTTCGAGTACAAAAATTTCGAGAATTTGATCGCTTGGAGCAAGGTACTTTAACTGTTTCTCAGTATGCCTCAAAGTTTGAGGAATTGTCGAGATATGCTCCATCACTCTTAGCTGATAAAGGAATCCGGGCCAGGAAATTTGAAAATGGACTTAGAAGTCGGATCCAGCATCAAGTGATTGCTTTTGAGCTACCAACTTATAAAGAGGTTGTTAATAAAGCATTAATTATAGAAAGGGGTTTGGATGTGGCTCAAGCTGAAAGAGAAAAAGCATTAAAGAAGAGATCTGGAACAAGAGGGAATTAAGGCCAATTCTATAAAGGTACCAATGCAAAAACAAGGAAGCTTGACAATGTTATTTCAGATGACAAGACTCCACCAAAGAATGATGTCAAGTGCTTTAAGTGTGGTGGTTCCCATTATAAGCGGGATTGTACTTGGCCAGATGAATGGAAGTGCCATAACTGTGGTAAACCGGGACATAAGGTAGTTGTGTGTCCCTCTGGTCAGGGGTCACAGCACCAATTACCTCGTGGAAAACAACAACTTGAAGGATAACAGAAATCAGTAACTCAGGGACGGGTTTATTCACTCACCCAACAGGATGCTAATGCATCAAATTCTGTAGTAACAGGTATGATCAAATTATTTTCCAATAATGTTTATGTTCTTTTTGATACTGGCTCTACACACTCTTTCGTATCTATTAGATTGGTTAGGGAGAATAATGAGTTAACCCCGACATCTTTAGAATTTGAACTCTGTATTTCCACTCCTAGTGGGGATGTTTTTGTGGTTAATCAAATCTGCAAGAAATGTAGATTGAATATCGAAGGTAGAACAATGGAAGCCGATTTGATAGTCATGGATATGAAAGATTTCGATATAATCCTTGGAATGGATTGGCTGACAGCAAACCATGCTTCCATTAACTGTTTTGAGAAAATTGTGAAATTTCAAATTCCTGATCAGTCAGAGTTCTGTTTTAAGGGTAACAAGTTAACCCTTATGAGGAGGGTAATTTCGGCTTTTATTACCAAGCGACTTCTCAGACAAGGTTGTGAAGGATTTCTGGCAACAGTGATAGATACTCAACAGCATGAGCTTAAGCTGGAAGACATACCCGTTGTGAAAGAATTTTCGGAGGTCTTTCCCGATGATATGCCAGGATTACCTCCTGATAGAGAGATTGAGTTCTCTATCGATCTTATACCAGGTACAGGTGTCATCTCCAAAGCTCCTTATAGAATGGCTCCGGCAGAATTAAAAGAACTTAAGGAGAAATTGCAAGAACTGTTGGATAAAGGATTTATCAGACCTAGCGTGTCTCCCTGGGGTGCTCCAGTCTTATTTGTAAAGAAGAAAGATGGAAGTTTTCGGCATTGCATTGATTATCGAGAATTGAACAAAGTGACTATAAGGAACAAATATCCTTTACCAAGGATTGATGATCTATTTGATCAATTACAGGGAGCACAGGTATTCTCAAAAATTGATCTTCGTTCTGGTTATCATCAATTGAAGATAAAGATAGAGGATGTACCAAAGACAGCTTTTAGAACCAGATATGGACACTATGAATTTTTGGTTCTACCTTTTGGTCTGACAAATGCACCTGCAGTTTTCATGGATCTCATGAACCAAGTGTTTAGACCATATCTAGATCAATTTGTAGTAGTATTTATTGATGATATACTGATATATTCAAAAAGTCTACAGGCACATGAGGAGCACTTAAAGATAGTATTACAAATACTCAAAGAGGAGAAATTATTTGCCAAGCTAAAAAAATGTGACTTTTGGTTGGACAAAATTTCTTTCCTTGGCCATGTTATTTCTAAGGATGGTATTCCTATGGATCCAAAGAAAGTGGAAGCAGTGGTAGAGTGGGAGAGACCCACTAATGTGTCTGAAGTTCGTAGTTTCCTGGGAATGGCAGGATATTATCGAAGGTTTGTTGAGGGATTTTCTCTTATCGCTATATCCTTAACTCGCCTGACCCAGAAACGAACAAAATTTGAATGGACAGATGATTGTGAGCAGAGTTTTCAAGAATTGAAGAAACGGTTAATCACTGCCCCAGTATTGACTGTTCCTGCGGAGATAGGGGAGTTTTGCATATATAGTGATGCATTCCGAAAGGGTCTTGGTTGTGTGCTAATGCAAAATGGAAAGGTGATAGCCTATGTTTTTAGACAGCTAAAATCATATGAGTCAAATTATCCCACTCTTGACTTGGAGTTAGCAGCCGTAGTTTTTGCTTTAAAGATATGGAGACATTACCTGTATGGTAGTCGTTGTGAAATCTTTACAGATCATAAAAGTTTAAAATATATATTTACTTAGAAAGAATTGAACTTGAGACAGAGAAGATGGTTAGAACTATTAAAGGATTATGATCTGACTATCAACTACCATCCAAGAAAGGCAAATGTTGTAGCTGATGCCCTGAGTAGAAAAACCCCGAGTAAGTTGGCAACTTTAATTACTAATCAAAAGTACATCATAATGGATCTGGAAAGATCAGAGATCGAGGTACGAATTCATAATTCTGGGATGCAATTAGCAAATATTATAGTACAACCTATCCTGATTAACAAAATTAAATCAGCTCAGAAGGAAGATTTAGAGCTTCAGAAAATTAGAGAGACAGTTGAGTCTGGTGTGCAATCTAAATTTACTATATATGAAGATGGTACCTTGAGATTTGGTAACATATTAAGTGTTCCTAAACTTCCAGAATTAAAGAATGAAATAATGGAAGAAGTACATAGTACAGTATATACGATGCTTCCAGGTAGTACAAAAATGTATCGAGATCTACGTGAAAACTTTTGGTGGTCTGGTATGAAGAAAGATATAGCTCAGTATGTGGCTAAATGTTTGGTGTGTCAACAGGTAAAAGCTGAACATCAAAGACCTGCTGGACCATTGCAGTCTCTTGCGATTCCTCAGTGGAAATGGGAGCACATTACCATGGATTTTGTGACAGGTTTACCTAAAACCCCTAAGGGAAATAATGCGATATGGGTGATTGTGGATCGACTAACGAAGTCAGCTCATTTCTTATATTTTCGTATCGGACTCTCTCTGAAAAAATTAGCAAACTTGTACATAGAACAAATTGTGAGACTACATGGGATTCCAATTTCTATAGTATCGGATCGAGACAGTAGGTTTGTTTCACAATTTTGGAAGAGTCTTCATAAAGCATTGGGGACCAAATTAAGTTTTAGTACAGTTTTTCATCCCCAAACCGATGGACAGTCTGAGTGAACCATCCAGATTCTGGAAGACATGTTGAGAGCTTGTGTTATGGACTTGGGTGGTGCTTGGGACTGTCATCTATCGTTAATAGAATTTGCCTACAATAATAGTTATCAAGCCAGTATTCAAATGGCGCCTTTTGAGGCTTTATATGGTAGAAAGTGTAGATTTCCTATCTGCTGGGATGATGTAGAAGAAAGAAAATTGTTGGGTCCAGAAATAGTGCAATAAATAGTGGAGAAGGTACAAATGATCAGAGAACGTTTGCGTACTGCTCAGAGCCGACAGAAAAGTTATGCTGATAAGAGACGAAGAGAGCTGGAATTCAATGTTGGTGATCATGTCTTTTTGAAAGTGTCTCCCACAAAGGGTGTGATGAGATTTGGTGTACAAGGAAAGTTGAGCCCGAGATTTATGGGACCATTTGAGATTTTGGATAAGGTTGGTGAGGTGGCCTACCGATTAGCTCTGCCACCAGTTATATCTGGAGTGCACAACGTGTTTCATGTATCTATGTTACGAAAATACACTCCTGATCCTAATCATGCAATAGATTATGTGCCTTTGCAACTTCGAGAGGATTTGACCTATGAGGAGGTGCCTTTACGAATTGTCGACAGTAAGGAACAAGAATTGAGACACCGAATCATACCCTATGTGAAGGTGCAATGGAGCAATCACAGTGAAAGAGAAGCTACATGGGAACTTGAAGCAGAGATGCAAACAAAATATCCACAGCTTTTCGAAATACCAGGTACGTAAATTTCGAGGACGAAATTTATTTTAACGGGGGAAGAATGTAAACTCTGGGCCTGGGTTGAAGTCGGCAGACCCAGCCGACTTCAACCCAGACCGAGAAAAAAAAAATAAAAAAAGAGGAGGCGGGATCGTGGAAGAGACGGAACAGGGGAGGGGACTTCGCCGAATTTTCGCCGGAGGACTCGGAGGGAGGAGTCGTGAGAGGTGAGGGAGGAGGTCGGTGAAGGACCCGTAAGGGTTTGGGACGTGGTGGTAGGGTTTTTGAACGGTGAGGGAACGCTTCAAATTTTTTAAAACCCCTCATCACCGCCTCTCGAGCAACCTCCACGCTCCTGCCCTCTCTCCGACGAGCGACCGGGGATTCCAGACGTCGCCGGTAAGTTCTTTCCAATTAATCTGTATTTTTTTAAGAATTTTGATGTGTTTTTTGTTATTTTTCGGTTTTGTTAGGATCGTCCGCCGTCGTCGTCGTCGCCGCCGCCGCCGTCGTCGCCGCCTGCGCTTGGTCTGGGAGGGCCCTGCGACAACCACGGTGTGGTTGCCGACAGGTGGGGGGGTGAGACGCCGGATCGGCCGAAGAAGAAAACGAGGGGTGGTTTGGGAGAAAGAAAGAAAGAAAAGAAAAGAAAAGGAAAAAAAAAGTTCTGTACGGCCAAAAAAATAATAATAATAATAAAATATATATAAATATATGATAGGAGGAGAGAGAAATATGAGAGAGAAGAAGGAGAGAGAAAGAGGAGAGAGAAGGAGGAGAGAGAAAGAGGAGAGAGAAGGAAGGGAGAGAAGGAAGAGAGAGAAAATCAAGGATTTTTTTTTCAAGATTCGTGAAAAATTGAGAATTTAGTTTTAAAATTATTTATTTATGTAGAGAATCAGTCTCCTGAGCGGGGAGGCGTCGCGCCGATTTCGGGTACAGAGTAGTTCAGGTGTGGATTGTTGGTTTTGAGAGGTAAGGACTTCTAAACTTGATCACCCGTAATATATTTTAATTGACCTGATTTGATCCGAGCATATATTAAATATTTTTCATGCATGGTAATTTTCGGATAACATGATTTGATTTCCGGGTTACGGAACGAGTTTGTTGATATTTTGATTGCATTTGCCAAGTGATCTTGAAATGTGTTTGATCGTGATATCGATCGTTGAAAAGTGACATGATCTGACTATGTGAGAAGAAATGATAAAGTATTAAATGAACTGGTGTTTGGACTAGCCATGCCACGGCGATATCGTGGTTTCTCAGTGTGCCCATCACAGGCTGGAGTGTGACAATTTGTGTGCCCGTCACAGGCTAGAGTGTGACAATAGTGTGCCCGTCACAGGCTGGAGTGTGACAATAGTATGCCAGTCACAGGCTGGAGTGTGACCGTGGCTAGTCCAGAACCTTAAAGATAATGGTTAAATAATTAAAAATTTTAAAATAAAAAAAATGTAAAAATTTCAAAGTTTTTTGTTAAACATGAAATCTGAATTATTGATTTCGTCATATATTATGCTAATGTTTTGTTGTTTTCATATACATGTAAATTATTATTGGTGATCATTTGAAACCTTACTGGGCTATGTAGCTCACTCCCTATCATTTGTTTTCTTTCAGAAAATCAGGATACTTAAAGAAGCTCTGGGCTGGGCGTGAGACGGAGCTTCTTAATTGTTGAGCTTGTTAGTTAGTTAGTTTCGGTTACTGATGTTGTGATTCAGTAGACCATTTAATGACATCGATTTAAATACTGAATTGTACATTTATTATTGGATTGTTTATATAATATTAATCTAACTTGGATATGTTTGAATTGTTGTGTACCTAGGCCTTGCATAATCTCTAGGGTAAAACCTAGGATTTGTGCGGCCGGTCACGTAGCCGATTCCGGTACTGGATTCGGGGCATGACACTTATAGCAAAAGCCCCAGAAATAGGTATTATTAAGCATGCAATGCTAGAGCATTGGGCAAATGCAGTATTTCCATGTTCGCATGGAGATATCATGACATCTAATGTGGCAAAGTATTTCAATAGTTAGATTCTAAAGGCTCAACATCTTTCCATTTATCAAATGGTTAATTATATAAAGCTTCAAATTATATAATTAATGCACAATCGACAAACTTGAGATTACAATATGCAAATCCATCTTTGTCCCGATCTGGAAAAGGTATTGTAGAAAAATGTAGAAGGTCGAAGGTTATTTGTCTTTACATCGAACATCATGATTTATAATGTAAAAAATACAAAATACGCATGTAGGGTTGATCTACAACAATGCATTTGCTCTTATAGTAAATGGTGAATCTTTCAGATGCCATGTAAGTATGCATGTGCATGCATTGAAAAGGCTAGTAAATCTTTGTCTCAATTCACTAACAATTGTTTCATGGCTGACATATATAGAATAGCGTATGCAGAATCTATTAATCCATTCTTGATTTTGAGATGGCCGACAGTGCTTCAAGTGAAATACATATTTTATCTCCTATTACAAAAACTCATCCTGGCAGGCCTAGAAGGAAGAGAAGAGCTTCACAGATAGATTTATTAAAAATTTTGAAATATGGATGATGCAAAAAAGGACAACAAAAAGATTTATAATAATGTTATTGAGCAACTATTTAGCATTTCAATTATGGTTTGAGAAAAGATATTTTGGAAACTTGTATTTGATTATGAAGTTCTAAACATGTAAATATTTATATTATATAGTCATTGATGTGCTTAAAATTAAAATTTTGATATTTTTTTTTATTCTAAATTTTATTTTTTGCATTCCTCAAATGTGAATCAAGCAAGAGTAGCCTAAAAACTATCATATATCTATGATCCTATGCAGTTAACATTTTCCTGCACATAGCTACATGATAATACTGAGCTAAATATGTATACCAAGACCATTATGTTTCATGGTATATTTTACAAAAGAAACTGTTATTGGCATGCTATCATATATCGAGGTGGATCGAAGAAGACCACGTGACGAACTACACTGAAGAGAAGATGGATGGATGGAAAAGTATTTTCACAAAAGATTCGACAATAAGGAGGAAAGTAAGCAAGGATTCTCATAAGAGCTTCAACGTTGGGAAAGAAAGCGAGAACTGTAGGATTTTGTGGTGCTCCCAAGTCTTGAAAAGACTTGGAAGACCATGGCAGGGATGTTCGAGGATCCCTGGTGCTTGGGGGCATGTCCCAAACGGGTCCTAGAGGTATTCCAGGGAATACTCTGAGTCTGAGGTTGAGAGAACATTTGACTCAGTTGGGTCAGGGGGCTTAACCTAGGTTTGAGTGTTTTCTCATGTATGTGACTTAGGAAAAGTTTTTGAGAGATTGTAACATAACTCGGTTCGTGGGTTATGAGGTTTTAGGTCCAAAGGTGTAGTCGGTTCTCTTTTGGTTTAAGAGGGTTGTGCGTGATCTCTCTTTCTCACCGTGAGTAATCAGCGCGAGGGTTACATCACGCGGAAGAAGGGCTTGGACATGGGTGTTCCACGGGCTTGGAGAAGGGAACTGAGTGTGAGGGAGTCCGCAGATTTGGGAGTTTCTTCCTAGATTTCAGAGAGGAGGCTGGTGTCTTGTATCAAGATCTTCTCCGAGGATAATAATACAATCTCTTTTCTCCTAATCTCTTATGTATATTTTCTTCTGCTTCTTTGTAAGGCTGCCATTATCTCGTCAGGATCTCTCTCACGGTGCTTTCGCGGTTAGGCACTGATCTGGGATTCACAATAAGTAGTATCAGTCCCTAGGATTCTCTACAAGAACAATTAGGATTTCACCATAAAGGGAGTTCTTGTGATGCAAATGAAGATTTATCATGGGAATGGAGGTTTACGATGAGAATGAAGGTTTAATCTTGGAAACACTGGTTCTTGTGTAAGAAATGGAAGGATTTGGTTTTCAAGACAACGGTGATAATCTAAGAAATTTTAAAAAAAGTAAAATAATCATTTAAAAAGATCAAAAGTTAAGTTTTGGATGCTCACAAAAGTCAGCAAGATCTAAATACTAACTGGCAGTCGATAACTAGGCGCTAAATTAAAATCCCCTTGGGTCGAGAGTAATTATCCTTACCTAGTGCAAGGCAGTGCTATGCATAATGAGAGTCCTAGAACAATATTGCAAGATAGTGCTACACAAAATGAGAATCCAAGGAGAAAATCCGTTATACTTGGTCTCATACCACATTAAGTTATTTGAAATCTATGTTATCGTTAATCATGGAACATAAACCCTTTGAAAGAACATAGATTTTAAAGAAGAAAATATCAAATATGGTTGCACGTCATGATTGAATGGTAGAATAATTCTTATGGAATACAACAGTTATTTCTTCATATATTATCCCGAGATTGGCTTCGATTGTTGTACAAATCAAGAGTTGCTATAAATTTTATCCATTTTAAGCACTTAGCAATATTCTTTTTTTTTTTTTTTTTGTTTTATTCAATTTATTGAACACATTGCAGTATTCTTGGTAATGACGTTTGTGGATATCTTTAAGGAGCGCAACAATGTCAAACGTAACTACTACTTGGAGAATAGTTATTCCAAAAAAGCCAACCATATCTCCAAGTTTGTTCAGGTAGATTATTAATCTTTTTTTTTTTTTTTTTTTTGTTCTTTCATTTTTTTAAAAATAGAATTCTTGCAGGATGAAAACCTATGGAGAAAACGCAAACATTAAAATGGAAAACAACTGCTCCAAAGTGATCCAAAGGGCCATTCAAAAAGCGTAGCTGCTGTTCCCAGCAACCTATAACCCAACTAGAAGTCAGACCTCTGTGGCGCACAAATACCATATATTTTTAACAGCATTGCCTCCAAGGTCGTCGGCCACCAACTTCAAAAACGGACCTTCCGTTTTATCAAAAAAAAAAAAAAAAAAAAATCAGTCCTCTCTGCAACCTAACGTATTCTTCGTGGACTGGTGCACGTGGGCTTCATTTTTTAAAAAGTACTAAGTGCTGCATGTTGGGATTTATCCTTAGTAAAAATATCACCTAGAATCCCAAGAATAAACATATGGTATCATTGAGAATAACCAAAAATAATAAGCGGAAGTGCACCTGAAGCCATATTTGAAAGCCTATCCTTGTGCCGCGCAGCTAGCCTTTCAGATTCACACGGGTTTCCTAAAGAGTCTTTTAATCTTCTCTAGGATTTTTTTTCGATGATGGGATGTCAGAGAAAAAGAATAACTACGTGTGATCTGGAGACCATAACTGCTTTTATAAAGAAAACATCATTATTATGATTTCTATTTTTTCTCATCATAAAAATAGAAATTATCCTTAAATCTCTACACATTAAAAGGCCCACACCTTATTAGATACATTAAGGTCCCAATTAGCTCAAAACTTAATTGATCGCTTTTAAGTACGCCAAACCTTAAATGACAGCCCACAAAGCATTATTATTTATATATAAGCCCAATATTGGATTAAGGATCCAATAATCTTCCACTTGGGCTATATATATAACCTTATAATCATGCTTTATGAAAATAACCGAATGAGCTCAACTTTGCTGTCCTTATTAAAATATAACTATAACCAATCCGGTCCATCAACCACACCAACATAGGATCAAAGCGGCCTTTATTACAATTATCGTAACTCAACCCATCAATGATCACGTATATCAATGTAATTTAATGACATGGATTATGATGTGGATGTGTAGCATGGAAATTACATGTAATGTGACCTTAACATGTCTATTTCCAACTGGTTCATCCTTAAACCTCAGTGAGATCAAACCAAACAAAATCATAGTGTAATCAAGCCGAAACTTTATTTCTGTAGAAAACTAAAATAGCTAAAAAATGTTTGTATTACAAGAGCATCTAAAATATACAAACTCCCACTAAAACTGAATATCCTCAACTGTCATGACATCCATATGAGCAGTATGCTCATAAAATACCTTGGATGGCACTCTTTTAGTAAGCGGATCCGCAACCATGGAGTTTGTACCTATATACTTAATAGACAACTTTCTACTCTGAATTCTTTCTTTAACAACCAGGAACTTGATATCTATATGCTTTGATTTCGTTGAGCTTCTGTTGTTGTTAGAATATTAAACTGTTGACTTATTGTCACAAAATAACTTGAGTGGCCTTTCAACACCGTCCACTATACGCAGTCCCATGATAAAGTTCTGAAGCCATATTCCATGATTAGATGCCTCATAGCATACTATGAACTCTACTGTCATGATAGAAGAGGCTATAAGCGACTATTTAGCACTCTTCCAGGAGATAGCACCTCCGGTAAGTAGGTAGATATAGCCCGATGTAGATTTTATACTATCTTGGCATCCAGCAAAATCAGAGTCAGTATAACCAATGATCTCAAGCTGATTCGACCTCCGATACATAAGCGTGTAGTCTTTTGTTCTCTGTAAGTTCCGCAAGACCCGTATAGCTGCTTTCCAATGCTCTACTCCTGAATTGCTCAAATATTTGCCCAACATCCCAGTGATGTACGCAATATCTAGATGCGTACATTAGACTCCCTACTACTGATGCATAAGGAATCTTCCACATTTTTTCTTTCTCTAAGTTATTCTTAGGATACTGATTTATACTAAACTTGTCTTCTTTAGCCACAAGGATATCTCCTGGTTTGCAATTTTGCATACCATATCTTTTTAGAACCTTCTCGATATAGCTCTTTTGTGATAATCCTAGAATACCCCAAGTGCGATTCCGATATATCTGTTGCCTAATACAAAAGAGGCATCACCAAGATCTTTCATCTCAAGATTTTTAGCTCGAAATCTTTTGGTTTCAGGCATTAAGCCTATATCACTGCTGGCAAGCAAAATATCATCGACATATAAAACCAGAAAAATATATTTACTCCCATAAAACTTATGGTATATACAATCATCAACCAAATTCATCTAAAAACCGAACGAGATGATCACCTGACGAAATTTGAAATACCATTGTCGAGATGCATGTTTGAGTCCATAGATGAATTTCTTAAGTTTGCAAACCATGTTCTTTGGATCTCCCAATACAAAGTTTTCTGGTTGTACCATATAGATTGTCTCATCAATATCACCATTGAGAAATGTTGTCGTCACATCCATCTGGTGTAACTCAAGATTGAAATGCATCACCAATGCCATTATAATCCTAAAAGAGTCTTTTGAAGAAACCGGAGAGAAAGTCTCTTTATAATTGATGCCTTCTTTCTGTGTAAAGCCCTTTGCGACAAGATGAGCCTTGTACCTCTCCACATTGCCTTTCGAATCCCTTTTAGTTTTAAATATCCATTTACAACCAATGGGTTTCATATTTTCTGGCAATGAGATAAGATTCCATACGTCATTGTCTTTCATAGACTTTATCTCCTCATTCATGGCATCAATCCACTTTTAAGAGTCAGAACTTTCTATGGCTTGACGAAAGTTGATTAGATCATCTTCCATCACTCTAATGTATACCTCATGTTCTTGGAGAAATACGATGTAATCATCTGGCACTGCACTTCTCCTCTCTCTAGTGGATCTTCTTAATGGCATAGGTTCTTGAGGTACTAGAGTTTGTTCTTCTGGAATAATTTCTTGAATGGAAGGTTCTCCGACATTGTCTTGATTTGTTGTGTCATGAACAAGGTAAGAAATAAAATCCTGACCAATGCCAATGACACCTGTGGGAATATTAACATATTCCTCTTCAAAGACAAAGTCCTTGCTATATCTCCATCGGCAAACTCAACATCCTCAAAGAACAGTGCATTCCCGACTCGAAAATTGACTTAATCGTGGGATCATAAAACTTATACCCTCTGGATCTTTCAGAGTATCCAATAAAATAACAACTCACCGTCTCTGAGTCCAGTTTCTTTTCATTAGGCCTATAAGGCCTTGCCTCAGCTGGACATCCCCAAACATGTAAGTGATTTATACTGGGTTTCCTGTCCGTCCAAAGTTCATAAAGGGTTTTGGTAGTTGCTTTAGTTGGAACTCTATTAAGGACATATGCTGCAGTCTTAAGTGTTTCTCTCCAGAGTGAGTCGGGTAAGGTAGAATGACTAATCATACTCCTCACCATGTCTTTAAACGTTCTGTTTCGTCTTTCAGCAACACCATTCATGATGGGTGAACCCGGCATAGTGTACTGTGCAACGATACCATATTCCTCTAGGAATTTAGCAAAAGGTCCTGGACGTTGTTCACCTGAACCGTCATATCTGCCATAGTACTCACCACCATGGTCAGATCTGATACTTTTAATCCTTTTGTTGAGTTGGTTCTCAACTTCAACATTATAATTTTTTAACATATCCAGTGACTGTAACTTTTCATGAATGAGATATGTAGCTATATCTGAAAAAATTATCTATGAACGTTATAAAGTATTGTTGACCATTCCAAGCAACCGTAGGGAATGGCCCACAAATATCTGTATGTATAAGTTCTAAGACGTCCGTAGTCCTGTTGGCTTCAAATCTCCTTTGATTGGTTTGTTTTTCCTTTATGCAGTTAACACAAACATCAAAATCTGCAAAATCTAAGGGATCCAAGATTCCATCTGACACAAGTCTCTCCATTCTCCTTCTGAAAATGTGACCTAATCTCTTGTGCCATAACAAAGCCAAAATCTTAATGGTTAATTTTCTCTTTACACCTCGTGTACTTCATTGCAAGGATTCATTAAATGAAGCAATTGTATCAATTAAATAAAGATTATCATAGCCTGATAAAAAATCGGAACCAACCACTTTTGAATCACGAAGCAAACTAAATTTTATATTTCCGAATGAACAAAAATAACCTGATTTGTTTAAAACAGAAATAGAAATCAAATTCCATCTAAATGATGGTACAATAAAAGTTTCATCAAGATTCAAATAAAATTCGGTCTTTAACAATAATCTAAATTTTTCTATTGTCTCATCTTGAACCGCCTGGCCATCGCCCACATAGATATATCTTTCAGCATCACTAGGCTTTCGGCAACTCTGCATAGACACATTGATGTGAGTTGTTGCACCAGAATCTATCCACCACGTGTGTCTAGGTACTGAAATTAAATTAATCTCAGAACAAACCAAAATGAGATGCATACCTTTCTTAGCACGCCGGGCGTGATAATTAGTGCACTACTTCTTCTGATGCCCTTCAGCCCCACAAAAGAAATAACTCTTACCATCTGAGTCAGTGATTTTCTTTTGTTGTTTCTTAGGAGGTACTGTATCTGTAGCTCCTTTATCATTCTTCCTTTTCTTTTCCTTGCCCTTTTTCCTAGAGATTAAGGCCAGGTGAGCACTTTTTGCCTTTTCTTGCTTAAACCTTTCCTCTTCTTGAACACAGTGTGAGATGAGCTCATTCAAAGATCAAGTCTCTTTCTGACAGTTATAGCTCACCTTAAACTGGTTGAACTGGATTGGAAGAAATATCAAAACTAGATGCATTAGCAAGTCCTTAGAGAGTTCAAGCTTAAGTGCTTTAAATCTAGAGGCAAGATGAGACATCTCCATGATGTACTCCCTGATGTTTCCTTTACCTATATACCTCATTGAAATTAGGTTTGTCAAGAGTGTACCAATTTCAGTTTTTTCACTTTTGACAAATCTCTTTTCAATTTCGGTAAGAAAATTTTTAGTCATAGTAACTGTTTCAGATATTGTGCCTCTGAATGCTTTTGGAATCGACTTTTTCATGATCATCATGCACATGCGATTTGATCTCTCCCATCTCTCAATCTCCCTCTTTTCATCAGAGATACTCCTATCCTAAGAGGTGCAGGAGCATTTTTCCTTATCGCAAGGTCGAGATCCACGAATCTAAGAACTATTAAAAGGTTCTCTTGTCATGACTTGAAGTTAGAGCCATTTAACATAGGAATTGAGTTGATGTTGGCAGTTATATTAGCAGGAGTCATATCTAAACAGAAAACAACAAACAAAACAAGCTTACATCAGTATCACAACAAAAAAAAATTCAAATAAAGGCAAATCCCATCTCAAGATATTGGGCACTCCATTAATAGTTTATCTTTGGATAAAATATTAACTTGTAAGTGATATCTTGGTGCAGTAATCAAACACTGATAATAAGAATATATCAAACAATAAATCTTTTTTTGGGCCGATTTACTATTCAAATGCAAAACCAAATAATCATCACGTATTTATTACCACAAGTGCACATGTAATTTTATTAAATATTTACCATCCTTTGGACCGATAAATATTCACAAATTATATATGTACAACCGTTTATATTTCATAACAAATTAATTTTCACAAGAGAAGTCATTTTGGTGAAATGTTGCTTCAATTAATTTATCTCAATATATATATATATATATATATATATATATATATATATAATGCCAATATTTGAATTTAAAATTGTATCCAAAATAAATCATATTAAAATTAATCCTTCAGGTTACTTCCTTAATCGTAGCAGGCGGTCGCCTGCTGTATTTCCTTCCATCGAACACCGCTACCGTAGCCAACCAGGCCATGACGTCCCTGTGCCGCGCCTATCCTTTCTGATGCCGGCAATGATAAAAAATCACAGATACCCAAAAGAATAAAATACCAAAACAAAATCATAAACCAAAAACACAATTTTATTCTCAATAAATCAACATGAATATGCTCTGATACCACTTGTTGGGAATTATCCTCGGTAAAAATATCACCTAGAATCCTAAGAATAAACATGTGATATCATTGAGAATAACCAAAAATACAAAGCGGAAGCGTACCTGAAGCCATTTGAAAGCCTATCCCTGTGCCGCACAGCTAGCCTTCCAGATTCATACGAGTTTCCTAAAAAGCCTTTTAATCTTCTCTAGGGTTTTTCTCCAATGATGGGATGTCAGAGAAAACGGAATAACTCCGTGTAACTAGGGACCATAATTGCTTTTATATAGAAAATATTATTATTATGATATCTATTTTTGTCCATCATAAAAATAGAAATTATCCTTAAGTCTCTACACACTAAAAGGCCCATACCCTATTAGATACATTAAGGCCCCAATTAATTTAAAACTTAATTGATCACTTTTAAGTTGGACAAACCTTAAATGACAGCCCATAGAGTATTATTATTATTTATATATAAGCCTGATGTTGGATTAAGGATCCAACACTGCATGGATTATTGGATTGAATAGCGGTGGGTAGTGGCTAGCTTTGATGAAGAGAGAATATAAAAAATACAGCACCCTACGAACCGTCTCGAGTACCTGATTCATGTTTCATAGGATCCAAGGTTCGCCCCCAAAAAACCTCATTTTGGAGGTTGGCGGTTCATTGAATCTTAAGCCTTTGTGAGTTCTCTTGATTCCTTGGTGGGAGGTAGTATAGGTTTGACCTAGCCATTTTGTTGTAAGATTGAGTTTGGATCGAACAAACTGTACGTGATTCAGCCTTGGGCCACACTATTCTTGTCCAAATTAACGAATAATGCCTGCCAAAGTGCCAAGAGCCTCCGAAACAAAAGATTGACAGCTTTAATTTATCATGAAACCCTATCCGGAGGACTAATCTCCAAAGGGTGGGAGGCTAGCCAGTGAAGAAACATTAACGTACGTACGTACTGTTTATCTGTTGGTCTCTTCCACCATCGTGCTTAAAAAAATATAAAAATAAAAATAAACCATGAGTTTCGCATTAAAGTTTTTGGTTTCATGCTTTTGGGAACTTTTTGATACTATAATTTTCTATATTTCTCATGTCTATCATTTCGCATTATTCCTCGTTCCCAAGTGGAATTATGTTTTTTAATTTTTTATTTTTTATTTTTTTGCATTAACTTCATATTGAAATGTGTCCATTTAGAAGATGGATGTCATTGTTGCCGTGCCTTAACATTAGAAGGGGGACCTTCCAGCTTACAGGCACCATGGATGGATTGAAGGTGAAAGAGCATTCACCGCATGGTAACAAAGGCTTAGGATCAGCTGAAAAATGGTAGCTGGTTGACAATTTGGAAAGAACGATGTGAGGGAATCTTCCTACGTATTCAGCTGCGTTCTCCAAATACCATGCATCGCCAACAGGACAATCCACGTTCCCAGAGGAGGTGGGAGGGCCATATCGAATCGTGGGAAAATTTGTCTCGGCGGGTGACGTTATCAGATCATTGACCGTATCTCCTTCCTTTTCTTAACTTGTAACCTTTTCTCCCTCTTCACCTCTGCTCCATCTTCTTCTACCTTTCATGTAGTTACCTTTAACTCACACCTTGTAAATATTCCTCTTCTAATTTAGTAAAAGTTGATGGCAAGATTCATCATACCGATGCCAATCCAGATGCTTTGAATCGAAACGCCTCCCATATTACGTATCATTACCAAATCGACATGGTACAATATGTACCGAACTATTCAGCTCGGTACGGACGGTAAAGCAAATCTTGGTCCATTTTCATAGACTTTCAAATAGAACATGCTTTGAATCCAGATGCCAAGATCGTTTTAAATCTAGAAAAGTCTAGGTCAAGATCGGATCAAGCCCGACCCAGGAGTAGAAAAACTTCGTAAGGCCAAGCATGAAAAAGGTCCACATTTATCAATGGCCAACGCTCAATCCTCCCTCTCTCTCGGGTTAAATATACCTTTGGCCAAAAAAAGGAACCCATATTTGTTTCCCCAACAAAGAAATAAATATTAGCTATCTTGTTTGTAATTGCTAAATATGAAAGTATTACCGATAGGTTTAAAAATATATAGTGTCAAGGAGGCCTCTTGACTCGCACCTTAATTATAAGGTGATGTTGTGTCTTAAAACATTTTGAACAACGTTCTATCTGTAATAACTCAAAAATCTTGAAGCGCCCTGATAAAATAGGAATTCACAGCCTCCTCCAACCAATCTTCCACTACTTGGATTAAACCTTAGTACCTTCAACCAATCTACAAATTAAATTAAAATTGTAAGAAATTTTCATAACTTTACCCCTCAAACAAATGGGATAGACAATGGAAGCAAAAGGTACCTCGGCACTTCAGTTACTGCTCACCTAGGACATTATTTATTGTCAACTCAAAACAAGCTTCAACTAAAGCTCAAAAGCAAATGACACTCGATGACAAACGGCATTTTTTTTCAAACATTCAGATGTTGATGGTTTCGTATCTTGATCCTACTAACCAGCAAAAACAAGAAAGATCTAATTAAACAACCCTGATGCACCATAAACTAAAATGAACCGACCTTTCTTAGCCACCTCAGGATCCTGATGCAAAGTAGCTCTTTTCCTTCAGCACGCACAACATGGGGTGATTTCTATTATATTCAGAAAGTAGAATTAAGGATAACAAGTGAAATGCTAGGATTTAGGCGAGCTGTTTAAATTAGTTGATCCAACTTGTTATGAGCTGAAAGCAAATAACAAAACCACCTAGGAGAATATTTATGCAATTATGTCACTTCTTTCTTTGCAGATTAAGAAATATAGTTTCAAAAACAGGCTAGGTAGACAAAGTATTCAGGCTGCCTTCTTGGCAGCTACCTAATCACTGCCAGAATAACAGGAGCATCTAATCATTGATAATTTTATAACAACCAATTTGTTTTAAACTATAGTTTGGCATAAGGGCTTCCCAACGAACCGTTATCATTTGTCATACATAAGGCCCCTTCTCCATTTTTTTTATATGTATCCAGTTTACCATGCAAAGATAAATGTATTGACGTACAGCTAGCAATTCATGAATGCGAGGATTCTATTAAGGTCTGGAACATTATCTGCTAAAAACTTTAAGAAATATTCGCTGCATAAATTAAATGTTTCCTTGCCTACAATAAATCTCATAAGCCAACCAGCTAGATACACAGGCAAAATATAGAAAGCTTGCACAATTTCCCAGCTCATACGAGCAATTTAGCCACTTATTTCGTTAACTAGATCCTACAGAGACAAATTTATATTACCTGGCTAAACTGATAGCATGATTAATTCCAAGCAGGCAACAATTCCCTCAAAACGAGAGATTACTTCAGAGCAGGCCGGGTTTGTTTAGGAATGAAAAGAAATATATGCTGCCTCATTTAACTCTGAAGCCAAACTCTAAATTATACCAGGTGGTTGCTCAAACATGCATGCATTATAATGACAGAATAACTTCAGAAAATTACTATAGTCACAGAGCAACAAGGCAACAATTGATAAACAAAGACAGCAATAAGAAGAAAACAAAAACATCTAGAAATTACTCAAACATGAAATGACCTTGACTAGTACAGCAAAACACACTCGATCAGCTTGAACTAGGGCTGCTGCTCCTGCTGCTGCTGCTTATCACATTGCCATGCCCAAACAATGTCCTTAAGGGCTGGCCTTATGTCTTGTTTCAACAGCTTCTGGTACTCCAAGGTATCGCCATTTGTCTTCTTTATCTCCACCAAGTGAAAGGTAGGAGTGATCTCAAAGATTTCAGCATCGATGCCCAAGACCCCCTTTCTTCCTGCTTTTGATCCTTCCATTTTCAGCACTCCATGATCCTTCTTCTTTACTTTCAACCTCAAGCACTTGGCCATATCCTCCAGTTTTGAGATAATGGTGGAAGCTGGCTTGCTGGAGGTGAACCGTGCCTCTCTTTTGTAGTCAGTCTCCTCAAACAAACCTGAAAGATCAAATCCTTCTGAAAGAGAGATGATGTCAAAAGCATTCAAGTTAGCAAGTTTCCCCATCTCCTGCTTTCCCTCGACTGTGTTATTGTTGGAGGGATTAAAAACTGCATTGACATCGGCAGGGAAAATTTCTTTTGTTTCTATTTCATTTTTCAATAGTCTCTCATCAAGTCCCTTTCTAAACCAAGGATTTTCAATAATCTTTGCCATTGAGATCCTTGTATTTGGGTTTGGGTCTAGAATCCTTGATAGTAGCCTTCGAACATCTGAAGGGAACCAACTGGGGCATTTAAATTCTGCTTTTCCAATTTTTCTATACATCTCCATCAGATTTGCATCATGGAAAGGGAGATAACCAGCCATAAGCACAAACAATATCACTCCACAAGACCAGATATCAGCTTTGGCACCATCATATCCCTTTCTGTTGATCACTTCGGGAGCAACATATGCTGGAGTACCGCAAGTCGTGTGGAGCAAACCATCCTGCCTCTTAGACTCAGCAAGAGCACTCAAACCAAAATCTGAGACCTTCAAATCACCATTATCATCAAGGAGAAGGTTTTCGGGTTTCAGATCACGGTGGTAAACCCCTCTACTATGACAGAAGTCAACTGCACTGATCAGTTGTTGAAAATATTTCCGTGCAACATCTTCTTTGAGCTTGCCTTTGGACACCTTGTTAAATAGTTCACCACCTTTCACATATTCCAGCACAAAGTATATCTTAGATTTGGTAGCCATGACCTCATAAAGCTGCACAACATGTGGGTGTCTCACCAATCTCATCACTGAGATCTCTCGTTTGATCTGGTCTACAAGTCCAACCTTCAAGACCTTCTCTTTGTCGATCACCTTTATAGCTACACTTTGGGAAGTCCTAATATTCCTAGCATAGTATACCTTGGCAAAGGTTCCTTGCCCTAGCAATCTGCCCAACTCATACTTCTGCATCAAAACACTCCCTTTATTTTCAGTTGCCATTTTATGATATCACTTGCTTACAATAAAATGCTAAACTACCCTGCTGATGAAATATATATACTTCTCACAAAGCAGGAATTTCGGTTTCAACCATCATCAACAAGATCGTGATCTAACACAAAAGCTTTTTGAGGATATCCAGCTCCTTTTTGTGATTGTGCATGGAGCACATGCTGAATATAGGTTTGTGCTTCAATCTCATCAAGGACAAACAAGGGCAGGTCGCATGGAGCTACACTGTCAGTTACCTTAAACGAGGATTCCTTGGCGTGCAAGCACATCTTTCAGCATTCCCTGATATTTTTCTTTCAAATTCTAGCTAGAAACTGTAGGAAAAATACACAAACAAAAATTATACTAATGAAAAAACAAGAAAGAAAGAAAAAGACAGCAATATCGCATTCATATAACAGGCACTAATCTAATTCAAACTAAGAGCAACTTTTTATATTCCAAAAATAAACGAGCAAGAGAAATGATTGCATTTCAAGATTGTTATGAATAAATAAAAGAGAGATCTTTAACAAGATTATATTTTAGAAAAAGATATATAAAGAGCAGATCAAAGAAAGAACAATGCTTTGTATAAATACTTATATAAGAGATGAAGCAGAGGTGCACAAGATAATATATGAATTAATGCAACACAGACCACCATCGTGTAATGATGTATCAACAAATTCCTGAAGCACACAACCAAAGAAAGGAACCAACAGAACCCGGCATGGATAATTCACTACCATATCATCCATCTACTGCTAGTCTAAACAAAAAGTCATACAAACATGTGATATAAAATGCTAAAATGAACGAAGCTTTGAATAATATAAAACCAAAAAGAGGTGAGGAAGAGCTCAGAGAAATTTATGCAGCTAGTATAAAAAAGATTACAGAAGAAAAACAACTTCTGAAACAAGAATAAGAATCAAAATAAAATTGTAACCTATTTTTCTTGGGAAAAAAAAACCTTTTAAAATTGCTAGATTTCTTAGGAAAATTGGAATAAATGTGTACCTAACAAGCAAATAATATGAAGGTTTATCAAGAACTAAAATTATGTGCAATAGAACCAAAAAAAAAATCCTGATGAAAAAATAATCGGATAAAAGAAATAAAGCGAAGACATAATTAGCAACACAAGGAACATATATTGAAACAGCAAGAAATAAGTCAGAATTCGGATAATACAAGCGAATATTATAAATCTCTTGGATATATATATACAATGAAAAATAAAACTAACAACGAATGAAAATAAAGATCTTTTCATGTTAAAAAAAATCAAACATTTTTTTTAATCAATCTGATACCAAAAGGATGGGTCTATACGTCCTGCTTCATTTCAATGACGAAATTCCATTTTTAACACCATATAGAGATAATACCGCGAGTTAAACAGAAAAAAAAAATATGGGAAGGGAGGCTAAAGAGTTGGCCACCGGTAATTTTATTCAAAGAGGAGATTTTTTTTTTTTTTTTTTGAAACAAAGAAATTGAGATCATAAAAAAATAAATTCTCTTAGAATTAAAAGCCATCGGCGTCCTCTGTTTCTAGGATCGCAACTATCTCCACAGAAAAATTGAGAAATACGCGTCAATTGAAAAGAAATCACGGTGAGAAGAATGCCAGAATCTTATAAAATCGAAATTTTTACCTTTCCACGACCGTCGAAGGCGAATAACCGAAACAAATATCCGAAGCCAAATCCGATGCGATTCGCAATCCAAATCGACGCTACGAAGAATTTGAGAGATTGTAATTGGAAAGGAGAAAGTGAAATAGGATACCGCGAGAACGGATCAAAGCCCCAGGTTGATGCCCATTTTATTCTTCCCTCGAACTCTCCGATGCCTTCGAGATTCCTTTCAGACAGGCCACCGCCTTCCAAAAGTACCGAAATACCCTAACACTTTCCGAAAATCATGTAACCTTGTAAATTGATCGAGGCCGGTAACCGGATATTAATCACGTTGATTTAACAAACCTTAAAATAAAACTATGCACATTTTCTCTTGTAACATGCCAGCAGCCAGGTAAACCTTTGTATCCAAGGTGCTTTTTTTTTTTTTTTTTTTTTTTTTTTTTTTTTTTTTTTTTTTAGATAAGCGCAGTCAAGGAATAGCCTATCACTGATATCAGCCGAGTAAACGAGATTTATTATATATATTTTTAACTTTTTCACTACTATCAGCAAAGATTTATTATATATATTTTTAACTTTTTCACTACTATCAACCAACAAAGATTACAGGATTATTTTATTAATTTTTTTAAAAAATTTAATTTTTAAATTAAATATATAAATATATCCAAATCAAGACTCGAATCTTTATCATGAGTTGTGAGAAAAGTCTCAAAACCAACTACACCACTCACCACTGATAACGATATTTTTCTTTGCAAAAGGAGTTTTGACACTTTAGTATTTATTATCATTATGGAATTGGTCATGGACAAGGAAAATATTATTTACCAAATATATATATATATATATTAACATAAAGTTTGTTAGGATAAAGTAGTATTTTTTTAACCCAAGGCCATGTCTAGAAAAAAATAATCAAAATGTATTATTCATGTTTCTTCATCTTGTACAAGTATCTAAGGTTATCTAATGCACAACTAATGTAGATATAATCGCACAAATTTGCACATAATGTAATAAAGTTATATATAACAATCCATGATCTCATAAAAAAAAAATGCTAGCTAAAAGATATTATTTTAATTTTTTAGTTATCTAAGATTTATTAAATGTATAATCAATGTAAGGCTAAATACCACTTCCTTTAAAAGATAATTATTTCTCATACATGTAGGGTAGGTGCACTTAAAAAAAAAGATATGCAATCTTGATCTATGATCTCATGCATTATACAGGCTTAGGAATTACATACCAACTCATAATAATTTTTTTATTAATGTAATCTCATAATATATTATGTTGTTAATATAATTTTATATTATTTTTTTATTAGCATACTTCATATCAGTTATTATTATTTTCTTTATTAGCTGTATCAGTTGTTATTTTTTTATATGGTATTTATATATTATTATAAATAATTCCTAAGATGTATCAAATAAAATTAAAATAGAGATATTAAAACCTTCATTTTTCTCCCTTATTTTGTTTTGAAAATATTTTAATATGGTATCAAGGCCACCAATCATTACCATCTATCAATCTCTATCTCTTTAAAAATTCTCTATTTTCAGTAGATCTATAGATTGTCCATTTTTTGATAGATGACCCAAAGATCATTTATTTTTAGAGGAATATGCAAATGTTCTTCGCCACTTTCTTTTACTTTGGATATTTTCCTGTCTTTGGCTTCTTCACCATTTAATTTGAGATATTTTTCTTTTTATATATTTTTTCTTTCTTTTTTTATATATATTTTTTCTATGTTTGGCTCCTTCATCATCCAGTTTGAGATTTTTTTAAAAATATTTTGCCATCTAGTTTGAGGTATTTTCTTTTTTTGGATATTTTGTTATCTAGTTTGAAATATTTTGCTTTTTTTGGGGGGGCGAGTATTTTTATCTTTGGCTCTTTTATCGCCTAGTTTGAGATCTTTTCTTTTCTTCTATGATATTTTTATCTATAAAAGTATTGGCCTTTAATTATCTTCTATTTGAGCACTAATCTTTTTTCATATATCATTTTTATCTACAAAGATCGTCGACCTTAAAATCACCTTCACTTTGAGCACCAGTCTTCTCTTCTAAAAAGTTTTTATTTGCAAGGATTATCAGTCTTTGGTTACCTTTTCTTTGAATGCCAATTTTCTCTTTATGATATTTTTGTTTACAATAAAATTAATAATTTTTAATTTTAAGTTGGTGCCTACAGTACCACTTTAAGTCCGAGAAAGAGTGTTAGCATAGATTTAAGAATTATATATCGATCTATAATAATTTTTTTATTAATATGATCTTATAATATTTTTCATTGTTAATATGATTTTATATCTTTTTTTGTTAGCATATTTTATATCGATTGTTATTATTTTTGTTTATCAGCTTGATTCTATATCAATTGTTATTATTTTTTTATATAATGTTTATATACCATATAAATAACTTTTGAGACGTATCAAATAAAATTAAAATAAAGATAATAAAGCCTTCATTTTTCTTCTTCCATAAATATTTTAACATTATGAAAAGACTATAAATAATTTGCTTGTGACACTATCTATGATTTAAAACATTTCTTTTGAACTAAAAAATCTAAGTAAACTAATAAATTAGTACACTACTATAAACCCTGATGGATGTATTATATCTAAATTGAGCTCAATCAGAGGGACCCATTATTAAGCAACATACAATGGATTTCACCTCTGATTCCCATGTGAGACTGCATATTTATGATATTTTAGCAAAAATGGGAGTCAATTGCATATGTATTAGAGAAAAAAGAAATATATATATTTCTGTACCATCAACTTTTAGATTACCAGCAATCAAGTCGGTGAATTTTGGGTTGCAGCAATTTAGCCAATAATCTTGATAGATCATATGAAATTAAGAGATCAATTGGACGAAACTCAATGTTGTTTGCCCTTAACTATTGCTTGACCACACATGACTTAAATTTGATAACGGGCATCTTAAGGAGTAAAAATTACCATCTTATAGATTAAATTTGCTCTCTACCAAAATATTCTCTCTCCTCTCTTTTATGTAGTACTAATTATCTCCATTTTGATAAGCCAATTGTACTCAATCTTTTTCTTGGCTGAAAGTAAGACTCACATGTTTGACTAAAATAAGCCTTGAAAGTAACCTAAGCCCCATTCCCCCCACCCTCACCCCCAAAAACCCTAAACCTCACCCAATCCCATGTGGCCTGCCACACCCTTCTCAAGCCAACCTCCACCTCTGCCCTTGCCCTCTTCACCCTCTAGTCCCTCTTCCATGCCTCCCATTCCTTTCCCTCGCTCCTTTTCTCATCCTTCTTTGCCACCGCTACTACCTCCAGCCATCCATATTCCTAGGATCCGCATCTACAACATTTGCCATAGGTTCATTGATGGCATCATCAAAGTTACCTCCCTGCCCAAGATCCCAAGGCCACCCTATCCCTTGATAGTACCCTTTGCTGCCCAAGCCACCGGGGTTGAGTGGCACCTCTTCTTGAACCTCTACTACCCCGGCCTTCACTTAGACTCTCATATCCATTGTATCTCCAACTACATTAATTCTAACCTCTTCTATGTCCCCTTCTTCTTGCTAAAAAAATTCAAGATTTTCTTCACCGATCAATTAATTATTTGACCATTTAACTTTTAATTTTTTGATTATTTTGCTTTTAATCATTTGATCATTAAAATTTTTAATGATTTGGTCATTAGAATTTTTAATGATTTGATCGTTGAAATTTTAATTATTTGTCCATTGAAAGTTTTAATTTTTGATCGTTGAGCTTCTTATTACAAACTTTAATAAGCCAATAGATACCAAAACAGCCAGATTTGATAGCTATAAAAGGTCATCTTGGGTCCTTGTCTTGTAAGCCATGAAAAACCTATTCCAAGCTATCCAAAAAATTATTTCTAGCTTTTTCTAATTTTCTCTTTTTTACAAAACTCTTTTTGATTTTTTTAATTACAAAGTTTTGTGGCTACTACTCTTATTGCTTATTTGAAAAAGCAATCCTTCTTTAAGCAAGCCTGTTCATATGATAGATCTCTCATTTCTCGGGTAGTTTAATATTTATGCTTTTTTTTCTGTCAGAATTTTATGATGTGAAAATAATTGAACTGAGACATTAAGAGTTTGGTGCAAGTAAATCATTCATCAAGAGAGTTTCTTTTCATGATTATTGTTTAACATATACATGAATGATATGGTATAACAAGCAATTGCACTAGCATATCAAGATAGGGGGTAAGTTTCTTTTACAATTATGTTTTTTTTCTCTATTTTGTATTTGTCATGTGGCCTCTAAATAATTGATAGATAGGAAGCCTACCATATTAATTATGAAATGCATATTAGTTTCTTTAATACTTGAGATATACAAAAGATAATTCGCATGATTTTCTAATGCTTAAAATTAGGACTATAAAATATTAGGATAGATCAGTGATGTGCTACTTATGTTTATTTCACTGATATTCAAATAAATCCAAAACTAAGCAAACTTGGATGTTGACTTATGCTTCATGTGCATATATGACTGTATTTATATAGATTTATATATTCAACATGCATTCATATTTTTATACCATTCAAATTTTATGGATGGCCATTTGATACAATATATTGAATGCGTATGAAACATTGCTTTTGTATGATGATCATATACATGTATAAATAGCTATACTTGCATTTGTTGCAACTCAAATCTATTAGTGGTGTTTGAAATCAATTTTATAACAACAGCTTAATTCTGGCATGCCTCAAATATTTGTTGAAAAAAAGTTTTTATCAATTTGTCTTACTAAAGACTTAAATAGGACTAAGATCCTAAAATCATCGAGGAAGATGTGGCTTAGCCTATAAAGGATCTTCTAGCAGTAGGAATCCAATCTCTGTGCTAGGAGATTTCTTGAAAGAAGTTCAATATAGTAATAACAAGCTGATTGGTTGGTCAGGAAGCATATGTGGTTTATTTGATATAGGAGTCATAGACTCCATCCCTTCCCAATGATGATTGGTGCTCCTATATGGTTAGGAAGAGTTTATCTCTGAATGAAACCTGAGAGATATTTTTCTAGATGTGACACTTCACATGTCTTTGGAGGGGCTCGTCTATATGAGAATATTCGTACATGACCACGGTTAGAAATACTGGTAATCTTTAGAAGCTCTTATAAAAAATTAAGATACATGTGTAGGGCCATTAATACACAGACTTGCGATGGAGAATTTTATACTATATATGTGGTAGTTGCAATTTAGGTCAAAGGAACGTAGTTCAAGACCTAGTTCACTCTGATTCTTTTAGATATAAAATATTCACACTAAGTAAAGTTATACTCACCTTACCGATTATATAGTATAAGTGCCCAGAAATTTATATTTTATTATTTTTTTAAAAAAATTAAGTTTTGAGAGGAATTATAGAAAAAATCCAAAACTTCTTTCACCAGTCGATTAATTATTTGACCATTTTAGTTTTAATTATTTGATCATTTTGTTTTTAATTATTTGACCATTAAAATCTTTAATGATTTGGTCACTAGAGTTTTTAATGATTTGACTATTGAAGTTTTAATTATTTGATTGCTGGATCTTTTAATAATTTACCATTAGGCTTTTAATTTTTAACCGTTGGACTTCTTATTACAGGCTTTAATAAGCTAATAAAAATCAAAATGATCATATTAGATGCCTATAAAAGACCCTCTTAGATCCTTGTCTTGCAAGCTATGAAAAAGTTATTATAAGCTATCTAAAAACTATTCTTAGCATCTTCTAGTTTTCTTTTTTCTATAAAATTATTTTTGATCTTTTCAATTATAAATTTTTTCTTCTTCCTGATTGCTGAAAGAGTCTCTATCAATCTCTTCCACGATTATGCTCGTAGGTAGAGAAATTCCGGTCGTATCTTGGAATAATGTTTCTAATAATTCTTACATGAGGGATGAAATATATCTTAGACAGTGCCTCGCATGCTTTCAAATTTATTTTTTATTTTTAATGATTTTAAGTAAGTATTATATATTTTTTCTAGATTAAAAAATATTATTAGTTTATTTAACCATATCTATAATTTTTTAAAGTCCTCTTTAATACTCCTCCCTCAATCTCATTTTCAATGCAATTCACCTCACAAACATCAGTCATGTCAAAGAAGGCCCGTAACGAGAAGGTGATGCTAGGGGAGCTAATCAAGTAGCTAGAGGGATAAGAGTATTGGAAGAGGAATAGGGAGAGAGTTATCTTTGTAACCATCATGGAGCGGGTGAAATCTGAGGAAGAAGACAAAGGGTTCATGGAGCATGTAGAATAACCAAAAAAAAAAAAAAAAGGACAAAACAGGTAAAGCTGGGAGAAAAGGGGAAGGGGTCATAAAGCTAACAAAGCTGAGAGAGAAGGGTGGAAAGGTCACATAGGACTTAGAAGGAAGGGTTGATGAAGAAGCAAGAGTAGATGTCGAACCAATAATTTTTTTTTTCAATTTCTTTTATTTGATTTATTTGAAAAGAAATATTATTTTAATCTTTAAGATGCCATCTTTTGTAAATTTAAAAGTCACATGCAATTATGTGATATTAAAAATAAGCAGCATTGAGTTCTATTTCCTCAATTTTTTGATTTTGGATGATTTATCAAGATTATTGGCTCAATTATCATATCTCGAAATTTATCCACTTGATTACTGGCAATTTATAAAAATATACCCTCCCCAATATATATGTGTGTGTGTGTGAGAGAGAGAGAGAGAGGAAACAAACAATTAAGCACGCATGCGTCGCATGATCCTGCCTTAATTTAAGTAAATTAGTTATATATTTACTTTCTATCATTTTGCCGTCTCACCGAGGAAGCCAGCAGCGCGCAACGGCGCTGGCCGCCCACCTAACTCATCCAACACGTAACCCCACCAATCCTAACCGACATGTCTCGAGAAGATTCATCCGCTCCGGGCCCTGCCTTCCCTGCCCGACAGGCCGTGTCGGACACGTCAGGCCGACAACATGGGTGCACCTGCCCTGAGATTCGAGCTTCCACTATTACCCCTCTTGCCCAAAAAAATCTACCGCCACTTAATTGGGCGTATGAAATAAATATAACATCCATCTAAGGGTATTTCTGTTACTACGAAATCTTGTCCTCGCCAAACGTGTTTGGCGATAGACTGAATTCCATTAGCGATCTCCTCGGTTGTCCCTGGTATCCTGAACGGGACGCTAAGCAACCGTCCGTGACCTGGCAATGGGCGACTCCAACGGCCACTCATCGAACGGTGCAACCTCCAAGATGCCTTACTAGCATGGGGCTCTCCTTGGATTCCACTGCCAGCAAAATGATGCCTCTAGCTACGAGCATGCAAAGAATGATTGATTAAGATTTGGATCATAGTTCCCTGATTAGAGTTTATCATGATGCATGCCACACCATGAGTTGATAGCCCCGATAAATTCTTGGGATTCATGTGGAAGCTATGGATGTTAATTAGACGCCGTATGATGCAAGCATGCCCCAGGCTTCGTATGTTATATTTGTTTGGAGATAAGATGCCCGAGATGCTTGCACCAGAATTATAAGAAACAAGAATAAGTATCCCATTTAGCTAGAAGCAAGTTAGATACAATGATGTAGTAGTAAGCGTGATTGTTGCTATCTAGTTGTGTGATGTGCAGATTGATAGTTTTAGGGTTTAGAATTACCCTCATACCTTGATGAAAGGGTATCCCAATCAATTTATTAACAAAAGGGATGCATTACATGGAAGGTAACAGCTCAATCAAATCCCAAGATATCTGGAATCTGTACCAGATATCAGGAATCACGTCAATACTCCCCCTCAAGAGGAGATAAATATATCGATAAGTCCCATCTTGGTACAAATAGAAGAAAAATGACTTAAACTTAATCCTTTGGTCAGAGCATCAGCTAGTTGATCTGAAGATCGAACATGCAAGATCTGAAGAATCCTGGAAGTAAGCTTTTCCTTAATAAAATGTCGATCAATTTCAATGTACTTAGTTCTGTCATGTTGGACTAGATTGTTTGCTATGTTAATGGCTGCCTGATTGTCACAAAAGAGTAATAATGAAGAATCATGAAGTAATTGCAGTTCAGTTAATAAATTTTTTAGCCATAGTACTTCACAAACTTCAAGTGCCATTGCTCTGTATTCGCTTCAGAAGTTGAGCGAGCCACCACATCTTGTTTCTTGCTACGCCATGTAACAAGATTTCCTTCCATAAATGTACAATAACCAGAGGTCGAGCGTCCGTCATCTATGAACCCAACCCAATCAGCATCTGTATATCCTTCAATATGAAGGTATCCATGTTGTGAATATAATAGCCCTTTTCCAAGACAACTCTTCAAGTATCGAAGAATCCTATATACTGCTTCCATATGACTTGAACGAGGATCACGCATATATTGGCTAACCACACTTACAACAAAGGCGATATCAGGTCTGGTATGGGATAAATAAATCAGTTTACCTATCAATCTCTGAAAACGATCCTTATCAACTGGAGTATCAGAGTCAGCAATAAGTCTATGATTCAGATCGATAGGTGTAGTGGCAGGTCTGCATCCAAGCATTCCGGTTTCGGTCAAAAGATCCATGACATACTTTTTTTGAGAAAGATAAATTCTCTTAGGAGAGTATGCAACTTCAATTCCAAGAAAATATCTTAGTTTACCCAGGTCCTTGACCTCAAATGCTTATGCTAATTGAGACTTCAGACATGCTATTTTCTCTGTGTCATTACCAGTAATTATGATGTCATCAACATAGATAATGAGAAGTGTGATTCGTCCATAGGATTGCTTGAAGAAGAGTGTGTGATCAGCATTACTCTGACGATAGCTTGTTGACATGACAGCCTATCTGAATCGGTCAAACCAAGCTCGAGGAGATTGCTTTACTCCATACAAAGATCATCTCAATCTACAAACTTTTCCAACTGTTTGAGCTGTAGCAAAGCCTGGTGGAATCTGCATATATACCTTCTCCTGAAGTTCTCCATGTAGAAATGCATTTTTTACATCCAGTTGGTATAACTTCCAATCGAAATTGGTGGCACATGAGATAATGGTTCTAATAGTATTCATCTTTGCCACATGAGCAAAGATCATCAATCCTATATGTCTGTGTGAAGCCTCTAGCTACCAGTCTTGCTTTGTAGCGATCAACAGTGCCCTCCGGAGTCTGCTTTACAGTAAAATCCCACTTACAGCTAACCGGCTATTTTCCAACTAGGAGAGATACAAGATCCCGTGTCTTGTTTTTTTCAGAGCTCTTATTTCTTTTAATAAAGCTTCTTTTCATCGAGGATTCCTTTTTGCCATCTTCCAGTCATTCGGTATAGAGACAGAATGTAATGAGGCTATAAAACTCTTATATGAGTGAGACAAGGAAGAATAAGACACAAAGTTAGCAATATCATGCCTATACCATATAGGACGACTAGCATAACGAGGAGTTTTTCGTAAAGCAAGAGGTAACTTAGAAGGAGAATCAATAGAGGTGTCAGGAATATTATCACTTGTCTCAAATGGAGGTAAAGACAATGTAGATGGAGCTGGAATAGAGGATGAAGATTGGGGTTCTGGAGAATGCATGTAGGGCTGTTCTCAAGATGGAGTGATGGGAATGTCATCAGCAGTGTCATCAGTATCATCCCTCTGGTTATCATTAGGTGCATCGGGCTCAGGATTATCCCTCTGATTAATACCATTGGGCTCAGGATTATCCCTCTGATTAATACCATTAGGAATAGAGATGGTCCTCATAACAGGATATTCGACGACATCTAATATGGTCTCCCCCTCTCGACCAGCACAAGGAACACCAGAGTTGGGAGAGGATTTAAGTAAGGTGGAAAAGTCGGAAGAGCCACTATAAAATGGTTCGAATTCTCGAAAAATAACATCCATACTGACTAAGAGCTTCCATTTAGAAGGAAACCAGTACTTGTAACCCTTTTTAGTAGGAGAATATCCGATGAAAATATATTTCGGGGCACGAAGATCAAGTTTATCCATAGATGGTCGATGATTTTGTACAGAACAAACACAACCGAATACACGCGGAGGTACAATATAAGAAGTAACTTCGGTGAGATATTCAACAGGAGTTTTATACCCTAATACATGAAGTGGCATTCGGTTGATCAAGTATGCTGCTGTAAGAATAGCTTCAGTCTATAAAAACTTTGGCACATTCATGGTAAACATCAAACACCGAGTCACTTCCAATAAATGTCTATTTTTACGCTCGACAACTCTATTCTGGACAGGGGTGTCAACACAAGTGGTTTGATGAATAATACCATGAGATGACAAATACTCACCAAACTCCTTATTCACATATTCTGTTCCATTATCTGAGCGAAGAATTTTTAAAGTAGTAGCATACTGAGTAAAAACCATCTTATGAAAATCTTTGAAACAAGAAAAGACTTCATTTTTATTTTTCATCAGATAGACCCATGTTGCTCTACTATAACAATCAATAAAAGTCACAAACCACCTGTGACCAAAGACAGAAGTTGTTCCACATGGACCCCATACATCAGAGTGAATAATCTGAAAAGGTGCAGAACTCCTACTACTTGAAACAGGATAAATACTACGTGTGTGTTTAGCAAGCTCACATGCATCACAAACCATGAGATGTTTGTTGATGTTATTGAACTGAGAGGGATAAATTTGTGCCATAAGAGTAAAAGGGAGGTGACCAAGCCTGTAATGAAGTAGCAACAATCCAAACTTCCGTGACTCAGATGTAGCAGCCATATATCCAACTTTTGAACAGTCATCCTCCAAAACATATAGCCCATCATGCATTATTCCAGTCCCAAGTCTCTTCCCTGTTCGAGCTTCCTGAATAACACGGTTATGTTCATTAAAAGTTACGGAACATTTAAGATCATGAGTAAGAGAACTAATAGATAAAAGGTTAACAGGGGATGTTAGAATATGCAGAATAGACTGAAAAGACAAACTAGGTCTATAGTGGATAGATCCTTGCCCAGAGATTCTAGAAACCGAGCCATCAACTAAATGCACAAATTTATTGGTTATACTAAGAGAGTAAGAGATGAAATTACTAGATGATCCGGTCATATGACTGGATCCTCCAGAATCTAAAATCCAAGAATTATTACGAGAGCTAATACAATTAAATGCCATACCCTATATGTCTGGACTTATATGAGCAAAGTTACCAGAATGACTGGAGGAAGCAATATTTTGGGAAGAAGTGTTGGTTGAAACTTCAAGACTGCATCTGAACTGATGAAGGGCCCGCAACTCATCCACGGTAACAGAGACTGTATGAGTGGCAATATCTCCAGGAGCAGCAACAGTAATTGCGTGGGTAAAGGTATCCCCAAGTGCAGTAGTTTGATATGCAAAACCACTGCTGCGAGCACCACGACTTCCTCTCCCTCCACTACGAGCTCCTCCTCGACCTCTTGGATTCTTACTCCGAAGCTCAGGGCAGTAGGGTCTAATATGACCAAGCTGATGACAATGGTGACAAATCTTGTCATGTATGAAGGTAGAAGAAGAAATATGAGTAGCTCGTGAAGATGATGGCTGTAAGGATTGGACAGAACCAGCAGCCGATAGTGCAGATCGAGATGGAGCTCCAAAAGTGGAGGACATGGTCTGTAGTCACATTTCTTCACTGGCAATAGAAAAAATAGCCTCATCCAGAGTTGGCCACTCTTTGGCTACAAGAATTGTGGCCCGACGGTGTTCAAATTCAGGGTTTAAGCCATGAAAAAAATCAACAATTCTTCGCCTATCAATCCATTTCTGTACGGCCTCAATATCTTCAGAACAGGCCAAAGAGAATGGATCAAAAAAATCTAGATCAAACCATAGCCTTTTAATTTCAGATACATACTCAACAATAGACATACTCCCTTGTTTCAGATCTTTAAGCTCACATTGTATCTTGTGAGCTTGCATGGTATTCCCCTGTTAAGAATACATTATTGCCAAAGCAGTCCAAATTTCATATGCACTTGCTAACTTCTCCACAGTCTTAACCACCTATGGAGTCATAGAACCCAACAACCACGCCGACACCAAGGAATTATTATTTTTCCATCTTTTTGCATCAGTTCCCATTCCATCAGGTCTTTTCAACTCACCTGTAATAAACCCTTCAAGATCCCTAGACTCCAAGATGAGGCGAGCATAATGAGACCAACTCAGATAGTTTCCTGGTCCATCTAGTTTGACATTGATGATCTGGAGAGCAGAACTAAAATTCTCTCCTCCAGAATTACCAGTATCTCTCTGCATAAGTCTATTTAAGAGGATCTCAAGGTCGCTCAAGTTCAATGCAGTTGGAATCATTATATCAAAAAACCTGGTTCTAGAAACAACTGTAATAATTCAAAGTTAAAGAGGGACAAAGAAATATTACCAAGTGATATAAAAATCTAGCATCGGAGATCCAATAAAACCATCTGAAATCTATCTGATTGGATATTTCCTGGAAAGATTTTACATCAAAATACCATGATGGGCTGCTGGACCGTGTATCAAAAATTAGATACCACACTTAATCATAAAAGATATCATAACCACCAAAAAAAATAAAGACCAAGAGTCCCCTGCCACAGGTTTTAGAGGGCCGCGGCAACAGTGGAGAAGATGACCAAGGTGAAGGGGAGCAACCAAGTGATGCTGCTGGCGACGATGGAAAGAGCCAGATCGCCATCGAAATCCATGGTGGTGACCAGGGTGGACGCAGAGCAAGCAATTCTTTAATATATGGACGAGCTTGCCTTGTGGCCTCGTGGAGATGGAGAACCTCAGGTTGCGCGCCTCGATAGCCGGAGAGACGGCGATGGCCGGAGTAGATCGAGAGGTACGGAGAAGCGACCGCACCTTTAAGAGATGGGGGAAAGCGACGAGGGAAAAGCCTGCCGTCAGAGATGGGCTTTGTCGTCAGATGCTGCCAAGGGGAATGCTGTTGCGGATGAGCACGAAGCAGCGACGTCGGCGACGTCGGCGAAGCAGCGAGGCGAGTCCGATCTGGTCCTCCTTCCGCTAGGGCATCAGCAAATGAAGCAGCGGCGGTGGTGGAGAGAGACAGCAAAGAAGCAGATGAAGCAGAGAAAGGTGAAGGCTCTGTTTTTTTTTTTTGGATCAGGGAGAACGATGAAGGTAAGAGAAAAATGGATTGGATAGCTCTGATACCATGATAGTTTTAGGGTTTAGAATTATCCTCATACCACAATAAGAGGGTATCTCAATTAATTTATTAACAAAAGGGATACATTACATGGAAGGTAACAGCTCAATCAAATCCCAAGATATCTGGGATATGTACTGTTGGGATATCCTGGTTCAAGATACAAACCGAACTCTGGTTCAACTGGCCGAAGTTCTCTCTCCGGACTACGGACTTCGAACCAAGCCGACTGCAGGCAACCCAAGGCCACGCACCGGATGGCAACACCCGAAAGCCAGTTCTTCAGGTGACGTCTTCGGCCACGACCGAAGACTGAGCTCCTCATCGACTTTCGAAGGCACGTACTCGGACCCTGCCGTAGACACGAACTCCGGCCTCGGGAAAATACCAAGTCTTCGGCCCACGCAAGGGGAAACCCGAAGCTTGGATCACAACCTGTTCCAGTAAGGCAACTATAACCAATGGTTACAATCAACACTCATCATGCCACGATCATGGCGCGCGACTTCAGTAGCCACGCCTCTGATCTGGCTGGAACCGCTCATTGACAACCGATGATCGCCAATCATAGGAGAGATTGGCTCCCCATGATCACCGGAAAAAGAGCGGGCCGCAGACCGGGGGCCTTCTTTTAAATATGGGTAAGAAGGGTAGCTCGAGAGATACGCGAAGAATCTCGCACACATATGCTTGTAATCTCCAAGAGCTTTTTCTCTTTCACTCTTTCTTGACACCTTCCCCATTCTGTGGCTGAAATCCGTCACTGACTTAGGCATCGGAGTATCCTCCGCCGGAACAATTCCGGCAAGGGACCTGTTTTGCAGGTGAATCAGGGAGCGGTCCTACGACTCGGCGGCTCCGACCGGCCGATCCAGGGACTCCATGCCAACATGTACCAGATATCAGGAATCACGCCAATACAGATCAATAAAAAATTGATGTGCAATACATGCCTTAATCTTACTCGTTATTACCCAAATATATATACTTAAATATCTCCAAACTAGTTGGGATTAATTAGACGAGTCGATTTCTTCCATTCTGCAATATTGTTTAAGATCACACTTTCCTCCATTCCGTTCTATATTACACCGCTTCTTCGAATTGGGTCATCCAACAGCACATACTGTAATAGGATTTATATCATACCTCATTATTATTGGAGCCAACGTGATACATAGAACACGGAGGATTGATGGTTTTTAATCCACATGAGTTGATCTAATTACCCTGAATGCAACATATAAAACAAAATATAATTCATGTCATAATCCGGGATGTCTATTAGACACCACTATGATGACCTAGATTTCTTGCTCCATAATTGCGATAAATCAACATCTGCGGAGAAACCAGTTAGTTGTAATGATGTAGTAGTAAGCATGAGGATTTGTACTTCGCCCTTACAAAAAAAAAAAAAAAAAAAGCATTATAGTATGTATCTAATGCGCGAGGTGCAGATCAATACAAGTTTATGTGCAACATTTGTCTTAATTTTTATTTGTTATTCTAAGATATCCGTACCTAAATATGGCTTGACATGCACTGCCCATCACAACTAGTCATTGCTGTTAGAGGTATCTTTAGTCCGAAAATTGGTACTAGTGCTGTGACTACACGTGCCACACATTCACTTTAGACATCGATATTTGTGCCGGTATGGAACAAAAATTCATACAACAACCTGTCCTCAAACTTAATCCACTACAAGAAGTTGACAAAGCTTTCCCCAGGTACAAGTAATGAGCTTACACGTGCCACACATTCGGTTTGGACTGGGATATTTGTGCTGGTTTGGAACAAAAATTCCTACCACCACAACTTGTTCTAAAACTTAATCCACAGCAAGAAGTTTCACGCAGCTTTCCGCAGGTACAAGTAAAGCGATCACGCATACCACGACGCATTCGGCATAATTAGACATCGATACTTGTGCTGGTATGGATCAAAATTTCCTACCACTTGTCCTCCATGCACAAGAAGAAGTTCAAAAACCTTTCCTAAGTGTTGTATCCAACATAATCTTAAACTTGACCAGTTTAGGATGACTTGAGGGGGGGGGGGGGGGGGGGGGGGGGGGGGGAAACTGAATTTGAAATGCATCATGAGGTCCATAAAATCATGTTAAATTAGCTCAAAAGTGTCCAAAATATGCATTTATTCTGCTTGTCATTTGACATTTTATGTCATCGAGGGTATATATAACTCTACATAGTCTGTTTTGTGCGGATATCTTTTAACTAACCCTTGGCCTCAATAAAACTAGGTTATATAGAAGTTAATTCCAAAAAAGTACTACTACCCTAACTCTAACATCATCGATGTTATTTGAACGAGCCCCAACAAAGCAATCTTGATCCTTTCCAACTAGTTCTAATTTCTCGGCACAAGTATCATTCTTAAGTAATGATAATTAATTGCACTATCGAAAAATAATGTGGTAAAAATAAAGTGAAAATCCGAATCATCATCGTCACGATTATTATTATTATTATAAAAAAAAAAAACCAGCAGCACCTTGAAATCCGGAAATCCAAGCCCCTGGTTCCCTGCCAATGATGGTAATCGCATGGCCCATGGTTTAGTTTCTCTGGGAAAAAGACGGTAGAGCAACCTTGGCGCTGGATGCATTCCCCGGTTTTTGTTGGCATTGGAAGAAAGGGAAGGCATGAGGTAGTCGTGGCGTCAGGGCTCGATAATACCTAGTCTGATTGCTTCTAACTGCAGCTTGTCACAGACCCAATCATTGCTTGACACAAAACCCATGTTTGTCGTATTGGAATAATGCTAGGGTAGTGGTTCCCATTCGCATCGGCAACAGGGAAGTAAGTGGTTCCCAATTAGCCGAGCTTGAAGCTCAGTCTTGGTTGAGGAGGCTTTGTCGGCTAAAATATAGGAATTTTGAGCGGCTTTTCTAATGGGTTTAAGAGTAACCAGGGCAGGTTATCCGAATTCATTTTATATTTCACAGCTGAATGATGCAAGGAGATGCACTTTTATGTTCTAGATCATGCGCACCGTTCCTTAGTTGGACCTGTCCTAGGTCCGTTCGAATAGATCGAACCGAAAGGGATTATTTGACCGGCCTTGCTCTTCGGGCCGGAATACCGTTTGGAAAAGAAATTTTTATTTGAAAAGGCTGTATGAATAAAAATGGCGATCAAATTAGGTCGGATGGATCAAGTTGGATATCTGACAGCCCAATGACCTATCAACGCAAAACCTGATCTTTTTATTAACTAGATTAAATCTAAATTTAATTAAACATGTTCATTTTATGAAATAGATAATTTAAACCCATCTATAATAAAATTAATCGAGTTAAATAAGTTAAATATATCAAAAATTTTCGTGCAGGCTTTCGAGTTAAGATTTTTTTATATTGTGCAAAATAAATGACAGGATAGAAATTAAGTGAAGGGTGAATGTCGTGAATGCAAATTAAATGCACCTCTGATGAATGATTTGATTTAATGGAGTGGATGAAGGACACAAGAAAAAGGAAATTCCAACCACGGAGAGAACTTTGTCTGATACGCCATTCAAAAAGCGAATTTTTTTTTAAAATTAATATTTTTTAAATAAAAATTTATGAAAATAGGTGTTTCGGAGAATATTTATCGAAGCATGTGTTTTCCGTCGACATGGTGGTTACGGGGCATGTAAGTTCGACTTTTCAAAAGATGAAATTAGATTCATCTTTTAAAAAAATAAAATTCTTATAAATCAATATTTTTTTTATTTAATTTTAAAATTTGATATAATATGTGATAAATTGACGTGATGTTGAACTCGTCTTGTAGAAAGACGAATTCATATTCGAATTCAACTAAGAATTCAAAATCAATTTTTTTTATTTATAATTTTATAAATATTATTATTATTTTAAATAAAATTAATAAATTTTAATTTTAAATAAATAAATAATAAATAAAAAATTAGTATTAATTAAAATTTTATATATTATTTTTGATAATATTAATTATTATATTATTTTAAGATAATATTAATTAAAAATAATATTAATTAACTATATAAAAATAATATTAATTTAAAATTAATAATAATTTAACTAAAAATAATATTAATTAAAAGATATTATAATAATATATTATAATATATATTATATTATAATATATATTATTATAATAATTATTTTATATTCTAAAATATAATTAATATATTATAATTTATTATATTATATATTATAATTTTATAATATAGTATAAAAAATTTTAAAAAAATAAAAATAATAAAAAATAATCATCATGTCGATACTATTCGGTCGCTAGCCCGGTACCAGTTTGGTCGACAGCCCGGTATCAGTCCGATCCCTTGCTCAAGAGCGGTGGCGGACCCCGACGAACGGACCGGCGATCGGGTCTGTGGCATGACTAGGGCTAGACCGGTGACAGGATCTTGGCAGTCGGATAGATAATCGGACCCGGGTGGCCGGACCGGGAGCCGCAACTGGGGCCGGATCGAGGGCCGGATAGGTAGTCGGACCCGGGTGGCCGGACCGGGGGCCGCAACTGGGGCCGAACCGGGGGCCGGATAGGTAGTCGGACCCGGGTGGCCGGATCGGGGGCCGCAACTGGGGCCGGACCGGGGGCCGGATCGGCGATCGGACCGGCGGCCGGACCGGGGCCCGCATCGAGGGCCGGACCGGGGCCCGCATCGGGGGCCGGACCGGGGACCCCGGTTCGGCCGCTAGTCCGGCCCCCGGTGCGGGCCCCGGTCCGGCCGCTAGTCCGGCCCCTGGTGCGGGCCCCGGTCCGGCCACCGATCTGGCCCCGGTCCGGCCACCCGGGTCAGATTACCTATCCGACCGCCAAGATCCTGTTACCGGTCCAGCCCCAGTCATGCCACACACCCGATCGCCGGTCCGGTCGTCGGGGTCCTGCCACCGCTCCTGAGCAAGGGATCGGACTAACACCGGGCTATCGACCGAACTGGTACCGGACTAACGACCGAATAGTATCGACATGATGATTATTTTTTATTTTTTTAAAATTTTTTTATACTATATTATAAAAATTATAATATATAATATAATAAATTATAATATATTCATTATATTTTAGAATATAAAATAATTAATATAATATAATATATATTATAATATATTATTATAATATCTTTTAATTAATATTATTTTTAGTTAAATTATTATTAATTTTAAATTATTATTATTTTTATATAGTTAATTAATATTATTTTTAATTAATATTATTTTAAAATAATATAATAATTAATATTATCAAAGAATAATATATAAAATTTTAATTAATACTAATTTTTTATTTATTATTTATTTATTTAAAATTAAATTTATTAATTTTATTTAAAAATAATAATAATATTTATAAAATTATAAAAAAAAAAATTTAATTTTGAATTCGTCCATTGAAAAGGCGAATTCGAAATTGAAATTGTCTCACCGTAAGACGAATTCAACATCACGACAATTTAGTACATATCATATTAAATTTTTAAATTAAATAAAAAAAATATTGATTTATAAGAATTTTATTTTTTGAAAAATCGAACTTAGATGCCCTGTCACTACCATGTCGACAAAAAATACCTACGATAAATATATCCTGAAACATCTATTTTAATAATTTTTTATTTAAAAAATATTATTTTAAAAAAAATTCTTCAAAAAGCAACTGAAGTTTGTTATACTTCCATGGCATGGTTTAATGGAGTTTAATTAAATTAAATGCACCTCTGATGAATGATTTGATTTAATGGAGTGGACGAAGGACACAAGAAAAAGGACATTCCAGCCGCGGAGAGAACTTTGGTGCGCCATTCAAAAAGCAACTGTAGTTTGTTGATGGTGCCATTATTTATAAGTGAAAAGAACTTTTTTATTTTTTTTTATAAAAAAAACTCCTTTTTTTTATTTTCAAAAAAAAACTTTTAAATGGGAACAGATGTGCATGCCCACGTGTCCCAAGCTAATTCTATTAATCGACTGTCGGTGGCATTTTTTTTTATAAAATAAAAAAAAAAAAAAAGTTAGATCTCGGATATGACCATCCCAAAATAGTTTTTCACTTCAGCCTATTCGATATATGATGCATATTAATTTTTTTGCAGCCATTATCTGTCTGAAGGTGAGTACAACCTAACTATCACTGATGTCAGTCAAGTGAAAGGAATTTATTATATATATTCTTAACTTTTTCATTACTAACTGTCAACAGAAATTTTAAAATTATTTTATTAATTTTTTTCTAATTTTATTTTTAAATTATTTTTTTATTTTTTATTTTATTTTTAATTTTTTTTATTAAAATATATCTAAATCAATATTCGAATTTCTAGACGAGAAAAAGCCTCGTAATCAAGAATCACTCACCAATGGCATCGATAGCATTTACTGCGTTGTCATCGAGAGGTGTGCACGGGTACTGCTTTCAAAAATTCTGTATTGATGGCAGGGAAGGAAACATAAATTCAAATTTATTTAAAAATAAAGAATGTAAAAAATAAGAAAAGGTTTCATCACCTCAACAATTTTTAAAATTTTAATTTTAATTTTTAAAAAAAATAAACTTCAAAAACATGCATTTTTCAAAATATATATATATATATATATATATATATATATATAATCCTCGTATGCTCCCAGCACTTTGGATATATATATATATACAAGATAATGCAGTCTCCACCCATGTTAGAGGAGTATGTTAGGCGTGACTAAAACTATATTAAGGGAGCAACATGCACGTCAAAGAAAAGTAGCCTACAAGATAATCAGCTAACAAAATATATCCAAAATTGAAGAGAAACAGAATATCAATCGATCTATAAGACCGGATCCAAATAATTGATAACATACAAGACAATTCAGTCAATTGCTGAATTTGCCTGTCTAACATACAAGACAATCTAGTCAGCTGCTGAATCCGCCTGTCTATACATATATCTGACATGATATAGCTTGAATTAACAATGATATATATATGTTTCAATTTAGGACTGACAGAAGTAGGTGACCAACAGCATGCACAGCAGAGAGACACATGGTGACGGTCAGGACCAGTATGGGCTCTCATGCCTTCAAAACATCCAGGAGCGCCTTCGAGTTTTAATTAGTTTGAACGTAGCTGGCCGAAATCTCAGGATTTGCTGCTCCATGATGGATTTTTTTAAAATATTATTTTTTAAAAATAATATTATCAAAATACGATCTTTCGAAATAATATTATCATTTTTTTTTTTTTTATAAAGCGGCGTATTCCATTCAAAGGTCTAGAATGAATACAATCCAGAAAATAAAGAAGGATAATATTTCATAACTATATCAGGGCATTCTGTCAAGTAGACTATAAAATAGAACATGAGTAATTGGCAATATAAGAGGCCATGCAATTCACCGTAGAGTTGGTCTCCCGATAAATATATCGAATCGTAATCGATACACATCCTTGTAGAAGAAGTCCAATATTCCGGATGATAAGATAAGACGATGGAGATTTCAGCATCCGACGAATCCAAGAAACTACTGTCATAAAATCGTTTTAATAATAAAATAGTCTAGATAAAAAATCCGATCAGTATACATAATTTTCATCCAAACAGCATACAATTTCATCTTCGAGATTGACGGATCATAGAGATGACATTTCTTGCAACCAAAAATCCGAGCCGAGGCCACAGATGACAATGATTGCCTCCTGTTCATTTCGAAGATTTTCATCAAAATTGATTAGGAAACGGTGCGGAAGAAAAAGTTTTCAAGATGAAAATCTGAGGCGGCGTTAACAAAGCGGAAAAAAAATACCAGATCTTCGAAGACTTCATATATAATTTCGAAAACTATCGTCCTTTTTGCCACGTATTTTTTTTTTTTTTTTTTTTTTTGTCACACGAAGAAGACGCTAGTCGACCCTCCACCTTTTTAACCAACAAAAATAAGATTACTTCTCAAAAAAAAAAATAAATAAATAAATAAATAAATAGCACCTGCACCTTCATTAAATGCCCTGCACCCATCATTAAATGCTCAAATTTTGTATTAAATTTTAATCTAATAAAATTAAAATATATATAATAAAATTTAAAATAGTATAATAAAATATTTAAAATAATATAATAAAATTAAAAATATTTAAAATAACACAATAAAATTAAAAATATTTAAAATAACATAATAAAATTAAAAATATTTAAAATAATATAATAAAAATTATAACATTTAAAATATTTAAAATAATATAATAAAATTTTAAATTTTAAATTTTAAAAAAAGTTTTAGATAAAATGAAGCCGTAGGCCATACCTGCGACTTCATTTTATTCCTGCACCTCCAAATATAAAATAAAAAAATTAAAAATTAAAAAATATATAAATAAAGTCAAATTATTTCCTTAAAAATATTATAAAATAAAATTCAATATAGTATATAATAAATATATTAAATTATATATTATATATTATATATTATATATATAATATAATGAATAAAATAAATATTTTATAATATAATTTATAATTTATAATTTAGACGGTGCAAGTCTAATCGCTAGTTTGGTCGTCCATTCATCTGTTGGGTCGGTGCCAGTCCGATCATCAACCTGGTGCTAATCTGGTAGCCAATCCGGTCACCAGGTGGATACCAGTCTGGTCGTTAGTCCGGTCGCCAACCTAGTGCCAATTCGGTGGGAGAACCGGTGCCAGTCAGGTTCCCTGCCCGGTACCTGTTCGGTCGCCCGTCCGAGTCAGAGTGGCACCATCCTAGCAACCGACTAGTTGTCGGACCGATGGCCGGACAGGCAATTGGATCAATGGTCAAACAGACGGCTCAACGGCGATCAAACCGGTGGCCGGACCGACGACCAGATGGCGATCAGACCGGTGACTGGACTGCGATCGGACCAGTGGCCGGACCGACGACCGAATGGCGATTAGACCGGTGACTGGACTGCGATCAGACCAGTGGCCAGATCGACGACCGGACTGGTGGCCAGACTGACAACCAGATCGGTGGCAGGACGAGCGACCGGATCGGTGGCCGTATCGATGGCCGGACTAGTGACATGATCGGTGGTCAGTGCTAGTTCGATCGTTGGTGCGGTTGCTAGTCCATCCATCGATCCAATTGCCAGTCCGATTATCGATCCGATTGCCAGTCCGGCCATTGATCCAATAGCCAATCCGATCATTGATTCGATGGCCAGATGTCATCGGGCTGATGACTTTTATCGACCACCGGTCCGGTCGCCCGTCTAACCACCGGTCCGGTCACTTGTTCGGCCATAGGTTCGGTCACCTGTTTGACCACTGGTCCGATCGCCTATTCTGCCACCAGTCCGGTAGCAAGTCCTGCCTTTGGTCTAGTCACCCGTTCGGTCACCGGTTCGACCATCGGTTCGACCACCAGTCTAATTGCCCATCCGGCCGCCGGTCCGGTCGCTGGTCCGGTCGCCGGTCCGATTGCCGGTCCGATCGCCCGTCTGGTCGCCGGTCCGTCCACAGGTTCGATTGCTTGTCCGGCCACCGATTCGGTAGCCGATCCGGCCACTAGTTCGATTGCTAGTCCGGCCACCGATTTGGCCATCGGTTTGGTTGCTTGTCCGATCACCGGTCCGACAATCGATTCGGTTGACCATCCAACCACCGATCTAGTGGCAGGTCCTGCCACCTGTCCGATTGCCGATCCGATCACTGGTCCAACCGCCCGTCCTGCCACCGATTCGATTGCTAGTCTGACCGCCGATCCAGCCATCAATTCGGTCGCCTGTCTGACCATCGATCTAATGGTAGGTCCTGCCACTGGTATCGAGCAGGGGATTGGACTGGTACCAGTTCGCCGACCGAACTGGCACTGGGTTGGCGACCAAACTGGCGATTGAACTGATATCGATTTGGTGACCGGACTGGCGGCCGGATTAGTACCAGGTTGACGGTCTGACTGGCACTGATCAAACAAGCGAATTGACGACCGGACTGGCGGCTAGACTGGCACCGTCTAAATTATAAATTTTATATTTATTATAAAATATTTATTATATTTATTATATTTTATAATATAATATATAATATATAATTTAATATATTTATTATATTTATTATATATTATAATCAATTTTATTTTATAATATTATTACAAAAATAATTTATGACTTTATTTATATATATTTTAATTTTTAATTTTTTTTATTTTATAAATGGTGGTGCAAGAATAAGATGAAGCCGTAGGTGCGGCCTACGGCTTCACTTTATCTGCAGTTTTTTAAAATTTTTTAATTTTTTTAATTTTTTAATTTTATTATATTATTTTAAATATTTTAAATATTATAATTTTATTATGTTATTTTAAATATTTTTAATTTTATTATGTTATTTTAAATATTTTAAATATTATAATTTTATTATAATATTTGAAATATTATTATAATATTTGAAATATTTTATTATATTATTCTAAATTTTATTGTATATATTTTTAAATTTATTAAATTAAAATTTAATAAAAAGATGGTACATTTAAAGAGGGGTGCAGGACATTTAACCTTCAAAAAAAAAATTTTATTTTTTGAGAAACGTAGGTAGATCCTGCGTCTTCAAATTTTTTTTTTTTTTTGATAGTTTAAGAAGGTGCAAGTTTAACATGCATCTTGTCCGGATAATAATATATATATATATATATAGCAAAAAAATAATTTGATGATATTATTTTAAAGGATCGATAATATTATTTTTAAATGCCAGGCTGAGTACGAGGGAGTGTGCTCCGTTGGTGTCTGCTGTTAGGGAGAGGATTGATGGCTAGCAGGGTAGATCCCTCTTTTCTATAGGATGAATTATCCTCATTCGATCGGTCCTTCTTTTCTGATATATCTTTTTTCTAATTCGGTTATTTCGAAGACTGTTATCCTCAAGTTGGAGCAGATGATCGCGTGCTTTCCTTTGGAATTCATTTACAAGCCAGCGAAGGATTCATTTACTCAGATGGGAGATCGTTTGTCAGCCGCTTCAGCTCGGGGGCTTGGGGATTCAATGTCTTCTTTCCATGCGAGAGGCTTTCATGGCTGGGCATATTGCCAGATATTTCTTGTCTCTTGATAGTATATGGTCTACTTTAATGAGGGCCGGTATGGTGATATTTCTGTTGATCCCGATAACCCATATTTTCCTTCCAGGCATTGCTCGGCTATCTGGAGGGAGATAGTTGTCAGGGCATCAACCATTATGCCTCACTTTTCTTGGATTATTGGGGATGGCAATTTGATTGGATTTATGCTGTATCCCTGGATTTCGAATATTTCTCTGATATGGTGGCAGACCTTTATATCAATACTCACGCCGGAGACGATTTCTATCTATGATCTATTGGTTCCAGGGCAGTCCCAGTGGGATCAGCGTGTTGTTGCTTCGATCTTTGGGAACATCCTTGATCATCGGGTGTTATCGATCATCTTACCGATCTTTCCTTGCTCGAATACCAGAGTGAGGAGACAGTCAACTTCATCTCTTGTGTTGATGTCTAGTCTGATGTCTATATTTGCTCCTCAACCTCCAATGCCTCGGGACTTTAGTTGGATTTGGTCTTTGCTAGTTCATCCTAGGGTTTCCCTATTTTTATGGAAACTTGCCTAGCATCGCCTTCCTACTCGTGACTTTCTGTTATCCAGAGATCTTTCATTACATTCTTCTTACCCTGTCTGTGGAGCTGAGCAAGAAACACAGGCCTATGCTCTATTTCTATGCAACCGGGCAAGGTTAGTGTGGCGGATGGCAGGATTTCAGGAGTTGCTCTGTCAGGCTGATGATGTGGATGACTCTTTTATGACCCTACTGAGCTCGGGCACTGTTTTCTCTTCTGCTTCTTTTCCTGCTTACTTAGCTAACCATATATGGCTCTCTCAAAATCATCTGGTTTTCAACTCTGTCAGATGTTCCTCCATGATGATTGTTGAGAGAGCTCGGGTCTGTGTTGAGGAGTACCGGAGTTCGACTGTGAGATCTTCGGAGTTCTGGGATTCCTCTTCTGCTCATCGAGCGTACCTTCGGGTGTTCATCTCTTGGGAACCCCCTCCACTTTTCTTCACTATTAGTTTTGATGGAAGTCTCCGAAATCGACAGGGGGGAGCGGCTTTCATTATTCATGACTCTTGCCTTCGTTTCTTGCTGCAGGTGGTTTCTTTATTCAGAATTCTTCAGTTCTTAGAGTGGAGTTATATGCAGCCTGGGCAGGGATCAGGTTCGCCCGTCAAGTTCTTCATCTGGGCTGCCTAATCATTGAGAGCAACTCAGCAACTATTGTATCTTGGAATAGACAAACGCTGAGAGCTCCAGTGGCACACCTTATTATTCGGAACATTGGGCTTCTCTTGCAGGGTTGTACTTATATTATGGTTCGCCACATTTATAGAGAGGCTAACTCGGCTTTGGACTGGGTGGCCTCCTTTGTGGTTTATAATACTTGTTCTTTTGTCTGGTTCGATTGGCACGTTATTCTTGTACAACTTAAAAATATTATTCTTTCTGACTATCTGGATTATATTTATTCTCGTTCATCATAATAAATATATTATTTTTTATAAAAAATAATAATAATATTTTTAAAAAATCTGCTCCGTGAATTTTTTTTTTTTTTTTGATAAAATCCGTGATACCTTTCACGGAGGCTATAATAAAAAGTATTCTCTAATTGGACTTTTGCGACCACAACCATATGGCCGTCGGCACAAGGCAGCTACACAGGCACGTTCGATTCGATGGGACCTTCTTGGTGAATGTGGAACATTCTGGGGACCACTGGACCTCTTTGGCATCTGTAGAGATCGAGTCGGACGGTGACGGATTCTTGTGGGAGAATACGGAGCATCGGCTCCTAGGCCAGCATCTCCCCCCTATAAATATAACTAGACAAGACCTCTCTCATCATTATTAATTTTTTAATAAACATCGAGACAATTTAAAACGACCCAGCATCTTATCAAAAGAACAATAAAAAAAAACTAGCCGGAGCATAGATTTGATCATGGATGACATTTAAGATCTAATAATAAATAAATAGGCCTTATCTGGTTAGATCCTGTTTAATTAAATAATGATAAATAAAATTTTGATAAGTAAAAGAAATCTCAGCCAACTTGGCTACCTAGAAAAAGAAAAACAAGAATGCCTACAAGAAAAGATCGAGTAGAGTCCTAATGTTCCTGGCTACTCAAGTTGATATTACTAGAGTATGACGAGCAATGGCTCAACTACTTTAGCAACAGCAGTTTCAAAGTGTCTACTTTACCTGGAAATCTCCTTCTCCGTTGTTCGTGACCATGAGCTTCGATGGAAGCCTTCACTGTAGATCGGATGGATCAGATTTTGTCCTTCGGGACTCGCATCTTAGATTCCTAGCTGCTGGAGGACTATCCCTTCTGAACTCTTCGATGCCTGCTGCGAAGTTATATGCAGCTTGGACTAGAATCAGGTATACCAGGCAAATTCTTCATCTTGATCATCTGATCATTGAGGACGACTCTGCCATGGTAGTATCCTGGATCTCGCACTCTTCTATGGACCCGGTGATTCATCCCATTATCCGGGATATCATGCTACTTCTTCAGAGTTGTTTCTTCGTGCTGATTAGGCATATTTATAGGAAGGCCAACTCAGCTGCTGACTGGGTGGCATCCTTTGTAGCTCAGCACTCGAATTTTGTACTTTGATCGGAATGGCATGATGCCTCTGTATAGTTCAGGGATCTCATTTTGCCAGACTTTTTTGGTTGTATTCATTCCCGTTCAATACAATAAATATACCGTTTCAAAAAAAAAAAAAAAAAAAAAAAAACCTAATCTTAATATGAAATATTTATGAAGCTTAAGCTACCACATTGTGAGGGTGGAGCTGATCCTTTGGCGGCCGATAAATAAATTTCCAGAGATGGAGCCGATATTTGTAGTTTTATTCCGTTCCAATGTTTGGGAGAAATGTTGAATTCTGGCGAACTGCGGCGAAGATCGCCTGCAAGGATGCCGGGAATAAACTTTTCTTGGATTGGAATTAAAAAAATATATTTTATGAATAATATTTTCCTGGATTGGTGAAATTAAAAAAAGGAGAACGAGTTTGTAGCTCCGCGACATATAGAGAATATATCAGTTCTAGAATAGACCAATAAATTTAATGAGCTGGGATGCTTTTGCCCTCATGTTATTAAGTTTGAGAAAGGCAAAATAAATAGATTTGAGCAAGGTCTATGTCACACCCTGTATCCGAGATTGTGAGCCTGGAATCGTAGTGATTGTCATATGCTTATAGGAAACTCTTCTCATAAATATGCAAGATATCTCGTGCTATTATAAAGCAATAATGAAATAAAAAATTAATAATTTAAATCCAAATTCAACTGAATAAAAATCTAATTTAATATCTAAATAAATTTAGTAATACTCAAAGGTCTTACATCAAATTTAATAAAGTTTTCAATCTAAAATAAATATATCAATATTCTGCTTCTAATCACTCTTCCGTATGTATTTTCATATCATTTTAATTTACAAAATCTGTAAAAATAGAAAAATTATAAAATACTTAAGAAAATCGTAGAACCAAAATCAAATTCGAAAGTATGTAAAATACTATCCTAAGATATATTTTCGTTCATCGTATGCGAATAGTCGAAATACTATTTCAAGATATGACAAGGATTTTTTCGTCCACGAGCATGATCGTAGAAGAGGTTGATGGAGATCCTTTTAGCACCCAGCAAAAAGAATTTGAAACAAGAAATTTTTGAAAGAGAAAATGCTAGAGGAGAAGAAAAAAGAGTACCAAAATACAAAACAAAACTTATCTATTTAAGCCTTCAAGATGGCCTTTTTATGGCCATCCAATATATAATCGTTTTTACTCTTATCGGCTCATTTAGGCCTGTTATAAAAAGTCCAACGGTTAAATAATTAAAAGCCCAATGATTAAATAATTAAAAACCCAACGGTCAAATCATTAAAAACCCAACAATCGAATCATTAAAAGTCTAATAATCAAATCATTAAAAAATTCAATAGTTAAATAATTAAAATTATAAATTAATTATTGGAAAGAATTTTAGGTTTTTCCAACAATCTCCTTCAAAACTTAAAATTGTTACCTATATGATTTTACACACATTTTTGAAGGGGCTCACCTATATGAGAGTATCCGTATAAGACCACAACTAAAGATATTGACAATCTTTAAAAGCTCTCATAAAAAATCAAGATACATATGCAGGGTTATTAATACATAGATTTACAATGAAGAATTATATACTATATGTGTGGTAGTTAAAGTCTGGATCAAATGAGCATAGTTTAAGATCTAGTTCACTCCAATTCCTTTATATAGAAACTACTCATACTAAGTAAGGTTGAATTTTATAAAAATCCTTACATACTATATAGTATAAGCACCCAGAATTTTATATTTTATATTTTATATTTTATATTTTATTATTTCCAACAATCCCCTTAAAACTCAAAATTATCAAAAATAATAAAATATAAAATATAAAATTATGGGTGCTTATACTATACATTAGGTAAGGTATCTTTACAAAATTTAACCTTACTTAGTATGAATAATTTTCATTTAAAGAAATCAAAATGAATCAAGTTTTGAACTACGTTCCTTTGACCGAGACTTCTACTAAACACATAGTATAGAATATTTCATCGCAAGTTTGTGTATTAATGATCCTGTACATGTATCTTGATTTTTTTATGAGAGCTTCTAAAAATTACTAATATCTCTAGTCGTGGCCATATACGGATACTGTCATATAGATAAGCCCCTCTAAAGATGTGTATAGTGTCACATCTCAAGAAATACCTCTCAGATCTCATTCAGAGATAATTCTTTTTAACTACTACATTGGAGCACTAATTACCATAGCAATGGAATGGAGTCTATAACTCCTATATCAAATAAACATCATGTGCTCCTTGACTAACTAATCAGCTTGCTATTATCATATTGAACCTTTTTTAAAAGATCTCTAATCCCAGAAGTTGGGTTCCTACTACTGGAAGGCCCTTTATAAGCTAAGTCCTATGTTCCTCGATGATTTTAGGTTCTTAGTCCTATTTAAGCCTTTAATAAGGTAAATTGATGAAAGAATCTTCTCTCACAAGTTATAAGATATATCAAAACTTATGATATTGATCATATCCCGTTTATATCAATAAATGCTTATTTAATTTTAAGTCATACAAACAGTTTATATGCGAGTTACAATAACTTTATAATATAATAGGAATACAAAAAAATTTAAGCTACCAAAAATATATGATTATGGAGAATCTACCAACATATTCCTAATAAGCTAAATCTTTAACATTGCTACTAAAAAATATCTAATGGATATCTTCTAAGATATATAAAAGCACAATCAGATAACATGAAACATATCAATAACAGAAAATTAGAAATAAATCATTTTCTTTTCGATTTGCATTGCTAGTAATCATAGTTATAAATTAGGTTACCTTATATTATCATAGCACTAATGATGTTAATGTCAACAAACTAAATATTTAGCAATAGCATATATTATTTTGTAGAGCTACAAGAAAATAAATCTTGACTTAATTTACCAAAATTAACTGCAATAGGTTAATCAAATGTTTTTATAGTTAAACATACAATCCTACCAACCACAAATCATAGAAATAAAATTAACAATAGTAATGTAAGATCTCACATTTTTCATATCTATCTAGACATGAAATGCCTTCTAGCAATTTGCTTCATGAAGTTGTCAAATACAAACTCTTGGTTAGCAAAGAAATCATATTCAAAGCCAAAGTGTCATCAATCAAATAATAGTACATAAAATTTTAAAGCTTGAATAAGAGAATGATGACTGTTATATATGAGTTAATAACGCGAACATCAATGGCTTCCACCAGGAAATGATATCAATAGTTTACATCCACCAACACCAACGCCAGCACAGAAAGGCTACCAGACTTCGCTTTCAAATTCGTCATACATCTATTATTAGAGATTCCGGGCAACTTCTGGCATTTTTATTAGAACTTTACAATCACAAACAAAAAACCTTTTCAAGGGACACCAAGATCGAGGAAAAAGACTGCACCAACAAAGTATACTTTGTTAGTCTTTTGCAAGCTCATTCTCATGCAACAAAAGCTTAGGGCAGCCACTCAAAACTTTTTTGTTTTTGTTTATTATAAAATAAAGGTGGTTTAGGAGGGGGTATAAGATTTTTTTTTTTTAATGCTAAAAAAAAAAATCTGAAAATAGGTGTTAGGGAGAATATTTAGGAAAATAGGTGTTTTTGGCTGACGTGGACATACAGCGCTCTTGGATGGCCGATCATGGTTCCATCGGAACAGGGGATGAAACCCTTGCTTGACCAAGTAAAAATATCATCGAAGAAGTCAAAGGGACGTCGTGGGAAGGTAGGAGACGGCCGGAGGACCATCGGGGGGTAGGTGGGACTCTTGGATGGCCGACCATATATGCGGTAAGCTAAGAATTATCCTCATCGAAGTTTCTCTTTAAAAACCCCCTCCATCGCCTTTGTAGAAGCAAAAATCAAGCCTCCATCATCATCTTCCCCAACTCCAGTGGCTGATCATGGTTCCATCGTTGCCGGTAAGTCCTTTTTCTCGATCAAATTCTTTAAAGTAATAAGGGGTAATGACCCGTTTTCTCTTGCTCTTTCGGCCTCTTCATGATGGATGGATGCCGCTGTCCATGCCGCCCAACCCCCCTTCTCCACCCGACCATGCGCTGGCGGATCTTCTCCCTTTCTTTTCCTTGGTCTATGGTAATGGGGAAGGCCATTCGGGCCAAGCCAAAGAAGGAAAAGAAACATGGAAGGAAAAGAAAAGGAAAAAGAAGAAAAGAAAAGAAAAAAATAAAATAAGAAAGAGAAGAGGAGAGAGAAGAGAGAGGAAGATAGAGAAGATGAGGAGAGAGAGAAAAAGAGAAGAGAGAGAAAGGGGAGAGAGAAGAGGAGAGAAAGAAAGGGAAGAGAGAAGATGAGGAGAGAGAGGAGAGAAGAGGAAAGAGAAAAAGAGATGAGAGATAAGAGGGGAGAGAAAAGATGATAAGAGAGAAAAAGAGGAGAGAGAAGAAAAAGAGTATAAATAAATAAATAAATCTTGTAAAATCAATTTGATTGAATATTTAGACTGTTTCCTCGTTGATTAACCCAATTTCCATCGATCAGACCTAAATGGATATCTAGATCGAGCCTAATCTTGAACTAGACCAAAAAATCCATTTCATTATTTTATTTTCTTGGATTAAGGGTTAATTATTTAAATAACTTATTTTGTCAGAGCCTTCATTGTCTTTATCAGTAAAGGAGTTCCGAGAATCTAGAATTTGAGTTGTGTGTTTCTAATAAAATCAATTTTTAGTAAGTTATCTATATCCTGATGTATTTTACTATATTTGATTTGATTTAAATTTTAATTACTGTTAAGTTATTCAGATGAGTACTTTATATATGCTATGCATGGACATGTTTTGGTAAAATATTGAGTTAAACATGCTTTTATTTTAAACATGATTGTATTAATTTGCATCAAAAAATATGTTATTTGTTTACTATTATGCTCTCTAGTCCGACTATTTATTATTATGCTCTCTAGTCCGACTAGATCGCACGAGTTTGGTTCTAGTCTTCTTTTGGACCTCCAGTTGGGCGATCACTAATACATGATTGATGGACGGTATGTATAATCAGGAGCTAGTTTCCTTCCAAACCTAGCTGATGGGGCAATCGCTGGTACATGTTGAGGATGCATATGTGATGGTGTGCGTTGCTACATACAGATTTTAATACCTTAATTCCACTATTCTTAGATAGAATAGCGGGAGTAAGGGTCGAATCCATAGAAACTTTTGAATTATTTCAAAAAAAATGCACAATAAAATAAGAGAATTTATAGAGAATATAATCAAGAAATGATCTATTTTAACAAAAGTATGGCATGTACCTATAGATCACGGCCCATCCCTTTTAGGAATAGATCAATCAAAGATTATAAGCAAAAAAAATTATTTATTTCATAATATTAAACAAATACAACTCAAAATAAATTAAAATGAATTTCTAAAAAAAATATTCCTCTTTCCTAAGATCAGGCTTTCTATGAAAACTCGGCATAAATTGAAAGGTAGAACATCATCACTAGGATAGACCGGGCAGGTGGAGACTGAGATGCGGTGGAGACCGGGGAACCAAGATGCGGTGGAAACTGGATGAAGACTACATTAGAAGGGCAGTCGAAAGAGTGGATGGGAAGGCGGAAGGGAGCTTGGAAAGATAAAAGGAGCAAAGAATAAAAGTGGAAGGGATAACTAGAGGGGAAGCGGAGAGATTCATGGAAGGAGTGCAAAAAAATAATCAATCTTTCCCAAGAATGGTCGAAGGTTTTTATAGGCGGAAAGCAATGTGTCGGGCCCATGTGGGAACCACGTCAGTTTCCATTACTATCTATCTCAACAACCTCCAGTTTCTTATCCTCATCCCTGCACCCACTTAACCATCGCGCGCGATCTTCAATTTCCAATCCAACCATATTTTTTTTGAACTCTAGTGTATCTCCGTGATCGAGCTTCTTCTTTCGACCTCCTTTCTCTTTCGGACATTACCTGCCCAACTTCCAACAAAATACTTGGTGATAAGAAGGTACTCAATAGAAGATCTTGGGAGGTAGTTGCACTATGAAGAGCTGGGAAGTGTGGGAAGAGACTTCTTTTCAGTAGTGGTAGCCTCTTGAACTGGCAACAAGGCAGCGGGCATCTTCCTGGGCTGGTGGTGAATGGGAGGACAATGAATAGAAGAAGCCAGCGATGAGGCAGAGGAGATGATGGTGATCAATTGTAGTCTTGAGCTGGTGGTGAACATGGAAGGAAGGCGCAAAGGGGACGATCGATGGCTCTTGGTAGCAGGTGGCTACAACAGGGAAGAAGACCATGGAGGGCGTCTTGACGGATGGCGATGGGATGAAGGTGGTTCATGGCCATGGGGAGCTTCTGAATGAGAGGAAGAAAGCGATGGTGGCGGTGCTGCTTGTGGCGGTTGAGATCGGATGTGCAGTCGAGCTGGTAGGGAGGAGGCCATGGATGGAGCAGGTGGCGACGGGACGGTGGACAACATCTCCAACCAGAGGCCCGATGGCAGTGAAATGGCATAAATCTATGTCTTGGATCGAAGGAAGAAAAATCGAGGAGACCGGCACTTGAACTTGGCTTGAACGATTGTGGACCGGCTTCTTCGGCATTCCTTCCAGCCACGGCGGCGATGGATCGGGTGGAAGGGGAAGAAGGTGGTGGACTGCGATCTTGGAGGCATCTCAGGGGAGGACAAAGACGATGAAGGAGAGGGTGGCGACCTTGGTAGCAAGAGGGCCTCTCGACTTCTTTTCCGGCCATGAGACCTTAGCAGTTAGGGGAGGTGTGCCGGCGACTCCGGCAACCGTGGGACAGCATCTTAGCAAGTTTCGATGCAAATGAAGCTTCACGGTCCATAGCTCTGTTCTATGGACCACCAACAATGGATGCTGTGGACCGAGTGGGCATCCCATGAACCAAGCAATCGATCCACCATAGACCAGCTGCTTTAAACTTCATGTAATTTATAATAATTCCTTTGAAATTCATTTTTGAGCCCGTTTCAAGTCCAATTTGAGTGTCGTTTGCACCATTGGACTCCTAAAATTGAGCTCTTCGCATTCATGAAATTATTTTCTATAAAATACTGCATAAAAATATCAATTTAAATTAAATAAAGTTGAATTAATTAAAATATTCTTAATAATTATTACACCTCCCAACTTAAACTTTGCTCGTTCTCAAATAAAGTAAATGAATTAGTTATGAGTACTAACTTGTCCAAGAAGTGAAAATTATCTTACTAATTTTAAAATTGGTTGATACTCGGTTAGATTATTGAAAAGGTATTTCATCGGATTACCAATTTTATCCATTTAGTGGCTGAGTAAAGCCCATAGAAATTTTAAGAGTTCTTTTTTTTTCAACTTTCTACCTCATTCTTTTAAATCCTTCAACTTACTTTGGTTTTGGCATAGCATGAGTTTATTTAGTCCCCTTTTTCTTCTTCTCTTTTTTCAATATAATGTAGAGTCGGTGCAATATCCTAACATCTTGCTTTCTAGATGATCCTTGTAGCGAGCTTTAGACGAATGACTCCCAAACCAGTTGGCTTTAGAGCATTAGGTATAAAACATCCTTCAGGCTTATTAACTCGAGTCAAACAGACTACGTGTTAAGACAATCCTTACAAAAGGTTTCTTTACATTCTCACCTTTTGACATGAATAATAATGCTTACTTAGACGAAGGAGCCTGGTTACTTAGTGAGAGATGCTAAAAACCATATTTATTAAACTTTTAAGAGAACTTTTTTTGATATTTTCATCTATACCATTATAAGATAGATTCTTATTAAGATCAAGAGTCAGAAAGGTCTAGAATCACTCGGAAAAGTTTTAATCTAAACCCTATCATTTATTAGGTTTTCTTGATAATTTATCCCTCGGTATCTCTAAAATTGTCTAAATCATTAATCATTCATCATTTAGCAAGCTTGATTATTTTCAAATCGAGACAAAGTTTGGTACTCAAAAATTTATTAAAGTTTTACTCGAGGTTTGATTAATTTAATTATCCCCCTAACTTAATTTTCATTATCCCTAATGGAAGAGGATACTAATATTGTAGCTTAAATAACAATGAAGGATACCACTTGGAAGGATACTCGAGCATTGATTATTCCTTTGTCGCCATACTCCTCTCCAATTTAGTTTTTTTATTCTTCTAAAAAGGAAAGTAAATAGTTAAAAATAAAAGTATAAACTAGGTTGCCTCACAGGAGCACTAAGTATAAAGTCTTCAGCTAGACTATGCTGATCGTCACGACAATGCTGGGTTCACAAGATTAATGAATTCAACTTCTCCATCATTAATTTCTTCTATATAGGGTTTCAGATGCTAGCCATTTACCTTAAAAGTTTTTCCTTGCTTGGGATCTTTTAAGTTCTACGGCTCCGTGAGGAAATACCTGAGTCACCATGAAAGGTCCATCCCATCATGAGCGAAGTTTTCCAGGAAAAAGTCATAATCTAGAATTATAGAGCCACACTTTCTGATTAGGCTCAAACATTTTTTTATTTTTTGAATTTATCATGGTATGCCTTAGTTCGAGCCTTGTAGATTCTAGAACTTTCATAAGCTTCGTTACGTAGTTCTTCTAATTCATGCAGTTGGAGTTTCCTATTGGAACCTGTATTTTTCATATCAAAATTAAATTGCTTGATATCCCAAAATGCACGGTGTTCCAATTCTACAGGTAAATGACAAGCCTTTTCAAACACTAACCGGTAAGGAGACATTCCTAGAGGGGTCTTGAAAGAGTTTGGTAAGCCTATACTGACCAATCTTTTCTATTAGATCTTACCATTTTCTCGATGATATTTTTAATCTCTCTATTTAATACCTCGACCTAGCTACTAGTTTGAGGGTGGTAAGGTGTGGCTATTTTATGGATAATTTCATATTTTTACATCAATCCTTCAAAGTGCCTATTCATGAAATGTGCACCCCCATCACTAATAATAGCCCTTGGACACCTAAATTGACTAAGGATGTTATGCTGAACAAACTTGATCACAACTTTATGATCATTGGTTCGAGTTGCCATGGCTTCAATCCATTTTGATACATAATCAACTGCTACCAGAATGTAGTCAAATCCAAAGCAAAGAAAAAATGGTCCCATGAAGTTAATACCCCATACATCAAAAATTTTAACAACCCAGATAAGGGTTAAGGGCATCATATCTCTTCGAGAAATATTCTCCATTTGTTGGCATTGGAGGCAATTACAGCCAAATTCATATGCATCTTTGAAAAGAGTTGGCCAGTAAAATCCACTCTGCAGTACCTTCGCTGTAGTTTTCCTTTCAGTAAAGTGTCCCCCACAAGCATGAGAATGATAAAAAATAAGTATGCTTTTGAATTCACTCTCAGGGACATATCGTTTAATCACCTGATCCGAACATTAGTTAAACAATTCAAGTTTCTCCCAAAAATAATATTTGATCTACAAGAAAAATCTATCTTTTTCTTGTTTTAACTAGTGGGAAGGAACTTGTCTTGTTGCTAAGTAGTTAACAATATGGGTAAACCATGAAAGACTACTAGAAAAAATTAAGAACAGTTGCTCATCAGGGAACCTATCTCTGATTTCTTGTATTCTACCAAGATCCTAGAAATATGATCTGCTACCATATTTTCGGAACCCTTCTTATCTAAAATTTCTAGATCAAATTCTTATAATAGAAGGATCCATCTAATCAGTCTAGGTTTTGTATCTTTTTTAGATAGCATATGCTTCAGTGCTGCATGATCAGAGTAAACTAGGATCTTAGACCCTAACAGATATGATCAAGATTTTTTCAGGGCAAATACAACTACTAGTAACTCTTTTTTAGTAGTAGTATAATTCATTTGTGCATCCGAGAGAGTTTTGCTAGCATAATATATTGCATATGATTCCTGATTAAGTCTCTGTCCTAAAACTGCCCCTATATCAAAATCAAAGGCATCGCACATGATTTCAAATGGAAGGGTCCAATCTAGAGGCTTAATAATTGGTGCAGTGGTCAAAGTGGTTCTGAGAATATTATCAGCGGCCAGACATTCTTTATTAAAATCAAAAGAATTATCTTTAGCAAGCAAATTATGCAAGGATTGAGAAACTTTACTGAAATCCTTGATAAAGCATCTATAAAAACCAGCATGGCCAAGAAAAGATCGTACTTGTCTAACTGAGATTGGAAGAGGCAGTTTCAAGATTAGTTCAACCTTAGCTTTGTCAATCTCAATCCCTTGCTCGAAAATAATATAGCCAAGCACGATTCCCTCACGAATCATATAATGGCTCTTCTCTCAACTTAAGACTAAATTCGTCTCAATACATCGTTTCAGTACCTTAGTCAAGTTCTGGAGGCAATCATCAAATAAAGATCCAAACACTGAAAAATCATCCATAAATACTTCAAGAAACTGATCAACCATATCAGAAAATATGGCCAACATACATCGTTAAAAGATGGCTGGTGCATTACAGAGACCAAATGGTATGCATCTAAAGGCAAATATTTCAAAAGGACAGGTGAAAGTGATCTTTTCTTGATCTGCAGAAAATACTGAAACCTGATTATATCCTGAATATCCATCCAGGAAATAAAAGAAATTCTGCCCTACTAGCCGTTTTAAAATTTGGTCAATAAAAGGTAGAGGAAAGTGATCTTTCCTAGTAACGGCATTCAATTTTCGATAATCTATACACATTCTCCAACTAGTTGTTGATCGGGTAGGAATTGACTCATCCTTTTCATTTTCTATGATAGTAATACCTGACTTTTTAGGTACTACTTGGATTGGACTGATCCAAAATTGGATAAATAATACTGACATCAAGCCATTTTACCACTTCTTTTTGCACAACTTCTCGCATATTCGGGTTTAGCCTCCATTGCATATCTCTATGTGGTTTGGCTTCAGCTTCATAGTGAATATGATGCATGCAAACGAAAAGATCAATTTCCTTAAGATCAGCTATTATCCATCCGATGGCTTCTCTATGTTCTTTAAGTATATTCACCAATTTATCTTCTTGATCAGATATTAGGGTAGATGCAATGATTATCGAAAGGGTATCATTGGGTCCAAGAAAAGAATATTTTAACTTTGCAGGAAGAGGCTTTAACTCTAGCATGGGTGGTGCTTCTAAGGGTGGTACTAAAGGACTTGATTGAGTCGGTAATTATTCATATTTTATAGTCCAAGGAGGAGTGGTGCTAAACTTAGGATAATCTAATAATATATTAACCTTTTTGGTATATTCATCAAAATCATATGTTCCAAAATGTATCAAACATGCTTGTAGAGGGTCTGAATCAAGCAAAATAGGGAGTTTCCTATCTATAACTTCCTCTACCACTTTTACCTCATTAGGATCATATGTTGGGGGTCCTTGGGATGTATTGAAAATATTCAACCTCATCTTCTTGTTTCCAAAAGATACATCCATGACCCCTATCCTACAATTTATACAAGTATTGGCAGTTGCTAGGAAGGGCCTTCCAAGAATGATGGGTATTTGGTTGGGGTTACCATTGGATTTTATATCTAACACAAGAAAATTAATAGGAAAGTAGAATTCATCTACTTTCACCAACACATCCTCTAACATTTCACGGGGTACCTTAACAGATCGGCCTGCTAATTATAAAGTCACTGCCATGGATTTCAATTCTTCGAATCTGAATAAATTATACACTGAAATAGGAAGAAGGTTTACACTAGCACCCAAATCTAGTAAAGTTTTCTTGATTGTGAGGTCCCTTATGATACAGGATATAATTGGGGTACCAGGATCTTTGAGTTTAGGTGGGGCTATTTGCTGAAAAACTGAGCTGGCCTGCTAGTCAATTAGATCTTCTTTGGTATGTGTGCCTTATATTTTCATTTTTTTGTGTATAGATCCTTAAAAAACTTGGCATAGGCCGGGACTTGTTTGATGGCATCAAGAAAAGGTAAGTTTATCTGAACTTGCTTGAACAGATCAAGCATCTCATTCATTTTGACTCTTTTTATCCAAAGATAGAGGAAATTCTAAATCACTAGGGAAGGGAGCCTTTAGTATAGGTGCTTGGCTAATGGATTTCTTTTTCTCTTCTTTATTTTTCTTCTTTGGCTTAGCCAACTCTAGATTTTGAGTTAGATCAGGCTGATTTAATATTTTCCTACTTCTAAAAATTATGACTGATTTAGCATGTTTTGGAAAAGTCTCAGGACCGATGGAGCTCTCAGCCATATACTGCCCTTTTGGATTACTAATAGGCTAACTAGGTAACTTACCTTTCTCCTTTCTACTAAATGCTGTAGCTAACTAATCTATATGGATCTTTTGCTTTTTAATAGACTATGTGTGAGAGTGAATGAGTTGGGTATTCATTTCTAGCCTCTTTAGTACTTGCAGCACCTTTTCTTCGAAGGTAGGATCATGATTATTCTGTGAAGGTTGTGGTAATGGGGCACTCGAGAATTGGGAATAAGGCATGCTTCTAAATTGGGTCTCCTGATGGGGCCTGATTGATGTTGGATTAACGATAGGTTGGGATTTCCAAAAAAAATTTAGATGATTTTGCTAGCCAGGATTGTAAGTGTTTGAATAAGGATCATTTCCTGGCCTAGGAGCCATTCAGGTTGGGCTTGATAGGCTTGCTCCTAAACAAGCTCAGGAAATTGGTATGTAGCTGGACAATCGCTTATCGAATTGTTGGGACTCGAACAGATAATACATACATCATGAACTTGAACAGATGAGGAGGAAATATTTTCAACTTGTAAAATTCGGTCAAGCTTTTGCGATAATTCGTCTACTTTGCTATAGATATCTACAGTATGACCTACTTCATACATTCCACCTCTCTTAAGTCTTATAGGAGGATCTCTACAGGCAGCAGACATGTGATGCAAGAAATTTTCATTTAAAGTTTCAAAAAGCAACCATGCCTCATGTTCATTTTTTAGCATAAATTTCCTCCACATGAGGCATCAACCATTTACCGGTGCCTTTCTGATAGACCATCATAAAAGTACTGTACCAATTGCCATTTAGGTATAGCATGGTGCGAGCATTTCGTAATCAATTCTTTTAATCTCTCCCATATCTCATGAAACATTTCTCTATCTAACTGGAAAAAATTGATTATGACTTTTCTAATTTGATTTATTTTTTCTATCAAAAAATATTTCTTAAAAAATTCTCTCTGGAGTTGATTCCAAGTTAAAATTGTAACAGTATTTAGGAAATTCAACCAGTACTTGGTCTTATCTTTCAAGGAAAAAGGGAATAACTTAAGCCTAAGGGTATCATCAGAGAAATTCTGGGTCTTGACAGTTGAACATATTTTCAGAAATTCATCTAGGTATTTGCAAGGGTCTTTATTTGCAAGTCCATAAAATGATGGTAACATCTTAATCATACTGGACTTGATTTCGTACTGCGCAGTCTCTACTGGAGATATATGAATATAGAGAGAATAGGTATATTTAGAAGGAGTGAAATACTCCTTCAATTATCGTGGTGGATCGATTTTTTGATTGGGATCCATATTACGTGATCTATTTGCTCTACAAGTTCTGTCTTTCCCAGGATTTAAGGATATGATTTCAGATTCTAATGACCGACGACCTAGCATACACCCTACAGTAGTACTCTAAAGCAAACAACAGTTCAATTTCTTTATATTTTTTTTAAACTTAATAAAAAAAATTGGAAGAATGAGAGGAGGTCTAAATGAAAGACTCCTAAGAGAGTCCTAGACTAGAAAGAAGAGAAAGTTATTATAATTAACTTTTTTTTTCCAAATAAGTGACACAATCAAAATCACTTCTATCCTGGGATTAACCTGAATCTAGACAGTTCCTAACTATTCCAAGGTTATCTTCGAGCACTCCAAGCCCAAGATCAATTAACTGACTCGACCAGATAAGTGTAAGGTTGGTGGGGGTCCCCCCGTTGATTGCCTTAGATACCAATTAAAATTGGCCAGGTAAGTGAACAGAACCAATTAAAGAACCACCTTCCTTGAGGCTCTTGTCCCTGAACCACTTGTCTTAGACACCGAGCAATTAACTAAACTGAACTCGGTCCGACTCTAGGGTTCCCTTGTCCTATTAAGCTCAAAAATCCTAGGACCGACGTCTAATTAATTTTAATAATTAAGGTCTGGGTGAATGCACATGCAGGGTGGTGATTTGTGGGCTAAGGAAAGGTAATGAACTCTCCACCTTATCTAATTAATGGGATTTTGCCCTTAAAGTTAATTATGAAGAGATGAATGCAACAAACAAGATGTCCAAACTTAGAGTTATCACACAAATAAAATTAAACTAATTACTTTTTTTAAATTCAGTGGTTAAGTCTCTAATCTCCTAATAAGTTATGAGGATATCAAGATTTTAATTTTTTTTTGAAGTTTTTTTTTTATATTTTTTTGTATTTTTAAATATGTTCAATCTTTTTATATCCTAGGATAACCGTTCAACATAACATAAAGTTATGCCAGGACAACCTTATATCAAGATACATACATTGAAAAAATACTAACTACTAATTTTTAATTAATATTTTTTTGATCTTTTTTTCAAAATAACGTCAAAGTCTCCGGTGACAGTACTAAAAATCTAGTACGCATCGCTATGCACCGATTTTATTACCTTAATTCTACTATTCTTAGATAGAGTAGCGGGAGTAAGGGTCGAATTCACAGGAACTTTTGAGTTATTTCAAAAAAAATGCATAATAAAATAAGAGAATTCATAGAGAATATAATCAAGATATGACCTATCTTAATGAAAGTACAGTCCATACACGTAGATCCCACCCATCTCCTTAGATCAGTCAAAGATTATAAGCAAAAAAAATTTATTTATTTCATAACATTAAACAAATACGACTCATAATAAATTAAAATAAATATCTAAAAAAATAAACATTCCTCTTTCCTGAGATCAGGCTTCCCATGAAAACTCGACATAGACTGGAAAGTGAAGCAACATCACCAGGATAAACTGAGCAGTAGGAGACTGGGATGCAGTGGAGACCAGGGAACCAAGATGCGGTGGAGACTGGATGAAGACTACATTAGAAGGGCAGTCGGAAAAGTAGATGGGAAGGTAGAAGGGAGCTTAGAAAGGTGGAAGGAGTGGAGAATATATAAAAGTGGAAGGGATAATTGGAGGGAAAGCAGAGAGATTGATAGGAGTGCGGAAAAAATAATCAATCTCTCACGAAGAATGGTCGAAGGATTTTATAGGAGAAAAGCAACACGTCAGGCTCGCATGGGAACCGCATCGATTTTCATTGCTATCTGCCTCAACAACCTCCAGTTTCTTATCCTCATCCCCGCACCCGCTCAACCATAGTGCACTATCTCCGATTTCTGTTCCAACCATATTTTTTTTTGAACTCCGGTGTATCTCATGATAGAGCTTCTTCTTTGGACCTCCTTTCTCTTTCAGACATCACCTGTCCAACTTCCGACAAAATGCTTGGTGATAAGAAGGTACTCAATAGTAGATCTTGGGAGGCAGTTAAATGATGAAGAGCTGGGAAGTATGGGAAGAGACTTTTTTTCAGCAGTGGCAGCCTTTTGAACTGGTCATGTTAGACCGGCGGTGAATGGGAGGACAGTGAATGGAAGAAGCCGGTGATGAGGCAGAGGAGATGATGGTGATCAATTGCAGTCTTGAGCCGATGGCGAATATGGAAGAAGGAAGGCAAAGAGAGGGGATGACTGATGGCTCTTGGTGGCAGGTGGCAGCAATAGCGAAGAAGATCGAGGAGGGCATCTTGACGGATGGTGATGGGATGGAGGTGGTTCATGGCAATGGAGAGCTTCTGAATGGGAGGAAGAAAGTGGTGGTGGCGGTGCTAGCTTGTGGCCGTTGAGATGGGATGTGCAGCCGAACTGGTAGGGAGGAGGCCATGGATACAGTAGGCGGTGACAGGACGGTGGACAGCATCTCCAACCGGAGGTCTGGCGGCGATGAAATGGCACAAATCTGTGTCTTGGACCAGAGGAAGAAAAACCGAGGAGACCAACACTTGAACTTGGCTCGAACGGTGGTGGAACGGCTTCTCCGGCAATCCTTCCAGAGATGGGGACATCAAAACCCATCCGGGTTATTTATCTTTTCTCCCATATTTTATTTTATTTTATTTTATAATTTTTATTCCAGTTATCCCATTTATCACCTCTATTCCCATTTTATTCCCTTCTTATCCTCGATTTATTCCTGTCATCTTCTTCCTCCATTCATCACCCAGATCTTCCATCCCTTCATCCTCCGCCTCGTTGCCGATGACAAGGTCACCCTCTTCGCCACCGACAACAATCGGCGGGCCCTTACCGTTGCCTCAGCCTCGTCCGGCGGTGCTGCCGCCGCCCCTGCTCCACCGCCACTCCCTCCTGTCCGGAAGATCCACGGCCGAGCAAACCGTGCCGCCCGGCCACCTCCCGCCACGATGGCTTCCGCCGCCATCTCCATAGCTACTGGATCCTAGCCGTCTAGGCCAAGATCCAGGAGATCTTCATGCCGGCTCCAGCCCGTCCGTGCCCCATCAGATCCTCCCATGGCCCCTGCAGCCACCGGCCCGTCCGCCCTCCACATCGCCCGCGAGCACCACCTCCTCCAAATCCTGCAAATCCCTGGCCCCACGCCGTCGCGACCGTCCCCCGGGATCCGCCGGTCCGTCCGCCCTCCACCAGCCCGTCCGCCCTTCGCCTTGCCCGTGAGCACTGCCTCCTCCAAATCCTCCAAATCGTCAGTTTTGCCATCCCCTGGCCCCACGCCATCGCGGCCGTCCCCCAAGATCCGCCGGCCTGTCCACCCTTCGCCTTACCTGCAAGCTCGACATCGAGGTCCACGTCCTCCGCCCCATTCCGCTCGATCCTCTGTTCCACGATCACGGGAGAAGGATTTGCACAGATCCAGATGCAGAAACAGTTTTGCATGGATCTCAAAGCTACTAGTTTAGGATTCAAATAAAAAAATAAAATTTTTTATGTATATCCTTACTTGGTTCCTAAGTCTTATAAGCCTATAAAAGGGCATCCCCTCTTATATTTGGTTTTTGATGAAGAATAAAATGAGTTTTTAAGAGATTGTTTTTTTTTTGTTTGCCCCTGCATGGGGAGGGTGAGAAGCCCAATAATGTTGCCCCCGCATGGGGAGGGTGAGAGGCCCAATAGTGTTGCCTTCGTTCTTTGAGAGCGTCGACCTCCATGAGGGAGTGGGTGTGAGGCCTATTATTGCCTTCGCCTTTGGGCATCGAAGAATGTGAGACCCTATGCCTTCGCCTTTAGGCGTCGAGGGGTGTGAGACCCTATGCCTTTGCTTTCAAGCGTCGAGGGACATGGGGCCCTAGTTTGCCATTATCCTTTGGGACATCGAGGGATGTGAGGCCCTGATTATCCCCTTCTTGACCCTAATCCCAAGAGACTTCTCAGCTCTCCAACGATCCTCCTAGCCTAGTCCCACATCAATTTGGTATCAAAGCAGGAGAGGATTAGGGTTAGAAAAAAAAATTACAACTTGAGCCTGACTCGACGGAGTTGAGTTTTTCCCATCCCAGGAGAATGATGGGGACATCAAAACCCATTCGGGTTATTTATCTTTTCTCCCAGATTTTATTTTATTTTATTTTATAATTTTTATTCCAGTTATCTCATTTATCCCCTCTATTCCCATTTTATTCCCTTCTTATCCCTGATTTATCCTCGATTTATTCCTATCATCTTCTTCCTCCATTCATCACCCAGATCTTCCATTCCTTCATCCTCTGCCTCGTTGCCGATGACAAGGACGCCCTCTTCGCCACTGACAACAATCGGCAGGCCCTTACCACTACCCCGCCGCCCCTACTCCACCACCGCTCCCTCCCGTCCGGAAGACCCATGGCCGAGCCGACCGTGCCACCGACCACCTCCCACCATGAAGGCTTACGCCGCCATCTCCACAGCCATCGAATCCCAGCCGTCCGGGCCAAGATCTGAGAGATCTTCATGCTGGCTCCAGCCCATCCGTGCCCCATCGGATCCTCCCATGGCCCCTGCAACCGTTGACCCGTCCGCCCTCCGCCTCACCCACGAGCACCGCCTCCTCCAAATCCTCCAAATCCCCGGCCCCACGCCATCGCGACCGTCCCCCGAGATCCGCCAGACCGTCCGCCCTCCGCCTCGCCCGCGAGCACCGCCTCCTCCTCCAAATCCTCCAAATTATCGGTTTCACCATCCCCCGACCCCACGCCGTCGCGGCCGTCCCCCGGGATCTGCCGGCCCGTCCGCCCTCCACCTCGCCTGCGAGCTCGATGTCGAGGTCCACATCCTTCGCCCCATTCCGCTCGATCCTCTGTTCCACGGTCACAGGAGAAGGATTTGCATAGATCCAGATGCAGAAACAGCTTTGCACGGATCTCAAAGCTACTGGTTTAGGATTCAAAAATAAATAAAAAAATAAAAATAAAAATTTTCATGTATATCCTTACTTGGTTCCTAAGTCTTGTAAGCCTATAAAAGGGCATCCCCTCTTGTATTTGGTTTTTGGTGAAGAATAAAATGAGTTTTTAGAAGATTATTTTTTTTTGGTTTGCCCCCGCATGGGGAGGGTGAGAGGCCCAATAGTATTGTCTTCATTCTTTGAGAACGTCGACCTCCGTGAGGGAGTGGGTGTGAGGCCCATTATTGCCTTCGCCTTTGGACGTCGAGGGGTGTGAGACCCTATGCCTTCGCCTTTGGGTGTCGAGGGATATGAGACCCTATGCCTTCGCTTTTGAGCCTCGAGGGGTGTGAGGCCCTAGTTTGCCTTTGTCCTTTGGGATATCGAGGGGTATGAGGCCCTGGTTATCCCCTTCTTTACCCTAATCCCAGGAGACTTCTCAGCTCTCCAATGATCCTTCTAGCTTAGTCCCACATCATCCAGCCACGACGGTGATGGATCAGGTGGAAGGGGAAGAAGGTGGTGGACTACGATCTCGAGGCATCTCAGGGGAGGATGAAGATGATGAAGGAGAGGGTGGCGGCCTTGGCAGCAAGAGGGCTTCTTGACTTATTTTCCGGCCATGGGACCTTCTCAACGATGAGGGGAGGTGCGCCAATGACTCCAGCAACTGTGGGATAGCATCTTGGCAAGTTCCGGTGCAAATGAAGCTTCAGGTCCACGGCTCTATTTCGTGGACCAGGAACAATGGATGCTGTGGACCGGGTGGGCATCTCGTGAACCAAGCAGTCGGTCCACCATGGACCGGCTGCTTTAAACTTCATGTAATTTGTAATAATTTCATTAAAATTCATTACTAAGCCCGTTTCAAGTCTAATTTAAGTACCATTTATACTGTTGGACTCCTAAAATTGAACTCTCCGCATTCATGAAATCATTTTCTACAAAACACCACATAAAAATATTAGTTTAAATTAAATAAAGTTAGATTAATTAAAATATTCTTAATAATAATCATGTGATATCAAAGCTAGTATCCTTCTAGGCCTCCAATGGGACAAGTACTGGCACATGACCATCGAGCCATATATGTAGTAAGATCTAGTCTCTTCCGGAACTAGTCATGGGTCGATCGTGGCCATAGTCAGAGGGACTAGAAGAGTGAAGTGGGAGGGGATGGCTATCCTTGGTTGTTTTAGTTTGAAAGCATATTATTGTCAACTATGCATCATAAAAATCATATATTAATTAAGCTTTATAAAAACTTTATGTTGATTGATTTAACTTATTTAATCGGCTTATATTCTATGAATAAATATTAAATTTTATATTTTATAAATTAGAGGTTATGATAACTTACTAGGCTCGTATAACTCATTATATTTTTCTTCCTTTTTCAGATGCTATGGAGAATTTTGAAGGATTTGAGAGTTAAGAGCTAGGCCTTGCATATTCGATGGGATTAAACCCAATGATATGTAGCCATCTATTGTACACCTGACTCGGGCCTCGGGTCGGAACGTGACAGCTACTCCATCAATTACTAAGGTAGGTATCAAATTGATATCTAGTTAGAAACAAGTAGAGGCATGAAAATATTAGACGCATGAACATCCTCTAAGAGGATTTCTTTTGTTAAGCAACCTACAGAAGCAATTAATGTAATTAATGCAAATAAATGAGAAGTGGTTTTCATTTGAGTCTTCATGGAATTCTAGCAAAGAGAAACATGTAATTACTGACCGATAGGGTTTTCTTTGATCATAATTAAACTATAGCAAAACAATCAATTATTTTGCAAAGCTGCACCAAGTAAAAAGTCAGCAAAAATACAAAGTAAGGATGTGGCTTTGACTTTAGAATAAATTTTTGGACAGAAAAGAAGGTGAATCGATTGAGTAGTGTCTAATTAAATAGATTCTCAGCTCATAGATTTAAACACTAATATGATTCCACTTCTCTTATTAGCCTTTTTTAATAAAATAATCATAATTCATTGAAATATGCCTTAGATTATTAGAATAAGACTTTTAAAAAATTAATAAAAAATTAATTATAAAAAAACTATAAAATACTTACAGAAAATTATAGAATCAAAATTAAACTTAAAAGCGTGAATGATATTGTTCTAAGGTATATTTTCATTCCTCGTGCGAAAATAGTCAGAAATATTATTTCAAGGTATGACTGGAATTTCTTTGCATGCGAGCATGATTATGGAAAAAGTTGATTAAGACTCTTTCAGTATCCAGAAAAAAGACTTTGAAACAAGAAACTTTTAGAGAAGAAAATACTAGAGAATGAGAAAAGAGAGTACCAAAATACAGAACAAAATCTATCTATTTAGGTCTTCAAGATGGTCTTTTTATAGCTATCCAAAATCTGACAGTTTTTATCATTATCGGCTCATTAAGGCCTGTAATAAGAAGTCCAACGGTCAAATAATTAAAGTTTTAACGATCAAATTATTAAAAGTGCAATGGTTGAATTATTAAAAGTCTAACGATCAAATCATTAAAAATTCAATGGTTAGATAATTAAAATTATAAATTAATTATTAGAGGGAATTTTGAATTTTCATACATGGGTTAGCCTATGTTTTCTACACGATTAAGCTTGATTTTTATGCCTCAAACTAGTATGGAGGTAAGTGTTGCTGTGAAAACCAGGAGATCTGCAAGTATCTTTGAAAAAATACATGGTGAAGCCCATCCGAGGAAAATATGAGATGAAGCCTATCTCAGAAAAATATGAGATGGGATCTTTGGAAGTAGATGAGGCGAGGGAGATGTTGTTTTTCCTAGGTACTGAAGTTATTGCTACCTCCAAGCTATTAAGGCTGAGACCTGCAAAACAAGTCCCTAGTTACAAGGTTTTCTGACCGAGTCCCTTTGACACTCAAGTTAGCTCGGGCTCTGAGAAGTGAGAACAAGGAGTGAGAGCCAACAAGGAGAAAAGAAATGTTTTTTCTTTGGATTCCAGTGATTTACTCGAGTTCCCCTTTCCCTCTCTATTTATAGGAAAGGAGTCATGGCGATTCATGCCACGACTATTAGTCATTTCTGGAAAACATGAGGATTGCACCAACAAGATTCATGTTATGTGTTCGTAATGTCGGATCGGTTAGCAGTTGTTTTATTTGTAGCTAGCAGAATCTAAGCAGTTGCACTTGTCTTATCTGGAGCTCAGATATTCAGGAGGAGATTGCACCATGGTCGGGACCTCGATTAGCATGGGGTCAATCATAGACAACCTAGATGCACCTCAACTAAAGTTGAGATCCAGGTGGGCCGAAGCTAAGGTGAACACCCATCATGGTTGGATTTCTCATCTTCGGATGGTATCAGGTTGGATTCCTCCTGTCTTTAAATGAGATCAGGTCTTCCTCATCTCCAGATGAGATCATGTCCTCCTTATCTCCAAATGAGGTCAGGTCCTCATCTCTAAATGAGATAAGATCAATCATTCCCAACTTCAATCTATTTTGACCATAGCCGAAGCCAAGGCCAACCAAGATTGGGGTTGAGACCCACAACAATAAGCTTTTTTTTTTGTTTTTTAGAATAAATTACAAAACCCTTCTATGATTAAGGATATATCTGTTGCCGCCAGAATCGTCGTGGCCCGTAGCTGCTGGTGGCGTCGATGATCGCCCGTTCGCCTCTTCGGGATGCCTCCTGTGCCTCGGGACCTGCAAGAAACAGCGTCAGTGACCCGGGCCTGGGATTCTGACAGAGGCGCTCCGACGGTCAAGTCAGTGACGATCCAGGAGAACATATCCTCCTGGTCGAGCCCATCGGGATGAGCTCCACGCTAGGAAGAGTGAGTGTGGTGTGAATGGAAGTGAGAGCGGGCTGGGAGAGGTGATGGTCGAGGTGGAAGAGTCCTCCTGTGTGGCCCTTCTTCCTTTTTTCTATCGCCCGTCCCAATGGTCTCCCTTCTTCTTTTTTACTTAGCTTACTTACTTTTGGCTTACCCTGGCTGGATTTTTTACTTTGGCTTGCCTCGGGATCCCTCCGTGTCATCAGACGTGCGTGACGAGTTATCGTGCCATAGACGGGATGCCTTTTTTGACAGATGGCTGGGGAAGCTTCCATGCACTCTGACATTCCTTCTGTTTGCTCCATTCTGGGAAGCCTGGCAGGATCTCGATCGACGGGCCGCTACCCTCGAGACTCGTGCCCTCTGGCTGGGTCCTTCCCCTGGCAGTACGGCAGGTTGGTGGAGAGCATGGCGCCTTGATCAAGGGGTTTCCTTCCCTTCTGGTGTGAGTGACGGCTGTGGGTATTAATTACAGCATGGTAGGCACTGCCGCACGGCCCTCGGGAGGCCCACCATCATCCTTGGAGGGGAGGCGCCGCTTCCTTGGTGGTTGGTGCCTCTGCCAAAGCTGGGGACCGAGCTGGAGAGGTGGGGCTCAACTCCGAGGGGCTTGGCCTCGAGGTGGCTTAGCTGGGTGGAGGAGGCCTGTGCTCGACTCCAGACCAGCTGAACTCGACTTCGGGCGAGTTCGACCTGACGGAGGTGGGTGGGGTGCAGCCCAGCCCATGGGACTTGACCTCGGAGGGACTCCACGTGGCGGAGGAGACTTGGGCTCGACTCCTAACCACGGGGCCCGATCCTAAGGGGCCTGCCTTAGGGGAGACTTACGCTCGGCTCCGGCCTAGGCATCCCACCCCGGCGGGGACCGAACTGGCGGAGGACGAAGCTCGACTTCAGCAGGCGACTCCACTATTCTGGGGGAGCTCAGCCCGGCGAAGGGGCCCATGTTGAAAATTCAGCGTGGTGTCTGATAGGGACTCCACATCAATCTGCCCACCCTACGTCAACGATCCAGCTACATCATTTGCCCCCCACTCCCGAGGCCCGTTGGCACTGGCGCTCGGGACGAAGGGAGTAATTACGGTGCTGACATGGAAAGGTAAAAGATCTGGTGCAATAATGACCGATATCGATGGCAATTTGCATGGCGGTCCTTCGAGTCAGTGCGGGGGTGCCACGCGGCCACGTTCGAGGAGCAGTTACTATGGGCACGAAATTTAGAGCGACCGCAATCGAATTGAGACGCTGGACCCGTCGATCGACGACACGTGGAGAGCATCTCTCGGCGGGGGAGCCATAACGGTACAGTCGGGCATAGGTTGCTTCGAAAAGAAAGGTAAATTTTTCAGGACTTACCTTCTTTCAAATCTTTCGCGACCGATGTCGTACAGAGGTTCTCCCTTCCTTCTTCTCCGACCGTTTTTGTCTTCCTGGACTCTTAGCAGGTCAGTTCCCTCTTCTTCTCCCGCCTTGTCAACTAGGGGTCATCTTAGGTCTCCCTTCATCTTTTTCTTCTTCTTCTATGGATCGCTTCGATCCAAACTTTCGCCCTTCTTGCCAAGCCGAGGCTAGGTCTTCCCGGCCAAAAACTCCTTCCTCCGACGAGGAAAGGGAGGCGGCATGCTATGAATTCAGTATGAGGCCTACCTATGGTCCCGTAGCCATTAGGGAACCCGGGTCCGCTCCCCCACCTCGCTTGCCTCTTCTTCCTGCTCCCGAACCTCCTAAGTCAACAGGTCCCAGGAGGATTGCTTCGGTGATCACCGCCGAGGAGCTCGTGACCATCCAGGATGATTATAACATCTCCGAGTCCATCCATCTTTCTGTTCCTCGTCCGGGAGAGCGAGTCACTTCTAGTGACCCTCGTCGAATCGCCTTCTATGAGGAGACCTTCACCGAGGGCCTCCGATTTCCTGTTCATCCCTTTTTTCTCTCTTTTCTAACCAACTATCGCCTTATTCCCGCCCAGTTTGTTCCAAATGCCATCAGAACGATTTTCTATTTCATCGTTCTGTGTCACTTCCACTGGATCGTCGTCCGTTTCTCTTTGTTCAGGGCCTTCTTCACCCTAAAATGCCACCCTGTCGAGGAGGGGTGGTGGTCTCTTTCTTCCCGCCCTCGGGGCATTAGGTTTGAGCTCCCATCTTCCATCAAGAGATGGAAGAGTAGATATTTTTTTGCCTCGGTTGAAGGGATCGATTAGGTTTGGAGCGATCCAGATCGGTCTTCCAACCGAAACTCCTCCATTGAAGCAGCTGACCTCGAACTGTATGAGCAGCTCAGATCGGTCGAGATCCCTTCACTCGAGGTCCTGCTGTCAGAGCAGAACATCCATGAGGCCGGGGTCGGCTCGACGCGGGAGTCAGGTGAGTTCGGCTTGGCCACCCCTTCCCTTTCTTCCTTTCTCTTTCTTTCTTTTTCTTTTTCTTTTTTCTTCTTTTTTATTAACTTGGGGTTGACTGTGTCTCCCTTAGTGTAGGCATGAAATTCTCTATGGATGAGCTGCTTTCTTTCCCCGAGGAGCGAGAACAGGCAGCTGAGGTTGGCGAGCCCGCTCCGAAGTGGGCTCGTGCAGATGATGGTGCAAGGCCGGTGCAGGCCGGGCCAGATGCATCGATTTCTGAATGGAGGTGGAAGAGGGCAGCTGAGCCCACCCCAGAGCCTCCAAGGTAGCGTGACCCAGCCCCAGTGCCTGAGCCCGAGGTGGTTGTCCGAGCCAAGTCGGCTGCTGCTGCTGCAAGGGTGGCAGCCCCCCCTCTGGAGATCGTCGAGGTCGAGGAGGACGGGGAGCTAAGAGACTCAAGGCCGGCACCCACGGTGCGGTCTGAAGCAGCGCTGAGCTCGCAACCGACATCAAAGGCGTCTTCCACCGCAAAGGGGTCCAAGTCGGTGGAGAAGAGGGATAGGGACTATCGCCGGGTCCCTTTCAGGTTAGGGCCCAACATCTCCCTTATAAAGGATCCAAGCCTCGCTGAGCATATGATGGACTTCTCAGTCCAGTCCTGCGACCGGCGGGAAGGGAGTGGGAAACTCCTTGACGACGTCATCAGCTTATCCTTCGCCAACCTCTATGCCGTAAGTTTCTCCTCGCCTATCTCTATTCCTCCTAACCTTTTTTGGCATCGTAGCTGACGTATTTTCTTTGATGCGGCAAGGTAGGGAACTGGTCATCATCTGGGACTTCTGCCATAATTGGGTCAAGAGGGACAAGGAGCAGCAGGCGAAACTCAAGTCCCTGAGGGCAGAGGCGAGTCGAAAGGACGAGGAGACCCGGGAGGCTAACCTGAAGGTTAAGAGCCTCACAAGCGAGGTCGCCGATGCCGCGACGATCAGGAAGGAGCTCGAGGGAGAGCTCGAGGCAAAGAGGACCCGGTTGAAGGAGCTCCGGGCCGAGTCAGAGATGGCAAGGGAACGAGCCATCTCCGCTGAGAAGAAGGCAGCAACCGTTGAGAAGAGGGCCGCGGAGGCGGAGGAGAAGGCTCCCGTCGCCACCCATTCTGTTGAGATAGCCGAGAAGGGGATGGCGGTGGCAATCCGCCAGGCTGAGCGCGCAGGAGAGAAGTCGATCGAGGCAATGCGCCGGGCGAAGGCCGCAAGGAAGGAGGTCACCGATGCGATGGCCAATTTCAAGGCCTCTCCTGAGTACATAAAGGACTTCAAGGAGGCGGCGACGGACTCCTTTGCCAAGGGATTCGCCTACTGCCGCTCCCAGCTACGATGGATCCTTTCTGAGGAGCGCTTGGCCACGCTCCGGGCCCCTGGCAAGAAGGCTCTATCTCCGACGCCGGTTGTAGTGGGGCCGGGAGCTGCTCCAGTTAGGCCTCTCCTAGGGGCGGCCTCAGCGACACCGGGTCGTGTCGAGCCGACCTCGACGGCGATGATTGCTGAACCAGCACCACGAACAGAGGTAGCTGAGTTGGCTCCAACGGTGGCAGTAGCTGAACAAGTCCCCATGGTGATGGCCACCGAGGAGGGTGTGCCCCCGCAGCGGAGGTGGAAGAGGGAGAAGTCCTAGTTAGGCACCGTCCAGGGAAGGAGCCGACCGAGTAGAGTAGGACCTCTTGTAAATTTTTATTTTTCTTTTTGTTAGACCGGGCTGCCTGGCTTGTCAGGGCCCGGAAAATAGTGTAACACTTCTTAAATAATAGAGAGCATTTTGATCAGCGTAACTTCTCCTTTTTTGTTGTAGTGTGAATGCTTTCTCCCCTCTCCTCCTCCTCTCTTTTTTTTTTTTTTTTTGGTGTGGGGAGGTTAGAGAGGAGAGCTCCATCTTGTATGAACTCGAGTCTTGCAGTCTTGGAGCTGGGCTCGAGGGCATGTTGGCCGAAGAGCTGGGCTCCGGGTCTTGGTCGCCCGAGAACAAGGCTCGGGAGTTGTCTTGGAGCTGGGCTCGAAGACGTGCTGGCCGGAGAGCTGGGCTCCGGGTCTTGAATGCCTTGGAGCTGGGCTCGAGGCTTTGGTGGCGAAGAACAGTGGCTCCGGAATCACTGTCCTGGAGCTGAGCTCGAAGATATGCTGGCCGGAGAACTGAGCTCCGGGTCTTAAATGCCTTGGAGCTGGGCTCGAGGCTTTGGTGCCGGAGAATAGTGGCTCCGGAATCACTGTCTTGGAGCTGGGCTCGAAGATGTGCTGGCCGGAGAGCTGGGCTCTGGGTCTTGAATGCCTTGGAGCTAGGCTTGAGGTTTTGGTGCCGGAGAACAGTGGCTCCGGGCTTGAGTGCATGAGAACAGTGGCTGAGGACTTGTTTGCCTTGGAGCTAGGCTTGAGACTTTGGTGCCGGAGAACAGTGGCTCCGGAATCACTGTCTTGGAGCTGGGCTCGAAGATGTGCTGGCCGGAGAGCTGGGCTCTGGGTCTTGAATGCCTTGGAGCTAGGCTTGAGGCTTTGGTGCCGGAGAATAGTGGCTCCGGAATCACTGTCTTGGAGCTGGGCTTGAAGATGTGCTGGCCGGAGAGCTGGGCTCCGGGTCTTGAATACCTTGGAGCTGGGCTCGAGGCTTTGGTGCCGGAGAATAGTGGCTATGGGCTTGAATGCCTGAGAACAGTGGCTCAGGGCTTGTATGCCTTGGAGCTAGCTTGAAGCTTTGGTGCCGGAGAACAGTGGCTCCGGACTTGAGTGCCTGAGAACAGTGGCTCAGGGCTTATATGCCTTGGAGCTAAGCTCAAGGCTTTGGTGCCGGAGAACAGTGGCTCCGGGCTTGAGTGCCTGAGAACAGTGGCTCAGGGCTTGTATGCCTTGGAGCTAGGCTCGAGGCTTTGGTGCCGGAGAACAGTGGCTTGGGGATTTTTTTTCCGAAGAGCTGGGTCCCGGACTGCTTGGTGCCTTGGAGCTAGGCTCGAGGCAGGCCTTTCGGAGAGCTGGACCCTGGATAGCGACATTCCTACAAGGCAAGTAACCTGTTGTGCAAAGGAAAGTCTTTATTTTTAATGGATGAAAAGCTTACACTAATGATAGTATCTCCTCAAATTATAGCTATTCCATGTTCGGGGGAACCTGGCACCATCCAGGTCCTCGAGATAGTAGGCCCCATGTGAGAGGGCCTCGGCTACTTTATAAGGGCCTTCCCAGTTTGGCGAGAGCTTGCCGCACTCCGGGGATTGAGATGTTTCGGCCTGGCGCAGTACTAGGTCGCCAGGTCGGAAAGTCTTCAGCTTCACCCGCGCATTGTAATATCGGGAAACTCGTTGCCGATATGCCGCCATCCGAAGTCGAGCTTTGTCCCTTGTTTCTTCTAGGAGGTCTAAATTGAGCAGGAGGTGCGTCGAATTCTGCGTCTCGTCATACTGCTGCACCCGTAGTGTAGGCATCCCGAGCTCGATCGGGATTACTGCTTCAGCGCCGAAGACGAGGTTGAAGGGTGTTTCGTCCATCGCCGTTCTGGACATTGAGTGGTAGGCCCATAGGATGCTTGGAAGCTCCGCTGCCCATCTGCCCTTGGCTTGGTCCAACCTGGTGCGAAGTCCTTGAAGGATAGTCCGATTAGTCACCTCGGCTTCTCCATTTATCTAGGGGTGAGCTACCGAGGTGAACCTGTGTTGGATGCCATGCTCGGCGCAGAACCCTTCGAACTCCCGGTTGTCGAACTGTCGCTCGTTGTCGGTGATGATGCAATTGGGGAGTCTGAAGCGGTAGATAACAGACTTCCAGAAGAATTGTTGAACATTGGCTTCTGTAATTCGAGCCAGCGGCTCCGCTTCGACCCACTTGGTGAAGTAGTCGATCACCACTAACAGAAACTTCCATTGCCCTGGCATGGTGGGAAACGGTCCCAGGATGTCCATCCCCCACTGTGCAAAAGGCCAGGAGGATGACAGTTGGAAGATCGGTGCCGCCGGCAGGTGCCGTATATAGGAATGGAGTTGGCATTTGTCACACTTCTCGCAGTGTCTTCCCTCATCGTCTTCCAGAAGTATCCCTGGCGAAGAGCCTTGTACGCCAAAGTCCTCCCCCCAACATGGTTCCCACAGAGGCCCTCATGTATCTCCCGGAGCACGAAGGCTGCCTCGATGGGTCTGAGGCACTTCAGGAGTGGGTAGGAGTAAAATTGGCGGTAGAGCTGACTATCCACTAGAACAAAATGGGTGGCCTTCCTTCTGATGAGGCCGGCTTCTCTGCGATCCTCTGGTAGGAGGCCATCTTGGATGTACTTGATGTACCTGTCCATCCAGCTCAGCTCGTGGGCTACTTGTTGCACCTGCTCTGGGCTTTTATAGCTTGGATTCTCAAGGTACTCGATGTAGGCGCGTCCCAGCAATGAGTCCAGCAAGGTTGTGAGCCTCGACAGTGCATTCGCACGAGCATTTTCTCCGTGGGGATGTGAAAAATGCAGAAGTGACGAAAGCCTACCGTGCTCGAACGGACCCTCTCCAAGTACTTCACCATCTGGGGATCTCGGGCCTCGTACTCTCCGGAAACTTGTCCGGCAACCAGTTGGGAGTCGGTGAAAACCTTCAGGCTTTACACGCCCAGCTTGTGGGATACCTTTAGGCCCGCGAGGAGTGCTTCATACTCCATATGGTTGTTTGTGACGGCGAACTTGAAGTGGAGGGCGCATTCCGTCACCACTCCGTCATAATTGGCGAGGATGAGGCCTGCTTCACTCCCACCGAAATTGGAGGCGCCGTCTACGTGGAGGATCCAAGGGTCCTCCCGTGGTCTGGGCTCAGCTTGGCACTCCGGGGTCGTCCGCTCTGGCTCCTCGACGGGTCCTGTACATTCGACCACGAAGTCGGCTAGGACTTGGACCTTCTGCGATGACCTCGATCGGTATGCGATGTCGAACTCGCTTAGCATCAGGGACCATTTAGCCAGTCTCCCGAAAGTTTCGAGATGGCCTACTATGGTCCTCAGCAGCTGATCAGTCACAACCATGATAGGGTGCGCTTGGAAATAGGACCTAAGGTGCTTAGCAGACACGATTAGTACAAAAATAAGTTTCTCGAAGTGAGTATACCCAATCTCCGCATCGCGGAGGATTTTGCTGGTGTAGTACATCGGCTTCTGGGACCCGTCTTAATCCGTGCGGATGAGAACCGAGCTGATGGTCCCGGGTGTGACCGCCAGGTAAAGTAGGAGCTCTTCCCCTTCTTCCGGTCTGGATAGCAGAGATGGAGAGGCCAGGAACTCCTTCAGTTCTTCAAAGGCCGTCTTGCACTCTTCAATCCAAGTGAAGTCGTGCATCTTGTACAACGCCTTGAAGAAGGAGAGGCAGCGATCGACCGACCTTGAGATGAACCGGCTTAAGGCTGCAACCCGTCCCTCAGGCGTTGGACTTGCTTCTTGGTTGTTGGATGCTCCATATCAATGATCGCTTGGACCTTCTCCGGGTTCGCTTTGATGCCTCTCTGGGTGACCATGAAGCCGAGGAACTTCCCGGCCGCCACCCCGAAAGCGCATTTTGCCGGATTGAGCTTCATTCGGTGCTTCCGAAGATTGTGAAAGGCTTCGACGAGGTCGGCGACGTGGTTCGAGCTCGGCTTGCTCATAACGAGCATGTTGTCCACGTACACTTGCATGTTCCGGCCAATCTGGTCCTTGAAGATCTTGTTGACCATATGCTGGTACGTGGCCCCAGCATTCTTCAGGCCAAAGGGCATCATCCAGTAGCAATATGTCCCTCGGTCAGTGATGAAGGCAGTGTGCTCCTCGTCCCCCAAGTGCATCCGGATCTGATTGTACCGGGAGAACGCATCCATGAAGGAGAGCAGCCTGTGCCTTGAGGTGGCGTCCACTATCTGATCTATCTTTGGTAGAGGAAAGCTGTCCTTTGGGCATGCCTTGTTGATGTCAGTGTAGTCTACACAGATCCTCCACTTGCCATTGTTCTTCACCATCACCACATTCGCCAGCCAGCTCAGGTATTATACCTCTCGGACGAAGCCGACGGCCAAGAGTTTCTCCACTTCTTCGTTGATGGTCGCCTGCCTCTCTGGGACAAAGCTTCTCTTCTTCTGTCGAACCGGCCTATGCTTCGGATCGATGCTAAGCTTGTGGGTGATGATCTCAGAGGGAATACCTGGCATGTCCATTGCTGTCCAGGCGAATACATCTGCATTCGCCCGCAGGAACTCCAACAGTGGAGCCTTCTCCTTCTCGAGCAGCTGGGCTCCGATTTGCACTGTCTTCGTCTGGTCAGCTCCGAGCTGATAAGGAAGTAGGCACTCGACCAGGCCTCCTCTGGAGTCCTGAATCCTCTGGTCGAGCTCGTCTGCCTTGGAGTTCTCCTCGGGGGCCCTGGCCCCGGGGAGAGTTTGGAAGCAGTGCTGCACCAGCTGGGGTGCGCCCCTCATCTCCCCAATACCATAAGGGGTTGGGAACTACACAAGTAATCTCTTGGTAGAGACAACAGCGTTGAGGAGGTTGAGCCCAGGTCGGTCCAAAATCGCGTTGTAGGCCGAAGGAAGCCTGACAACCATGAACGTCATCATGATGGTACTCTGTCGAGGTGGGGTCCCGACAGTGACTAGGAGAGTAATTTCTCCCTCCACCCCTATAGAGTCTCCTATGAAACCAACAAGGGGGGTGTGTACAGGCTTAAGCTGAACAGAAGAAAGGTTCATCTTGGAGAAAGCATCGTAGAAAAGCACATCTATGGAGCTTCGACTATCTACCATGATACATTTTACAGGATGCTTCGCGATCGTCATCTCGACGACCACAACATCATTATTTACAATTTTCCTCCCATCTTTCCCTTCTCTCATGAAGGGGAGTACAACCTTAGGATGCCCTGCCCCCCGAGCCCTCTTGGGTGCGCGCTCGGCTCCCCAGCATATCATCCCCACCGATTTCTCAGTAGGGCGATTGTCGACCGCCGGGACTGGCGGGAGGGCGACGAGCGCCTGAGATTCCATTTGAGATCTGCCCCCTACATATCTTTCGAGGAAGCCCCTCTTGATGAGCTCTTCGATCTCCTACTTGAGATTGCGGCATTCCTCGGTGTCGTGGCCATGGTCACAGTGAAATGACAGTACTTCGTCTTGTCATGGCCAGAGGACAGCTTCAATGGCGGTGGGCACCTCTGGTAGGTTTCGCCTTCGATCTCCATGAGGATCTTCGTTCTCGGGGCGAGGAGGGGAGTGAAACTCCCCTCAGAGATGGGAGCGCCTCTTGGCCTTGGTCCCGGCAGGGAGCTCCGAGCTAGCGATCCCGGCCTCCGTGCCTCAGGCGCCTCGGCGGGTGTCGGCTTCTTCAGCGACTTCCCGTCAAGCTCCCACCTCGTACGATCCGCCTCCTCGGCGTGGATGTACTGCTGAGCCCGGAAGAGGAGCTCGAAGTAAGTCTTCGGGGGCTTCTTATAGAGTGAGTATGTCAGGTAAGAAGTCCTGAGCCCTTGCTTCAGAGCCAGCATTGCGACCGGCTCCTCCAGGTTGTAGATCTCCAGCACGGCAGCCTTGAAGCAAGCCACATAGTCCCGCAGTGGCTCGCGGTCCTACTGCCTGATGGAGAAGAGGTTGTCTGCCTCTCGTGGCATCTTTCGATAGGCATCGAAGTGAGCCACGAACCTCTGCCCCAGCTGGGCAAAGGAGTTGATGCTTTCCAGCTCAAGGCAGGCGAACCACACTCGAGCCGCCTTCCGGAGAGTAGCAGGAAAGGCGACGCATAGAAGAGCGTCAGTGGCCCCTGGACCCTCATAAGGGCCCGGTAACTTTCCAGGTGGTCCAGGGGGTCGGTGGTCCCGTCGTAAGGATCCACCTACGGCATGCAGAACCGACGGAGAATCGGCTCCGCTTGTATCTCCTAGGAGAACGAAGGATGGGCATCGTAGCCCACTGGCTCGCTAGCGGAGCCAGGTAAGTTAGCAAATCGGTGGGATAACTCCGCCAGCTTGCGGTCATGTTCCTCCAAGTGTTTCTCCGCCATGCGCCTGATGGCTTCATCCGTCGACCCCTCCACTGAGAGAGGCGGAGAAGGTGACGTGGGTGCGCGGTGCTCGTGACGAGGGGTTTTGCCCTTTCTACCTTGGCGGGGTTAGATGCCCCCTGGTCAAGGTGTGGTAAGCAGTTCTCCCCGTCGGCGGACCCAACCCGTTGTCTCTTCGCCGGGGTTTGACGACTACCCTGGGGGTCAGTAATGGCCCGTGGCTGCAAAGGCCTTCCATGGAAGGAACACAGGCTGTCGTGGGGTGCTGCGGCATGGGCCGCGGGGGTCTCTGGCTGCTGGTGAGTAGCCAAGGACCGATGCTGGTGCTGGAGCTAGCGCACTGCTATAGTGAGAGTATGCATCTGCTAGGCGAGCGCGGTCAGCTAGACTTCTAGCGGAGGCAGTTGAACCGAAGCGGGTGGTTCCATTCCCGAACCATGCGGGTTCCCATGAGAAGGGGATTCTCCCGCACAACTGGTGGAGGCTCCCCTTGCTCGAGTGGTCACCATCCTCTCGGTGAGCTATTCGAGTGGGGCTTGAGCTGGATCAGAAGTCGTTCTTCTTTGCGGCCCCCGCCCCTACCTGGCGCGCCAATCTGTTGCCGCCATGATCGTCGTGGCCCGTAGCTGCTGGTGGCATCGATGATCACCCGTCCGCCTCTTCGGGATGCCTCCTGTGCCTTGGGACCTGCAAGAAACAGCGTCAGTGACCCGGGCCGGGGATTCCGACAGGGGCCTCCAACAGTCAAGTCAGTGACGATCCAGGGGAACATATCCTCCTGGTCGAGCCCCTCGGGATGAGCTCCATGCTAAGAGGAGTGAGTGTGGTGTGAATGGAAGTGAGAGCGGGCTGGAAGAGGTGATGGCCGAGGTGGAAGAGTCCTCCTGTGTGGCCCTTCTCCCTTTTTTCTGTCGCCCGTCCCAATAGTCTCCCTTCTTTTTTGCTTAGCTTACTTACTTTTGGCTTACCCTGGCTGGGTTTTTTACTTTGGCTTGCCTCGGGATCCCCTCGTGTCGTCAGACGTGCGGACGAGGTATCGTGCCATAGACGGGACACCTTTTCTGACAGATGGCTGGGGAAGCTTCCATGCGCTCTGACATTCCCTCTGTTTGCTCCATTCCGGGAAGCCTGGCAGGACCTCAATCGGTGGGCCGCCGCCCTCGAGACTCGCCCCTCTGGCTGGGTCCTTCTTATGGCGGTACGGTAGGTTGGTGGAGAGCATGGCGCCTTGATCAGGGGGTTTCCTTTCCTTCTGGTGTGAGTGACGGCTATGGGTATTAATTGCGGCATGGCAGGCGCTGCCGCACGGCCCTTGGGAGGCCCGCCATCATCCTTGGAGGGGAGGCGCCGCTTCCTTGGTGGTTGGTGCCTCTGCCCGAGCTGGGGACTGAGCTAGAGAGGTGGGGCCCAACTCCAAGGGGCTTGCCCTCGATGTGGCTCAGCTGGGCGGAGGAGGGCTAAGCTCAACTCCGGACCAGCTGAACTCGGCTTCGGGCGAGCTCGACCTGACGGAGGTGGGTGGGGCGCAGCCTAGCCCAGGGGACTTGACCTCGGAGGGGCTCCACGTGGCGGAGGAGACTTGGGCTCGACTCCTGACCACGGGGCCTGATCCTAAAGGGCCCGCCTTGGGGGGGACTTACGCTCGGCTCCGGCCTAGGCGTCCCGCCCCGGCGGGGATCGACCTGGCGGAGGACGAAGCTCGACTTCGGCAGGCGACTCCGCTGTTCTTGGGGAGCTCAGCCCGGCGAAGGGACCCATATTGAAAATCCAGCGTGGCGTTTGGTAGGGACTCCACGTCAATTTGTCCATCCCACGTCAGTGATCCAGCTATATCAATACTTATATCCAATAATATAAAAGATCTATACTTACCTTTTTGATATTTATTTTTATTTAATACTTTAACTCATAATTTGATGGAATGTTAGTCAAGCCGTTAATCTTAAATAGAACCCAAATATCTTATCATAAAAAAATCAAAATAATCTTAAATGATATAACAACCATCCAATATTATAAAAAAATACATATCCTCCTTTTACTTAAAAATAATTTTAATGTTTTTATTTGAAGTAAATTGTTTCACTAATATTATTAATTTAATTAGATTTATGTTTGGAATGAAAGTAGTATAGATAATACCTAATTGGATCCGATTTCATATCCAAATCTATATTCTGATATGGATATAAATTTAAGCATCCGACTAATATCCACATCCACATTAATAAAATATATATATATATATGGATCTAAATAGATAACTATCTGATTTGTATCCGAATATCAGATTCTGCTTGTAATCCTGTTTAATTTTATACAATATTCATTAACTTTTAAAAACAATATGTAAATATATTAACATGATATTAACTTGATTAATTCTTAAATTAATAATATCTTTGATTCTATAATCATATAGTTTAATTATCTAACTTATATATATATTTATATCTATAATTTCAGTATCCGATTTATACCGATACCCATTTAAAACAAATATAGATACATATTTTTATATTCAATTAATATACATATCTATATTTGTCCCAAAAAAAATAAATATAGACATAGATATACTGGTAGCTGATCTGATTTCAGTCTTAATATAAGTATAAATTTTATAAACTATTGAATGTAAGTAAATCTAAATGCTAAGAGTGTTTCATAATTTTTTCCTTTTTAAATAAAATTCATGCGAGTGGAGGGGATTTGAACAAGAAATGATATAGCTTAATTTTAAAAATATAGCTCAAAAACGAAAAATCCAGACATCATTCGATCCATTGAAAAAAAAATTAATATACGTTTCCATCCCTGGAGAGCACAAAAATAAGGAACTAGATTTAGAAAAGTATAACAAAGAAGCACAAATTATTGGCACCCTTATCTGAAACATCCCCTGCATATACATTTCAACGAGGATCCTAAATATCAACAGACACCAGATTTCTTTATCATTTCGAATAAATCTCAAACAAACAAATCTCAGGGCATGTTAGATTTACCATTATCATGAAAGATATACCATCGTCACCCTCCGTGCGACTGTAGATAAATTATCTTCCGCACAGTGGCCTGTTGAATTGTTGTTGCTAATTTCAAGATCTTTGTGTTGGATCCTTAATCAAACATTAGACTTATATGTAAATAATAATACTTTATGGGCTATCATTTAATGTTTGGCCCACTTAAAAGTGATCAATTAAGTTTTGAACTATTTGGAACCTTAATATATTTAATAGTATATGGACCTTTTAATATGTAGAGACTTAAGGATAATTTCTATTTTTATGATGGAAAAAAATAGAAATCATAATAATGTTATTTTCATATAAAAGCGGTTATGGTCACCAGATTATACAGTGTTATTCCTTTCTCCCCGATATCCCATCATCGGAGAAGAAAATTCTAGAGAAGAAAGAAATGGCTCTTTAAGAAATTTGTGTGAATCTGGAAGGCTAGCTGTGCGATACAGGGATAAACCTTCAAATCCAGGCCTTCAAATATGGCTTCGGGTATGCTTATGCTTATTGTTTGGTTATTCTCAATCATATCAGATATTTATTTTGGGATTTGCTTTCAGATAGGCTTCAGGATAATTCCCAACAAGGGGGATAATTCCTAACAAGTGGTATCAGAGCCTATTCATGTTGAATCATTGATAATAAAATTGTATTTTCGATTTAAGATTTTGTTTTCATATTTTATTTTGGATATCTATGATTTTTTTCATTATTGCCGGCATCAGAAAGGATAGGCATGGCCTGCTTGGCCGCACCACAAGGATGTGGTGGCCTGGTTGGCTATGGCAGCGATGTTCAATGGAAGGAAATGCAGCAGGCGACCGCCACCTATAATTAAGAAAGTAACCTTTAGGGTTAATTTTAATATTATTTATTTTGAGTACAATTTTAAATTCAAATATTGGTATTTTTTTATATTTTGAGATAAATTAATTGAAGCAACGTGTCGCCAAAGTGACCTCTCTTGTGAAAATTAATTTGTTTTGAAATATAAACGGTTGTATATATATATATATGTAATTTGTGAATATTTGTCAGCCCAAAGGATGGTAAATATTTAATAAAATTATGTGTACTTGTGGTAATAAATGCGTGATGATTATTTGGTTTTGCATATGAATAGTAAATCGGCCCAAAGGAAGGTTTATTGTTTGACATGTTCCTATTATCAGTGTTTGATTATTGCACCAAGATATCACTTACAAGTTAATATTTTATCCAAAGATAAACTATTAATAGTGTCTGATATCTTGAGATGAGATTTGCCTTTATTTGAATATATTTTTGTTGTGATACTGATGTAAGCTTGTTTTATTTATTGTTCTTTGTTTAGATATGACTCTTGCTAATATAACTACCAACATCAATTCAATTCCTATGTTGAATGGCTCTAACTTCAAGTCATGGCAAGAGAATCTTTTAATAGTTCTTGGATTCATGGATCTCGACCTTGCGATAAGGGAAAATGCTTCTGCACCTCTTACGGATAAGAGTACCTCTGATGAAAAGAGAGAGATTGAGAGGTGGGAGAGATCAAATCGCATGATGATCATAAAAAAGTCGATTCCAAAAGCATTCAGAGGCACAATATCTGAAACAGTTACTACGGCTAAAGATTTCCTTACCGAAATTGAAAAGAGATTTGTCAAAAGTGAAAAGGCTGAAATTGGTACACTTTTGACAAACCTAATTTCAGTGAGGTATATGGGTAAAGGCAATATCATGGAGTACATTATGGAAATGTCTCATCTTGCCTCTAGATTGAAAGCACTTAAACTTGAACTCTTTGAGGACTTGTTAATGCATCTGGTTTTGATATCTCTTCCAATCCAGTTCAACCAGTTTAAGGTGAGCTATAACTATCAGAAAGAGACTTGGTCTTTGAATGAGCCATCTCTCACTGTGTTCAGGAAGAGAAAATGTTTAAGCAAGAAAAGGCAGAAAGTGCTCACCTGGCATCAACCTCTAGGAAAAAGGGCAAGGGAAAGAAAAGGAAGAAGGATAAAGGAGCTGCGGATACAGTACCTTCTAAGAAACAACAAAAGAAAATCGCTGACTTAGATGGTAAGGGTTGTTTCTTTTGTGGGGCTGAAGGGCATCAGAAGAAGCAGTGCACTAATTATCACACCTGACGTGCTAGAAAGGTATGTTTCTTGTTTTGGTTTGTTCTGAGGTTAACGTAATTTCAGTACTTAGACACACATGGTGGATAGATTCTGGTGCAACAACTCACATCAGTATGTCTATGCAGGGTTGCCTGAGTTGTCGAAAGCCAAGTGATGCTGAAAGATACATCTATGTGGACAATGGCCAGGCGGTTCAAGTTGAGACAATAGGAAAATTTAGATTATTGTTAAAGACTGGATTTTATTTGGATCTTGATGAAACTTTTATTGTACCGTCATTTAGACGGAATTTGATTTCTGTTTCTGCTTTGGACAAATCAGGTTATTTTTGTTCATTTGGAAATGGAAAATTTAGTTTGCTTCATGATTCAAAAGTAGTTGGTTCCAGTTTTTTATCAGGCTATGATAATCTTTATTTAATTTATTCAATTACTTCATTTAATGAATCCTTGCAATTAAATACACGATGTGTAAAGAGAAAATTAACCATTGAGATTTTGACTTTGTTATGGCACAAGAGATTAGGTCACATCTCCAGAAGGAGAATGAAGAGACTTGTGTCAGACAAAATCTTGAATCCTTTAGATTTTGCAGATTTTGATGTTTGTGTTAACTGCATAAAGAAAAAACAAACCAATCGAAGGAGATTTGAAGCCAACAGGACTTCGGACGTCTTAGAACTTATACATACAGATATTTGTGGGCTATTCCCTACGGTTGCTTGGAATGGTCAACAATACTTTATAACGTTCATAGATGATTTTTTCAGATATGGCTACATATATCTCATTCATGAAAAGTCACAGTCACTGGATATGTTCAAAAATTATAAGGTTGAAGTTGAGAACCAACTCAACAAAAGGATTAAAAATCCAATCTGACCGTGGTGGTGATACTATGGTAGATATGATGGTTCAGGTGAACAACGTCCAGGACCTTTTGCTAAATTCCTAGAGGAATGCGGTATCGTTTCACAGTACACTATGCCGGGTTCGCCTACCATGAATGGTGTTGCTGAAAGACGAAACAGAACGCTTAAAGATATGGTAAGAAGTATGATTAGTCATTCTACCTTACCTGACTCACTCTGGGAAGCACTTAAGACTGCAGCATATGTCCTTAACAGAGTTCCAACTAAAGCAACTACTAAAACCCCTTATAAACTTTGGACGGGCAGGAAACCCAGTGTAAGCCACTTACATGTTTGGGGATGTCCAGCTGAGGCAAGGCCTTATAGGCCTGATGAAAAGAAACTGGACTCAAAGATGATGAATTGTTATTTTATTGGATACTCTGAAAGATTCAGAGGGTATAAGTTTTATGATCCCACGACTAAGTCAATTTTCGAGTCGGGAAATGCATGATTCTTTGAGGATGTTGAGTTTGCGGGGGGAGATATAGCTAAGGACTTTGTCTTTGAAGAGGAATATGTTAATATTCTCACTGGTGTCATTGGCATTGGTCAGGATTTTATTTCTGACCTTGTTCAAGACATAACAAATCAAGACAATGTCGAAGAACTTCCTATTCAAGAAATTATTCCATAAGAACAAACTCTAGTACCTCAAGAACCTATGCCATTAAGAAGATCTACTAGAGAGAGGAGAAGTGCAGTGCCAAATGATTATATTATATTTTTCTAAGACATGAGGTAGACATTGGAGTGATGGAAGATGATCCAATCAACTTTCGTCAAGCCATGGAAAGTTCTGACTCTCAAAAGTGGATTGAAGCCATGAATGATGAGATAAAGTCCATGAAAGACAATGACATATGGAATCTTATCTCATTGCCAGAAGGTGCGAAACCCGTTGGTTGTAAATGAATATTTAAAACTAAAAGGGATTCGAAAGGCAATGTGGAGAGGTACAAGACTTGTCTTGTCGCAAAGAGCTTTACACAGAAAGAAAGCATCGATTATAAAGAGACTCTCTCCAGTTTCTTCGAAAGACTCTTTCAAGATTATAATGGCATTGATGACGCATTTCAATCTTGAGTTACACCAGATGGATGTGAAGACAGCGTTTCTCAATGGTAATATTGATGAGACAATTTATATGGTGCAACCAGAAAACTTTGTGTCGGGAGATCCAAAGAACATGGTTTGCAAACCTAAGAAATCCATCTATGGACTCAAACAGGCATCTCGACAATGGTATTTCAAATTTCATCAGGTGATCATCTCGTTCAGTTTTGAGATGAATTTGATCGATGATTGTATATACCATAAGTTTTGTAGGAGTAAATATATTTTTCTGGTTTTATATGTTGATGGTATCTTGCTTGCCAGCAGCGATATAGGCTTAATACATGAAACCAAGAGATTTCTAGCTAAGAATTTTGAGATGAAAGATCTTGGTGACGCCTCTTTTGTATTAGCCATACAGATACACCGGAATCTTTCTCAAGATATTCTAGGATTATCACAAAAGAGCTATATCGAGAAGGTTCTAAAAAGGTATGGCATGCAAAATTACAAATCAGGAGATATCCCTGTGGCTAAGGGAGACAAGTTTGGTCTATATCAGTGCCTTAAGAATAACTTAGAGAAAGAGGAAATGCAGAAGATTCTCTATGCATCAATAGAAAGGAGTCTAATGTATGCACAAGTTTGTACGCATCCGGATATTGCGTACGTCACTGGAATATTGGGTAGATATTTGAACAATCCAGGAGTTGAGTATTAGAAAGCAACTAAACGGGTCTTGTGGTACTTACAGAGAACAAAAGACTACATGTTCATATATCGGAGGTCGAATCAGCTTGAGATCATTGGTTATACTGACTCCGATTTTGCTGGATGCCAAGATAGTATGAAATCTACATCGGGCTATATCTACTTGCTTGCCGGAGGTGCTATCTCTTGGAAGACTGCTAAACAGTTGCTTATAGCCTCTTCTACCATGGCAGCAGAGTTCATAGCATGCTATGAGGCATCCAATCATGGAATATGGCTTCGAAATTTTGTCACGGGGCTGCGTATAATGGACGGTGTTGAAAGGCCACTCAAGTTATTTTGTGACAATAAGTCAACAGTTTTATATTCTAATAACAACATGAGCTCAACGAAATCAAAGCATATAGATATCAAGTTCCTGGTTGTTAAAGAAAGAGTTTAGAGTGGAAAGTTGTCTATTGAGCACATAGGTACAAACTCCATGGTTGCGGATCCGCTTACTAAAGGAGTACCACTCAAGGTATTTCATGAGCACACTGCTCATATGGGTGTTATGTCAGCAGAGGATATTCAGTTTTAATGGAAGTTTGTATATTTTAGATGCTCTTGTAATACAGACATTTTTCAGTTATTTCAGTTTTCTGCAGAAATAAAGTTTCGGCTTGTTTACACTCTGGTTTTGTTTGGTTTGATCTCACTGAGGTTTAAGGGTGGACCAGTTGGAAATAGGCATGTTAAGGTCACATTGCATGAAATTTCTATGCTACACATCCACATCATAATCCATGTCATTCAATTGTATTGATATATGTAACCATTGATGGGTTGAGTTACGATAATTCTAACAAAGACCGCTTTGATCCTATGTTGGTGTGGTTGATGGACCAGATTGATTATATATACATTTTAATAAGGACAGCAAAGTAAAGTTGAGCTCATTCGGTTATTTTCGCAAAGCATGTTATAAAGTTATACATATAGCCCAAGTGGAAGATTATTGGATCCTTAATCCAACATTGGGCTTATATATAAATAATAATGCTTTGTGGGCTGTCATTTAAGGTTTGGCCCACTTAAAAGTAATCAATTAAGTTTTGAACTATTTGGGACCTTAATGTATCTAATAGGATGTGGACCTTTTAATGTGTAGAGACTTAAGGATAATTTTTATTTTTATGATTGACAAAAATAGAAATCATAATAATGATGTTTTCATATAAAAATAGTTATGATCCCTAGATTACACGATGTTAGTCCTTTCTATCCGATATCCCATCATCGAAAAAGAAAACCTTAGAGAAAAAAAAAATACTCTTTAAAAAACCTGTGTGAATCTAGAAGGCTAGCCGTGCGACACAGGAATAGAACTTCAAATTCAAGCCTTCAAATATGACTTCAGATACGCTTCTGCTTATTGTTTGATTATTCTCAATAATATCACATGTTTATTTTTAGGATTTGCTTTCAAATAGACTTCAGGATAATTCTCAACAAGAAAGATAAATCCTAACACTTTGGACAGAATGTAGCTGACCAAAAGAGGCAATGAAAGGTTCTTCCGGAATATGAAAGTTTTTTAAGAAAAATATGCCCTAACTTTCCGGAATAAGGTGCCTTCAAAAGATTTCTAAAATCTCAGTGTTACTGGCTACCAAGGAGGTTAGGGTCACCATGGTTTTGATGGCATGCGACAATAATTCATCCAACAAAGTGGAGCTTTAATATGTTTTGGTGGGCCACAAATTAAAAGGAAAATGAGTTCAGTGTACCAATCGAGGAATGAGAAAGGGCATACTTTTTTTTCTGTCTAAACTCATAAATGCTGAGCCTTATGATTCCTAGATATTGACCAGATATTGGCAAAATAAAACAGATCACCACCGTCAAAGGATGTTACAATACAGAGTGGCACTTCTCAGAAAGAGAGGTTCAGAAAGTCAACTGTTTCAACAAGGCTTATTTTTGCAGTATCGCCCGCAAAAAATAGAGAACCAAAAAAAAGAAGATAAAACATACTTTAATGGATCCTATATAGAGGAAGAAAACTTTGTTGTCAGGCTTTTTTTTTTTATGATATTATGAACATAATCTGATGAAAACCAAACGCATGAAATCAAAAACAAAAATAAACATCCTTTTTGGGATCATGGTAATTTTCTGTACATGATCAGGACAGCCTAAAATATCTCCTGCCACATCAAGACATGCAATGAATCAATTTTCGGTGACAGTATTTCAGGAACATCAGGCGATGCAGGGATGGTGGTCTGGCTAAGAAGCATATTTGCGTATGAGCTCTTGATTACTTCATCTGCTGAAATTTTGAAAATTATTGGTTGGTTTGCTAGCCTAAAATTCAGATTTCAACCCAGAGGGTGACACGGAAAAAAAGTAACAAGAATGTTCTGAATCCAACGCAAACAAAGTCATCACTGGAAGCAGAATAAAACTATGATTCAGTAATTTCATCAATTTCATTTAATCATAGCAGAGTGCAGATTTATAAACAAAGATGATTTACAATATAGAATTAATGTATTGCTTTTCAAGCACTTGGATCTGATCCATGGTAATGTTCAATCATTTTGCTTGAACATGATATGTCCAGTCAGTGTAGTGTACTAAATTTTCATTGTAGTGAAATTTGGTATGTGCACTATAACTAAATACACCAACACACAAGATAGTGAATCCATCAGAAAATTTTCAATTTTTGGTTCTACGTATAATACTTATAAATAAAAATTCCTCAAATTTTTTGCATCTAAGTTCAAGCTAACAAAAATATTAATTTTGATAAAAAAAACTACAAAAATCAATTATAAATAAAAAAAAAGAGAAATATTTAGTATCTGATGCCTTGTGCAACTTCAAAGAAGTGTGCTACATTTTCCTCTGGGGTTCCTACTACAATGCCATGGCCAAGGTTCAAAATGTGCTTATAACAACCAGCTTTTCTTACCGTGTCGTGAATCCGCTTGGTTATGAACTCTTTTGAACCAAAAAGAACACCAGGGTCAACATTTCCCTGGACTGCCACATCATATCCCAACCGTCTCCGACCATCAGCAATATCAACTGTCCAGTCTAAGCTGACAACATCGATGCCAGTCAAGGGAACTCTCTCGAGCAAGCCCCCAGACCCACTTGCATAAAGGATTAAAGGTAGATCAGGATGTGATTCCTTAACAGAATCCACAATTTGCTTCAAATAGGGTAGGCTAAACTCCTCAAAATCCACAGGGCTAAGTTCTGTTGCCCAGGAATCAAAAATTTGGACAGCCTGTGCCCCATTGTCTGCCTGGTACTTGATGTATTTTGCCATAGAGTTTGTAAATTTCTGTAACAGAGAATGTAGAACCTACAAGGAAAATTCATCATAATTAAATAACAAAACACAAAGTCCGGTAATATAAACATACATGCTCAAGGAGAAAACACATCATATACAGAGGTCATCATGCAACATGTACGTGTTCATGCCCAAGGTTTGCCGAACCGGACCAAACCGTCCAGTTCATACTATATTGTACTGTACCGGTGCTGAACTAGGACAGTTCAGCCATGAAAAATGGTGCAGACCCTGGACCATCTGAAAAAATTCCCGAACCGGACCGAAACAATATAGTTCAGTCATGAACCGTACATGTCATCCCGGTGCGGTCCAGTTCGGATACCATGTGAGGGGGGGAACTGAGAGCCCGAGAAACTCAGTTTCACAAAAATCAGTATGGATCTCGATACACTACCATACCGTACTAGCTAGCGACCTGTATGAATTTCGTTACCGATTCAGCAATTCTTGCTCATGCCATTCAAATAAATATGATATTTAAAGTTTTTCTTCTTTCAGAAAAAAAAAAAGGCATTGCCATTTTCAGTGTTTGAACATGGAACCCCTCCCAGCACATTTATTGAGAGGTGACAACCAGCAGAACCAAGTTCTGTGGGTCCACATGAGAAGTGATCACTGAATGGTTATTACATTTACACAAATATCTTTAACACATATAGTGCAGGTAAGTGCTATACCAATTTGGGCCGTGGCACCCCTACTTAGTGACCAATGGCACTGATGCATGATATCAGAATATGCTTTTTAAGTTAGCTAGGAATTCATGCTTGAACTTTAGACTTTTTAACCTCATTACGCCCACGTTCCATCAGTCCTTCCTGCCTTCCAGTATTTCACATTAACCTTCTTGGTAATTCACACAATTCAGAATGTTAGCAAGACTAATTCCATGCAGTAGGCATAATTCCACAAAATAGGCATTCAGCTTGCCGGTTAAAGCTACAAGAACACAATTGTCACATTGCATGTCTCGTTGATTATGATATATGAGGCCATTTTGTTGGCTCAAAAACATGGCCAGCCTCTTCTGCGGCATCAGACAGTAGAAATGTTTTTGGTCTATGATCTTTGTGGACGCCTTCAGCACCCTCTAATTTCTCAATTCAATGTCACCTCTGAAATCTAAACCTACTATGGCACCTCTCTAAGTTGTTTATGTCTCTAGTGGAGTCCTGAGTTTCAATTTCTCTGACAGCTGCCCCATTTGACTGATTCATTTATTATATAGAAGTAGCATATGATGAAAGGGTATGTATTTACAGTTCATATGTTAGCAACATTTTCTGTTCTCCATTATTGCCAGTTTCTCATCAAACTGATAGGGTTTTGCCTCCACAATTGTAATTCCTTAAATTTAAAGCGGAAAAAAAATCTTATGGGCCTATTTGGTTGATTGGGCCCAAATCTTATGGGATTCATGGGTTAGGCCAATACAACCACCAAAAAGCATTGGACTACATGCTGAGGTCCTTTTTTTTCATTCCCTATGGAATTTGGGTCAGCCCACTCAAAAAACAGTCATGCATATTTGTGAATATAGACCTAGCCCAGCCTGTAATCTAATACTTGTGGTGATTGTGTTAGCCCAACCCATGAATCCCATAGGATTTGGGCCCAATCATCCAAACATGCCCTAAGTAGGCTTTTGATAACTCTGCTAAGCAGGGTTAAAAAGTAATGTTTGAGAAATTTCAAAGAAAGCTAGCAGCAAGGGTTATGCATTTCAAGAGCTCATAGCTTCATACCCACCAAACAAGATCAGTTCAATTAACATATATAGAAAGAAAAGGGACTGTTTTGGTGTGTCCAATTTTTTAAAATTATGTTGTTCTCTTTTTGTTATACTAAGAGTGGAAACTTTGCAAGGAGATCAAGTGCTGGGATTTCTTGCTTGTTGAAATTAAGGGTGATTAACAACTTTAACAGGGGGAAAACAGATAGCACTAATTTCACAAGCACATTCGACGAAGACAAGATTTAACAAATACCTTTGGTTGAGAGAAAGCCAGACTCTTTATCTTTGTGAAGTGCTTAGATGAACCACCTTCAACAACATAAGATGCCAGGGTGAAAGGAGCCCCAACAAAGCCCAGCACAGCGGCATTGCTTTTAACCTGAGCAAGCAACAGAATCAGCAGCAATGCAAAAAATTACAAGGACAATCTCATATGACTAACCAAGATAGATCACTTTCGAACTGAGCAAGCAACATAATCATCACTAATGTGGACATTTACGAGGATAATCTCATACACGTAGCAAATATTGATATATGGATGGACGAATGGATAGATGTTAAAGTTGCGGTTTGTCAGTTTTCATTAATGACAGATTAGAGCCATGCCACAGTGAAGGAATTTTGAAAAAAGTTTTTTGGAAATATGAGCATGTGTGATGTGTCCCTGCCACATGAAAGATAATGATTAAAAAATTAAGATATTTCTATTCACTTGTCTATCATTCTAACTTAATGATTAGCAGACAACGTCATCATCCAAACTACGATGATAACTTGAGATTCTTGTCTATTGGTTCAAAAGTTATAGCGAATGAAAGATAAGACCCTACAGAGAGCATTTTTAATGATAAATGCATCTAAGATTTGTTAGAAAAGTGGAAAGGGTGATTTGATGTCAATAATTCTTTTAATCAATAACTTCAATTAAAGCATCATATTATATTGAAGCTTCATAGTAGGGATTACATTTATGCATTAGAACTCGTCAAGATCCAAGATTCAGAAAGTTATCAAAGTCCTTCATTCCAATAATAAGACCTAAAAGCAGAGGTGAAAGGCATGATTCAGGCTCAGCATACTTTAATTCTTTGTTGCATCTGTAGGTTCCGGCTCTTGTTTCAGAATGAATATGCAAGCAACACAGTTATACACTTTGGGACCATACTTTACATGCACATACATGCATGCTATTCTTTTTTGTTAAATTTCAATGCAAAAGTACTAACCTGCTTCATAGTAAAATAATGCTGAAAAGACAAGTCATGTACAATCTACCAAAGAAAATACTAATAATGCCAAAGTTTCAATAATCCATCAAAAAAGCCTTACAAACAGTATTAATTTTTCCAATATAAATCCAGAAGAACCTTAGTCGAGGTCACTTATGTCTCAGAATTATGTTCTTAATGTTCCCTAAATATGTTTTAGGTGCTCCAGCATGCTGAAGGAGCATGTGCAGGTGTGTCCAAATGAAAGATATCAGACAATCTGGGAATGGTATGTGGTGCTCTGAGACTCTTCAGCAAAAAACCAGGATTTATTTTTTCAAAGAAATTTGAAAAGGTACTCTAAAATGGTATCTGTAGGGGAACAACAAATAGCCATGACGGTATCAAAACTAAATAGAAGAATCAAGGTTAGCTATAAAGAAAAAGATGAAGCATTTGAACTTTTGCATCAGGAATTTGAAAAAGATAAGACACCAGCCTCTGCCCGCAATATAGTCAACGCTTCCCCAACATATGGAACTGCCTCCTCAGGAACAAATTCTGTCACCTGATCAACATCTACAGCTGTTCTTAAAGGACTGTATATCACCGGACCCTTTCCCTTTACTATGTCAAACGGGATATTCATCCCAGAAAGAGGGGTAAGGATGTCTGAAAACAAAATAACCTGCCAGAAAATAAAGTAGAAACTGAAATCAACAATATATTGAATTTAACAGCACTACATAAAGCAGCAGCCACACTGCAAGACATTCAAAAAGAGAAGTATGATCCAGTGCAAACAAAAAGATATGTCATAGCATAGTTTGATTTCTACTAAAATAAAAAATGGGCCCACCAGGTTATCAAACTCAACAACAATGCCAGGTCTTTATGACATCCAAAGGTGCACTGTTACAGATTTGCCACTTTATAAGATAATCCATGATATACATGAATCAAGAATCATCACAAGGCTTATTATGTCCGACTTCTATCGACTGCAACTTGACTTCTTGAACTATGATGCAATCACATAGCGTGTATATCATGGACAAGTGAACTGAAAGATCAGAACTCGCACAACAGAAGAAGCAAGCCAGAGTTTTCACCTGACCCCACCCAAACCCAATGTAGATCATGAATAATCAACAATTGAGTTATGCTGATAAAAACAAAAGAAGAAATTAAAACAATGTAATAATTCCAAATAAGTATCTCACCCCATCAGGCCTGAAAACTTTCCATGGTTGTAGAGAAATTTCTACAATGAGATCGACATTTTCTGATCTTTCACGAAAAGAAGGATACTTTTCACAAATCTTTTTATAACTCTGTTCAAATGAAAGGAAGTGATTGCATTAGTATAGAGAAAGGCAAATACCCTTTTAAGCATGATAAAGAAATAAGGATATGCATGAAAAGATACCAAATATACTTGTCACAACAAATATACACATGTTTCTTTCTCACCAACTTCAAGTTGACTGGTGACTAAAATATTCTCTTTTTCCCTCCAAATATATAATAACCATATTGTTGCCGCCGTTCCTCCTGGACCGGGTTTGGTGGACGCGCTGGAGAGCTCCTCGACCGGCTAACCTGCAAAAAAGGTCCCTAGGCGCCAGAGGAACTCCGGCAGGAGACACTCCGATGCTTAAATTAAAGGAGGGTTGGAGCAACAGAACGGGAAGAAGCTGGAAAGAGAGCTCGAGAAGAGGAAGGAAAAGCGTTACCTCCTTTCGCGGAGGTCCCCCGGGTGCCTCTTATAGGCACAGAATACTGCCAAATTCCGTTGCAGAGCAGGTAGGGAAAGCCCGACTATGCCCCCAGGAGGGGCGTGGCGGCGAGGTCGTGGGCTGGCGGCATGGCAGAAATGTCAGAGTGGTGGCCTGGCAACAAGGGTCGTGGCCACGCGCTGGAGTTTGTTACAACAGAATGTCAGAGCTTGTCGAGGAAGGGAAGAGTGGCTCCTAAAAGCTTCGAGCTGGGGTCAGCTGGTCTCCCAGAAGCCGACCAGGGCCATCGGCAGGACCCCAGGAGCCGACCGGGGCCGTGAAGAGGGGCGATGCGTGAACGGTGAGGCACCCGCCAGTCCGCGAAGCCCCCGGGTCAGCCACCATGGGGTCGGACTCTACACGGGAGTCGGCCGACCGGGCGCCCGAAGCCGGTCCAACCCGGGACAAGCAGAACGGGCGTAACAGTTGCCCCCCTGCTCCTGGGCCTTGAAGTGTCACGTGGCTCGAAAGGACAGGAGCACGATCGTGCACGCCTGCAATGGGCTCTAGATTGGGACGTCCGGTCGTTTCGAACCCCCCTTGAACGGCTCTTTGGACAGCTGTCAGCCGCTCGTTGGAGCGCAGGCGAGGCAGTTAAAGCAGGTCAGGCGCCATGATGAAGGCCAGGCTGTCCCACGCCGGTACGAGGCAAAGTGGAGCGCCGCGCCACGCGTCGACATCCGGTCGGTTGGCGCTGCCCTCGGGGCCAGTCCCATACCGCCGATCCGGCACGCCCGCGGATCACGATCCGCGTGAAGAGGTGCTCCCGTCGCTTCGGATCTTGCAAAGGCGGCTATGGCTCTTGACGGGACAACAAGGGCGCGCCCGAGGCGGGCAACGGCTCCCCCCTTCCCCCAGAGCCTATAAAAGGGGGCGAAGGCGGAGCGAGGAAGCTTCCTTGCTGTTCCTTTGTTTCACGATCTCAAGCTCTCCCTCCCTTCTCTTTCTCCTCCGCTGCGGGTCTCTTTCTCTACCTTCCGCGAAACCAGGCATCTAGAGCCCCTCCAGGTTGGTGTGTCATTCTTCTCCACTTTCTTCTCCCCATCAATGGCGTCTAGTAGTAGGAGCTCGGCCCATAGGCTTAGGGACCCGGGGCCGAGCAAGATCCCTTCGACCATGACCCGGGAACGGGTCGAGAACCTCAGGGTCGTCTACGGAATTTCGACCACCCTGCACCTAACTCTTCCAAGCCGAGAAGGAAGGGCAAACAACCCGCTAGGTCCAGGGACCCTTCCAATGTACGAGTCCCACCTTAAGGCCGGCCTTAGGTTCCCCTTGCACCCGCTGTCCATAGCCATCTTCAATCACTATAGGGTCACCCCAATGCAGCTGACCCCGAATAGCATTCGGGTCATATGCTGCTTCATAGTGTTGTGTCACCGGGTTAGGTCCGACCCCAGCCTGTCCCTCTTCGGTAGTCTCTTTTACCTGAAGACGGACTTTAAGAGTAAGGAGTGGGTCCTGTTTGTACCCCGCCAAGGCCGAAAGGTCTTCAAGTGCCTTCCATCAGCCGTCCACGGATGGAAGGCAAGGTTCTTCTTCGTCAGCAGCCTCGAGCCCTGGGGGTTCGAGCCGCTGTGGAGAGAGCCGCGGGTGAGAGCCCGCGAGGGGAGGTCGGTGTCGGCGACCGACCTGGGCACCTTTACGGAGATCATGAGAGCTGGCCCAGTGGCGGCCTATGAGCTGTTGAAGGAAGAGACCCTTCATTAGGCGGGGATCAGCCCCCAGAGATTTCTAGGCAAGGGCCGACCCCCATTCCCTCTTTCTTCTCCTCTTCTTCTTTCTTCCTTTCTTTTTTTTTCTTTTTTTTTTTACTAACTCCGAGTGCCCTATTGCAGGAGAGAGGATGCAGCGGGTGGACAAGTCAAAGATCATCCAACGGGCGGTACGGAAAAGGGCTGCCCGGCGTCGGCCCCTACGCAGACCGCTGAACGACAGAAGAAGAGGCAGGAGGAGCGGCCCGCCCCGATCGTTGAAGTGGAGTCGGACGGGGATGACCTCCCCCTCAGTAAGCACAGGGCCAGAAACGTGGCGGGGGCGTCAGCCCCGCCAGCGGAGCCGACCCCCCAACAGGGGCAGGAGGGGTCAGAGGCGTCTGTCGCGGCCACGGCGCTTGCTGACCCAAAGGAGGCGGCCAGGGCCGACAGGGGAAAGGGACGGGCCGTGGAGGGAACGGCCGGCAGCGCGCCGGAGCAGTCGAACGAGGAAGTCCGCTAGGAGGACTTCCAACACTGGCGGGCACTCGACAACCCCCAGAGAGCGCGGAGCCTGCTGAGAGGGGCAATGACCGACGCCGACTGGGAGGTGTCGATCCAGCGCAACCTGGCCGACGTAACCGTGGAAACGTTCCGCGATTTCATGAGGGTAAGTGCCTAACCATCTTACTTTTTATTTTTCATCTTTTTCTTCTAACCCATAACACTGATTGGGTCGTATGTTTGCAGGTTCTCCACGGTATCTCCCTCATGGACGACGCCATCCGCCAGGTGGTGCACACGGCCAAGACCTCCGCCAAGAGGGTCCAGGAACTGGAGGCGGCCCGGGAGGTGGTAGCGGCATCATTGAGGTCGTCCAAGGAAGGCCTGGAGGCGGCTCGAGCAGAGGCTGAGTCCGCAAGGGTGGCCCAAAAGGAGGCCGAGAGCAGGTTGACCAGCTGCGAGACCAAACTCGAGAAGAAGAAGGCGAAGGCCCGCTCCCTCGCTCGCCGGCTGGGTGAGGAGGAAAAGCGGTCGGCGGAAGCCGACAAGAGGGCCCGGGCCGAGCAGGCGGCAGCGGCGCAACTGGAGGCCGAGCTCAAAGAATCCAAAGAGCTGGCCACGAAGCAGGTCCAGGAGGCCGTGGAGGCATACAAGGCCTCCGGCACCTTCACTGAGGACGTCGAGGAGGCGGCGGCCGACTTCTACAGGGAGGGCTACGACGATGCCCTGAAAAAGGTAGGCCAGCTGTTTCCGGAGCTGGACCTGTCGGGAGCCGACCTGCAAGGCCCGTCCGACAGGGAAGGCGCCGAAGCGGAGCCTCAAGCGGAAGGCGAAGCGGAGCCTCAAGCGGAAGGCGAAGCGGAGCCTCAAGCGGAAGGCGAAGCCGAGGCGGTCGAGGTCGATGTCCCAGCGCCAGCTGACGCGGCGGAGGTGGTGGCCCCTCCGGAGGAAGCCCTGGTCGGAGCAGTCCCAGTGGACCTCCCGGTTGTAGCTGACGGGGCCGAAGTTGTGGCTCCTGAAGCATCTCCGGTGGGTCAGACCTGAGGAGTTTGTAAAGGCCTGACCCACTTCTTTTGTAAATATCACTTTTTGAAATGAATAAGCATTTTGTCTACCTTTATCGTGCACTTGTCTCTCTCCTTTTTCCCCTTACTTGAAGAATTTCTCTAAGTGTTCCCGGTCGGCCGTACGACACCGCAGGGCTACAAATTTTATCGAAAATCTTCAAGTGTCTCTGGTCGGCTTCATCGCATCACAGGGTCATGGGCCCCCTTCGAAGCGGCCGACGGGCACAAGGCAAACGCTTTCTTATTGAAGTCTTGCAGCTGAAAATTCTCTAAGTACCCCCGACCGGCCCATCCGGGCCAAGGGTCGGTGGGGTAGTTGAGAGTGATAGCTTGGTTTGGGGCAAATACCTGGGCGCTTGCTCTTGGTATCTGTCCGTGGGTCGGCTCTCATTGCGGCCCGTCCTCCCAGTAGTTCCGCGGGAGTTGTCCCAAAATTGTTGCCGGCCGGAGTCGGACTTTCGGAAGTGGAAGAGGTTGAAGAGATTTGTATACTTCATTGATAATATTTGCGGAGATTGTCTACATTCCACGGGCGCGCTATCTGCCGCCCGTCCAAGTGTGCGAGTCGGTAGGTCCCAGCCCGAATTACTTCGATGACCCGATAGGGGCCTTCCCAGTTGGGGGAGAGCTTCCCCTGTTCGATTGGCTTCGAAGCCTCCGTCTTTCGCAGGACCAGATCTCCAACTTGGAAGGTACGCGCTTTGACCCGTGAGTTGTAATATCTGGCCATCCTTTGACGGTAGGTCACCATCTTCATGCTTGCCCGGAATCGGGTCTCATCTAGCAGATCCAGGTCAGCCCTTCGTTGTTCCGAGTTGGACAGCTCGGCGAACTGATCTACCCTCGGGGATAGTAGAGAGACCTCCACAGGGATGACCGCCTCACTTCCATAAGTTAGGTTGAACGGGGTTTCCCCCGTCGCTGACCGTGCAGTCGTCCGATACGCCCAAAGCACTGAATGAAGCTCCTCTGCCCAGAGCCCCTTGGCTTCATTCAGCCGGGTTTTCAACCCATGCAGGATCGTCCTATTGGTGACCTCAGCCTCCCCATTGGACTGAGGGTGGGCGACCGATGTAAGCCGATGGGCAATGTGGTATTGTTGGCAAAAGTCCCGGAACTGGGAGTTGTCGAACTGCCTCCCATTATCAGTGATGATCGTCTTCGGGATCCCAAACCGGAAAATAATGCTATTCCGGATAAAATTTTCTACCTTGGTCTCAGTTATCTGTGCTAATGCTTCCGCCTCCACCCACTTAGTGAAGTAATCAATGGCCACGAGGAGGAACTTTCGCTGACCGGAGGCTGGGAGGAAAGGTCCCAGGATATCCATCCCCCATTGAGCAATGGCCAAGGTGCCGTGAGTGGGATCAGCTGGCTGGCTGGCCTCCTTTGAATGCTGGAGAACCTCTGGCATGCATCGCACCTTCGTACGAAGTCTAAGGCATCTTGAATTGTAGGTCAGTAATAGCCCTGGCAAATAATTTTGTAAGCCAGGGACCTTCCCCCAAGATGGTCGCCGCAGATGCCCTCGTGCACCTCCCGGAGCGCGTAGTCCGCATCAGCCGACCCCAAGCACTTCAACAATGGTTGGGAGAACGAACGCTTGTAGAGGGCCCTACTGAGGATGACATACTTGGAGGCCGTTGAGCGGATGCGCCTGGCCTCCGTCGAGTCATCCGGAAGGGCTCCCTGCGCCAGAAATGCCCGAATTGGGTCCATCCACGAGGCCTCTTGCCCAACCTGGTGGATCTGCGCTGGCTCCTCGACAATGCTGGGGCGCTGGAGGTGCTCCACGAAGGTCCGGTCGGAGATGCCGACCGCAACGATGGCCAGCCATGACAAAGCGTCCGTCCGGGAGTTTTGTTGCCGGGGTATATAAAGGATCTCAAAGAATTTAAGCTATGACACTAAGTCCCGTACCTTGTCTAAGTACTTGACCAAGGAGGGATCCCTCGCTTCAAACTCTCCCTTCACCTGGTTGATGACCAACTGAGAGTCGGAGAAGGCGCGGACCTTGCCAATGCCCAGTTCATTTGCTATCTTCAACCCTGCAAGCAGAACTTTATACTCCGCCTGATTGTTCGACACCTGGAATGCAAAATGCAAGGCATACTCCAAACATTATCCATCGGGGTCGGCTAGGATTAAGCCTGCACGACACCCTGAAAAGTTGGAAGCTCCATCTACATGCAGGGTCCAGGCGAGCTCGGCACCTCCCGCCGGATCGGTCTCCAACACGGGCTCTACTTCGAACGTCCCCTCCGCCGCCGGGGGCGGCTCCATGCCCCAGGTGCATTCCGCAATAAAATCAGCTATCACCTGGGCTTTCAAGGACGACCGTGGCTGGAAGGAGATGTCAAACTCGCCCAGCCTGACGGCCCATTTGGCGAGTCGCCCGGAGGTATCGGGGCTTCGGAGGATCGCCCTGAGGGGTTGGTCCGTCAGCACTACGATGGGGTGCACCTGAAAGTAGGGTCGGAGGCGCTTATCCATTATGACCAATGAGTACACCAGTTTTTGCATCTTGGGATACCTGACCTCAGCGTCATGGAGGACCTTGCTGATGTAATAGACGGGTTTCTGCTGACCGCCTTCCTCCACGCGCACGAGGACAGCGCTGACGGCTTCGTAAGAGGCCGACAGGTACAAATACAACACTTCCCCCTCCATTGGTTTGGCCAGGAGTGGGGGATTTCTCAAATAGTCCTTCAAGGCTTCGAAGGCCAACCGGCATTCATCAGTCCATTGAAAACGGTCCGACCGGTGCAAAGTCTTGAAGAATGGGAGGGACCTCTCAGCCGACCGGGAGATGAAACGGCTGAGAGAAGCAATACGACCCGTAAGCTCCTGCACCTGCTTCTTCGTGGTTGGATGGGTCATGTCAATGATGGCCTTGATCTTTTCGTGGTTAACTTCGATTCCTCTTTGAGTAACTAGGAAGCCGAGAAACTTCCCAGAAGTCATCCTGAAAATGCACTTGGCAGGATTCAGCTTCATCCTGTGGCGTCTCAATGCATCAAAGGACTCCTGCAGGTCCTTGATGTGGTCGGCTTTACGGAGGCTTTTAACAATCATATCGACGTACGCCTCCATGTTCCTGCCCAGCTGAGCTTCAAAAACCCGGTTGATCAGCCTTTGGAAGGTGGCGCCTGCGTTCTTCAGACCAAAGGGCATCATCTTGTAACAATACAGGCCCGTCTGTGACAAAGGCCGTTTTCTCCTCATCTTCGGGATGCATCTTGATCTGGTTGTACCCAGAAAAAGCATCCATGAAGCTCAAAAGTTGGTGGCCGACCATCGCGTCCACCAATTGGTCAATTTTTGGCAAGGAGAAGCTGTCTTTGGGACACGCCTTGTTGAGGTCCGTGTAGTCTACACAGATCCTCCACTTCCCGCTAGCCTTCTTCACCATGACGACGTTGGCCAGCCACTCCGGGTAGTAAGACTCCCTGATGAAGCCAGCATCAAGAAGCTTCTTCACTTTCTCCTCAATGGCCCTCTGCCTTTCGGCGGCAAAGCTCCTCTTCTTTTGCCGGACGGGCCTGTAAGTGGGATCCACCCTGAGCTGATGGGTGATGACGTCCGCTGGGATGCCCGGCATGTCGGACGCTGACCAGGCGAAGACGTCCGCATTCTTCCTCAAGAAGCCGACCAGTTCCTGCCTGGCTCTCTCATCCAGGGTGCCCCCTATTTGGAGGACCCTCGTAGGATCATCCTTCCTAAGGGGCACAAATACAATCTTCTCGACAAGCCGACCGTGGCTGTCGGCTTCGTCCCTGGGATCTAGCTGCTCGAGCGTGGGGCGCGCGTCCAACTGCCTGTCATGGATAGCAAGGCATTGCCGGGCCCTTCTACGGTCTCCCCTCAGCTCTCCGACTCCGTCACGGGTCGGAAACTTGGCCAACAGGTGGTAAGTAGACACAATAATCCAGAACTTGTTGAGGGCCGGCCGTCCCAGGATTGCGTTATACGCCGATGTCATACGGACGACCACGAAATTGACGGAGAAAGTTCGCTGGAAGGGTTCAATCCCGAGGGTGACAGGTAAGGCAATTTCGCCCTCAACCCCAACGGAGTTCCCTCCGAAGCCAGTAAGTGGTGCCACGGACTCCTGCAGTGTAAACCTGGACAGGTTCATCCGAATGAAAGCATCATACAGCAAAACCTCTGCACAACTTCCATTATCAATAAGGACGCGCTTTACATCATAATTGGCGATGACAGCCGACACAACCACAGGGTCATACCAGATAAGAGGAGGCTCCAGGACAGGTCAACTCATCAGAAAAACTGATTGGAGGCTCCAGGAGGTCCTCACCCCCTGGGCCTCTTTACAATGACCCCCTGGGCCAGGTCCTTTACAATGTCCAGGTCCTCCTTCCCCCCAGTCGGACTTTCGGTGCAGCATGCCAACGCCTCCATCAGTTGGGTGCTGGTTGGGGAACTCAGCTTCCCCTGGGGGGTCTCTGGCAGTTGAAGTCCTGGCCCGATCCCGGCGGGGTCGGACGTACTTGTTCAGGTACCCCCTGCGGATGAGGTCCTCGATGGCGTCCTTCAGCTAGAGGCATTCCTCCGTATCATGCCCATGGTCCCTGTGGAACCGGCAGTACTTGTTTTAGTTCCTGGAGGCGGGGGGTCCTCTCATCGGCCGAGGTCTTTGGAAGAAGACCTCGTTCTCAATCTCCATCAAAATTCTCAAGCGGCAGGGAGAGGGGCGCATAGTTGTTGAACCGCTTGAGGTAGTCCCGCAGCTTGGGGCTCTGGCGCCGGGAAGATCGGCAATCGTCACCAGGAGGTCGTGCTGCGGGGGCCTTATCGCCCTGCTCCTTCGGGGCCGACCTCCCCTCAGCCTGGCGCCTGCTCGCCGATTGCTCTTCCGCCGAGGCGTATTTGTGTGCCTTGGCCAACAGGTCAGTGTAGCTTGTGGGGAGCTTCTTGTCAAGGAAAAATATAAGTCTGGACGAGCGAAGCCCCCTCTTAAAAGCCGACATGGCCACCGCTTCATTTAGGTCAGGGATCTTCAGGGCGGTCGAGTTGAAGTGGGCCATGTATTCCCGGAGGGTCTCTCCCTCTATTTGTTGAATGAGAAAAAGGCAATCAGTGTTCTTTGGAGTCCGGCTGCAGGTCCTGAAACGAGAAAGAAACAGGATCTCGAGCTGAGAAAAAGAATGGATCGTACCTGGGTGAATGGCAGAGAACCACATCCGCGCAGCCTTCTTCAAAGTCGCCGGGAAGGCGATACAGTGGAGGGCGTCAGACGCGCCCTGTACCATCATATGGGCTTTGTAGACGCCCAGATGATCCAAGGGATCGGTGGTACCGTCGTAGGGATCCACCTGTGGAATCTTGAAGTGTCGAGGGATTGACTCCTCCATAATCTCTGTAGAGAAGGGCGGGTGAGTGTCGTGCGCCGGCCTTCCTCCATTGTTCTGCCATTCGGCTATCTCGGCGATGCGCTCCTCCATGCGCATAATCTTACTTCCGTAGTCATGCGGGTCCGCAGCAAGGCGCCGGCCGTCCAAAGAGACAGAATCAGCGAAAGAGGGGGAGGCCGACCTTGCCCTCTTTCCTTCAGCGCGGGCCCTCATGGACCCCTGGAGTTCTGGAATTGCATGGGACGGGGGTGGAGGCGCCTCCGGCCGCCGGCTGTCGCCTGCTGCCGGCTGGTGATTGACGCAGGAAGCCGCCGGCGACTGCTGTTGATGATTCGCCATCTCCTGGAAGCGCTGGACCGCAGAGGTAAGTGTTTCGATGCAGTTTACCAGCGTCTGGAACTGCTGCAGCCCTATGGTGATGGTGGGCTCAGCGATAGCGGTGGCATTACTCTCCGCATGGTGTGCACCAGACCCCTGGTGGGAGCGTCCTCCCCTCGCAGAAACACTCCGGGTTCTTCCTCTTACCATTGCTGCGTCTTTCCTGTCACTTCCCTTTTAGAGAAGGGGCGTAACGAAGGTTCAAAGGCCCTTCCTCTAGCGCCACTCTGTTGCCACCGTTCCTCCTGGACCGGGTTTGGTAGACGCGCTGGAGAGCTCCTCGACCGGCCAACCTGCAAAAAAGGTCCCTAGGCGCCGGAGGGACTCCGGCGGGGGACACTCCGATGCTTAAATTAAAGGAGGGTTGGAGCAACAGAACGGGAAGCTGGAAAGAGAGCTCGAGAAGAGGAAGGAAAAGCTTTACCTCCTTTCGCGGAGGTCCCCCGGGTGCCTCTTATAGGCACGGAATAATGCCAAATTCCGTTGCAGAGCAGGCAGGGAAAGCCCGACTATGCCCCCAGGAGGGGCGTGGCGGCGAGATCGTGGACTGGCGGCGTGGCAGAAGTGTCAGAGTGGTGGCCTGGCAACAAGGGTCGTGGCCACGCGCTGGAATTTGTTACAACAGAATGTCAGAGCTTGTCGAGGTGGGGAAGAGTGGCTCCTAAAAGCTTCGAGCTGGGGTCGGCTGGTCTTCCAGAAGCCGACCGGGGCCATCGGCAGGACCCCAGGAGCCGACCGGGGCCGTGAAGAGGGGCGATGTGCGGACGGTGAGGCACCCGCCAGTCCGCGAAGCCCCGGGTCAGCCACCATGGGGTCGGACTCTACACGGGAGTCGGCCGATCGGGCGCCCGAAGCCGGTCCGACCCGGGACAAGCCAAACGGGCGTAACACATATATAGTTCCTCTTGCTATATATTTCTCCACCAATAGCATTAATAAGAAGAGGTCTAAAATAAATGGCTGACTATGCTAGGGTTAAGCCATATGAAAGTTCAAAAAGGAAGATTATGATTAGTACAAAAAAAGGAATTTCACTCCATTGAAATCTGTTAGAATACTCATCTCAGTCTATGTCTAATTACCCTCCTCCATATATCCATAATATTAATTCCTAAAATATTTATTCTAATGAAATATGTTAAAAATTCTTCGATATATAAACTGACATCATTATGTTTTTCCTTCTTTCATCTAGAACTAAGGCTGCCATTTGCAGTCTCCTAACTTCCATGCTTCATATCTCCCCTAGCTCTGAATCCTCACCTCCGTTTATCCCTCCTGAAGCCTCATGTGTTGCTTGAAACTCGATCACTTGATCAATCCTGTGCTACTTCCATCACTTCTCGCCTATGGATATTCTCATAGCTGTACATTCATATTAGTGATACATACAAAGAAACCATGACACCTCTAACTTATGAATCTCCCCATGATTGTACAATTGTGTTCACTGATATACACAAAGAAACCATGATACTTAAACTGCTACTATATATTTCAACAAACATATGACCATTATAAGATACCAAGACAAAAAGAAAAAGATGATTACCATGTTTTCAAATTGAGTAAGATTTTCTTCTGTTTCGGTAATATAATTATGGTTTTAGTTGCAATAACCTTTGATCTTTGATGCCACAACCACTTTGAAAGTTTTTGAAACAGTTACTGCTAAAGAACCAATATGTTTATACCATTAGCTGTTTATACATGACTGCAAGGTCCAGAATAACTAATTTCATTTTGATTTGATTTCATATTTGTTTCAAGACCCATCAACATGAATGTTCCTTTTCACCTCTGTACTGTCCACATATTAATCCAAATATCAATAATTCTATAAAAATTTTAAAAAATAAACTTGAAGCTTGATATTATTTTCATGAATTGCCTCTGAAAGGCACCCACTTCTCATCAATTTCTAGGACATTTCTTCATCATGCCACACCATATTCCTCTACTGTTCTGGTATCTACTCTTATATCAATACGATGCAAATCCTTTAAGTTGCAGGCAAGGAAAAGTCGTAGGCACTTTGACTAAGCCTTTATCATCTCAAACATAGTCTACAAGTCCCAGAAAATGAAAAAAAGTTTAGCAGGTCATAGGAAAATCTGAAGTACATATTAAACCTGCCTTCATGTACCTCCCTGCCTGCCTCATTAACCAAACTGGTGGCCTTTCAACTTTTTTCCCTCGAACAGCATGTAGCAGGAGTGGCTCAGCAACACTAGTAACTTTTGGGTCTGCAACAAATTCTGGGAAAAAGAATAAAAGAAATAGGAATTATAAGTTAGGCTCCCAAAACACAAACAACATAAGAAAGTAGTGAAATCGGATTTTGTTCTTGGATTTTAAAAGGTATTTTCTTACTAGTATTACATTCAAGTATAAAACAGAATTTCAAAATAGCTTTGATTAAGGGTGGTAGAAAACACATATACAGTTCTTAGCAAGGTCTACCGTACTAACCTGTACGGACCCATACCAACTAGTTCCATTTGGTATATCAATAAAACCAATCCGCACTGGTCCAAACTAAGTGGAAGCACGCTGTACCACTCAGTACCCTCTGAAACTGGGAAATATACCACACCATACTGACCCACTCTTCTTGGTTTTGGATGGTATCATGATAAAAAGTATGGGAAAAAAAAAGGTCAAATGCTGTCTTAGTAACGAGGTGTCTTAGTAACGTATGTCAGTCGCTTACTACTTGTTATGATATCCCGGTTTTATTTCAATTAATTATTGGATCGCTATCTGAACCAATTTCAATTTTTCGCCTTTTTGGTTTATTGTTCAAGTCAACTTACAAAGGAAGGCGTCTTCGGCTTCGTATAGTTATCTTGGTCCGAAGACTATACCTGATATTTTTGGCTTCATATTTTTATCTTGTTCCAGGAGATAGGTTTATTAACTCTGGGTCTTCGGCTTCGTATGGTTATCTTAGTCCGAAGACCATGCCTAATATCTACGGCTTCGTATCTTTATTTTGGAGCCCAGTTTATTAACTCTATGTCTTCGGCTTCGTATGTTTATCTTAGTCCGAAGACCATGCCTAATATCTACGGCTTCATATCTTTATTTTGGAGCCCAGTTTATTAACTCTATGTCTTCGGCTTCGTATCGTTATCTTAGTCCGAAGACCACACCTAATATCTTTACATCTATAGTTTTGAGCCAAGCTTATTAATTGTCTTCGGCTTCGTATTGTTACCTTGGTCCAAAGACTATGCCTAGTGATTCAATGTCTTTGGATTTACTCCTTCAGTCTAATCCCAAGAGTGTATTATCTCATTTTTCGAACTGTAAGTGTTTACTTTTGTTATTTCCAAAACATCTTTTCTGAGACGTGTAGCTAACATTCTCTTTAGAAGCGCTACTAAAGAAAATGTGTAGCTACACTTCGGATCTATTCTAAAAGGAAAGAGGCATATTAAGCATGTGAGCCTTTTCAATGTTAGAACAGCCAACCCTGTTCTGACCGTTGCAACCACCCACATGATTGAAATCCTCTGAGTGGATAAGCTCCGAAATAACTGATTCTCTGACCACCACTACTTACAGTTATGAAGTAGTTACGTTTGCCAACTTGCATAACCATAAGTAGTTACGATTGGAGCCTATAAATACTGGTAAGAGGGGACACTCGAGGTAAGCTGGGCTCACTCCCAGAAATTTGAATTCTTCTCCTTTCCCTCTCTGCTTTGAAGCTCTCCATTCTGCTGCCTGAGTTCTTGCTGACTTTGGCATCGGAGTGTTCCCCGCCGGAAGATTTCCGGTCAGGAGATCTATTTTGCAGGTTCCGGACGACGGTGAACCAGCGAGCGAGCCACTCCATCCGGCCGGCAGGGATTCAGCATCAACAGATTGGCGCACCAGGTAGGAGAAGAAATTTCTCTTTCTTGATTAAAGGAGAGCTCCGTTCAAGCAGAAATGGTGAAAGGGAAAGCTCGAAATGCTTCCACGAGCCAGGAGCAGCACGCTCCTCCAGTGAATGGCCCTCCAACAAGTGATTTTCCAGCGGATCAAGGAGTGCAGCCTCCCATGATAATGATGGGACAACAACAGTTTGAAGACCTTCAGAACAAGGTTGAAGCCTTGACAGCTTTGGTTCAACACCTGCATGAGGCTGCAGCTCAAAGGCAGCATCCACCACCAGTTTCACCGTCCGGTCATCAATCTCAAATGGAAGGGGCACGGCATCAAGAAATCGCCCCCAGTTTTTCACAGATCCGGTCATCTCGTGACCGCTATGCCTCCCCACCAGATCGACAAGCATGGGATCATGGTGGAAAGAAAAGGATCCGGCGATCCCCTTCCGTTTCTTCCAGAAGCCTTGCGCCGAAAGAGGCCAGGCAGAAAGAAATCAACTGTGAGTTTGAAGAAAAATTCAAATCTATGCAAGCACACATAGCAAGGATGTCAGATCTGAGAAGGGGCGATGAGGTCATCACCTTCAACTCTCAGCCCCCTTTTTCTGATCATATTATGGATGAAGTCATCCCAAGACATTTCAAGATCCCACAGCTAGAACCTTACGATGGGACTTCAGATCCTCTCGACCATCTGGGGAGCTATAAAGCTCATATAATGGTACAAGGAGCCACAGATGCTCTTTACTGTCTTGCCTTTCCCGCTACTCTAAAGAGATCCGCTCGGATGTGGTATTCGAGCTTGCCACCGAAGACAATTCACTCTTTCGCTGAGTTAGAACGGCAGTTTGTATCGCACTTCAAAACGTGCCAGAAGATGCCGCGTAATACCGATAGTTTGTTTCTTCTCCAGCAACAAGAAGGAGAAAATTTGAAAGATTTTGTCCACCGCTTCAATTCGGCTACGTTGGAAATTCCGAATTTAAATGAGCATGTAGCCATGTCTGCCTTGAAGAAAGGCTTGAAATCATCCAGGTTTACTTTCTCCCTGGATAAAAGGTTCCCACTAAGCTATGCCGAGCTGTTGGCGAGAGCTCAAAAATATGCAGCCGCTAAGGAGCAAGCGGCAAGCCAAAGACTGGCGGAAGGGAGGTTCCCTTCTAAGAAGAAGAACGCCAGAGGGCCGAACATGCCAACATCCTCTAACAACACTTCGGCCCCCAGGCGCAGTCCCAGATCCAGACAACAGAACAACCGTTTTGATATTTATACACCCCTTAACCTGCCAAGAGAGAAGATTCTGCTGGAGATTGAAAAAGAAAAATATTTTCAAAGGCCGCGTCCCCTAAAGACATCTGCAAAAGCCAGGGACAGAAGCAAGTATTGCCGATTCCACCGAGATCATGGCCATAATATGGAGGAATGCTTTCAGCTTCGGGATGCCATCGAAGATCTGATAAAAAGAGGATATCTGGAAAAGTATGTCAACCGCCCCGAATCTCAATCCGAAGCGACTGCCCTCCCAAGAATATCCGATGAGGCTGATTTGCCTCATCAAAACCAACTGGTGGAGATGTTGGGATGCTTCATCGATCATCGGCATGGGATGTTGAAGCTGAGGAAAATGTCCCGAAGAGGTTCAAAGAAAAAAACTCTAACACTTTTTCCGATGAGGATATTCAAGGAATACAACTTCCACATTATAACCCTATAGTGGTCTCGGCAGTTATTGCCAAATTTGATATAAAAAGAATTTTAATTGATAATGGAAGCTCGGTTGATGTGTTGCTGTATGATGCTTTTCTCCGGATGGGATTGTCTGGATGTGAATTGCGAAGATCCCTTATTCCAATAACTGGTTTTGGTGAAAATCAAGTTGGGGTTGAGGGTGAAATGGTCTTACCCGTAACTTTTGGGTCCGAACCATTTCAAAGAACTCTTCCTATCAATTTTATTATGGCTAGAACGTCTTCAGCTTATAATGTAATTTTAGGGTGTCCAGCATTGAATAAATTCAAAGCCATAGTCTCGACATTCCACTTGTTGGTTCGATTTCCTACCAGGACAGGCATTGAAGAAGAAAAGACCAAAGGATCGCTCACCAGTGTTTAATGATTCAAAATAAACAAGCATCCAAGCCTTTGACACTTGACCAACTGGATCTAAGAGATGAGTCAAAAGACAATGGAGAGCCAGTGGAGAAGACACTCTTCATACCTCTATCCGAAGACGATCCAACCAAGCTGTTACAAATCGGCAGTTTACTTGATGAGGAGTCAAAGGTAAAATTAATTTCTTTTCTTCGAGATAATGCTGATATTTTTGCTTGGACAGCTTCAGACATGCCTGGAATTCCATCTGATGTGATCACACATCATCTGGAAGTTTCTCCCAACTACAAACCTGTTCGGTAAAAGAAGAGAAATTTTGCTCTTGAAAGGCAGAAGGTTATTGATGAAGAAGTTAACAAGTTGCTTGAAGCTACCTTCATAAGAGAAGTCCAATATCCAAGTTGGCTTGCAAATGTGGTTATGGTGAAGAAGTCAAGTGGCAAATGGAGAATTTGTATAAATTATACTGATCTCAACAAAACATGTCCGAAGGACAGTTTTCCATTGCCAAAGATTGATCAACTGGTTGATGCTACGGCTAGTCATCAATTGTTGAGCTTCATGGATGCCTTCTCAAGTTATAACCAAATCCGAATGGATCCTGAAGATGGGGAGAAGACTGCTTTTATTACCGAGAAGGGGCTTTACTGTTATAGGGTGATGCCGTTTGGTCTGAAGAACGCTGGGGCAACTTTCCAAAGGCTCATCAACAAAGTCTTCAAAAATTAGATTGGAAGAAATATAGAAACTTATGTTGACGATATAATAGTAAAAAGTCTTCATAAGCCCAATCATATTGCAGATTTAAAAGAATTTTTTGATGCTCTTAGACGCCATCAAATGAGATTGAATCCAACCAAGTACGTCTTTGGCATAACTTCTGGAAAGTTCCTGTGATACTTGGTTACCAAGCAAGGAATAGAAGCTAATCCATAGAAGATCCAGGCACTTCGGACTATGAGCATCCAACTTGCAAGAAAGAAGTGCAAAGGTTAACGGGGATAATTGCTTCCTTGAGCCGATTTATCTCCAGTTCCGCAGAAAGGTGTTTGCCATTTTTCAAAGTTCTTCGCCAGACTCAAAATTTTGAATGGACAGAGGATTGCAAAATTGCCTTTGACAAGTTGAAAAAATATTTAGAAAATCCTCCACTACTTTCTAAGCCTTGTGAAGGAGAAACACTTTACTGATATCTATCAGCCACAGATGAAGCAGTTAGTTCGGTTCTGGTACGGAAAGATGCCAATCATATGCAGAAGCCGATCTACTATACTAGTAAAGTGTTACATGAAGCAGAAGTCCGGTACCCCAGAGTGCAGAAGATTATCTTTTTCCTTGTGGTGGCGGCAAAGTGTCTTCGGTCTTATTTCCAAGCCCATTCCATTGTGGTTCTGACAGATCAACCCTTAAAAGCCATTCTTTGTTGTCCTGACACCTCAGAAAGGATAGCTAAGTGGGCTGTTAAATTGGAAGAATTTGACATTGATTATCAGCCTAGATCAGCAATGAAAGTACAAGTTTTAGCTGATTTTATAGCAGAATGCACATGGAAATCCGAAAAAGACCAGCCAAGGGTCGAAGAGAAGAATACCGAAGACACTCCGGAATCTGTCTGGATGTTGCATGTGGACGATGCTTCGAATGCCAACGGATGTGGCGCAAGTTTAATTCTGGCTGGTCCGAATGGGCAGGTTATTGAGTATGCTCTTCGATTTTCTTTCCAAGCTTCGAACAATCAAGCGGAATATAAAGCATTAATTGCTGGACTCAGAATCTCCCAAAAATTGGAAATCATAAGGATTAAAGATTTTTTCTGATACACAACTGGTGGTGAATCAAGTGAAAGGTGATTTCGAAGCCCGGAACCCTAATATGATCCAATACTTAGAAAAAGTACGAAGCTTGACATCTGAATTGGAACATTTTGAAATTGTCCATGTACCAAGGACAGAAAATTCCCGGGCGGATGCTCTTTCAAGACTTGCAACCACAGCACCGGATTAACTTGGGAAGACGCATGTGGAATATCCTGAAAATCCAAGCATATTGGAGCCCACGGTTGGAATTTGTCAAATTAAACATGAACCTTCATGGATGGACCCAATTCTCAAGTTTCTAAAAGAAGGTACCTTGCCCGAGGACAAGCTGGAAGCTAAACGGCTTTGATGGACAGCTTCTCAGTATGTGATCCTAAATAAAGCATTGTATAAGAGGTCCTTCACGCAGTCTTTGCTGAAGTGTCTAGGTCCATCCAATGCTGCTTATGCACTTAGAAAAGTGCACGAAGGAATTTGTGGAGATCATCTGGGGGGCAGATCTCTGGCATACAAAATAATCCATCAAGGTTATTATTGGCCAACTATCCAGAAGGATTCTACAGAGTTTATCCGAAGATGCGATCATTGTCAAAGATACTCCAATGTACAAAGGCGGCCCGCAAGTTACTTAACTCCTTTGACAGCTCCCTGGCCTTTTGCACAGTGGGGAATGGATATTCTTGGTTCGTTTCCTCCAGCTTCTGGGCAGTGAAAATTTCTCATTGTGGCTATTGATTATTTTACAAAATGGGTCGAAGCCGAAACATTGGCACAAATCACTGAGGCAAAGGTTGAAAATTTTGTAAGAAACTTCATCATCTTCCATTTTGGAATTCCTTATTCTATCATAACTGACAACGGAAGACAATTTGATAACTCGAAATTCAAAGGCTTCTGCGCTCAGTATCATATTCTTCACAAACTTACTTTGGTAGGGCATCCTCAATAAAACGGAGAAGCCGAAGTAACCAATAGGACTATCCTTCATGGTCTAAAAACCAGGCTGAATGATGCTAAGGGATCTTGGGCTGATGAGTTGAACTCGGTCCTCTGGGCATACCGAACCACTCCCAGAACAGCTACTGGTGAATCTCCGTTTCATCTGACTTATGGCATCGAAGCGGTTCTTCCTATAACCAATAGGACTATCCTTCATGGTCTAAAAAACAGGCTGAATGATGCTAAGGGATCTTGGGCTGATGAGTTGAACTCGGTCCTCTGGGCATACCGAACAGCTCCCAGAACAGCTACTGGTGAATCTCCGTTTCATCTGACTTATGGCATCGAAGCGGTTCTTCCTATAGAGGTCTCTTTACAATCTCTATAGATTGATAAGTTTAAAGAGCCCGACAATTCTGAATGCCGAAGAGTTGACCTGGATTTATTACAAGGCACACGGCTTCAGGCACAATTGAAAATGATTGCGTACCAGCAAAAAGTTGCAGGATACTACAACTCTCGTATAAAAGAACTGGCCTTTCTTCCTGAAGATCTAGTTCTGCGAAAGTCTGAAATATCCAAGCCAACAGAACAAGGTAAACTCTCTCCTACATGAGAAGGACCATACCGAATCAAAGAGGTTATTCGACCTGGAACTTATTGATTGGAAACCTTGAAAGGTGTTCTATTACCTCGACCTTGGAATGTACAAAACCTCCGCAAGTTTTATCAATAAAGGTTTTATTCAAGGTTATCAAGATAGATTTAGTCTTTATATCTTAATTCTATTTCTAAAAGGCATAAGGATGATCTCCACGATCTACCATGCGAAATGCTGAGATAAACTTAACTAGCCTATCTTATTTTTTCTCTTCTTAAAGGCATAAGGATGATCTCCATGATCTACCCTACGAAATGCTGAGTTGGGCTTAACCAGTCCATCTTAATCAAAAAGGGCATGAGGATGATCTCCGTGTTTAACCTCACGAAGTGCCGAGATGGGCATGATCAACCTGTCTTAATAATATCCCAAAAAGATATCCCAAAAAGGCATGAGAATGGTCTTCGTGATCTACTCTACTAAGTGCCGAGATGGGCCTGATCAGCCTATCTTAATCCTTGATCAAAAGGCAAGTGACCTACGTGGTCTATTTTGTTCTCAAGTCCGAAGACTTGGTATTCTCATATAAAAGATTATTTCTTGTCTCGATTATTCCTAAGTCCGAAGACTTAGCGTATTTCTAGGTCCGAAGACTTAACTTATTCTCAAGTCCGAAAACTTGATTCTTATCTGAAAGTTTGATATTATTTTTCCCTAAGTCCGAAGATTTAGTGTATTTTCAAGTCCGAAGACCTAATTATTATTTGCAGATTTGATATTCTCTCATCTTAATTCTATGAAATTCTTTTAAGGACTTAGTGCATATTTAATTTCAAAGATTTGAAATCTCAGAGTTATTCTTATTTCGATGTTATTATTCAACATGATATGATCTTGGATCAGATTTGGAATTATATTTCTTAAAGGATTATTGTTTCAAGTCCGAAAACTCAGTATCGTTTTATATATTTCGGAGCTCTTAATTATCCGAAGACTTTTTACTTGAAAAAATTCTAGTCCATTCACATGTGCATTCATAGAGAAACTCATTGAAAAGAACTTCCGTTGATGAAATTTTGTACATTTCAAAAGCAAAAAAAAGTTGCTAAACATTTTCTATTGGGGTGTCTTCGGTAGGAACAATTGGATCCATCACCTCTTCAGCTGTTGTTGTTGGTGCTTCAGGATTCTTTTGTGCTTCGAGTTCATTCGAACTATCGACGTTGAATAGTTGAATCCTCGAAATGTCCAAGTCCGGGTACAGCTTTTGCACCTCCTCTACCCCATCATTGAAGCCTCCTTTGTAACTATGGGTTCCAGCTTCAATCATTTCGGTCTCAAAAGCTGGAGACGTTTTATAATCTTCTATTGACCTTTTCAGCTGGTCTTTCAGACATTGGATCTCTTCGGCTGCTTCTTCAGTTTTCTTAGTAGCCTCTTCAGATTTTTGTTGAGCCTCTTTAAGAAGAGCTTCCAGAGAACGGATCTTGTTCTTTCTCTTCTTAAGCCTTGCTTCTTGCTCAAAATTCTTTGATTGGAGTTTCTCCACTTCGGCCTTCAAACTCTGAACTAAGGCATCGCTCTGGGCAAGCTTCTCCTCCATGGCTTGTCTCTGCTCTTCGGCTATAGCTTTCTAATGTCAGCCGCTTTCACTTTCTCCTTCATCCCTTTGTAGTTCTCTCTGAACTCGAAGATGCTTTCCTTCATGACAGTAATGTCATGCATCATCTATATTAATAGATTGAAGAAGTTAGCAACAACAAATTTATATTGAGAATATAATCACATATTTATCTTCAGTGCTGATGAGAACACTAAGTCGGAGACTTCTTCAATACATCAGGACTTAGTTTTGTCCCAGTCTTTCAGAAGAAGGGTATGCTTCATCAGCTCCCTGGCCAACTCGGGGTTCTCCAAGCCTTCCCTATCCGAAAAGATGGTGAAGTCTACGTTGCAACCTCCTTCTGAAGAACCGCTCCATCTGGGTTCATTTTCGAAGCGATACTTAGCTCTTTCTTTCCCTTTCTCCTTCGGAGGTGCAATCAAAGATTCCCTATCGAACGACAAATCACGTTGATTTGGAGAGGGCATCGGACGAGGACTTCTCGGAGGAGACCTCCTCGAAGATGGACTTCTAGCAGGTTCAGGTGGATTTGGTGAAGCATGTGGTATTTCTTCATCCGATGTGGGCCTCATCGGAGGAGTACTCGAGCCCTCCTCGGCCCTTCTTTTCTTTCGTACTTTAATTGCTACAGGAACGGCCACTGGCCTCTTCCGGGAAGCCTGTCGAACTTTTTCAAGTTGAGGCTTCATTCTTTTACCTGCAGTCAGAAGATTTTGTTATATATATATAAAAAAAAAAGAAAAAGATGGAGGGAATGAAGATCTGAAGACCACTATCTCTCTATACCTAAAACTGGGATTTCGCTAATGTGAGCTCAGTGAAGATTCTCCTCTTTCAGCAATTCCTTAAAAGAAGGAATTTCCAGCTCTGACAGAATTTTGAAGTCCCTCTCATCAGCTCTCAAGACCCTCTTTCCGACGTTTGCACTCAAACGCGGAGCTTTCCACTCAGTATTGAATCCCCAATGGGTGTAGTACACAAAAAAGAAGCAAGGTTTCCACCCATATATTGCACTGAGGGTTCCTTTTATTAGTCTTCGGCCTGGCTGAGGACCTATAACCCACCACCCTTTGCCATGAAAATCCCTTTTCAACATGAACAAGGAGGTAAACAGGGATGTCTTCGGCTCTACATTCCTAAGTTTGCAAAGAAATAAACACCCGCAAATGTTCCTAAAACTATTGGGGGTCAATTGAGCCAGAACTATCTGGTAAAGGTTGAAAATTTTTGTGAAGAAGGGATGAAGTGAAAGCCGAAGACCTGCCTTGAAGTGGTCTTCGTATATGGCAATGGACTGCATGGGAGGTTTATCTACCCTTTCTTAGGGTTTTGGGAGAATCATATGAAAAGTCCGTGGGATGTGATAACATTGCTTAACTTCTATTTTGGCAAGGGAAAAAGAACTTCTAACAGAATCTGGTGATCGTTCCGGGCTTCTTTCCCTACCGGAACTTCTTCCCCTACTGGTTTCGCCTCTCGGCGGACTCCTACCGCTCCCACCTCCCGGCGGACTCCTACCACTCCCACCTACCCTATCAGTTTCACCTCCAGGTAAACCTCTGCTAGAACTAAAGGGTTCCTAGAGGATTCTAACATTGTAAGGAAGTAGGAAAGAAAAGAAGGAAAAGACCTCTAACCTTTGGAAAATCAGAAATGGCAGACTGCGGGAGAAGATGGCAGTGAAAATGGGGTTTCGGAACACGAGCGCAAGGAAAGTTTTTCCTCTCAAACTCTCTTCCCTTTTATAGGTGAAAGTTGAGGGATTTCGAGGCGGTTCGGAGATATTTTTCGATCATGCACCGTATCGGCGGTTACGATCGTGGGTACGGCTCTCCAAAAAATTCATTAGTGAGACAAGCAACCACGGTCCGCGTGAAATACCGCCATTGGTTGTGATAACACCTCAACTATGATTGGTCTCCGGATGGTTGCCACGTGTCCTATCTCGATTGAATAAAGACTTTTTTCAAAAAGTTTCTCAGGATTTTTCCAGAATCGAGATATTCCTTGTGAGACAGCCAGTGACAAGGTGGCACGTGTCTTCACCATGTTTTTTCGCACCGCCAGGCAGTTATGGCGAAAGACCTATCGGGGTTCGGCGCCATCATCACCTACCAGTTATCACTAGAAAACAAAATTTAAATACTCTCATTTTTCGAAATTGAATCATTTCAAAATTGGGAGTGGGGGACAGCTGTTATGATATCCCGGTTTTATTTCAAATAATTATTGGATCGCTCTCTGAACCAATTTCAATTTTTCGCCTTTTTGGTTTATTGTTCAAGTCAACTTACAAAGAAAGGCGTCTTCGGCTTCGTATAGTTATCTTGGTCCGAAGACTATACCTGATATCTCTGGCTTCATATTCTTATCTTGTTCCAGGAAATAGGTTTATTAACTCTGGGTCTTCGGCTTCGTATGGTTATCTTAGTTCGAAGACCATGCCTAATATCTACGGCTTCGTATATTTATTTTGGAGCCCAGTTTGTTAACTCTGTCGTCGGCTTCGTATATTTATCTTAGTCTAAAGACCATGCCTAATATCTACGGCTTCGTATCTTTATTTTGGAGCCCAGTTTATTAACTCTATGTCTTCGGCTTCGTATCGTTATCTTAGTCCGAAGACCACACCTAATATCTTCATATCTATAGTTTCGAGCCAAGCTTATCAATTGTCTTCAGCTTCGTATTGTTACATTGGTCCGAAGACTATGCCTAGTGATTCAATATCTTTGGATTTACTCCTTCAGTCTAATCCTAAGAATGTATTATCTCATTTTTCGAACTGTAAGTATTTACTTTTGTTATTTCCAAAACATCTTTTCTGAGGCGTGCAGCTAACATTCTCTTTAGAAACGCTACTAAAGAAAATGTGTAGCTACACTTCGGATCTATTCTAAAAAGAAAGAGGCATATTAAGCATGTGAGCATTTTCAATGTTAGAACAGCCAATCCTATTCTGACCGTTGCAACCATCCACATGATTGAAATCCTCTGAGTGGATAAGCTCCGAAATAACTGATTCTCCAACCGCCACTACTTACAATTATGAAATAGTTGCGTTTGCCAACTTGCATAACCATAAGTAGTTACGATTGGAGCCAATAAATACCGGTAAGAGGGGACACTCGAGGTAAGCTGGTCTCACTTCCAGAAATTCGAATTCTTCTCCTTTCCCTCTCTGTTTTGAAACTCTCCATTCTGCTGCCTAAGTTTTTGCTGATTTTGGCATCGAAGCGTCCCCCGCCGGAAGATTTCCGATCAGGAGATCTGTTTTGCAGGTTCCGAGCGATGGTGAACCAACGAGCGAGCCACTCCATCCGGCCGGCAGGGATTCAGCGTCAACACTACTCATGTTTGTCAATTTACTAATGAGTCTTAATTTTTTAAGCCTGTTTTATGTTTTGTCATGTATATGCTTGGTATTTATTTTGCATCGATTTTGCCTTTTCAGTGTATATGGCTGTAAGTGCAAATTACTACTAAACTCGTTGTAAGAACATTGAAGCGAATTACAAGCTACATTTACATTTATGAAGACATATATTGGGCATAAATTATAACTTTTATGAGCTTGTGAATATCGCCACTTAAGAATGACAAACTCAAAACATGGAATGGTATACATTTATCTAATAAAAAAGCACTTCAAATCGATTTGGTCTCCAATCCGAACCGGCTTCCAACATGAAAAGACAAACTAGGCAACGATGGTGTAAGAATTCAACGGTCGAAATTGGGCAACTGCAACAAAAAACGATCCAGTTCATGTCCAAAAGCTCAAGGCATCAATTTTACCAAAAAGAATCCAAATTTTATGAACTTTTGATAACTCGCAGACTAAGAAGTGCATCCGGAAACCAATTTTGTAGAACATAACCATAGAGTTCCGGGGAGAAAATAATATACTACGTCCCATAAGAGCATTATAAAAAAGTGCAGCAGAGAGAAAACAAAAACCCTAGCTCGAAAGGATAAAAAACTTCCCCGAATTAAGATCATAAAAATGCTAAAAAATATCGGTAGAAAAGACCCAAGAACCATAAAAAAGAAGCAGATACCTCCAACGGTGCAGCGGACCGCGAGCAGCTTCGATTTGGAGCGGAAACCGAATGTCGAATTCCGAATAGTCGATGGAGAAGACAGAGAAAGAGGGCCATACATACACGCCGACATCTTCTTGTCCCCGGTTAGACTTTTCGGGTATTTAGTCCCACTCCCGATCCGGATTCCTTGCGACCTAAAACTCTTATCTGAGGCACGTTTCGGAAAGATAGAAATGGTGGGAGAAATTGATCGCTCTCCTATTTGATTCCTCGAAAAAAAAGGCTCTCTGATTTGACTGAAATACCCCTCAGCGTGACCGGTTAAATTCCTGGGTGGTTGACCCACAGGAACATCCAGGCGAGAACTCGTCACGGGGGGATAGGACCGTGGATGGAACGAAACATGTCCATAGTGCACCTGGGGAGATGGCGTTTTCGTGGATAGGGGTCCTTGAGGAGGGCGTTCCGGGTACCGGGCTAACAAGATCCTATCCTTTTTCTTCTGAGAGCCTATCCGGTTGAGCTGGAGGATTGCGTTGTGGATAGCGCGGACGTAATGCGAGTGAAAGGTGGTGGTGCAAAGCGAAATAGTTGAAGTTACTGGCAATGTTTTAACACCAGAAATGAAGAGTTGTACATGCTATGATTGTGATGCATAATTTTTAGTAGTCCAACCTGTAGACTACCATGACTAACAAAACAAAAGGTAATTCTCCGAGCAATATCAGACCACTTTGCCTGGATACAACTTAAGCCATCTTCTGCTCCATCTACGTGCGATCTATATATAATAGGATAGCAAGCAGTTCGTATATATTCACCACGTACTCAAACCAACCACCTCCTACTAGCATGGACTTAGGCTATCCAAAATATATGCTAACATACAATAGTGATGATAAATTAAAAGAGCCTGTCAGGAACATCTGAAGTGGTCTGTAGGACAGTCCAGTTCTGTAGAACATGAATACCTTCATCACCGCTTCCAAAATATAAAAAATAAATTCCATCACCATCAATTTCCTTCCCCGTGTAAAGGAATACAGAAAACAAAGTAGAATATATCAAAAGAGACTTGGCATTCTTCAGCTACCTGTAGGATTTGGTGCACTTGCCTCTCTTCTATAGAAAAAGGAACTTATTTTTAGAGCAAATATTTAATTTTATCAGATCCAGTTCATTAAGAAAATAGAAAATGAAGAACTAGAGCTCAAAGTGATTACTCTAGCTGCAGAGGTTTACGGCTACCGGTTGGGGCCTAACATTGCTTCCACCAGTCCACCTGTAGCGAAGTTTCCTACTGTCTTTAGACAATAATAGCTGGTATGAATACCATAACAAAGATATTTAAAGTAGGGCGAGTTAACCACTACAAATCACCGCAAAATGGAATTGCTAGTGAATCCAAATTCTCCTATTGCTTCTATTGAAGCATTCAATTTATGCTAGCCCTAATGCAACCCAACTTACAACAATGTTGCCTGACAGAGGAGAAAATCATTAAAAAGAGGTAGTGACAAAATCTGTGTTCAAACAACAAAAAATGATCTTTAGACCACTTGCATTCACCATGGACCAGATATTCTTGTAATAACATTTGTTTGAATTAGATATCCTAAATTGACTAGTTATTGTTAAAGTACGAGTCGCTCCAACTATATCAGTCAACAAATATGATATTTTCTCGCATACTACAAAGCCTACTTTTACAATGTTTAGGGGAAAATTGCCTAGCAGACCCATCAAAGACAGCGCCATACAACACTTTTTCCATCGTGTACATGTGCACAAAGAGAAAATGAGCACAAAAGGGAAAAAATATCAGAATATGGTGTCAGTCATAAGCTTCCTTTTGGAAGGCGATTTCTCTATGATCTGCTTCTGTAAATCCATAAAACTCGATCCCTTGTGTGCAAATAATCTCCTAAGGTTGATCACAGAAAGCTCACCGAAGCTAGCAACAGCAAGATCTGCTTGCACCAACTCATACCTGCATTTTTAAGCAAAAAAATGCGGTCACTTAAAAAGACAATACCCAAGTATTTCTTAAGTTCATCTGACAAAAAATCATGGGATATGCAATGGTCCACAGACCAGAAAACAACAAGATTTATTTCTTTAAAATAAAATCTAACAGATTAAAGCTACAACATTAGATTTACATCATCTGGACAATTTTGAATTCGCTCTCATGCCAAAAGAAAATGAGGTACTAGAGTACGAACAGTAATAAATGTAACTTGATTCCCCCACTTTCCACATCCACTCAAAAATTACTATCCAGCACAGGAAACTAGCAATATTTGGAATACTGCTAAAGAATAGTCAGGATGAAAGGCCAATAAATGCTCCCTCATTATTCATCATTTTCAGAATCATTCCAAGAAACATTCTTTATCACATGCTAATTCTCTTCTTCTTCTTCCTTTAACCCAGAAAGCTTACCTTGAAGCCAAGCATAAAGTTAACTTATACATTATCTTAATATAAATTATCGAACAGATTAGTTTTTGTATGTACTCATGTCACAGACAGAAAGGCTTTCCCTTTACAATGGTAAGATGTCATTTAAGTGACCTGCACGCATGCATCATGATCAAAATTGCACCTCTTATTCTTTGAGTTGTTAACTTATGGGTGCATCCTCCCGCTTGATGAATAATCCACTTTCCTATTCATGTTTGTACATCCTCAATCATCATTCATCCTATAAATTTGAAACCTTAGTTCAACCAATTCTTTGCTTGCCAAGTTATCTTTCCTATAATCCTCTTTCCAAAATTGTATATGATCCATTTGGTGCAAAGACCTACCCAATTTCTAGTGGTGGAGCTACCACCTTGAACATTTCTTACATGATTTGTTTGTTTTGTCTGAGCAAACTCATAGGACACATTTGGTGTACCACAAAATCGTGGCATTCCATGACTTTGCATTTCCTAAACTACAAATTATAATTTTATAAAGCTGGCTGCTTGACTGTGCAATGATAAATTTTAAATTCTGGGAATCATGAAATTGGAATTCGCTACTCCTGAGTACAGCTTTCTAGATTCATATACTCTCCTAGCTGTCAATATTCTTTCACTACCGAACCTCCTCTTTGTATTAATCAAACACTTAAACAAAGAACTCAAATCTTGAATTGAAAAAAAAAAAAAAAAATCAATGGAAATGATATGATCATAATTTTGAAATTAAATTTCCAGATACAACCCTAGTTTAATTTCTAAATGCAAGCTTAGTATATGATCCAGCTAGAGTCTGGGCTATTATATGGTAAAGACACAACATGTGGTTCTGTTTGTTCTCCATTATGGATCTTTTATTCATGTACGTATGTACGGTGAGCATGCATATTGAAATTCTGCATTCATGCAACTCCAATTGAGGCTCTCCATCATTGTATCTTAACTCTTGTATATGTATATTTTGACATCAGGCTTATTGAAAATATGCATTTGCACCAAAGTTTGCTCCTCAGCTTTGAGTTTTGCTTACAGATGCTGATGAGCTTAAATTGTTAGAAAGCACAAGGCAAGTCAGGTTGAAAGATTTGAATAGTTTTATGGAAACACTGGTTAGTTAAAGTCCAGGACTTGTTTGGAAGGAGAGTTGAGGACTGAAACAAGTTTCTAGAGATACTGCTGCACCTAAGGCAGATAATTCATTCTATTATATTAGAATTGCAACTTTGGCTATGGGTTCCTGAGTAGGTTTCTAACAGTTGGGTATCCTTGTTGGATCACCCAAGCTTTATGACAGCTATCAGTACTAAATTAGCCAAGAAGGTGTTCATACGATGCAAATTAGTTATAAGAAAGAAAAAACACATGCTTACGCTGGATGAGCACCAATCAAGGCTACCGCCATCATTGTACAGTTGTGAGCAGCAGTAATTCCCCTTGGATCATCCTCAAATACGATGCACTTCGAAGGTTTTCGGTCCAACTGCCAGAAAGAAAGGATAATGGAATGAAGTTGGGGAAAATTAAAATTTCAACATTTACAAGTGAGCAAAGGCATGTGCACATATATACGTATGCATACATTGTTAGTCCAAAAGTATAGGTTGGACCCAAGGATGCTGAGCAATAACTTGAATGACAGTATGCATCAGAATTTGTAGCAAATATCAAAGAGGTAAATAATAGTAAACAGCAAGTAAATTTCACAAGCATCAAATCCAGGAATTCATGTATCTTGCAACCCAAGCATAATTGTCCAGACACTTGGAGTGCGCATATAGAGTATGTACTTAAGCAATCAGATACGGAGAGGAAGAGGAACACCCTCCCCTTAAATTTCTTACCTAGTTTATGTCGAACACTCAAACCCATTTGCTTTTCTCTCTCCATCCTTATAAAGATATTGTGCATTCAAGCTCTTGGATTTCCCAAAAAAGTTAACAAAAAAAATTATATAACTAAATAAACAAATAACCTCCACAACCTCTATATACTAGGATCTTTCTTCTCATTTTCCTCATTTCCTGCCAATTCTCTTCAACCTTTTAATCCAAACATCTCTTGAGACCCGACTCTGGTTTCTCTTGCCTGCCACTACTGCCCAACATCATAGCCCCAGTAGTAAAGCCAGCAGTAACCCATCTCCACTACCACCACAGCCCCAGCCTGTATGAACAGTTTGGCCTTGACCAAAGGGGCTGGTAGGTATCACGATGGTACAGCGAGTGGTCGTCCCATTATTAGCATTATTGAGCAACAATGATGATAAAGCCATAAAGGAACGTTATCATGCCAAGAAATTACAGTTTGTGGCAAGAACAGGAAGTGTATGAGGGACGTGCAGCAGGATAGTTTGCTGGACCAAGAGACAGCATGAAGCTAGGGCCAGCATTATTGGAGTGGTGCTCTTGATCACAGCTAGATGGCAACGTAGTGCTGGGAAGGCTAACTCTCCAAGCAAATGGAAAATTAGTATACCAGACCATCACAGGATGATAAACATAAATTAAAAAAAGTAAGCCTTTACAATTTTCTCTCACCCAAAAACAATTTTAAATGCATAACTGATTAGTATTGCAACCTCCATTATTTCTTATACTTGATCGTTGATCCCATATCTGGCAATTATTTATTTCTTTGGAATACAGGGAGCTCTGTATGTAGCATATACAACTCAATATATTCTGCCTTATAAAGATAATCACAAAAGGGTAAACTGCATCATAAAGAATCCTCGATGAGCAAAACAACTGCTCGTAATTTACTTTTGCTTCATACAATTCCACATATAAGAAATTCTTCAAAGCTTCCTTGGGTAACTGCTGAAAGGCTTTGTTCAAATTGTGGACAATATCAACATTAACCAAGGACATCAATCTTCGAAAATATACAATACAGATACATATTGGAATGATGTTCTCAGTGCATCCTAGAATTTTACCGCAGAAAGAGGTTTCATCTGTAGTAGATCAAAGGAAACAGACAAGAAAACAAACAAGCTGACGAAGAATATAAGCTGGCACCAGTCAATATTCATTTAAGGATGCCCACAGAGAAAAAGGAAAAAGGAAACATTATGCCAGACAATTAAACATAGCATTTTACGTGAATAGCAAATAAAAACATTATGGGCATAGCACAGCACCAAGCAAAAGCCATAAACATATGATACAGAGATAATTAAGATGCACGATACTGCTGCTATTGAAAGCAGTAAAGTTTTCCCATACCTTTACTGCAGCTGATAGAAATCTATGGGCTATTGACTCCATTCCATCCTCCTCACTCACAACAGCCTTCAATCCATAAAGGTACCAATCACCAAACTGAAAACTGATGCAAATACAATAGGCCAAATATGGCAGTATATATATCTCACCTGGAAATATTTGCTGAGCCCCATCCGGTGCAAAGATTCAAGCATATGTCTCCTATCAAGACATGATACAACAGCAGTAGGGATGCCTACTGTATAGATAGCATCAAGCCATTCTTTTAATCCTTCCACTGGGGCCTCAAGCTGAACACAGCATAAAGCACTTGTTTAGTTAATAGATTGAAATCATCAGTTAACACTAATGATGAAGAAATCAACTCAGAAGAGATACAACTTTGAGCAGGTTCTCATAGTATAACTGTGAGAGCCGTGACTTAAATCTTTCCAATTCATTCTCTTCTTCCGTCCAGCATAAAACCTGAAATTCAAAAACAAAAAAAAAAAAATCCAAGGCAACAGAACATTTAGCCATGGCAATCAAAATGCCAAGAATCAACAAGTTCAGAATATATTGCAAAAAAGATTCGATATGAAAAGGATAAAAAGAAGACAGACAATACAATAGAGAAACTAAAGAGCACCCTCAGAAGCTAAATGGCTAGTAAGTGAAATAAGAAAATTTTACGGACAACAAGAAACCTTGAATATGATTAGTTTCAAGAAAATATTGTTCAATAGCTTTTCATAGCCCATTCACAAAGATGTGGCATAACCTTTTGTAAGACATGATCAGCTGCTGTATGAAGGATGGCTCTTTGTGTATGACTATCACTCGAGATATCCCTTCCTGCTCAAGAATTAGTTATTAGGAATAATTTTTTGTGACAAATTGGTACCTAATAGTTAAAATCAACTACCAAGAGAACTTAGCACACTTGGGAAAAAAAATTCCATGCCAGAGCTGATATCTCAATCAGAATAAAGATTAAACTTTGTGCTTGTTTACAGAATGCCTAGGTAAGAAAATACAAATTCATGATGCAAAAAACGCTGCTTACTTATAAAATTAAAAATTAAAAAAAAAAGACAAGAAAAACCTTGACACATGACATAGGGTGAGTAATTGTCACTAAGCTTCTCTGTGGTCTCTTCAAGTGCTACAGGGTCCCAAAGTTTTTTTCCAATATAACAGCATTCCAAATGCTAACAATAACAAAATATGATTAAATTTTGAAATGTCTTTCTCGCTATTCAGAACAGTGGAGCAATCCCTTGTTACATGATATTCAAATTTGATATGTACGAACAAATTCTAAAACACAATCAAGTAGGCAGATGTTTAAGATAATTTGTGGATGGAAGATGGTCTTGCCAACATAAACAAATAAAAATTTCCTGTGGTGAGAATACGCCAAAGAAGATAATTACTTTTATATACATAAAAAAAACCATGACCAATATGCCTAACCTTGATTCTGTGGCATCTCCATTCTTTCATCATGAATCAGGCATGCAAACCAAGGAGAAAATGAAGCGAGAAATGTATCGGTTCACAACAAAACAATTAACAACAAGATATTTGCAGCAATACATGTAAAGATCATTTACAGAATCTCAATTAAACTCATCTTTAAACACTATATTGATCCAACAAACTATTAAAAGAGTCCTGGTAAGGTTTTACTGGAACATGAGAAACAACTAGCTGATGAATTATGCTCCAAACTGCCTAAATCTTCAAGACATGATGAGTGACAGCCATTATCACAACAATGCAGACAAGAAAAGGAAATATACGAAACAAGTAAAAGTCCAAAAATGAGGGTAGCAAGCCAAGCAAGTAGGGCTTCCACGGTTCAAGGCAAGGTGATGGTAATCAACAGCAGTTCTGGGTTCAGTAGTAGGAAAAGAAAGGGACTTCTGACTCGATTCAATAAATTTTCTTGAATACAGCATCTAGTCTTTAAGGTACAGGATATCATATCTTCTGTTTCAACCAGTATCTGCTAAAGAAATGTTCAAGTTGGTCCACATAATGTACGTGAGCATGTCCAAGATTGTCACTCCACAAAGATTTTGGCAAGGGAATAACAACTGGCACTGACTGTTAAATGTGTGCTTGAATAAAAACTTATTCAGAAATGAAGACAAGAATACAAATAACAAAAAAAAAAAAAACAAATGCAAGGAGAAAATTACAATTGCAAAACTGGTTAGGTATAAGAAGTTTCTGAATGCTCAGTAATAAAATAACAACCACACAATTTGCAGGCCGTACCCTCTTCACAAGCAAGCTGTTTCCAGGCATCCAACTTAACGGAGCGAGTATCAGCCTAACAAACAGCAGGGCTGATGTCAGTATACTGAATAAACAGAATTTCTATCAGAGAATATGTGCATCTAAAATGATGAGAAAGAGTGGTCTGATTAGCTGCCTGACAAATGCAGAAATAGAAACAAAAAAAGGGTGCATGTTTTTATTAACACATATGACAATACATTCCTACTGGCAACCATTCTCGCAAGAGAAGACATGTGAGCCCACACTTTCCTACATAAACTGAATAGAACTTGTAAGACAGTATCAGCAAAACTAAGACAAATGGTTAACAATTAAATCTTGCATCCTCATAAATTTCAACTATATGCTTACCAAGGAATTAAGATTTTAAGCAGAACAAAGATTTTGTTTGCCTTTGCATGTGCAACTGAATAAAATTCCATTGATGTATGAACTACATAACATTTGATAATGCACATAAGAACAATAGATGCTATCTAAAACAAAAATAGATCATGCCCAAGCATGTATACAAGGACACACTGATGCCACAACATAAGAAAATGGTTTGACCAGAGGAGCTCAACATTATGAATGATGCATGAATGGTACTAAAAGATTATGAGTCGTATAGCAAGATCATTTGTATCATCCAACACCATCTTAAGTTTAAATTATATAAGACAGCGGAAAGACCAAGGTTGCTGATGAAACAGGTCTTTAGGAAGTATGATGATTCATGTGCATAAGATGAGGATAGAAGGGAGATAAGAGTATACAGGGCCTCTTGAGCAACAGCAAACCAAAGGCAGCGAAAACAGAAAATGGAATATAAATTGTGAGAAAGTGAGGTGTTAAAGAATTAATCCAGCAATAGAACTAGAGGTGACAAAATATGACCCAACCCATTAACCCAACCCATATTCGATCTGCCTTAAACAGGTTTGGATTGAGCAGGACGTAAATGGATCAACCCGTTTAACCAATTTAATATACGGATTAGGTTCAACTTTCAGGCCCTTGATCTGTTTAACCCGTTTAATATACGGGTCTAAACAGGTCAGGTCGATTCAGATTACATAACCTGTTTAGGATAGTAGCCCATACTGCCACAAATCTTTACCACACAGTGCTGGGCCTAGCACACTAGGGCCCGGGGGGGTAGGGGGTTGGGAATCGGGATTCTTTCTTGGGAAATGGCTAAATGGGAGCGCCTACTGCCGAGCCAAGCGCCCCTGTCCAAAATGTCCATCCGCGTTTAAACTTCAAAATGAAACTAGGATTTCCGATCGGATTACTAGTTTAATAAACGAGTCAGATTCAGATTTTAAATTACAATCCGTTTAATAAAAAGGTCGAATTTAGGTTGACTTTTTTGACCCGACCAATCTGACCTGTATATACCCGACCCGATTTGATAGCCACCCCTAAATAGAACTTCATTCCATAATGCAAAAAAGAAATTTGCATATGAGCCAATACAATCATAACATGCATCTCCCCTTTAATGCGATTTATATTATATCAGTATCTGCTAGGTTAAATCATCAGTTTTCGTGATACTCTATCAGTACTACAACAGAAAGCATCCAGAGTATATAATATTTGAGAGAAAAAAAAAGATAAAATTATAAAATTACCACAACATTATCCCATGAAAAGATGAGACCAAATGCTTCATCTGGCTTCATAGCATGCCGTATCCTCTGGAGAAAGCACCCTTGCAATTTATCATTCAAATAATCCTATGAAAGAAAAAGTAGGAAAAACAATAAGTGATTTATTAATTATTGCAAAATAAATGTAGAATCAGAAGGCAGAATGCGTTCACTAAAAACCCTAAGGCATCTTACCACATCGACCTTCAGTGGGCCGTCCATCCTAAACGTCTCGAAACCTTCTCCATATTCAGCTCCAATTGTCTGATAATAATGTGTCCAGTATTCAAACAATTGAATCAGTGCATCCTACGACTTCAACCTAGAGATTTTTTTTCTCATATGATTATAAACTCGGATCAAGGAAGAACGACAAGAAGATCGATTATTTGTAATCAAATTCATTGCATAAAGAAATATGCCCATTGCTTATAAATCAGTTGCATGTCAATTCTCTAAAGACCCGTCAAGCACTCAAGAAAAACAAAAATTCTCGAGATAAAATCAACAAAAATAACCAATAAGAATTCTAACTCAAGAACAAAAAACCAAATCGAACCAGACCCACTCACTTCTTCAACGAAAACCTTGCTAAGGGCGATCGAGAACCCATTCCCAGAGTCTTTTTCCTCGGACCCAGACGCCCTGCTGACCACCAGACGCTTCCGCACGCTCGAAGGCTTCAATTTCTACAGAAAACCCCCGAAAAAAAATTCAGAAAAAGCCTCACCCAGCGAGGAAGCAAAGACGAAAGAATCCGAGGAGAGGTAGGGAAGGAGGAACCCCGGAAAATCGTAGCTTTGGAAGGAGGTGGGAGGGCCCGAGACGAAGGGAGGGGCTCGGAGGAACCCAGGACGAGCTTCTAAAAGCGCAGTCCATCGGAAGGGGGAAGAAGGGGAACGACAAGAGAAGCTCGTGGAAGCCTCTAATTTCGGCCTTCGGAGCTGGAAGAGGGCCTCGTGTGCGGTGAAGTACCACAGCGTCCTGAGTCTTGAATTATGCACAGGGATTTACGGAAGACGCCCCTTGCTGGGAGATATTTTAGGTTACGTTTCATACTTTCATAGCAGGCAGTCCAACAATGCCATCAATAATGTAATAGGATCCATTGTATCACTATATTTAGTTTTTTTTTTATAGTAATATATTTTATCCAGTAATTAGATTATCTTTTCAAAGGATAATTTGAATTACTTTTGAATGAGATAATAACCTAGATTACTACTTTTTCAAATAATTTAGGTTATCAAATTACCCTCTTCTCCTTCCTTTCTCTTCCATTCCATTCCATATAATATAATATATTTTATATTTTATAATAATATAATATATGTAATATATTATAAAATATAATATATGTAATATAACAGATATATTATTTTGTTATATTATATTATTTTATCATATTATATTATATCAATGTAAAATTAAACAAATTAATGTAATTATACTATATATTATTATAGAATAATATATTTATCATATTATATTCTAAAATATAATGTATAATATTATTATATTATATTATATTAATATATATATTATAATATAAAATTATAAAATATTACATCATATTATATTATATTTATAATATAACATTAATATATCATATTTATTTTATTATATATAATATTATTATAATATATTATATTATATATTTATAAATTTGATTTATTGAATATATTATAATATATAATTTATTTAATTTAATTTATTTAATTTTATATTGATGTAATATATCATATTATATTATATTATATTATAGTAATATAAAATAATATTATACTAATATAATATATTATTTTATATTTTATAATATATATTATATTATATATAAATTTGATATATTTAAGTAATATATCGAATGTATCATCTATTTAGTAAATAAATTTTTATATTAAATTTATTTAATATAACAATTTTTTTTACTTTTTATTAAAATATAAAATATATTTATATATTCTATATTTAAAATAAAATATATATATATTTAATAAATAAATAAAATATAGATTTGATTTATAAATATTTTAAAAAATTTAATTTTATATTATGCAATATTGCTTACACATATCAAACATAATAATTCATATTATCTGCAATCAATATTGTTGACAACCTATATTACTTGTAATTTACATTACTTTTCAAATTTACTTGGCGATATACCAAACATAACCTTACAGTGTGCCCTCTTAGGTACAATCGACCGATTTCGCCATCTTCATGTTAAAATACCAGCCCATGGCCGGGAAATAAAGAAAACCTGGAATAGCAATAGTGCTCATATCTATCAGCATGGTTATGTCATAGTTTGTTCCTATATTTGATTGACCAATTTTTACAATCCATTATTCCCTTTTTTTCATTTGACGGGAAACACAGACATTTTATGAGTTTTTATCAAATAATTGACTCAAGAAATTAAGCAAGTTTGCAAACTTGTTTCAGTGCTTGAATTGGTTACCTCCGGCAAGGCATGAAAGAGAATGAAGTACTGGAGTTGGGGAGAATGGGTGATCGCATTATCCTCGACCCTTTTCTTTTTTGATGAAAAAAGATTCGAATAAAATGGTGTCCGTCGACTCCAGGCTTTCTTCCTTGATCAGAGGAGATCCTTACTGGACTGGATGCAGAAGTTGCATGCTGGTAACTTACCAAAGCATCCAAATGGTGATGTGGAAGACATCAATAAAGCTATAAACTCCTTCAAATTAGAATATCCCACGTAAAATGCAAGTGATGAGAAATGATGTAGAAACGATATAATTCTCTCCTCTCTTTAGAGATGGGAGTTTCATAAAATCCCCCCTTCATAATCGGAAAAGCAGATGGATGGAAGCACCTTTCAGTGAATTTGAGACAGTTAACTCTATATAATATAACAGATAGAACAGATGCTAGGGATTAGCTAACTCATCCTTTCTATGAAACCAATCATCCGTAGAACAGAGAGAGCCCTCACCTACACCATCCCTCGATCCTTCTCTCACCACACCGGCTTATCTTACAGTTTCGACCAATACGCTAGCAGTTGTATAACAGAGACCGGTAACGTTCGATGGAGAGTAATGCTAGCATTTGAAGGTTTTTCTGAACAACTTGGTGGTATCATTCATGAGAATAATGGTTAATGGAGTATAATGACTTCTTTAAAATGGGAAGTAGTTTCCTTTTAGTCAGTTTATTTCCAGACATAAAATTATAAGGATATTATTTGTACCTTATGAAACATTAACAAAATGATTCAATCAATTTTCCCATCTGTCTCAAAAAAAAAATTATTAAAAAAAAAGGTCGGAGAAAGTTGACGCAATTGCTGCTAACCTGCTATAAGACAGGAGAGTTAAACTTCCAAACTATCGGAACAGTGGCAATGGCAACATAAATTTATTTTTTTGGTTAATACTTCTACAGAGTTCACTAGGGTCGAACCATCATCCAAGTCCTATCAGTTGGTCCAGCTTTTTAAGGCTGACACTACTTCAGCTATCCAATTTCTTCTTCTTCTTTTTTTTATGACATCCAAGCTGCATGCTTATTAACCAAATTTTAGAAGCATTTCCCTCTGAAAATGGCTGAGTCATGGGACTGTAAATTTATGGAACAGACTATTAGCAAATACACTTATGCGGCTAAGCAACCAAATCACAGAAATTTGTAGTCTCTAAGCAGCCTGCTGCAAACTAACAGCTCAGTTATTTGCACAAAGCCTAAAGAAAACAAAAGTAGGATGATTAGACGCACCAGAATTTATCGGTTTCCCTTTATGCAACAACTGATATAGCTGTGCGTTGCTTGTATTCAGACCAAGTAATCACAAACTTGGGAGCAACATAACCAACTTTGTTAACTTTATAAATGAAGTGACCATGTCAGCCAACCACAGCAAGAGAGAAAACAGCCTTTAACCAATATTTTTTATGTTGAAGTACATAAGAACTACAACCAAATATGAGCAACTAATATGAAGTCAAGCTTTCAAAGCAATAGAACAAGAATCACTTAAGTCAGGCCAGCAATTGTAAAATTAAGCTTTAGAAACAACACAAATTTTGCAGAAAACAATTTGTAAAATTCTTTGCCTATAGATCTTTAACCATATGGATATTTTGTGGCCACTAACGAGCTGGGGGAACAATCTTCTTGTGAGAGATTAATGACACAATTGAACATGTACTTGTCCAAGATTGACCGGCTGATTAAATTCTACCCTTCAACAAACTAATAGTAGTGTTCGTTTGACTAGAGCAAGAAAAATGTACAACAGGGTTTAGAAAGTAAAAAATGAAGAATAATGTTTTATATAAATAAAGCAACAAGAGTCTTTAGCCAGAACAGATGACCAGAAAGATCAGGCACTGATCACTTTTGCTACTTCAACTCTACTATCAAAAAGGTTAGGCGGATGCATAACAATATTGTTTAAAGAACTAAAAAACAGCGGACAATTTCTTTCAACCAAAAGAAAAACTGTGGACAACAGAACCATCAATTTGGAGTGGTTTGGTAAGCAAATGCATATTAACAAATAAAACTACATGGTCTTTGAAAAACAAACATGATAAGCAAAGCTGGAACAGATTTTCTCATCCTGACTAGAGTGCACACACGCATGCATGCAGACAGATAACACACACACACACAGATGAGCATCAAGAAAGCATGGCAAATACAAGCATATCATAGGCATCCAACAAGACAACAAGCTATGGCAGGAATTATGAAACCTGAAACATATCACATGTTGAGAATTCAACAACTAGACATGACTATCTTGTTAAATTTAAAACATGTTAGGCACATGCAGTAGACGTGGCAGAAGAAAGCTTAATTGGAAACATGAAACCTGAAACACACTAAGCACATAAAAGGGACTAAGTACCAAACATAACTAGTTTGTATTAGGTTTCAAAAGAAGAACCAACATATGAAACAGCACATACCACAATACAACGGGCTATCAGAAGTTAGTCATGTTATTTATCATGATATTGAAGCTTCAAAAACAGACTTCTCTGCTTGCAATTAATAGGGGCAATCATCAAATTGCTAGACTGACGCAGGATGTGATTGTTTAGGGTTGCATAGTTCTGGGAACGTGAATAAAAAGTATTCATACTGTACTAAAAGAAAGGTTGTGGAAAAAAGACATGCATTTAATACAGCTGAAGATCACTTGTCATTTGTCAAGGAAATGAAAATTTACAGGACCGCTGATGTAGAGATTTTGGATTGGATACTCCCCGATCCTTTTCCCCAAAAAGGGGACAAGTATACATGAGAGTTTCCTGCTTCAGAAAACAGTAATTTCTTTCAGTCATATGTAGTCAGACTTGCTTGTAATGCTTTTTGAAAAAACCTTTGAACAGGGAAAGGAGAGGCAAAAACAAAATCTCCCCCTCACATGATAGTATCTATACACAATAGCCAAATGACTTGCCTTTCAAAGTGGTAATAACAACAGTTAGCCAATAATCTGGTTTGCTTTCCAAAACAAGAGCTGCACATCATGTGTTAAGAACAGAAAGATACTTGGTGCCTTCAATCATAATCTTCAATCTTTAAGGAGGCCTATCATGAAAGCCAAGAGCTTGAGAAGTCCCTGTATTGAATTGAATATGAATCAAGGACCAAAAATGTAAGATCCCTTTTAAGAGAACAAACAGAAAGGATGATCTCGAGATCAAATATCAGAGAGAGAGAGAGAGAGAGAGAGAGAGAGAGAGAGAGAGAGACCAGTCATGACTTTCAAAACTCCCAAACGAGTCTTCATAATCAGATGAACCTTCATAACGCTATAATTCAGATAGATGACAAAAGTTCAGACTGTGAACAAAGTGTAGATTTAAAGACCAAATCAAAGCTAACCAGACAACCAAAAAAAAGAACATGAACAACTGTTAAAAAAAACAGACATACCATATCAATTTTCCCAACCATAGCTGAATCTGCCTCATCATCCACCTAAGACAAGCAACAAGACCTTGATTTACAAATCACAGGATTCTCAATTTCAGAAGAAAGAAAGCTCATCATGATTGCACATTCATTTGACAAAAATTCATTCCAGAATATGACCTAAGAGCAATATATGATAAGTAACAGAATATACCACCATCCTTTTTCAAAAAAAAAAGAAAGAAAAGAAAAGAAAAAAAAGAATACACTTGCCTTTTGTCTGTCTGTGTCATGTTGTAAGCATCGGATTGTAGCACCAAGAGCAAAATGTAGCAATACAATTTTTGTAAAGGTTCAATTTTCCAAATCAAGAAGAGATAGGCATTAAAGAGAAGAGATAGGCATTAAAGAGAAGAGATAGGCATTAAAGAGAGTAGGCAAGCTGATTTCCCAAATTAACATCAAAATTCATCATTTTTTCTTCGGAGGGTAAACATATATTAGTTGTAAATACTGGAATTTAAGGCTGGAAAGAAATTAAAGACTTGCATTTCCAAGAACAAAACTATCATTTTTTTATATTAGAAGAACCTCCATGCAGTGCAAACTTGAATATCTAATTTCCAACTATTATGAAAACATTGTTAGATATTTTCAGGCAAGATAGAAAATAATATATCATAATGCAGTGAGACCTAAGGCAGAAGAAGAAAAGAAGTCGGTCTTTGTTAACTATTGGTCAAAGAGCTATTTGGACAATCACTGAATTATGGTAGATAGAAAAGTTTTCCACTTTTTCCTTGATTACAGTGCATCTCTGCACAACTTGTTAACGCTGAACTGTAGTTAGGTTGAGATGTAGCTCTGAATTACCTTTGACATATTTTCACTCTCTTTCAGTAAAATGTTGTGGTAAGCTGTATTCACCTTTTCAGCTTGACTGACATATTGATACCTCTCCTGAGAAATATGAACCAGTTTGATTCTTCAGTCCCAGAAAACAACTTGTAGAAAAGAAAAATTACCTTAATAAGTCTTACTTCTGGAGACATGCTTTTCCATTTGTCAAATCCTATTCGATTAATTTCAATCAAAGTTTGATCCTTGCACTTCTCCCTGAAACTTTCCCTGAAAAAGCAGCACAAGCTGAAGAAGTGAACACAGCCACAAAATTATATAATCATTGGATACACTCAGCATATCCTATGCCGACAAAGAAACATCTACCAGCCTTCCAAAGAAAAGAATGACAACTCAGCATGGTAACACATAAAATCACCAGAGAAGTTCTATAAATTCTGCATCGATTTTGTCAAAGCACTCAGACAGCAACTATGTTCATTCACAAAACCACCATTTTTCACACTTCGTAGATCGGTTTCTAAACTGATATCGTGACAACCATTAATGTTCTCATATAAGCATCATAATAACAAAAAAAAAGCACATCTTTTCTAATGATACAAAAGTCCCAGCACCAGAACTTTTCTTGACAGGAATGGTGGTTGTTTACCTGATTTTGCATGGGAGAAAGAATAAACAACATGGGATGATATTTTGAAATTTTGATGCATGACTACAGATGCATCACCCAGTTTCTGGTTAAATAGGCCCCACATAAACGACAAATGATTGGATATTTGCTTAAAAATCACAAATAATGAGAACTTTAAGTCATGATGTTACAAGGGCCCCCCTAAATGAATGAAAATATAGGATTCCTGAAAAATTTAATGGTTGAGCATGCATTAATATTTCCAAACTAACAAAAACTTTTCAATGCCCTTTCATTTATCTTAAAAGTTCACCTACTAATCGAACAGCTGAGTACTTAAACAGAACCATGCATGGCAATGCTCAGAGATAATACAAGCATCAAAATAATCCAAAAGATGAGGTAGACACCATACAAAATACAGAGCAACGCAACACAAATCAGCATAAATGGCCCATAAACATTAAACTTCAATGGGAAACTAGGACCACAGTAATGAGCATATCTGATTACAAACACCGGACATAGATAAAATCCAAATGGGGCAGGAACGAGACAGAGAGGTAAAACAAGATGCTCTACATAAAGCAGCAAAAAGGAGATCTCGGCTGGTCTTGAAAGCTTGACGGTTCCTTCCCGACTTTGCTTCTCTTTTGCCGGCCATTACCCCCGCATTCGTGCATGTCCAAGAGAGCAACCGAAACCGAAGCACCACAATGTTCGCTGCCAGAACCAAACATTAGCATAATGCAGGACAAATTTTGTGATTCTTGTAATGGAGAGAGAGATTTAGAGCAGAGAAAGAGAACTCGTAGAAGAAATCAAGGAGGAAAACTTTCACCATTTGAGAAAGGCGCTTCCATCGGGGGCACGGCAAAGGGCGTGGACTCGCTTTCTAGCTCTCGACCCATTCGCCATTGATGGTTTGCAGTCGGAGTCCTCCAATTCCACTTCTTAAAACAATAGAGATATTTAAAAAAGAAAAAATATATACCACTCGAAATTTTACTAAGAGCAGCAAAAAGGTTCCGATTTAATTAAAGGCGCGCGCTATTAAAATTCGAAGCACCGGATGCAGCGCCCTTTCAATTTTACTTTCGGGCGATTTTTAAAGTTCGCCCGAATTGGATATCGGACGAAGCCGCGGGTAATTTACGGTCCTGGCTCACCGTACCGCGATGCGTCGGCGGGGCCGGCGTCGCTGGCCCCGGAAACGGCGATGAGGGGACGCTTTTTCTCGGGTGTGGAGTCTTCGCTGGTGGGATGTGATGGGGTCGCATCGCATCTAGAGCCTTTGGTTCCACGAAAATATCCACCGTGGCTGATTCCCATTCTTCATAAATAATAAATAAAGAAATAAATATTTTTTTCTCGTTACTACAAATCGCTGGGCAATGCGCAGCAGCCGACCAGTTGCCGATGAGGTTTTACGTAAGAGTAAATCTTTGTGCATCGCGTGCGATGCAAGAAATTATGTGGCCTGTATAATTATTTTTATTGATACATATTAATTTTATATTATTTAATGGAATGGGATGGAAGTCTATATTATTGGGATTATATAATTTAAATATCATCTATGGTCATTTCAAATATGAAAATTAATTTTTTTAAAAATTTTTATTTTTTAAAAGATAATATGTACTTTTGAGTGGAAATTTTTTTTACAGATGAAAAAATTCAAATCAAAATTATTTATTCTTCTTTTGCAAACAAAAAAAAATCGGACAAAGTGACATCCTAAAATTTTTTTAATTATTTTTGCCTACCCACCAATATCAAACTCTCATTTTCTCATATTTTTTTATTTTTTCTCTTTTCTTTGAAATTCGAGTAGCTACGGGTAAGCTGGAAGCGTTTCTTCTTCTACAAACAGAAAAAAAGAAGGGATTAGCGACACATCAAAAGTGTTCTCCATTTTTGTGTTTTATCCTTTCTCTTTAGTGATCGAGTAACTGCTGGTGAGCTGGAAATTCTCGAGCATACCACGAAAAATACGTCTTCAAAATCTTGAATTAATGGAGAAAAGTAGTTTCGTATTTCAACACAAACGGCGAACACAAAAATATCGTAAGAAGAAAATGCATATAAAGGAACGAAGCACTACACTTATTGTTTATTCAAGAGACGATGAAACCCCTTTAAGTTTCCTACCAAAAGAAGTTACGGAACCAAAAATATGTAAGGAAATTATACATTTTAATACAAATATTTGAAATTTTAGTCTATATAGGGGTGTCATGATATATTTGTCAAAAATATTAAGTCTTCGTAGTATAAAATTATGACATCATGCACAGTTTCATGATACCATAGTTCATAATTTACGACATCTAATTTTAAAAGTTACGACACCCTAGTTAAAAATTTTGACACCCATGCACAAAATGTAAAATAAAACTTTTTAACCACTTCTTCATGTAATAAATGTCATCCATGACTTTGTTTATGACTTCCAGAGTATCATAAAATGCCACAGATGTTATAAGATTAATCAAATAACCCGAAACAGTATTACGATATCCAAGTTCAAAAGCTACGACACCCTAATTAAAAAACTACGACATCCATGCAAAAATATAAAATAAAACTTTATAACCCCTTCTACCTGTAATATATATCATTTATGCCTTGGTTTATGACTTCCAAAATGTCAAAAAATAAAACTTTCTAACCCCTTCTACCTGTAATATATATCATTTATGCCTTGGTTTATGACTTCCAAAATGTCAAAAAATAAAACTTTCTAACCCCTTCTACCTGTAATATATATCATTTATGCCTTGGTTTATGACTTCCAAAATGTCAAAAAATAAAACTTTCTAACCCCTTCTACCTGTAATATATATCATTTATGCCTTGGTTTATGACTTCCAAAATGTAAAAAATTGCTACGGATGCTATAAGTTAATCAAATATGTCGAAATAGTATTATGACACATCAGTTTAAAAGTTACAACACCCTAGTTAAAAAACTACGACATCCATGTATAAAATATAAAATAAAACTTTCTAACCCCTTCTACCTATAATATATATCATCCGTGGCTTGGTTTATGACTCCCAGAGTGTCAAAAAATGCTATGATGCCAAAAGATTACCCATATATGCTGAAATAGTATTACGACATCCTAATTTAAAAATTATGACACCTTAGTTAGAAAACTACGATATTCATGCATAAAATATAAAATAAAAGTTTCTAACCCCTTCTACCTATAATACATGTTATCCAAGACTTGGTTTATGACTCCTGGAATGTCAGGAAATGCCATGAATACTATAAGATTACTAAAATAGGCCGAAATAGTATTACGACACCCCGGTTTAAAAACTACGACATCCTAGTTAAAAAACTATGACACCTATGCACAAAATGTAAAATAAATGTTTTTAACCTCTTCTACCTATAATACATATCATCCGTGGCTTGGTTTATGACTCCCAGAGTGTCATAAAATACCATGGATGCTAGAAGATTATCAAATAGGCCGAAACAATATTACGACATCTCAGTTTAAAAGCTACAACACCCTGGAAAAAAAACTATGACACTTATATATAATGTAAAATAAAAGTTTATAACCCCTTCTACCAGTAATACATGTCATCCGTGGCTTGGTTTATGACTCTCAAAGTATCATAAAATTCCATGGATGCTAAAAGATTACTCAAATAGATCGAAACAGTATTATGACACTCCAATTTAAAAGCTACAACATCCTAGTTAAAAAACTACGAAATCCATGCACAAAATATAAAATAAAACTTTCTAACCCCTTCTACCTGCAATACATGTCATCCGTGGCTAGGTTTATGACTCTCAGAGTATCAAAAATTATCACGAATGCTATAAGATTAATCAAATAGCCCGAAATAGTATCATGATATCCCAGTTTAAAAGTTATGACACTCTAGTTAAAAAACTACAATACCTATACACAAAATATAAAATAAAATTTTCGAATCCTTTCTACTTGTAATACATGTCACCGTGACTTGGTTTATGACTCCCAGAGTGTCATAAAATACCACGAATGCTGGAAGATTACTCAAATATACTGAAACAGTATTACGATATTTTAATTTAAAAACTATGACATCCTAGTTAAAAAACTACAATATCCATGTATAAAATATAAAATAAAAGTTTATAATCCCTTCTACCTATAATACATGTCATTCGTGGCTTGGTTTATGACTGCCAGAGTATCATAAAATACCACGGATGCTAGAAGATTACTTAAATAGACCGAAATAGTATTACGACATCCCAGTTTAAAAATTACAATATCCTAGTTAAAAAACTATGACATCGATGCACAAAATATAAAATAAAATTTTTTAACTTCTTATACCTGTAATACATGACATCCATGGCTTGATTTATGACTCATAGAGTATCATAAATTGTCACGAATGCTATAAGATTAATCAAAATAGCCCAAAACAGTATTACGACATCTCAATTTAAAAACTATGATATCCTAGTTAAAAAACTATGATACCCATGCACAAAATATAAAATAAAACTTTTTAACCTCTTCTACCTATAATACATGTAAAACCATGATATCGTAGTTAATAAACTACGATATCCTACTTAAGAAATTACAATACCCTTGCAAAAAGTATAAAATAAAAGTTTCTAACCTCTTCTGCCTGTAATACATATCACTTGTGATCTGAATTAAAACTCTTAGAATCTCATGATGACACCCTCCATGTCATAACAAGCCAGTGTAAAAAGAATTAAGAGTAATTAAGTCCAAAACATGATTATGACATCATAGTTCAGGATTTATGACATCCTACTTCAAATATTATGATACCTTGTACATATTTAAGCTGGGATGACTTACATTTTTTATAATAGTTAGTTAGAATTTATTATTTCATAACTAATATTTATTTTTTACTTATGTTTCAGGTGATCTTACAATTATTCAACTACCTAATGTGAAGGCTTTGTAACTATTTAAAAACTGTTGCAAGGCGGTAGTGTACATTAAAAAAGTGTGGAAGATGGGTTTTTCTAATCTTCATTTAGAAATCATCCAGAAGATTTCATTCGGTGCCTTCGTCGATATGCAGCGTTCGTAGTTGACGGGCGACTTCTAGCTGATATTATTAGATGTTACAAGGGATGTGACGAGTTTATTTTTTATGGCAGGGTACTTACATTCAGCATCAAAGATGTGGTCCTGATTTTGGGTCTATCATGCCATGAAAACAAGATTGCAATGGAAGGCCAAGATAAAAAGAGCAGGTTATTCCGAAGATTTGGTAAGGAATTAAATCTTCAAAATAAAAGGCTGGAGAAGTTGATAGTGCAACTTCATTCGTCAAACATACAAGAGGATGTTGAGGACATCGTAAGACTTTGGATTGCATACATGTTTAGATTATTTTTATCTCTAAAGTCAAATCAAGCTTGTCCAAGATATATCATCCCTTACTTGGATGATTTATCTTAGCTAGGACAAATCGACTGGGCTTCCACAATAAAGGAGTTGACTATTATGGCTCTCCCAGATGTTGCTGCTTGCTTGAGATATGAGAAGCCAGTCCAATCTAAGAGAAGTGACAAGGATAGGAGGCAGCCAACCCTGTTTGGATGTTCAGCTGCTCTAATGGTAAAGATCATCAATATGAAGCAAAAATATAATTACATTTATTTTAAATCTTCCATATCTTTAAAGTACATGATTATTATGTACAGGTTTGGTTCCTCGAGCATAGCACATTAAGAGCTCCAGCACACCCTAATAAGCTACCTAGACTATTGAAGTGGTATGATAGCCAGTCGAAGACAGAATGTTCAGCTTGCTAACATGCAGCCTCATGAGTTGGTAAGATAATCCATTATATTAAAAACGTAATGAATAAAAAATTATTATCATTAATATAAAGGTAATTTATTATTATTCTTAGCTTGCAGTTGGAGGGAGCTATTGAGCCTATGATAACGGAATGGTGGCTTATCACTAAAAAATAGTAACATCCTTGGAACCCGAAAATAGTTGTGCAAGCCGCACACAGTTAAAGAATGACGTATAAGATATAAAGAAGAGGCTTACCATAGTTAAAACCCTCCTTAGTTCATTGCTAAAAAGGATAGCAATACCAATAAAGAAGGGCACAAAGGGATGGATAGAGATGATATAAAGGAGAAGGTGGAAATAATGAGACAAGATCAACCTAGGATGGTGGAAAAAAATTATGATACCTCTATGATTGAGGTTGAACATAGGATAGAGTAAAAATTGAAGAACACCCCTATGACTAAGGATGCTGAGGGGGTTAAAGAAAAATCTCTGGTTCCTTCACTTATCAAGAGGGTGAAAAACTAACCTAGATTGTGGAAGGCCTTACAAATGATAGCAGATTCAACTTTTGAAATATGCCAACCTAAAAAAAGATAAAGATAGTGGGCACATCTCTGTCTAATGAATCAAATTTGAATCTACAATTTGAAAATGATAAAAATTTGATCAAAACCTTAAAAAAAAAAAAGATCAACTCGTAAGTGATATCTATTTTTTTTATCATGCATGCTACTTTATAGTCCAAAATGTATAATATCCTTTATATTTATTAATTTTAGAGAGGTTATCTATACCAATAAATTTGGAGGCACTATTACAAGGAGAAATGCTTTTGATCTCCTTAACAATGATATGATAGTTAATGATGTAAGTAATAGAGTATTACTTTATTTTGTTGCAATTCTTTATGTATATTATGATATATTTTTTAATAATTCTTATATTGATTTTCAGAATTATATGAAATCATGTTAATTTTAATTAATCAGTTTATATTGCATTGCCAGATAATTGATGCCGGACAGGAGTTTATTAGAAATAATTGGATAGAACATCCGGATAGATATCATAAGTACATCATTGCACCTATAATGATCTCTAGCATGTGTCTAACATCAGTATCACCATTTCAAGAACTTGTTGGAACAACCGGGACTATAATATTTGATGGAGTTAGTAATCAAGATAAGAAGGAATTTTGATTTCTATTCACTATCATCAACTCAGACAATTCACACTGGCACCTGGTTGCGGTTGACATGCAAAGAAAGGTATTGATGCATCTGAATTTCATAAAATATAATTCCAGGTACAAAGCGAATGCAAGAAAGTGGCACAATATACTCGGGCCAATGTCTCATATATTTTGTGACAATGAAGATGTGAAGAATTGGTCAATTTTAGAGATTGCTGAATGCCCTTCTCAACCTGCAGGATCACTAGACGGTAGATTGTATTGCTTGAAATATATGGAATTCCTTGCTCGCAGGGATAAGCCTGATCATTGAGATTTCATAGAAAAAGATATCAGTGTCTACCGGCACCAATTAGTAGCAAGATTATTGAGAAAGAACCTCAATTAGAAAATTGATAGTATTGTTAAAATTTAGCATGTAAAAGTAATTTTCTTTAAATTTACTTATTTTGTTCAATTCATGTACTTTTGTAATATGTTACAGAAATTTGTAAGTCAATTGATGTTATATTTTTCAGCATCATTCCAAAAGAAAAATTATGTAATTTATTCAAATAGTAGTGTTATAAATATCATTTTCTCATTACATTAATTTTTTATATTTTAGATGTTATATTTACTTACAGAATGTCAAATTTCTTCATTGATGTGATGATATTATAAAAAAATATTATATTTCTTAATAGGGTGTCATAGTTTTTTAATTGGAATATCATAACTATAGATATAGGATGTCATAATCATGTTTCAGCATTTACTTAAACTTTATTTTTTAGAAATCTATCATGATATTGTAAGAGTTTTAATTTAAATCACAGGTGATATATATTACAGGCAAAAGAAGTTAGAAACTTTGATTTTATATTTTCTGCAAGGACGTCGTAGTTTTTTAACTAGGATATCGTAGCTTTTAAATTGGGATGTCATAATACTGTTTTGGCCTATTTGAGTAATCTTCTAGCATCCATGGCATTTTATGATACTCTGGGAGTCATAAACCAAGCCATGAATGACATGTATTATAAGTACAAGAGGTTAGAAACTTTTATTTTATATTTTGTATATAAGTATCATAGTTTTTTAACCAGGATATTGTAGCTTTTAAATTGAGATATCGTAATACTGTTTCAGCCTATTTGATAATCTTCTAGCATCCGTGGTATTTAATAACACTCTGGAAGTCATAAACCAAACCATGGATGATATGTATTACAGGTAAAAGGGGTTAGAAACTTTTATTTTATATTTTGTGCATGGATGTCGTAGTCTTTTAACTAAGATACCGTAGTTTTTAAACTAAGATGTCGTAACACTGTTTCACCCTATTTAAGTAATCTTCTAGCATCCATGGTGATATGGCAGGATCGCTGACGTGGACTCCCTTTTGGATCTAGTTGGTGGCCGTGCTGATAGATATTGCCATGTCAGCCCCTCTCTTCGAGCTCCTCCACCGGGCCGCTCCCTCAAGGTTGAGCCCACCTCGATCGAAGTCGAGCTCACTCTCCTTGAGCTCCTCCACCGAGTGGCTCCCCCAAGGTCGAGCCCACCTCGATCGAAGTCGAGCTCCCTCTCTTCGAGCTCCTCCACCGGGCGGCTCCTCCGAGGTCAAGCCTGTTGGGAAATGTGTCCCAAAGCCAATTTCTACTGTAGACAATTGTATATTTGATGTAATTGTATATGAATTATATTATTGAATAAAATATTTATTCTGGCAGTTCATCACTATTTCATCTTTCTGAAATGAGTTCTTGAGTGATGAAGTCCTTAGAAATATTTGTATGTGATATAGAGAGGATATATCATATAGTCCTAAAATTATTCGCGACCAAATGATACACTTATTTCAGGATGATAGTATATCAAGTATAGGTCGTTGTGTGCCATAGTCATTGGTTGTCCTCTTAACCAAGGAGTGTAGAGACATTGGTATGGCATGCAGATGTTATGTTTGACATTTCATCGAACGTGACCCGTCTGTACTTTTTTCTGCCTGGAGTTTTGATATGGACGTAGTTATCCCTCAGACATGAGATCGTCATGGTAGCTTGCGAGCAACTCACTGTACTTTGGTGCTGGACTATCTAGATTTCTAATCCAGGGATGGAAGGTTTCTGGGTACAGTTAAGTACTCGTGTAGCAGTGATTGGATCAAGATGGGATTGACCCCTCCAAAGTGTTTGGAGTAGATATCTTACTGTGTTTCAATTTAGCAAAATCTTGGCCAGGGTAGTCTCTGTAATGTGTTACAGGACTTGTGAGGTTGAGATACATTGTTGATGGACTTTATGGGTTGGGCAGTTTAATCCTAAGTCTTCCTGAGCATTGAGGTCAAAGGGATTAATTACAAGGTTTCCATATCTCCTGGTTCTTGATTGTTGCTCTGCAACTTCGACATATCCGGACGTCGGGTGTCATTGCTAGATGGCGACTTTGACTGGTATTGAAAATGTTCCAGTGCTACCGGCTTAGTGTTGAACTTATGGGGTCACACACCATAGGGGTTTCTACTTGATCTAGTGATCGGAGAATGATTGGAAATCGTTCGTGGACTCGCAAAGAAAAAGTATTTTTTCTTTACCCAAGTGTCGACACTTGATATTCTTGAAAGTGTCGACACTTGTGTAAGTGTCGACACTTGTTGATTTCGCAAGTGTAGACACTTGTTGATTTCGCAAGTGTAGACACTTGTTGATTTCGCAAGTGTAGACACTTGATGTCACAAAAGGTTGTGACATAAAATTTTCACTAATAGTTGGTGATGCATGGAGGTGAATTAAGTAATGTGATTATTTGATAGCCCAATTTGATTAAGCTATAAAAATCTAGAACGAATCAAATGGGATTTGGTTCAAAATAGGTTTGGGTCCAATTGGGTTGAACCCAATGATGCACACTTGATCCAATTGATTTTAGTTATGAACTGAAATTAATTGAGACATTAATCTGAATTTAAATAAGTTTAAATTCAGTTTTAGAGAGTTATGTAACTTCCCATGACCATAACTCCCCATAACTATCCATTACCACTCCACTATCACCCATAACTCCCCACTCTCCCTCTCCCTCTCCATCTACATAATGGGCTGAAATGGGAGGACGAAAATAAGAGAGAATTCAGCAAAGAAATGCCGGAAAAATCAAAAGGGAAGAAAGGAAGAAACTAGGAAAGGTTCTAGTTTTGTATGGGTGTGAGATTTTTGAAAAGTATGCATATTTGTACCTAGTGATCTAGGTCTTGGGATTGAGTGTTTGGGAAGGGTTTCAACCACTCATTCTCCACCTCTTGAGTTTCTTCATTCATTCGGAGAGTCCGGCATCGGAAGAAGAAAAAGGAGTTCTGATCAAATCGTTCCACAACAAGCTAGCACTTGGAGTGGAAGTAGATTTTGAAAGAGCCCTGGTGTGAACCACCTGTAGAGGCCGGACACGTGTGCGGCTAACCAAAGTTCTTCTTCCTCCTCCTGGATTTTTGGCAGCGGAGAGTGTCTCCACTTCATACGATGTATGGTTTTACATATATAGATATGTTGCTTTGAAATGTTCATAGCATGAGTTCATGATTTCATAGTTTATATTAATCGTTGATGCAAGATCTTGGGCTAAGTAGCATAGAATAATTCTAAAAGGATGCTTAGATTAAATGTTAATCTTCTCGATCATGCTTCTGCTGCATGTTATTTTGAAAAAGTTTTAAAATAGAAAGCATGCTCGCTACTAGTTTTCCTTTTAATTGGTATCAGAGCAACAAGGTTGCTCTAGCATGAATGTGTAGTATAAACATTATGAAATCAGTTTAATATCTTACAAGTACTCGGATTGAGTGCCTCACCAGGCCGTCCGATCATAGGAGAGAAATAGGGCTGCAAGACCCTCACTTCCCATTCAAAGGGATCTCCTATGGCGTATTGGGGTGCCATTGTGAAGGACTCATGAAGAAGAAAAAGAAAAGAAAAAAGTAAAGATTAAAATATTTTGATCTTTATTATGTTCTAAATTTGAAGTCATAAAATGTTTTAGAAATGTTCTAAAGTTAGTTTATGATTGTTATGTTAAATAGTTTAACATAAAATTCAAGTTTAGAAAAGACAAATTTTGGATTCCTGCATTTCTGTGCTCGGGTTGGATCAAGTGTCGACACTTAGCTTACCTAGTGTCGACACTTGGATGTCTATGTGTCGACACTTGGACTTCTGGGTGTCGACTCATGAACAAAAACACAGAAATTGGTTCACTGTTTTTCACTGTGTATCGACCTGTCTCAGAGTAGTGTCGACACCTTGGTGTCGACACTTGCTACTGAAGTGTCGACACTTCACAGTGAACAGAAATTCAAAAATTGGATTTTCTTGTAAAAATATTTTATAAAGTTTACTGAAAATGTTTCAATCTGTTGTATGATTAACTTAATTATGAATTAAATAAATCTAAGTGACTAAATGATCTAGGGATATGATTCTAAGATCTAAGTCATATTCATAACTTCGGATTAAATGGGTTAGCTTGAATTAGGTCTTAATTGGGTTAGACCTAAGTTTAGATGAATTGGACTTAATAGAGAATTAACTTAATCAAATGTTGAGTTAAGGTTCTTCTCTAGTGTCTATCTAATAGTTAGATTGATTGGTCCATACATCTAAATAGACTTAATCTTGGCTTCGTGGTAGGACCCAATTCCTTAGGCTAGCCTAATAGAAATTGGTGAACCAATTGGTGTCTAAGGTAAGTATGGCTTTTGATCTATGGTTTTTGGGGCTATCTCTTTCTTGGCCAATGATATTGGTGTCTAAGGAAAGATGGTTAATGGCTTAACCCATAACCTTGATCTCACTTACCTGGCCAATATGGCCAACCAGATTTGATTAGTTAGCTCATTGATTCGAGTTAGCCCATGCCAATAAGGTTAATCAGCTTGACTGATTTAGGTGCCCATGGATTTTGTGGTTCATGTAACCCTTTCATTAACATATGAAGTTAGTGAAAGATAATCCATGACTTATCATTTCTCTTCTGTCACAACATGTATAAAACCTCTAAAATATTAGGTCCTTAAAAAGATGGAAATTATATGATAATTTTTGTCTTAGCCTCCCATTAAGGTGTTTGGTAATAAGTCCAGTAGTGGGGTGATTATTGGCAGATCCATAGATCGGGTGGTCATCATACTATTGGAATTGCCATTCATTATATGATGACATAGTACAACTCTCTTAAACAGGTGGTCAGGTTAGCCGGCCAAAGTCGGGCTTGATCATTTGTTAGCTAGAAGCATTAAGATCGGTCATGTTAATAATGGTTGGACCTAACTGGGACATTCTTTAGCAGGTAGCCCAAAGACCGATTGAAGTGTTCCTGGGGCAAAATAAATTACTAGGAGTTGTTTGGAGAAACAACAGGTTATGAACCTACCTTTAGATGAGCATGGGTTGGCCGACCATAGTCGGGCTCATGCATTGTCTATTGGATTCTGGTACCCACTAAGGGATAAGTGTTATTCTTCGGATTGGAGGTAGAGGCTACCAGTCTGAATAAAATAGTGGGAGGAGCTTTTAGACAAAAGTCCATATCTTTAAGTTTTAAATAATTCATATACTAAATAGTCTTGGTTTTCTCTTTTTCAGATAATGTCTACTAATCTGTCACTCGGGTCATTATTAGATAATGACAAGCTCATGGGACCCAACTTTGATAGCTGGTATCGAAGACTGAGAATTGTTCTCGAGCACGAACAGATCCTTTATGTATTAACGGATCCGGCACCTGAGGGGCCAGCCCCCATCGCATATACTGCAGTCAGGGATGCTTATCAAAAGTGGGTCTCTGACCGTACTACGGTGCAGTGCATTATGTTGGCTGCTATGAATGACGAGTTCAGTCGCAGATTCGAGGAGGCCCAACCGGAGGAAATCCTTCAAAAGTTGAAGGAATCTTTTGGTGCCCCAGACGACGTTGAAAGGTACAGGGTTTTCTCTACCATCTTCAATGCTCGAATGACTGATGGGTCTTGGGCCACTGATCATGTATTGTACATGATCGAGATGATCGAGCGCCTGGCCAAACTCGGATATCCTTTCCACGAGCAGCTTGGAAAGGATGCGATTTTGAATTCTTTGCCTCCCTCCTACTTACCTTTTCTAGATCACTATAGATTAACAAGGCATGTAGTCAACTACCATGGATTGATGGGGTTACTACAGACTTATGAAAAGGATCACCAGCTCCAAAAGAGCTTGGTAAATTTAGTGGGAGGCAGTGCGGCAAGGCGTCGTCCCTTTAAGAAAGGAAAAAAGAAAAAGAATAAAAGTAAAATGGTGCAAAGTGCTGGGCCCAGTCAGACTAAGAAGAATGCTGACCAGAGTCAAGCAGAATGCTTCTACTGCAAGAAGCCGGGTCATTGGAAGAGGAATTGTTCTGCTTACCTAGCTACACTTGACCCCAACAGGCCGAAGAAGAAGAAGCAGCAAAAGGTTGCTGGACAAGGTATTATATAATAAATCCTTGTTGTTTTTCTATTTGTGATACTACTAACTGGATATTAGATACTGGTAGTCCTTATCACATTTGCAATACGTTGCAAGGACTACAAGTCAGTAGAAGATTCGAGAATGGCGAGAGATTTCTGAATGTGGGGAATGGAAGTCAAGCTCCAGTCATGGCGTTGGGAATTGTCAATCTATTTTTCGAGTCTTGTAAAGTTGTTCTTAGTGTTTGTCACTATTGTCCATCATTCCTTGTAAATATCATCTCTGTAGGCCAGTTGGCCAGCAATGGTTATGAACTATTAATCAAGAGTGATTTTTGTAAAGTTATTATGAATGATACTGTGGTTATGACTGGACATATTAAGAATGATATTTATGTTTTATCACAGCCTGTTGGTGTAATGTACATTTCATACAAACGCCCTAGATTAGATAATGTCAGTGATGCTTATCTCTGGCACTGTAGGCTAGGTCATATAAATAAGAATAGAATCAACAGGTTAGTGGGAGAAGGTCTCCTAAATGTTAGTGATTGTGAATCACTGCCAACCTGTGAATCTTGTTTACTTGGTAAGATGACCAAGTCACCTTTTATTGGAAAAGGTGTACGAGCCGATGACATTTTGTGTCTAGTATATACTGATGTATGTGGACCAATGAATGTCGATGCCAAGGGTGGGTATAAATATTTCATTACGTTTACGGACGACCTTTCAAGGTACGGTTATGTCTTTTTGATGAGACATAAATCTGAATCGTTTGAAATGTTCAAACGGTATCGTAATGAAGTTGAAAAACAAACCGGGAAGCTTATTAAAATCCTTCGATCAGATCGAGGTGGAGAATATCTTTCTGGGGAGTTTCTGACTTATCTTAAAGAGAATGGGATTCTCTCTCAATGGACACCTCCTGTGACGCCCCAGTTAAATGGTGTATCTGAAAGGAGGAATCGGACTCTGTTGGACATGGTTAGATCCATGATGGGATTTGCAACTCTGTCAACTTCCTTTTGGGGGTATGCTTTGGAGTCAGCATGCTATCTTCTAAATAGAGTTCCGAGTAAGTCTGTTAACAAAACTCCATATGAGATATGGAATGGGCGTAAGCCGAGTCTTCCACACCTTCGGGTTTGGGGATGTCCGGCTTATGTCAAGCATTTGGAAACAGATAAACTTGAACCTAGGTATGACAGGTGCCTCTTTGTTGGGTATCCTAAAGAGTCTAAGGGTTATTTCTTCTGTATGCCTGGGGAACAAAAGTTGTTCATCAGTCTTAGAGCTACCTTTTTGGAAAGGGAGTACCTTACTGAAGGTGCTCAAGCTGCCAATGTTGAGCTTATTGAAGTTCAACAGATAGAAGAACCAAATCATTCAAGGACTGCTACAGAACCCGTTATAATAAGATCAAACCCTGAGCCTATTGACCAGTCATTAAGGAGATCCGGTAGAGTACCGTGTCAACCGGACAGATACTACAGTTTTTTGGTCCGAGACGGTGATCCCGTTGAGCTCGATGAGAACAACGAGGATCCAATCACCTATATGGATACAATGCAGAGGTCTGACTCTGAGTTGTGGCTGGGAGCCATGAAATCTGAAATGGAGTCCATGGAAATCAACAAAGTATGGACTTTGGTTGATCCACCTGAAGGGGGTAAAACCCATTGGGTGTAAATGGGTCTTCAAAAGGAAACGGGGCGCAGATGGGCAGGTAGAGATCTATAAAGCCCGTCTGGTTGCCAAGGGTTATCGTCAACGTTATGGTATTGACTATGACGAGATGTTTTCCCCTGTGGCAATGCTCAAGTCTATTCGGATTATGCTTGCCTTAGCTGCATATCTGGACTATAAAATCTGGCAAATGGATGTCCGAACAGATTTTCTAAATGGTGAGCTAGATGAGGAGGTGTATATGATGCAACCTGAAGGGTTTACATCCATAGATGAATCTAAGGTATGTAAGCTTAGTAGATCCATCTATGGACTAAAGCAGGCGTCTCGGAGTTGGAACATGCGTTTTGATAAGTGTATCAAGATGTATGGTTTTGTTAGGAACAAAGAAGAACCCTGCATATATAAGTGGGCAAATGGTTCTGTAGTTGTATTTCTTGTACTGTATGTGGATGACATTCTCTTAATCGGGAATGACATCACTGCATTACAGGGAATAAAGGTCTGGTTGTCATCCCAGTTTTCTATGAAAGACTTGGGTGAAGCTTCTTTCATACTAGGTATGAAGATCTATAGGGATAGATCAAGGAAGCTTCTGGGTTTGTCCCAGTCTACGTACATTGATACCGTGCTGAAAAGGTTCAGCATGGAGAATTCCAAGAAAGGCTATCTTCCGATAGGCCATAGAATTTCTCTTTCCAAAAAGGATTGTCCGACAACTCCTGAGGAAAGAGAGCGTATGAGTAGGATTCCTTATGCTTCGATAGTATGGTCCATCATGTACGCCATGACATGTACTAGACCAGACGTGGCATACTCATTAGGAATAGTGAGTCGATACCAGTCTGACCCAGGTGAAGCACACTGGAAGGTTGCAAAGACCATCCTGAAGTATTTGCGAAATACCAAGGACCAGTGGCTTCTTTTTAGAGGACCCGACTTAAAACTTGTGGGTTATACTTACTCCAGTTTCCAGTCAGATAGGGATGATAGCAAGAGTGTATCTGGCTTTGTTTTTACCCTGAATGGTGGAGCTATCTGCTAAAAGAGTTCCAAGCAGCACACTGTAGCAGACTCTGTATGCGAAGCGGAATACATTGCAGCATCTGATGCAGCAAATGAAGCTGTTTGGTTACGAAAATTTCTTGGCGAGCTGGGAGTGGCACCTTCCCTGGATGGTTTTGTTCTAGTGTACTGTGATAGCACTGAAGCCATTGCTCAAGCCAAAGAGTCGAAGTCCCATCAGCGTACCAAGCATATTCTGTGCCGATTTCATCTTGTGCGAGAAATCGTGGAACGAGGTGATATCGACCTTCTAAAGATCGACGAAAAGGAGAACCTGACTGACCCCTTCACTAAAGCTGTTGGAATTCAAGAACTCAATGATTGTAAATGGAAGATGGGTATACGATACTGTTCTGATTGGCTTTAGTCCAAGTGGGAGTTGTTGGAAAATGTGTCCCAAAGCCAATTTCAACTGTAGACAGTTGTACATTTGATGTAATTGTATATGAGTTATATTATTGAATAAAATGTTTATCCTGGCAGTTCATCACTATTTTATCTTTCTGAAATGAGTTCGAGTGATGAAGTCCCTTAGGAATATTTGTATGTGATATAAAGAGGATATATCATATAGTCCTAAAATTATTCGTGACCAAATGATACACTTATTTCAGGATGATAGTATATCAAGTATAGGTCGTTGTGTGCCATAGTCGTTGATTGTCCTCTTAACCAAGGAGTGTAGAGACACTGGTATAGCATGCAGATATTGTGTTTGATATTTCATCGAACATGACCCGTCTGTACTTTTTTCTGCCTGGAGTTTTGATATGGACGTAGTTATTCCTCAGACATGAGATCATCATGGTAGCTTGCGAGTAACTCACTGTAGTTTGGTGCTGGACTATCTGGATTTCTAATCCAGGGATGGAAGGTTTCTGGGTACAGTTAAGTACTCGTGTAGTAGTGATTGGATCAAGATGGGATTGACCCCTCCAAAGTGTTTGGAGGAGATATCTTACTGTGTTTCAATTTAGCAAAACCTTGGCCAAGGTAGTCTCTGTAATGTGTTACAAGACTTGTGAGGTTGAGACACATTGTTGATGGACTTTATGGGTTAGGCAATTTAACCCTAAGTCTTCCTGAGCATTGAGGTCAAAGGGATTAATTGCAAGGTTTCTATATCTCCTGGTTCTTGATTGTTGCTCTGCAACTTCGACCTATCCGGACATCGGGTGTCATTGCTAGATGGCGACTTTGACTGGTATTAGAAATGTTCCAGTGCTACCGGCTTAGTGTTCGAACCTATGGGGTCACACACCATAGGGGTTTCTACTTGATCTAGTGATCGGAGAACGATTGGGAATCGTTCGTGCACTCACAAAGGAAAAGTTTTTTTTCTTTATCCAAGTATCGATACTTGATATTCTTGAAAGTGTCGACACTTGTGTAAGTGTCGACACTTGTTGATTTCGCAAGTGTAGACACTTGATGTCACAAAAGGTTGTGATATAAAATTTTCACTAATAGTTGGTGATACATGGAGGTGAATTAAGTAATATGATTACTTGATAGCCCAATTTGATTGAGCTATAAAAATCTGGAACGAATCAAATAGGATTTGGTTCAAAATAGGTTTGGGTCCAATTGGGTTGAACCTAATGTATGCACACTTGACCCAATTGATTTCAGTTATGAACTGAAATTAATTGAGACATTAATCTGAATTTAAATAAGTTTAAATTCAATTTTGGAGAGTTATGTAACTTTCCATGACCATAACTCCCCATAACTACCCATTACCACTCTATTATCACCCATAACTCCCCACTCTCCCTCTCCCTCTCCATCTACATAATGGGCTGAAATGGGAGGACGAAAATAAAAGAGAATTCAGCAAAGAAATGCTGGAAAAATCAAAAGGGAAGAAATGAAGAAATTAGGAAAGGTTCTAGTTTTGTATGGGTGTGAGATTTTTGAAAAGTGTGCATATTTGTACCTAGTGATCTAGGTCTTAAAATAGAAAGCATGCTCGCTACTAGTTTTCCTTTTAGAGCCCACCTCGGTCGAAGTCGAGCTCCCTCTCCTCGAGCTCCTCCACCGAGCGGCTCCTCCGAGGTCGAGCCCACCTTGGTCGAAGTCGAGCTCCCTCTCCTCGAGCTCCTTCGTTGGGTGGCTCCCTCAAGGTTGAGCCCATCTCGGTCGAAGTCGAGCTCCCTCTCCTCGAGTCTCGTGCCTTTTGATGAAAAGGTCTACCAACTCGAGGCTGTCCCACTGGCCAAGGTCAACCACATCTCGAAAGTCCCCAAGGTAGAGAGAAGGAAATGCCATGACATCTATTGGGTGGTGGCACGACACCCAAGGCATACAAAGGGGAAGCACACCGACCTACAGAAGAACGCCTCCCTAGAGTTCCAGGATCTCTTCCATCGTTATTTACACTAGTTAGGAAAGAGAGCTCTAATCGAGGCACTACATTCCCCAACCGACCGTTCATGCCACTCGGAAGAAGAAAGTAGTGCCAAGGGGTTCAAACCTAGGAGCGGCTACCCCCGGATCGAGGCTCTACCAAATTTTCTCAAGCATGGCAACCCACCAGGGGGTCAGAATCCTCGACACAACTTCCTACCATGAAGGGAGGGGGGTGCTAAAGCACGATCCACGGGGCACTATCGGTCGTTGACCTTCGAGCATCTCCAGAAGGGGGAGAACCCAAGGTGGGTAATGGAGATGATCCAAGGTCTAAAAAGGATGTCTTAATGGCCGACAAAGAAGGTAAGCAAAGCGAAGCAAAGGGGGAGCAAACAAGCAAGAGTGCTCTGAGGCTATCGGAGAACTCGTCGGGAGAGTCTCAACGAACACAGCCACCATTGCTCGTGCCCTCCTCCATTACAACTCCCACTCTACTCTTTCTTTTAAAAACTCCTTCAAGCATGGAGACCGCACAGGCATCCATGGAGAAGGATTTATTCTCCTAGATAGCCCACTGACTTGATCGTCGGAGTGCCCCCGCCAAGATTCCCGATTCGGGTCTCCTTTCTTTTGCAGGTCCAGGTATGCGTGCTGGATTTCGGGCAAGGAAGCCGACGTCCGGTGCCATGCTAGAGCTGCAGGCCATGATGGTGTAGGCAGAAATAGATTGGTGCACCAGGTAGGGAGGACAGGATACAGTCTGATTCAAACTAGCTCCCTTGCAAATGACTCCGCCTGAGGCATGGTGGTGACACGTGCACGGGAAGCCTCCACTAGCCGTGCGGGAGACCCTCCTTCTCACGGGGGGCCACATAGCCCAGAAAAGGAACCCCCCGCTCCATCATAATCGCCTCCAGTGGATGTCCAGCTCGTCATGCTTGCCCAGCAGATGCAGGTTCTAACTACGGTAGTGCGACAGTTGTAGCATCAGCACCAATCCCTAACCACCCAGCAGTAGCCAGGGACTCTTGCAGCCCAAGCCACCGTACCTTGTGGTAGCCTGTGCTCCCTCCAAAGAAGGCCATCGCTATCACGGGCCATGATCGATCCCCGGGGAAGCCATCAGACCCCAGCAAAGAGACAATGGACTGGGTCAGTTAATTGAGAGAGCCGATCTCCGACCTTCGAGCATGCCACTGTTAAGCACCACCGAGGCCATCGAGGCAAGGTTCCCCATCGTGACCCCCCTCAGCTATCATCTTCATCTCCTTCGATGGCCTTAGTGGAAGGTTCCATAGACAAGGCCATCAGACACATGGTTGAGAAGCTCCTGGAGAAACAAGAGCATAAGCTGGCGGAACTGTCCCGCCAGTTTGCAAACATGCAAGGCTCCTCCTATGAGCTAGCGGGCCATGACGCCCGTCCCCCATTCTTCCGAGAAATCTAAGAGGAGCCAATCCCGAGTCGGTTCCATTGCCTCAGGTGGATCCTTTCGATGGGACCACTGACCCCCTAGACCACCTGGAGAGCTACAAGGCTCTCATGAGAGTTTAGGGGGCGATCGATGACCTTTTCTACATCGCCTTCCCAGCCACTCTTCGGAAGGTCGCTCGAGTCTAGTTTACCCGCCTCAAGCCTGAAAGCATCAACTCCTTTGCATGACTAGAAAGGAGATTTGTGGCCCACTTCGATGCCTGTCAGAAGGTGCAATGAGAGATAGTTTTTTCCCCATCAGGCAGCAAGACCATAAGTCCTTGTAGAACTATGTGACCCACTTCAAAGTTACCGTACTGGAGATATATAACTTGGATGAGCCCGTAGCTATGCTGGTACTGAATAGAGGGCTCAGGAGCTCCCGCCTGACCTACTCTCTGGATAAGAAGCCACCGAAGATGTACTCTGACCTCCTCCTTCGAGTCCACAAGTGCATCCATGCCGAGGAGGCAGACCGCACCAGGAGAGAGTTGGACGGGAAGCCACTAAAGAAGCAACTTCCGAGAGAGGCATTCGGGATGCAGAGGCCCGGACCGACCCCGAACTTTCGATCAGGATCAAAGTCAAAGAGCGGTCCCATCCCAGAAGAAAGATATACTCCTCTCCTCGTCCCGAGGTCAAAAATCCTCATGAAAATTGAGGGCGAGCACTATCTATGCCGCCCTCCCCTGCTGAGGCCATCCAATGGTCGTGATAAGATAAAGTACTATCAGTTTCACCACGACTACGGCCACGACACTGAGAAATGCCACCACTTCAAAAGAGAGATTGAAGACCTGATAAGAAGGGGCTACCTCGGAAAGTTCATGGGGAGCAAGGTCCTGGCAGAACCTCAAGCACTTGTAGCTCATCCTCCTGTCCCACTAGTTGACAATCGGTCCATCGAGAAGCCTGTGGATATAATATGCTGGAAAATGGAGTGCGCTTCTAAGAGGGCCCGGGAGGGGGAGAGGTCAGAGAATGTACTCCTCTTTATGAGGAAGAAGGGAACTGAGAGTGGAAATGTAAATAATGATGCCGTGGTTGTCGAGATAATGATTGCCAGGCATCCTGTAAAGTAGATTATGGTTGATAGTGGAAGTTCGACTGATATCTTTTTTTATGATGCCTTCTCCAAGATGAATTTTTACTCTGCTCAACTGAAGTCAGTACACACCCCCCTTGTCAATTTTACTGGGGACTCTATGGGGGTTGAAGGGGAGATCACTCTTCTTGTTACTACCGGATCACCCCCTCGGCAGAGCACGGTCATGATGACCTTCACGGTTGTTAGGCTCCCTTTGGCTTACAACGTGATTCTTGGCCACCCCGGGCTCAATTTGCTCAATGCGATCATCTCCACAAAGCAGCTACTGGTGCAGTTTCCCACTCCTTATGGCGTAGGGGAGATGAGGGGGCACCTTAGCCGATCAAACATTATTTGTAGGCTGTCGTAGGGGCCAGAAGTGCTAAGAAGGATCCCAGCATCGACGACCTTGATCAAAGGGCGCAGGACCCCTAGGGCGGCCCGGTAAAGCATCTGCTGACATATCCCCTCAGTGCAGACCCATCGAAGATGGTGCAGATCGAGGCCCAGCTGCAAGAAGAAGAGCAGGCTCGCCTATTGAATTTTCTCCAAGCGAATGCGGACGTGTTCACCTGGACTGCGGCGAACATGCCAGGGATCCCCCCTAACATCATCACTCACAGGTTGAACATCGACCCGGAGTGCCACCCAGTTCAGCAAAAGAAGAGATGCTTTGTCCTGAAGAGGCAGCGGGCAGTCAATGAGGAGGTGGAGAAGCTCCTCGCGGCCAGGTTTGTTCACGAAGTGCAATATCCTAGCTGGCTAGTGAACGTGGTCATGGTCAAGAAAAGCAACGAAAAATGGAAGATCTGTGTAGATTACACCGACCTCAACCGAGCCTACCCAAAGGACAGCTTCTCCCTTCTGAAGATCGACCAACTGGTTGACACCACCTCGAAACATCGCTTGCTCTCCTTTATGGATGCATTCTTCGAGTACAATCAAACTCGGATGCACCTAGATGATGAGGAGCACACTACCTTCATCATGGACCAGGAGATGTAATACTATCGGATGATGCCATTCGGCCTGAAGAACGCTGGCGCCACCTACCAATGACTGGTCAACAAAGTCTTCAAGGACCAGATCAATCGCAACATGTAAGTTTACGTTGACGACATGCTCATCATGAGCAAACCAAAGTCAGACCATGTTACGAACTTGGTTGAGGCCTTCCAAAACTTTTGCTTATATCAGATGAAGCTGAACCTGATGAAATACGCCTTCAGCATGGCAATTAAAAAGTTCCTGGATTTCATGGTTACCTAGAGGGGGATCGAAGCCAACACTGAAAAGATCCAAGCGATTGTCGAAATAGAGCATCCCATCTTGAAGAAGCAAGTCTAGTGCCTCACAGGCCGGATCGCAGCCCTAAGTCGGTTCATCTCGCGATCTGCTGATCATTGCCTACCTTTCTTCAAGGTGCTACGTAGGTGCATGACTTCACTTGGACAAAGGAGTGTCAGGAAGCCTTTGAGGAGTTGAATAAGTTTCTAGTATCGTCGCTGCTGCTCTCTAGGTTGGAGGATGAAGAGGAGCTCCTCCTATACCTGGCAGTTACCCTAGGGGTCGTCAGTTCAATCCTTGTCCGCACAGACGAAGATGGAGTTCAAAAACTAGTGTACTATGCCTGCAAGCTCCTTCGAGATGCAGAGGTCAAGTATACCCACTCTGAGAAACTAGTTTTTGCACTCGTAATGTCTGCTCAGCATCTCATACCTTATTTTCAAGTGCACCCGATCGCGATCATAACGAACCAATCGCTGAGGGCCATACTCAGTCACCCTGACATGTCAAGATGTCTGGCCAAGTGGGCACTGAAGCTCAGCAAGTTTGACATCACCTACCGATCAAGGTCATCCCAGAAGGTGCAAGTATTGGTCGATTTCCTGGTCGAGTGTGCAGGCATGGGCGAGGAGCTAGAGGAAACCTCCCAAGAGCACCAAACGGAGCCCAAGGGCGAGGAGGAGGTCTAGGTCCTCCATGTGGACGGCACATCCAACTCGAGAGGGAGCGGAGCGGGCCTCATTCTCACCAATGGTGATAGGATTGTAGCCGAGTGTGCACTCTGCTTCCAGTTCGCGGCCACCAACAACCAGGCAAAGTACGAGGCACTCCTCGCGGGACTGAGAGTCTTCCGCGAACTGGGTGTACCCAACCTAAAGGTCTTCACCGATTCTTAACTGGTGGCTGGACAAGTCTCAAGAGAATTCGAGGCCCGAGACCCTTAAATGTTAAAGTACTTGGAGCAGGTGCGCTCAAACACGGCGAGCTTCCAGTGCTTCAGCATCTTCCATATTCCTCGTGGAGAGAACACTCGTATCGATGCCCTCTCCAGGCTCGCAACCCTGCCAACTCATCACTGAGACGTGCCTACGTCGAGTACCTCCAAGCTCCCAGTTACGAGGCATCTGGGGAAGTCCAGCAAGTCACCCCAAAACCCAGCAGATTGATCGATACATCAGATACATCACCGACGGTATCCTGCCCGAAGATCGTCCAGAGGCCGACCTCATCAAGAAGAAGGCTGCACACTTTGTGCTGATGGATGGGCAACTCTATCGCAGGTCTTACTCTTATCCACTTCTGAAGTGTTTGAAACCCTTAAAGATGGCCTTTGTACTCCAAATGATACATGAAAGCCTCTGCGAGAATCATGTGGAGGGTAGAATGTTAGCGTACAAAGCCCTCTGCTAAGGGTACTACTGGGAGACTATGAGAGAGGATGCAGCCAACTTCATGAAGAAATGTGACCACTGTCAGTGCCATGCCTGCATACAGCATCAACTGACCGTGCCACTCTTCCAGTTCTCCACCCCTTGGCCATTTGCTCTGTGAGGAATGGACATCCTTGGTCTCTTTCCTCCCGCATCCGGGTAGTGCAGGTTCTTGATAGTAGCCATCGAATACTTTACCAAGTGGATCGAGGCCGAACCGTTAGCATGGATCACCGAAGCCAAGGTTAGCCAGTTCTTCTGGAAGTCGATCATCTACTGCTTTAGGCTCCCTCACACTATCATCACTGACAACGGACGATAGTTCGACAACCAGGAGTTCGAAGAGTTCTGCGCCGGCCTCAATATTCTTCATCGCTTCACCTCGGTGGCTCACCCTCAGACCAACGGAGAGGCCGAGGTGACCAACCAGACCATCCTCCAGGGGCTCCAAGCCAGGCTAGATCAGGCCAAAGATAGGTGGGCCGAAGAACTCCCTAGTATTCTGGTGTGCTGATCCTCTTATGGAATCGTAGATAATAGCTGATGATATAGACAGCTCATGATTATGTTTTAGAAAAATATTATTCAATATGCATTTACCATTTTTAAAATTTAGTCTTGTTTTTATCGAAGCCTTATAATCAATTTTGCCAGTATCCCTAGGATTCATGGAGTTATCAGATTTTTTTAGATTTTTTTTGCCTATAACATGCAAGGTTCTTGAAGCATATTTCTTTGTTATTGTTAGACCTACTACACACCGTTTTGATTCTAAAATCTACTCTCCTTGTATATCCATTATAGAAATTATATACATCATTTGCAGAATTGAACTCCATTCCAATTTGAGGATCAACAGACTTGTTCTCTGCATTCAGGGTGATAGGAGAAAGTGCATTCTTGTGAACAATACCAGCAACATCATCCAAGTGATCATGTTCAGTTTTTTCCAAATCTATAATTTTAATGACATATATAGAAATATCTTTAAAAAATCATAAATATTGATGTTCATAGTTTTAGATGACATTTTAAGTTGAACATAATAATTATTATGTTATGCATTGGATAGAATATGACATGATGTATTATAATACGGACATAGAACCAAATATTTTTAAAAAAATATATTTGAACATATGATACCCTAGTTAAAAGATTATAACCCTAGTTACAAGATATGACACTATCATAAAACATGAAACTAAATATATTAACCCCTCCTACCGAGAAAACCTATCACTTGTAGACTGAGTTATGATTCGTAGAATGTCATAACATACTACGGATGCTAAAGGATCACAAATATATGCTGAAACAGGATTATGACACTCCAGTTTAAAAGCTACGATATCCTAGTTAAAAAATTATGACATCCCTGTATAAAATTATAAATCAGATATTTTGATCTTGCATAACAGAAGTGTTTAAGTATGCATTGCTAATATATGAAACCCACGTTATAATAAAATAATTCTAAGAAAACTTCAGTATCGAAAATTTTGAAACATTAATAACTGGATACAAAACAAAAAATGAAGGGTTTTATCCTCCGTCATAGAACTTTTCAACCATGCATTGGCTTGAATAAGATTGTTAGATTATGATAAAAAGATCAAAAAACACTTTTAAAATATGATATTTGAACTTACGATACCTTAGTTAAAAGATTACGACACCATATTTAAAAGATTATGACACCATCATAAAACATAAAACTAAATTTATTAAACCCTCCTACCAGGAAAACCTATCACTTATGGACTGAGTTATGACTCTTAGGATATCATAATATGCTACGGATACTAAAGGATCATAAATATATGCTGAAACATGATTACAACATCCCAGTTTAAAAACTACGATATCCTAGTTAAAAAATAACAACATTCCCGCACAAAATCATAAACCAGATATTTTGATCTTGCATAACAGAAGTGTTTAAGTATGCATTGCTAATATATGACACCCATATTAAAATAAAATACTTTTTAGAAAAATTCAGTATCAAAAACTTCAAATATAAATAACTTGGTACAAAAACAGAAAATGAAGGCTTTTGTCCTCCGTCATAGAACTTTTCAACCATGCATTGGCTTGAATAAGATTATTAGATCGTGATAAAAAGACCAGGAGAAAATAATATTTTGAAATATGATATTTGAATTTACGATACCCTGGTTAAAAGATTACAACATCCTAGTTAAAAGATTATAACACCCGATCATAAAACAAGAAACTGCATATATTAACCCCTCCTACTAAGAAAATCTATCACTTATAGACTGAGTTATGACTCCTAAAATGTCATAACATTCTACGTGTTGCCGCCCTTACCGTTGAGGCCTGCAGCTCGGATGTGGCACCGGATGATAGTCTCGTTTCCAAGATTCCAACGATTTCCGGTCCTGCAAAACAAAGTTAGAGACTCGGGCCGGGGATCCCGGTGGGGGCACTACGACGATCAAGTCAACGGACAGTAAAGAGGAACAGATCCTCCAAGGCGGCTCCCTCTTTGGTCACCATGCTTGAAGGAGAGTTTTTAGTAAAGGATGGAGTAGGAAGGGTAGGAGAAGAGTAAGGCTCGAGCCGTGATGGCCGTGTCCATCAAGATTTCTGACCTTGGAGTGAGGATGGGAGTGAAAGTCTCCTCTGGGATGGGATTGCCCTTCAGCTTCAGTCCTGACTAGAAGTCCATGGATGGCCCAGGTCTTCGCATCCCGGATGCTTCTTTCAGGGTCGGCTTCTTCGGAGGCTTCCCGTCCAGTTCCCTTCTGGTGCGGTTGGTCTCCTTGGCATGAATGTACTTGTAGACGTGGAAAAGGAGATCGGAGTATGTCTTTGGCGGCTTCTTGTCTAAGGAGTAGCTCAGGCGGGAGGTTTTGAGCCCTCTCTTCAATGCCAGCATGGTGACGGGCTCATCCAAACTGTAGATCTCACGAGCGACAGCTTTGAAGCGGGTCACGTAGTCCCGCAGGGGTTCATGATCTTGTTGCTTGATAGAGAAGAGGCTATCCACCTCTCGTGGCACCTTCCGACAGGTATCGAAGTGGGCCACAAACCTCCTCTCGAGCTGCAAAAAGGAGTTTATGCTTTTGGGCTCGAGACAGGTGAACCAGAGTCGAGCGGCCTTCTGGAGGGTGGCCGAAAAGGTGATGCACAGGAGGGCATCCGTCACTCTCTGGACTCTCATAAGAGCCTTATAGCTCTCTAGGTGGTCCAGGAGGTCGGTGGTCCCGTCATAGGGATCCACCTGAGACATACGGAACTGACTCAAGATCGGTTCTCCTTAGATTTCCGGGGAGAAGGGGGGTCGGGCATCGTAGCCCGCTGGCTCCTTAGAGGAACCCTACATGTTGGTGAACTGGCGGGAGAGCTCCGCCAACCTGCGCTCTTATTCTTCTAGGCACCTTTCAGCCATGCGCCTAATGGCCTCGTCAGTAGAACCTTCCACTGAGGCTGCTGAAGAAGATGGGGTTAACAGTTGAAGATGGTCGCGACGGGGATCCTTGCCTCGGTGGTGTTTGTCGTGTTTGACGACGGCATTGCCCTCCGCTGGGGACCGGCTCTCCCGGTCGGCCGACCCAGAATGATTTCTCTTTGCGGGGGTCCGATGGCTTCCCCGAGGATCAATTATAGCCTACAGATGTGACGGCCTATCTTGGATGGAGCGCAGGCTATCGCGAGGGCCGGCGGCTTGGGTCGCAGGGGTCCCTGGCTGCGACTGGGTGACTAGGGAGCATTGCTGGTGCTGCAGTTGCCTCACTGCCGAGGCCAGAACTTGCATCTGCTAAGCAAGTGCATCATACTGGCCGTTTGCTAGGGGTGGCTATGGTGGAGCGGGAAGCTCCCTCTCTGGGCTGTGTGGGCCCAAAGGAGAAGGGGCATCCTCTGCTCGGCTGGTGGAGGCTTCTCGCGCGCGAGTTACCACCATGCTTCGAGCGGAGCTGCTCTCAAAGTTGCGGGGGGCTTGTCTGGATAGGGGCTTCCCCCTACCTGACGCACCAATCTGTTGCCACCCTTGCCGTCGTGGCTCACAGCTCGGATATGGCACCAAATGATAGCCTTGTTTCCAAGAATCCAGCAGTTCCCGGTCCTGCAAAATAAAGTTAGAGACCCGGGTCAGGGATCCCAGCGGGGGCACTTCGATGATCAAGTCAGCAGACGGTAAAGAGGAACAAATCCTCCAAGGTGGCTCCCTCTTTGGTCACCATGCAAGAAGGAGAGTTTTTAGTAAAGGATGGAGTAGGAAAGGGAGGGAGAGGAGTAAGGCTCGAGCCGCGATGGCCGTGTCCATCGAAACTCTCTCTGGGAGTTTTTGCAGTAACCTCCGTGCGCTCTCTCCGCTTCTATCTCCTTCTCCTCATTTTCCTTGCTTTCCTTGTTCTCGCCCATTGGATCCTCCTTTTAGATCACCGGCACTCCCTGCTTCTTGCCTCGGTTTTTCCCCTCCTGGGGTGCTCGAAGGTCAACGGCATCCGTTGGCCGTGCTCTCGAGGTCATTTCCCCTTATAGTAGGGACTTATGTTGCGAGCCTTGTTTTCCCGGTGGGTTATCATGGTTGGAAAAGTTTAGCAAGGCCTCGATCCGAGGATAGCCATCCTCAGGTTTGAGATCCCTGACATGGCCTTCTCCTTCTGGGTGGTGCAAATGGTCAGCTGTAGGAACTGGTGCCTCGATCGGGGTACACCTCCCCAATTGGTGCAAATGATGGTAGGCGCACCTCGCTAGCTTTGGGGCGTCGTACTGGACGCGCCGGCTCCGATGGCAGTCTTGGTGCCGACGCCTTTGTCCTTTTCGTGATGCTTCTGAGTAGCGGGCTTGACTTTGGCCGAGGTAGGCTCGACCCTTGGGGAGCTACCTGGCGAAGGAGCGGAGGGAGCTCGACTTCAGTCGAGGTGGGCTCAACCCTTGGGGAGCTGCCTGACGAAGGAGCTGAGATGGCTCGACTTCGATCGAGGTAGGCTCGACCCTTGGGGAGCCACCTGGCGAAGGAGCGGAGGGAGCTCGACTTCGATCGTGGTGGGCTCAACCCTTGGGGAGCCACCTGACGAAGGAGCTGAGATGGCTCGACTTTGGCCGAGGTGGGCTCAACCCTTGGGGAGCCACCTGGCGAAGAAGTGGAGGGAGCTCGACTTCGGTCGAGGTGGGCTCAACCCTTGGGGAGCCACCTAACGAAGGAGTTGAGATGGCTTGACTTCGACCGAGGTGGGCTCGACCCTTAGGGAGCCACCTGGCGAAGGAGCGGAGGGAGCTCAACTTTGGTCGAGGTGGGCTCAACCCTTGGGGAGCCACATGACGAAGGAGCTGAGGGAGCTCGACTTCGGTCGAGGTGGGCTCAACCCTTGGAGAGCCACCTAACGAAGGAACTGAGATGGCTCGACTTCGGCCGAGGTGGGCTCGACCCTTGGAGAGCCACTTGGTGAAGGAGCAGAGGGAGCTCGACTTCGGCCGAGATGGGCTCAACCCTTGGGGAGCCACCTAGTGAAGGAGCTAAGTGCCAAGCTCGACCTCAGTCGAGGTGGGCTCGACTTTGGGGGAGATCGGAAAGAATCCGACGTGGCAACATCTACCCGCTTCGCTATCAGCTGGATCCGAGGTGTGCTCCACGTCAGCGGTCTTGCCATATCACTACGAATGCTAAAGGATCACAAACATATACTAAAACAATATTATTGCATCACAGTTTAAAAGCTACGATACCCTAGTTAAAAAACTACGACATCTCTGCACAAAATCATAAATCGAATATTTTGATCGTGCATAACAGAAGTGTTTAAATATGCATTGCTAATATATGATACCCACATTGTAATAAAATGCTTCTAAGAAAATTTTATATCAAAAACTTCGAAACATGAATAACTCGTTACAAAATAGAAAATGAAGGTTTTTATCCTCTGTCATAGAACTTTTCAACCATGCATTAACTTAAATAAGATTGTTAGAGTGTGATAAAAAGACCAAGAGAAAATAATATTTTGAAATATGATATTTTAACTTATAACACCCTAGTTAAAAGATTACGACACCAGTTAAAAAATTATGACACTCAATCATAAAACATTAAACTAAACATATTAACCCCTTATACCAAGAAAACCTATCACTTGTAGACTGAGTTATAACTCCTAGGATATCGTAATATACTACGGATGCTAAAGGATCACAAATATGTGCTAAAATAGGATTACGACATCATAGTTAAAAGCTACGATATCCTAGTTAAAAAACTATGACATCCCTATACAAAATCATAAATTGGATATTTTGATCCTGCATAGCAGAAGTGTTTAAGTATGCATTGCTGATATATGACACCCACATTGTAATAAAATACTTCTGAAAAAATTTCAGTATCAAAAACTTTGAAATATGAACAACTCGGTACAAAACAAAAAATGAAGGTTTGTGTCCTCCATCGTAGGACTTTTTAACTGTGCATTGGCTTGAATAAGATTGCTAGATTGTGATAAAAAAATAATGAAAAAATAATATTTTGAAATATGATATTTGAACTTACGACATCTTAGTTAAAATATTATAATACCCTAGTTAAAAGATTATGACATCGGATCATAAAACATGAAACTAAATGTATTAACCCCTTTTATTAGGAAAACATATCACTTATGAACTGAGTTATGACTCCTAAAATGTCATAGCATGTTATAGATGCTAAAAAATTACAACCGTATGCTAGATGCTAAAAAATTACAACCATATGCAAAAATCGAGTAATGACACCCTAGTTTAGAAATATGACACCGTAATTAAAAGATTATAATATCCCTGTAGAAAATATAAAACTATATTTATTATCCCCTCCTACCAGGAATACCTATCACCTGTGGATTGAGTTATGACTCATAGAGTGTCATAAAATTCCATGGATGCTAAAGGAGTATTATATGATTTTCTAATGTATTAACTTTCTCTAACTACCAAAACAATTTGTATAATAAAGGAACTATAAAAAGAAAACTAAACAAGATTCTATGAAAAATTTTTATTTCTTGTTGGAGATAACATTTATCTTGAAGTTATAGAAGAAGTCTTCGATGGCTTATTCCAACCTTGAATCAAAAGTTTTTCCTTATACCCATAACTCAGAACACTTTTTAAGCCTAGGAAGAATCTTTTTTATCCTCGTACACTACCTAATACCTTAAATTGAAAAAACGGGACACTTTTTCAGAACGAGAAAGAAGCTTATATTAACATTCGAAAGTTGAATCCTACGACAGAACTTTCATAGCACATTTCAGAGCGAGGAAGTTTCTTCCTCCAACCTTTGACTGATTCCTTGGATCCTAAAACTAGAGCATGTTTCAAAAAATTAAAATATGTAACTAGAAATACTAGGAACAATATTTTAAAATCATTAAAATCCAAGCAAGATGGCAAAAAAAAATAGACAGAAGGAAAGGATATTTTGGTATGTAAAAAATTTGAAACAAAAACTGAACCGGAATTAATGAATATCATGGTCATGCTCAACATTTAACCTGTTATCTTAACCAATGATACAGAATCCTGTCCTATCAAGTCAGTTAGAATCAACCTTGACCAAAAAAAAATATTGCCAATGATACGAATTCCTGTACCATCTAAAAAATACTGCCAATGATACGAATTCCTGTACCATCAAGTCCGTTAAAATCAATGTGGACCAATAAGAAACAGCAATGCTGTACATAAAGACTAACTCTTTACGTAAACTCCCTAATTCTTAGCTTGTAAAAAGTTCATTCTAATGGCCGTCAAAAAGGGTGGAGACGATGTCCCAGCTAACCATACTCCATGACCATCGTATAATGCCGGTATCCAACTTTCAAGACTCATCACAATAAAAGCGAAAAGCACGTTGTCCATGCCTGGCATCGGTGTAGATCTTATATTAACCTGAGGAACTCGTCACGTACATTTCAAGAGAGCGCTGACCATATATCAATTTTTTGCAGAATATCAACTACAATTCCCAACAGTAGAGTGACGTTCTTAGATGCTGGAAAATAATTCATAGTAATGTCAAGATACTGCTGCTGATAAAATTTGGCAACCAACTTGTGAGATAAAAATCCAAACAATAGTCCAAAGGTTACTCTTTGCTGGTAATTAGCGGTTGTTTGTTTATCAAACTGTTGGTGCAACTCAAGTCTCGTAGCATTAAGGGGGTGGGGGGGGGGGGCCAAAACAAAGGAGATGTAAGAATTCAATAACCAAAGCTAAACCTTAAAAGCCTTGGAATTCATGTGTGAGAACAATCACCGAAAAATAAACAGAAACCTTGGAAGAGTTGACAGTTACGATACAGGATAGAATAACCGCAAAGAGACTGCATACATATACACTTTGAAGGACCATCCGTCCACAATCACCCAGCTTAACTCTTACTGCCGTCGATTAGACAAACCGGTTTACTTGAGCCTCTCCTTTCTAAGCCTCTCCAATTCCTTGACCATTTGCCAATGCTCCAACGAGAGAGTCTTTTCACCAAAGCTTGCAGACATAAGTTGGGCCATTGTTAGCAATCTGAAAAGGAAACAGAAAAACTTGACTCATTTCTTGATACACATGAAAACTGATGTAAATGTCTTCATGTTATAAAATTTTAAGAGATGAAAGCAAGGTTTATGGCGAACCTGTTGAGATCTGTGCAGCCCAAACTCCGATCTTCTCGCATGACTGCAACCAATTCATCTTGCAGCAGCTGGAAAGACAAAAGATACTGGTATAAATTTTTTTTTTTTTTTTTGAAAAAAAAAGGTCCATGCTAGTTATCAAAGACTAAATTGACAGTTTGCCTTAATTGTCTACATGTGCATGGTTGAAAAATCAAAGATTTGCATGATTATTAATAAATTATTAAAGTATGCATTTTTAGCACATCCTAACCCTAAATTATCTGCAGTCTTAATTGTTGCATTTGCATATATGGAAATGTTTCAGTCTTTAAGCATTTGTTCTCTTCCGAGCAGATGTAATGAAGCTTGATAGCAAAGCAGGAGTCCAGGGATGTACCTGATGCATTTCTGGTTCACTGGAGTGAGGGAAGGATTTTGAAGTGGCCAAGTACCATCTCCAAGCTTGAAGTTCCCCAGCACTTGGATTCACAGCGGCTGCAACAGCAGTAGGAAGAAAAGGTAAAACCAAGTCAGCTGGCAAAATATTGGATTTTCCCTCAGACAGGATAAGTAATTGAACGTCAGCAGCCATTTCCAACTTGTAGTACTCGAAGTCGTATTCAACCTGAAATGGAATTCCCAACGTAAGCAGAAAAATTCATATTTCACCTTAACTGAAAACCAACTAATGCAACAACACACAACCCCCCCAAAAACAATAAAAAATGTAATCACATCAGTTTCCAACAACACAACCCCAGCGCAAAAAAAACCATGTTGCTCAAAAGAGAAAACCCAAAAACACTAAAGAAATTTATATAATTCAGAAGTGAAGCGTATCAAGATATCACATTAGGGCAATTGATGACAGATTCTTTGTACTTTAACTTGTTTTGCTTGCATTTGTAGTTAAATTTGTCCTTTAAATGCCAAAACAATAAAAAATGTAATCACATCAGTTTCCAATTTATTATGTTCTATTGTTCACTTATATCCAAGTCCATATTCATCGTCCATGCAACCAAACTTGAAAATTTTCATTGTTTCACTAGTCAAGTGTCAATTCCCAATAGGTAAGAATACTGACATCCTACGTTTAGCTGATCTACTTAGCACTCACAAGAAAATCTCCAACCAGGATAGACATCAACACTCACTGATTTGAAGCCGACAAGGCAGTTGCCAAGGCTAATTAAATAGGGATTAGACAGACCAAAATATTTGGGGATCAAAGGAGGCTTTGTGATATGAATGCAATTGCATGAAATGAATAAATGGAAGATATATGAAGCAGCAACCCTGCCTTTAAAATAATGGGACTTGGATAATTTTGCCTCCATGAAGTATAATATTATAATTGGCAAAGAAGAAAACTAGAGTTACCGTTTGCCACTCCATCAAATGCTTGAGCAACCTTACATTCTCAACACCATTAGAAGCAAGCATTCCAGCCTGCATATGAGTCTCATCAAGTGTCAAGTGGGTACCTTCTGCTAACTGCAAGACTCCAGCCACCAACCTGAGGCCATCATTCAGTCACAATAATTTGTTATTCATACTCAACATGCATCAATTACTAAAAGAAAGGGCCTTAAAAAAAATATACAAAATCATCTTGACACTACCAGAGCATCTTCCAGTGCACCAGAAGGCAGGTATAGGGAACAAGGCTCCCCAGAACAATTTAGAGCACAGCTACATACTGATCAAGGATGATAGGGAAGAAAGTTCTTTTCCATTCAAAACCTTAGGAACCCGCAAGCTTAAATTCAACCAGAACTCTACACATGATGCACGTGAGAGTTCTGAGGAACCGAAAAATTTCAAAGCATGGAAATAACAGAACCTAGAGATTCGAGACTTGGGTGTCTCCCACCTCATAGATGGAAGAAGAATGTAAGAGAACAAAACAACACAGGCGAACTAATGCAGGAGAGAGAAGGGGTAGTTTGTAAGGGAAAGAGGTTTCAATGCCTAAGAAGATGAGAGGTAAAAAGAAAAGAAGGGGTAGTTTGTAAGGGAAAGAGGTTTCAGTGCCTAAGAAGATGAGAGGTAAAAAGAAAAGATGGGGAACAAAGGTTGCAGGCAACTGCGGCCCATGGTGGAATCCCTAGCCCAAGAGAAATATAGACTAGAGACATGGAAATGTGTTCCAATGGTTTCAGGCCTTGGAATTGAGCCTTTCATGGCCCAACTCCAAGAACTTCCATTATAATATGGTGTAGATATGCTACTTTGAATGAAGTGTCAAAATGTTTTTTCCCAAAAAGAGATGAAGATCTCCTACCTTCCTGTCTGATTATTTTTCCTGGGTTTAAGGGTCGCAGTGTTGAGGTACTCCACTGTGAGAGGAATAGCATGCGTGAAGGGCAAAAGCATCTGTATTGCAGCAGTGAGTTGATTCCCAAAAACTGATGCACTTTCTCTAGTAAAACTTGTAAGATTGAGTGACAGCTTGCCCACTGTGACCACATCAACTCTAGCACGGAGCTGTTCAACAGATAAAAAAAAGGTGGCATGTAAGAAACAGGTCAAAGAAAGTTTTGACTCAATTACTCAGATAATATACTCCACATGAAAATTAAGTGGCAAGAAGTCTCATACTACAATATAGTCATGACTATATCATGCAATCAACCAATCAGATAAATAAGTCTCAGTTGCATAACCATCCTTTCGTGGATGATTAAATCTTAAATTCAAGAAAGTGAAAGGGGAAAGAGAGGATGATGTACTCTTGACAGAAGATGCAACAAAACACATTGCGCTGCTAATCCATCATTGCCTAAAACCATAGAAAGATGCCCAAGCAATGATTCTCGAATCCCTGTCACGATACTAGGTAAAGGCTGCAACCAGAGGTTCAAAATCCACTCACATTGGAATGTAACTAAAAATACCAAGTTGAATTTGCTGGATATAAAATGCAAAAGGATGCTTCTAAAATCCAGGAGTAAAGCCATCATATGGAGAGAATAATATTACACAATTACTATAGGATAACATACAAGGTGGAATAATAAGTTACAATTACCTCAATAACACTAAAATTGGAAAGAAAATCTTGGACAGCCAGCTTTCGACATATTAAACAATGAACACGTGGTACCTAAATAAAGGGCATTAGCCAAAAATTGTTACACTGTCAAAAATAAAAACAAATAATAGAAATGACATAAAATTATGTGTACAAGCATACAAAAGAGCATACATACTTATACATGCATACATATAATGAATCTTTCTGCTTTAGGATACCTTGGAGAACAGTTGTCTCAGCACAATATTCAAAATGCAAATTCAGGATTGCAAATGAATGAAAAAGTCACAGGTAGCTGGAAGATTTATTTTATCATTTTTTGAAACAGAATATCAATAAAACCACCATATAAAGATTGTGGTATAGATAAGCAATTAGACAAGCACAACCACCCTGTCTGCTATGCATCACAATATTTCAGTTGATAATCCTATAGATATGGCGGCACTTAAATGGGAATTGTTTATCACTGTCAAGATTCTCAGTCAAACCATGCATTACTAACAATCACACCCAAGTTTAGATACAATTTCCTAGAACCATTCATGGACAGGTTAACCAAACCTCATAGTAGCAGATCTAACATTCATCAATTATACTGACATCCCACTTTCCAATTCTATAAATCAACCTTTTTTATTTTGCAAGCACATAAGATTAGCAAGTCAATTGTGTGGTTCAAACGATAGGTCTGCCTATGCATCTCATATCATCAGATAATTCGCACGGCCAATCTAGAAAGCTCAAGAGCGATGCTACAAGTAACAACTCAATGAACCAAATGCCCAGTTCTAGTTAAAGTTGAAACAAAAGTTCCAGATCTAAATTCTTAAAGATTGATCATGAATCATTTTTAAGCCACTCGTGATTATGCTAATGATAGCAAATGCTCAGATGAATACATTTTTTTTTACTTATGGGTTTGTTTAATTGACCAGCTGAAAACCAAAAAAATGACAAAGTTTAATCTAATTTGCAGGGCAAAGTTAGAAGCAGCATAATTCATGGCTCTCATAATTTATGCTCACTGGAGAAAACCAGTGAAAACTGGTACAAACCACCAGGATGTTAACAAGTCCATGGCCTGGATATATTTTATTCCAGATGTTAGGGAACTAAGCAACTATAAGCTGAAAATAATGGACCAACCTTACTGGGAGGTAGATGGACCATCACATCTTCCATGAGGTTATCCATTAGATCATCAGAATCGTCTATATGAACAACGAGGTCAGGATCAAATGTGTAGACACCAATAAACTCAAGGACATCATTCAATTTTATATGACTCTCTGGCATATCATAGACCTGCAAAAATGCAATGGCCATTAAAAATAATACTGAGATATTCATGGCTTAAAACACTAGAATGCAGAGGTGTGAATAACACCAAGTGTAGCTCAAGATCAAATCTGTAAATGAAGAAAACAACACCAAAACAGATACCATTGCCAAATGAATAAAACAAACTACAATAAGCAATTTCAGAAATGTTACCTTTGCTAAACATGAAAGGGTACTTGCATCAAAGTTGACAACATTACTTTGCTGTAACACACAACCATGATTTACCAATTCTTCTGAAGAATGGGATGGATGACACGGATACTCATCTTCCTTCTGTAGAGGAACAATCGTGGAAAAGCTTAGCTTCCACTAGCCATAATTTTAAAATCATGATTAAAGTCCATAAAACCTTCCAAATGTTATGCTAAGCTCATCAGCCTGTTAATGCAATGACATTGTAGCTACACTACACAAACATATTCAGCCACGTTAACCTTTCACGTTGCTACCATTTTTAGCTTTAACCATGAGTTCATAAAAATAGAAGTAGGATCTCATAGCTTGGTAAGCCATATGAAGTTAAATTTAATTTGATTTTTGATAAAATCTTGTTAGCCTGGAGGTAACCAAGTTCCCTTAAATTTTACCAGATGCTCATTGACATGTTGTCAACACATTCAGTTCCAATTTTTCAACCAAATATGAATTTTCTGAACAGAAAGGATCCATTTTCCATATTTCAAGAAAGTTTAGAACTTTTGAAACTTCAAAATGTAAGAATTGGATCAGCAAAATGATATCTGGCAGTTACCTGCTTTTTACTAGATGAAGGTAAGGTCTGATCCCCATGATCTGAACACTGTCAAAAAAAACATCCTTAATCAGGTGAACTGGTAGTAAAAATACATCAGTGGCACACTAGAAAGAATGGGTACGCACATTTAAATCCACGCCATCAGCCTCTTCCTCCCTCATACGTTTTTCACCATGTTGGGATGTACAGCAGCCTAACATATTTCTAACAGTTGGAGAGGGGGACAACTCCATCGTCCATGAATTCTGTCCTGGAATCTAGAAATAATGAAAAAAAAATAAAACAACGTCAACAACGAGGGCACTAAAGATCTGTGTAGATTAGTTTACTTAAGAAGAAGAAGAGGCATAAGTATCTCCTGACTCATTTATCTCTAGAGAAATACATAATCATGCAAGCATATCCATCACGAAACATAAGTTTCTCCTCATTTCTCTAATTCAGCAGACAAACAGAACACATCCAAAGAATTCGATAGAGGATAACCAATATATGGGAACAGTGCAGCATAATAACAACATTTATAAGCATATCAAACACGAAACCAAAATTTCACCTCACTTATCTAGCTTAGCAGACGTGAAGTACGAAACCAGAGAACTTGATATAGAATAATCTATTTCCGGGAACAGTGCGGTATAATAACTGCATCTATAAATGGTTACGACAACATACAGGGACACAGTGGAAAAGATGGCGCTCCCAGAGCTGCGTTTCATACTCAGGCGGCATAGGAAACAAAGCCGAGTCCGTAAACTTGTTTGCCCTCCATATAGACCCATCCTTCACAAATTAGCGTACTCATTTAGAAGCAATGTGGTTATTGAGAGCTCGCACAAAACCAACAGCCGGAGCTCGAGATACAAAAGTAACATGGGATAGACAAGAACGCAATACCTTATAAGCACCAATATAAAACTCGTTGCCAAGCATATCTTGCACCATTCCCCTGAAGCGCACCAGGGTATTGGGCTGAATCCATCGAATAGTTGATGCATCAAGAATTGGCACCTAGTAATTTGAGAAAGGCCGAGTCAGAATTTTTTTTTTTTTTAAAAAAAGCATATTTTTAATCAAAAACAACGCATGTGGTATCTAACTCCAGGATTTCCATTATAATCTTGTTGAGACGAGCTAGAGTTGAACCCAAAAAAAAAAAAGAAAAAAATTTCTGTCCAACACTCGGATCGAGAGGCATATAGGGTTTGATTTGATTAGTTGATATGAAATGGGGGAAACGCTAAGATTGAATCTTAAACCTTGCGAACAAATAGAAGATGTTAGGGTTCCTGAAAAGGCAGTTTTTAAGCTAGATCCCCAAAAGGTCGACGATCGGATGCCAAAAATTAGGGTTTTTGCCTGTCTTGCTTTCTATTTCTAGGGTTTGAAGATGCTCGTAGAGAAAAATGGGAACAAAAACCAGAGCTCGGATTAGGGTTTGGCTTTCCAATTGCTGTACCTGGGAGAGGCCGCCCTGTTCGAAGAGGAAGCCGCGGAAGAGGTCCACCGCCCCCCAGTCCTTGCCTCTGAAGGCCGCCGGGGGATCGACGTCCGGCCGCGCCGCCGCCACCGCCTGCTCGAACGATAGCCGCACGGCCCCCAAAGGATTGGCGACGAAATCGTACGGTAGCCCAACCATCTTCCGATCGCTCGCACCTCTCTCTCTCCCCCTCCCTCCCTCCCTCCGAGGCTGTGCTTGAAGTCTTCGGCGGGGGCACCCGAGCGAATGGGTTGATATCCGCGGTTTCCCGCCATCCCTTCCCGCCAAAATTGAGGGCACGTGTCTCGCTGGAGGATGGAGGGCAGTGGTTGAAACGGACGGGTCCCACGATCAGGGTTGGTTTAGGTGCACGTCTCCCTAAATAGCGCACTCCATGTTATATATACTACGGGCTTTGGCACGGTTCAAATTGGCGAGTCTCTTGAATCGCACGTACGTAACTCGTTAATTTTGGAGCAATAGTTCTGCCACATCACAAAGATATTCAGGACGATAAATTGGTGCATCTAGTTTTCTCTTTGCTCATCTGGTGAGTTGAGATTGAACATGCTTTCACCGGGGATTAAGAAGGTTAGGAATACTTGAGAGGGAGGAGAGGTCCAGCATTTTTTTGGATAAAAGGATTTACAATCCATGGACTACAAAACAAGAGAAACCCTCCAAAGATGATTGACTCAAATCCCAGTAAACTTAGGATTCAATCTCTAGATCACCGGGTCTGATTGCCAATGACTTTATAAGCTTAGTAAGCAGGCACATATTTGGCTAAGTTTATCAGGTTTGCACGACTCCTGATAAAGCTTTTTTTTTTTTTTTGATAAACCAAAAGGGATAGGGATCCTGGTGTAGCTACTCCGCAGGCTCCCATCCCATCAGGTAATGTTCGATTCGAGACGTTTATATTTTTGCAGTCTCTCTCCATCCAATAATGAATACCGGCTAGTAAAATGGGAACAAAGGGATCTGTCATAGGTTCCAGAAAAATGTTTGGATTAAATCGAATCACCCGCGAGATCATGTCTCGAATCCGTTGGTAGCGAGACATGATCTCTACTAACCGGGCTACTATTTTAGTAGTTGACTCCTAATAAAGCCTTTAGCAATGCACCTAGAAAAATGGAACATTGTTCGTGACACGGAGGGGATCAACTCATCTATAAACTATTTTTATTACAAAGGCTAGCTTGGTGCTAGCCTCATGGGCCACTATTTTAATAGTATGTTTCATGGGCCACTTGTTTCCCCAGCGAAACAATGGTTGGCCACTTATACCATGAAACAAACTACGTTAAGGTATTCCTAGCTTGGCCAATATATATCCCAGCAAATATCAACTTTAAAGCTCAGGACAAGGTATATTCATCTAGAAGAAAGGAAAATCAAATAAAGTCCCCCTCCCCTTTTTTTAATCCCAACCTGCACCTTCTAATATCTCGAGATTAGAATTTACGTGTCACGTTCCATCACTGCCTTTTCTTGGATCCTTTGCCAATCCGTCTTCCCCACCCGCCAATCCACATTCCAGTTCTAGCTTACAGGCACTGTAAAAATGCTTCCAGTTTAAAGTGAAGTTAGGAGAGAATGGTTTGAGGGAAACTATTAGTTGTTAGAGGGCTATCCGCATCCATGTCAGAGATTTTAAGACTACGATCGTAACACATAGATTGCTATATATCATGTGTTACATCGATTATTGTAAAAAGGTGCAACATCAATTGCAATAGTACTCGAAGTGTTCCAGCTGGTTGCAAGAACTATTTAAGTCATGATGAAATCGATAGCACACGGGATGGGGCATGGCTCATTCGCTCTTGCACCTGCTAGTCAACCCAAGCATACCTCAAACTTTTATGTTAGTTGTCCAATGTGCAATATTTTCTCCTTTTCTAAGAGAAAACGTGGATCAATTCCTATCTATCGTTGCAAAATTAGTGCTGTGAGCAACCATCCATTGGCAAAAACTGCACAAGAAATATGACACAAAGAGATATCCACATACCAAGACTGCAATGTGCAAGTAAAAGGCTAGTTGAATTCTTCTTTCACTAGTGCGTGGCTACGCACCCAACACTTACCTTTGTACAACAAACACCAACCATTATATGAAAAATTAATGCAAGACTAGTTGAATTCTTCTTTCACTGTTTAGCCATCAAATTTAGAAGAACACTATAAAATCAGTATACTATATACAAATATTTTTAATCTCGTCCCACCTTCCTCCCTCCATCACAACTCCACTCAAGCCACACCACTAATTAACCTGCTACACGTGGAAAGCAGCAATGCTACGTTCAACAAGAACAGCACACATGCATGCCAAGGATCCTCATGAACAATCTGGAAAATCCAGTGTATCCTCCCTTCACTTTTTTCCAGCGTCGATGACATCGCAACAATATAACGTGAAATTAGTCAGCCATGCAGCTAGTGCGATTTTTGTTACTTGTAACGGGCCTCGGCCCGTCACGGCATGTAGAGCCGGTTGCCACACTTGCATCGCCAAGCCTCCGGGTAGTACTCCGTCGTCACCGGCGTTCCCGGCGGGACCGGCACGTGTACCGGCCGGCACGGGGTGCACTTACCGCACTTGGACGCGCACCGCGGAGGATACGACCCTGGTCCGCCCAGATTCCTCCGCGGCCCCGCCGCCACCGCTTCCGCGTCGCGTCTCCTCGACTCCCCCTGCGAGATACGGTCACCAACCCTTGCATGTTAGTACGCAGCACCTTGCGTGCACTAACTTGCGCCAGTACCGGGTCCCACATGGATTCGAGTGGGTCCCGGGGAAATTCGAAATTCGTCCAGTTGCGGTCAGAGCGCATCTTAGCATCATCGACCAGTGGCCGTGGACGGGCCATGGTCAACCAGACGAGCATGTTAGCAAAGAAGCGTGTATGTTTCTACATTGCGCAAAGAAGCGTGTATATTTCTACATTGCGCCGCCGGACAGGGAACTCTCGGGACACCGGCGTCGCACTGTAGCAAGGCTTCTTCACACTTCAATATTTTAAGGTCGTTAATGATATGACTTTAGAATCATAACTCTGATGAAGAGTTCACATAAAAGGAATTGGTGATCCTTATTTTTATTCATACAGAAAAGAGAAGGAACAATACCTGCTTACATGAATCCATTCTGGTGTTTCTAATTTCTGCAAATATAAAAGAAAGGTAACGCGTGATCAGAAATATTGATAGCTGTGGACTAAAAGATTAGCTTCCCAGTTACATGGCACAAAGGTTAATAGATATAACTTATAAGTGATGTTTTGGAGCGAGTGTTGGGACAAGACGAGGCTAATTTTAGGGGAGTGATAGAGCAAGAGTACCTCTAGTCACGGTGGTGTAAAACTACTGCATTGAGCTAGAAACTGAAAAGAGAACCTTTTTTTTTGTGTGTGTGATGGAAAAGAGAACTCTTCGCGACTCCGTCGGAGATATGGAATCAGCAATCAATCATAAGAAGAATATCTAAATTGCACAATGGAAGACCAAAAGATAGAACCAAATGAAGTAAAACTGCAGTATTTCTACCACATTGGCTACAAGCATTAGCAGGGATTAGGATAACAAATCCTCAAGCTCCAAGATGAACGGGTTCGTAACAAAAATCAAATCTTGCTCACCTACAGTAGCCCTCCCACTGCTGGTTCCTGAGACCAGAGCACAAACAATGAAGAAACAGAGACAAGCACAGAATAAAAGAGCCACCTTGGAGACTGACCCTCCCCTCGCCCTCCCTCTCCTTAAATCCATCCACGTCGCGGAAACCAGACTCGAGATATAATCGGAGAACAAAAAGATTTCCGGATCTCAAAACATCCCCTCACAAACTCGAGTACTTCGTCTGATTTGATAACCGTTTTTTTTTTTTTTTTTTTAACCCCTATCCCTCCCCGTCAGAATCCATGCGTGTGTTTCTGAGAACCGGAAAGAAAACGCCTTCGTTCAACACCCTCATTTAAAGCTCTTCGAGCTACCTTTCTCTTGGTGTCTGCAATGACGTAAATAGCCCCCAATCTTGCCATAACTAGAGCGACAGTGATTCGGACAAGGCTTAGCTTGCATGGATTTGGTTTGATGTGGTGTGACCACATCACGCCCACCAACCAAGGATAAACTAGGAGGGTGGGAAGAGGGGAGAGGTGGGTAGTGGGTAGCTAAATTCTCTTGTAAATGAAGAATAGAAAGTCTTTCTAATGTTGATGATAAACTTGTAGTTTTGAGCTACACTTAATTATTGGTGTCGTTTAAACAATGCGATTGGATTTGGAAACACCATCTAACATGTCCAGGGACCACTAACGGAGACATAGAACTCGAAAAGGCAATGGGTAACAAGTTGGCAGGAATGGGAAAGCCAGTGACCAGTACAAAGATTTCATTTTATGCAAGAGTTTCCATTGTGATTCTAGCGATGGGATGTTTGGTGATTGTTATATATGGAAAAAAAAAACAAAAAAAAACAATTTCGTGCGGTCAAAGATTCTTCCATGAGCGGTGCTTTAAGGACCCTTTTTCTTGGAAGGAAGCCAGCCAAGAACATACTCTTGGAGGAAGCTGCTTAGAAATTTGATGATTGTTTGTACCGTTAACCACTGTTTGTACCGTAATAGATCATTCCAGGGTCCGTCCTTTCACCAGGAGAAGGCTCTTCCGAAGCGACCAGAATGGTTGGCATTCACCAAGCATACGGATATATCTTATTTCTAACACACAAAAAAATAAAGGATATATCTCATTTAATTCAATTGCTTGATAGAGGAAACTATAAAATTGCACCTCCAAAAATATGTTCGTGTATTTGTCAAATAAATAAACAGTAAAAGATTTTCAATCTCTTCAGAGGAAAACAACCACGTGTGCAAAAATATTCAAAATGTGTTAACTCATTCTGAAATTTCTAATAGTAAATGATTAGTGTATACAATTTATAAAAGCATAGTAATCTATTATAAAAATCTTCAATCCATTATCGAGTCTATAACTTAGTCAATTATATGCATGATGTATATGTTGTTGGATTTAACGTCTAATATGGTCTAATTATCATTTTGTTATGTTTAATTTATTGGATCAACTATATATACTGAATTGATTGTAAAAAATTTAATTAATTAAAGAAGTTTATTTCGGATCAAATTAAAATATAGTTGAACTCTAATTAGGATTTTAGCCTTTTAATGAAAGAAACATATACAAGTATAAATATAGAGGTTTTCTGGTTTTTTTTTTTAACTTTCATAATAACGATGAACGATTTTCATCAATTATTTACATTATGGATGGAGGGTGAATAAAGAAAAGACTAGATATTTCAGGATAAAAATTAGACATTTCAAGGACTACATAGCCTACGTTCTTCGCATAATGATGTCAGGTCTATTTTTTATAGATTTTGGTTTTGTATGAACATAGAGGCATGACTCAGGCATAACAGATTAAAATTTTCTAATATATATGTATGCTAATGTGTTGGATCGTAGCCCTTAACCACCATTCCAAAAGAGTCAACCCCATTAGAAGGCTTGGAATTAAGGCCTTTCAAGGGCACAGAGCCCACCCATAAGTAGCAGGGCAGCGGGCCTAAGGGGCTTCGCACCCAAGCTGACCCGAAGGCACGACTCGAGCGGCAGGCTGGGTGGTAAGTCCCATTTGATCCATTCCGACTACAGGGCAGAGTCGACCGGCCCGTACAAGTTGACTCTTCCGAGGACGATGACATGGACCCCAGCCCACCTAGCTGGCGATCGCGTTGCACGGCCCCGGACTCAAGGGCGTGACTTGGCGCCTAGTCAACAATCCCTCCAGCAATACCCAAGGGGCTGCTCCAGATTCGAACATGCAACCTCGCTCCGATACTACCTGTTGGACCGTAGCCCCTAACCACCATTCCAAAAGGGTCAAACCCCGTTGGAAGGCTTGGGATTAAGGCCTTTCAAGGGCACAGAGCCCATCCATAAGTAGCAGGAGCAGCGGGCTTAAGGGGCTTCGCACCCAAGCCGACCCGAAGGCACGACTCGAGCGGCAGGCTGGGCGGTCAGTCCCATTTGATCCATTCCGGCTACAGGGCAGAGCCGACCCACTCATACGAGCTGACTCTTTCGATGACGATGACATGGACCCCAATCCACCTAATTGGCGACCGCATTGCACGGCCCCAGATCCGAGGGCATGAGCTGGTGCCCAGTCAACATAATGTATGATCATATATATTATTGTAAGCTATAAGCGGTAGCACATTCATGGAGGTATGGTTAAATTATGACATGTGATGCTAATACTTTGTTGACACTTGATGCAGTAAATAGCATAGGCTGGTTATTTTTTTAAAAAAAGTAGTGTTGCAAATACACTCCTACTTTGATATTTTCGGTATGATTTTGATCAACGACATCCCACTCTAAAGGGTTATATTCCATTCCTTCAATCCACCGTAAGGTGATTGGAGCAAGCATGTTAATCATTGTTGAACATTAATTAGGTAGTGGTTAAAAATGGATTGCTAGAATTAGAAATGCATCTGAAAAAGGAGATGAAGTCATATATATATATATGCATATGGTTGTTCATGTTCCATGACTCCCATTTCCATCTCTAAGACCCATATTTGGATGCTAGAAAAAAACATTTCAAAAAGTACCATGTTAAAGATGGCTCATCCAAAAAAGAAAATCGGAAAAGAGGAAAAAGAGGAAATAAGAGGAAAATAAAAGGAAAAAAGAATAGACAAAAAAAAAGAAAACAATAGAGGAAAAGAGGAAAAGAGGAAAAAAATAAAAATAAAAATTATAGAAGGTCTCATTTCTTATTATTCGTGACTCTCTTACAAGCTATCTTTTTGGTTCATAGCAAATTCAACCACTCGCTGATTGACTGTTGCCTCCACAGATTCAACCCTCAGGGCTATTGTAGTACTGTGAATGCCCTCTTAACCCTGCTACTTTTCAATTATACAACTGGTTTTCTACACTTGCAATTCGATTACCTCACACTTATTATGATGGGTTCTTATCTTGGCACTGTTCTCCCTCATCTTGTATCTATCCGGCACTTATGCAACTCAGATATTTGCTGTTGCACTAGCTATTTTCTATATCATATTATATGGAAACCTGTGTGTACCCCTCGGTCAAACCAGAAATATAGGATCCTTATTTATCATTGTCACATGTTCTGATACATACTTTACTTTCCATGGCTTATTTTTCACTATTATTCTGATGCATGTGACCAGTCTGGAAGGGCTCTGGAAAACTCACATCATGATTCTACAGAAGCAGGTTATTCTCCAAGTATTTGTAAGTAGTTCTTGGATGAAGATTCTTATTTCAACTGCCTATTATTTTCTCTGGGAAGTTTGGGTCTCATGGGGAGGAAGACACTTTGCTTGCACTATGCTCTCTTTTACTATGTCATGTTATTCTTATTGGCTTCTATATGATGGTGCTGCTCTTTACTCAAATATCTGTTTATGCCACTCTTCATAATATAGCCGTTATATCTCAGATCATCTTTCCTGTATGTGCTACTCTATGGTTATCTCACATTCTAGGAAAATCGGGAAACAGATCTCATTATCTCATATTACAACTTCATTGGCTTTTTAATGAACTTTTAACTCCTATTTATTATCAAAATTTCACTTGCTATATCTGGATGGATGGTCTCCCATCCCTTCTACTATTACACTGTATTTTTATGTCTGACCTATTCATGCTCTATGCTGGGATGATAACTTCCTCAATCACTGCTGCTACTATGTACCAATACTTTATTAATGGGCTGCTCAAAACCTATTTCTTAAATTGGGTTTGTTCTTGCCGATGGGTGATAAAGCAAATGCTGGCCTACTTGGTATCATATTCTATAGTTACTGTGGAATTCTTTATCTATTCTACTGGGTTGCTGACTTATTTGACCACTAATGCTGCTATGCCCAAATGGTCACTCATACTGTTGCTCAATCTAACTCTTTTCAATGGGATTGTTTCTCTGTGCTCAGTGCTGCATTTTATGGAAACCTCATCCTGTCCCTACTGGTTCTTGCTAACTGCTGTTGTCAACATTAATGAGCTGCTTAAACTTGCTTATTCAAATTTGGATTGTTCTCACTACTGGATTCTATAATATATGTTGGCCTATTCGGTATCATATGCTATAGTTACTGTGGATTGCTTTATCTTCTATACTGGGTTGCTGACATCTCTCACAACTACTGCTGTTATAACCCAAGGATACCTCACTGTGCTACTCAAAAGACTTGCCTCTCCATATGGGTTTCATCACCTCTGGATGCTGATTATTACGGAAATCTTATCTTCCTCCTGCTCGATCCTGTTAACTGGTATCCTCAACTGTAGTTTAGAAAGCATATTGTCTATTGTATATATCTCATTCATATGTTTTTGGTGTGTGTTTGAACTGGTTAGCTGTTCTCCTTTGCATCTTTCGTTTTGCTGGGTCATTGTTTTATTTGGGTTTTCCTTTATATTTGTTATGGGTCTTGTATAAACCTTGTGAATCTTTTTTAATGCTATCTATTCAGCCTAGGGTGGGCTTTCTTACCCAAAAAAGATGGCTCATCATCACTCTAAGAAGTGTTTTAATCTGGTCAAATATATTTCATAAGTATACCTAACAAAGCTCCTGTTCTCCCCCTTTACTTTTTCACTTTCTCATATTCCAACCAACCCTCAAACTTCAATCAAATAAATGGTACCATTGACTCAAGGATCATGAATAAAATATGCTTACATGGAGTTAAAACTATCCACGATTATTGGGATATCTCGGTTCAAGTACGAGCCAGCCACCGGTTCAACCGGTTGAAAACATTTCTGCCTGACCATAAACTTGAGACCAAGGTATTGAAAAAAAATCAGGCAACCTATGAGCAAGCCAAAACTCTTAATGGACCTACGGTTCCTGAAAACACGGTCTTCGGTTTATGTCGAAGACATAATCTTCATCCTACGTCGAAGATCAGGTCCTACGGCCCCTGAAGACAAGGTCCTCGACCTGAACCGATGAGCGACCTTCATTGACTCCCAAAGACACGGTCTTCGGTTTATGTCGAAGACATAATCTTCGGCCTATGTCAAAGATCAAGTCCTCAATCTATGTCGAAGACATGATCTCCGATCTGTCTCGAGAGGATCCAAGGACGAAGACATCCCTTAATTCAATCACAGAAATCTCCCTAAAAGAAAAATTTGAAGACGGACACTCGATCTGTCATAAGTCTCTACGAACATTATAAGCAACGGTTATCATCGACTATTTCCAGAACACAATCATGGCGCGTAACTCCAGTGGCAACGCCTCCGGCCTAGCCATCGGAACCGTCTAATAACTACCCACGATTCTAAATTATGGGAAAGAAATTAACTCCCCCATCGTAACCGCTGGAGGAAGAAAGAAACCGTAAGCTGGACAACTCCTTATAAATAACGGTAAGAAGGAATGCTTCAGGTAAGGCACAAGATACTCCTGAAAATCTCGGAGTCTTTCCCTTCTCCATCTGATCTTCCTCAGAATCTTCTCCATTCTGTGGCTGGAGCCCGTCTTTGACTTAGGCATCGGAGTGTCCCCCGTCGGAGCCATTCTGGCCAGGGATTTGTTTTGCAGGTGAACCAGGGAGCGGGCCTGCGATCCAATAGCTCCGCCCGGTCGAAAAAGGGACTCTGTGTCAACAGATTGGCGTGCCAAGAAGGGGGCTGTGTGCAATCCGCATTGTTAAGCTCCCCTCCTTGACTAAGGGGAAGTAAAAAAATTCTTGATGGCAAGGGGGAAGACTCAGGTTGCCTCAATAAGTCGAAATCGTGCTCCATCCAAAGGGATGCACCCCCGGTAAAGAATGACATTCCACCTTCCACAATTATCGTGGGACAGCAGCAATTCGAAGCCCTCCTGAACTAGGTCACTAACCTCATGACTATGGTTCAGGACTTCCAAAATAGATCTTTCCAGGTGGGGCATCCGCCGGCCACCTCCAGACATAGCTCTCGATCCTGGAGAAAGAGAGCCCCTCGAGAAGGGTCCACACATCTCTCTCCCCATCCCCGACCCTCTCTTGAAGGCCGAAATTCAATAATGCCTAGGCCCACTGATTCCTCGCAGAGAGGGAAAAGACCTAAGTAAACTTCCTCATCCTCTTTTGAAGACTCTACTCCTGTAGAGAAAGCGCCAAAGCAGGCTCTCCCTGATTACGATGGAAAATTCAAGGCCATCGAATCAGAGATGGCGAGAATGCGGGAGCAGAGATATCATAATGATTTGGCGATGTGTGATCTGCGCCTGCCGTACACCGATCATGTCATGGTCGAAGTCATCCCTCGGCACTTCAGGGTTCCCCAGATGGAACCCTGCGACGACACCTCTAATCCTTTAGACCATCTGGATAGTTTTAAGGCCTATATGATGATCCAGGAAGCTTTAGATGCGATGTACTGCCTCGCGTTCCCAGCCACCTTAAAGAAAGCCACTCGGATATGGTACTCGAATATACGTCCAGGTACCATCGATTCCTTTTCTGAGTTAGAAAAATTGTTTATCTTGCATTTCAGGACTTGTCACAAGACCCCCCGGAATACGGACACACAATTCCTCCTTCACCAGAATGAAGGAGAAAGCCTGCGAGATTACATCTCCAGGTTTAATGCGGCCACACTCGAGATCCCCGATCTCAACGAGCATGTGGCCATGTCTGCATTGAAGAAGGAACTTCGTACATCCAGACTCACCTTTTTCCTGGATAAGGAGTTTCCCAAAAGCTACGCTGAGCTCCTGTCGAGGGCTCAAAAATATGCCGATATCGAAGAGCAGGTGGCAAATCGACGACTAATCGAAAGGAAGCCCCCTTCGAAAAAGAAAAATAATAGGGAACAAGACTCCCATATTTCCAACAATAACAACAAGTATGCTGACCGTCGAAGGAGTCCTCCCAGACCCAAAACATCGGACGGGAGATTCGACTCCTATTACCCCCTCAACCTCCCTTGTGAAAAGATTCTCTTGTAGATAGAAAAAGAAAACTATCTCCAACGACCACGTTCCATGAAGGCATCCTCTTCCGCAAGGAACATGAATAAATATTGCCGATTCCACTGGGACCACGGCCATAATACCGAAGAATGCATCCTACTGAGAGATGCAATAGAGGATCTCATCAAGACAGGGTATTTAGGGTGGTACGTTGGTCGCCAAGGACCTCGGTCAGAAGCTACTGTTCTCCAATCGGCTCCTGAAGAAGTTGAACTACCAAATCAAAGGCCCACTAATGGAGGCGTGGGGATGATACATCGACCTGTCAATTGGAGAAGAGACGAAGACGATGTCCTGAAGTGATTCAAGGATAACAATGCTATTCTCTTCTCCGACGATGACCTTGTGGGAGTACGGCTCCCGCATGACGACCCTATTGTAATCTCGATCGTTGTGGCCAATTATGATGTACAACGAATCCTAGTTGATAATGGAAGTTCGACTGATGTCTTGATCTATGATTCATTCTCTTGGATGTGTTTGCCTAGAGACAAACTACGAAGGTCCCCTATACCATTTACCGGCTTTGGAGGTAATCAGGTTGATGCGGAGAGAGAAATAGTACTACCTGTAACCCTCGGTACCGAACCTCGATAAAAGACACTACCGATCAATTTCACGATGGTCCCAACCCCTTCAGCCTATAACATCATTTTGGGATGGCCTGCCTTGAACAAATTCTGGACCGTAGTATCATCCTACTATCTCCTGGTACGCTTTCTCACCAGAAATGGTGTTGGAGAAGTAAGAAGAGATAAGAGAATGGCACGACAATGCCTGATGATTCAAGACAAGCACTCTAATGATCCTACCACTTGGGATCAGCTAGATCCGAGGGACTTGACTATAGATTCTGGCGAACCTATGGAGAACTATCTCGATATCCTTAACTAAAGAGGACCTCACCAAGGTCATGCAGATCGAAAGTATGCTTGATAAAAATACCAGAATGGAGCTGATCTGCTTCCTCAGGGATAATGCTGATGTCTTCGCCTGGTCGACTTCGGACATGCCAGGGATTCCCACCAAAGTGATCACTCATCGGCTGGAAGTTGCCCCTGGGTATAAACCAGTCCGATAAAAGAAGAGAAGCTTTGCCCCTGAAAGACAAAAAGCAATAGATGAAGAGGTGAGCAAGCTCCTCAAGGCAGGGTTCATCCGGGAAGCCCACTATCTCGAGTGGTTGGCCAATATGGTAATGGTAAAGAAAGCTAGTGGCAAGTGGAGGATCTGCATCGACTATACAGACCTCAATAAGGCTTGCCCAAAGGATAGCTTTCATTTTCCAAAGATCGACCAACTGGTCGATGCTACTGCCGGCCACCAACTGCTAAGTTTCATGGACACTTTCTCTGGCTACAATCAGATCCAAATGGACCCCCGGGATGAAGAGAAGACGGCCTTCGTTACCGATAAAGGTCTATATTGCTACAAGATGATGCCATTTGGGCTCAAGAATGCTGGAGCGAAATTTCAGAGATTGATTAACAAGGTGTTCAAGGAACAGTTGGGGAGAAACCTAGAAGCCTATGTCGACGACATGATCGTCAAAAGCTTCCTTAAAAAAGATCACATCCAGGACCTGGAGGAATCATTCAGTGCCCTGCAACGTCATCGAATGAAGCTAAACCCGATGAAGTGCACCTTTGGAGTTACTTCGGGCAAGTTTTTGGGTTTCCTTGTTACCAAGCGAGGGATTGAAGCAAATCCTGAGAAAATTCAGACCCTCAAAGACATGAGACATCCATCCTGCAAGAAGGAAGTCCAACAACTGACAGGGAGGATCGCCTCCTTAAGCAGGTTTATCTCTCGCTCAGCCGAGAAATGTCTCCCATTTTTCAAGGTACTTCGACAGTCTCGAGGCTTTGAATGGACCGAAGACTGTCGTGCTGCCTTTGAAGAGTTGAAGAAGTACTTAGAGACCCCGCCTTTATTTTCCAAACCTTAAGAGGGGGAGGTGCTCTATTTATACCTTTCTGCCTTGGATGAAGCAGTCAGTTCAGTTCTTGTCCGAAGAGAAGAAGACGGCTCTCATAAGCCGATCTACTATATCAGCAAAGTTCTGCATGATGCTGAAACAAGATATTCAAAAATGCAGAAGCTGATCTACTCTTTGATAATTGCGGCAAAGCGACTATGGCCTTACTTCCATGCCCACACCATCATGGTGTTGACCGATCAGCCCCTCAAAGCCGTTCTCCGATGCCTTGATACCTCCGGAAGGATAGCCAAGTGGGCTGTGAAACTAAGTGAGTTTGACATCAGCTTCCAGCCCCAATCGGCTATGAAGGCCCAGGTGCTTTCAGATTTCTTGGCTGAGTGCACCTGGAAGTCCGAAGACGAAGTGCCTCCAGTGGAAGAATGTAATTTGAGGAATACGGAGTCCGATTGGGTGCTCCATGTAGACGGAGCTTCCAATCCTGCTGGATGCAGAGCCGACATTATACTGGCTGAACCCAACGGCCACACGGTGGAGTATGCACTCCGATTCTCCTTTCATGCTTCAAATAACCAGGCCAAATACGAAGCCCTGCTTCCAGGACTTTGGATCGCCAAGAGTTTAGGAGTTTGGAAACTCCAGGCTTTTTCGGACTCTCAATTGGTGATAAATCAAGTTAAAGGAGAATATAAAGCCAGAGACCCCACCATGGTACAGTACCTGAAAAAAGTACAAATCTTATCTTCTCAATTGGAATACTTCGAAATCATTCATGTTCCCCGATCGGAGAACTCCCGGGTAGATGCGTTGTCTCAACTTGCCACTAAAACCCTGGAATCCCTCGGTCGCACCTTCGTTGAACACCTTGAAACCCCAAGTATAGCTGAAGAAGCTATGGAGGTGCACCAAATTGAAACCGAGCCAAACTGGATAGAACCCATCATCAAGTTCTTAAATGAGGGTGTGCTGCCGGAAGACAAGGCAGAGGCCAAAAGGATTCGCTGGATGGCATCTCAATATGTCATCTTAGATGGAGCTCTTTACAAGAGATCATTCTCTCAGCCCCTACTGAAATGCTTGGGACCATCAGATGCTGACTACGCCTTGAGAGAGGTCCACGAGGGGATATGTGGTGATCACTTGGGGGGCAGGTCCTTAGCATATAAAATTATACGCCAAGGATACTATTGGCCCTCCATCCAAAAGGACTCGGCCGACTTCGTGCGAAGATGTGATCAATACCAGAGATATGCCAATATTCAGAGACAACCAGCGAGTCACTTGACCCAGCTGACAGCCCCCTGGCCTTTTACTCAATAGGGGATGGATATTCTTGGCCTATTTCCGTCCGCATCTGGGTGGAGGAAATTCCTCCTTATGGCAATTAACTACTTCACAAAGTGGGTCGAAGCTAAACCACTGGCTCAAATCATGGAGGGCAAGGTTGAAAATTTTATCAAAAACTCCATTATATTTCGGTTCAGGATTCCACATACAATAATCTCTTACAACGGGAGGCAGTTCAACAATCCAAAATTTAAAAGATTTCTGCACTCGGTACCATGTACAACATAAGCTGACTTCCGTTGCCCACCCACAGTCCAACGGAGAAGCTGAAGTAACTAATCGGACCATTCTCCATGGTTTAAAGACAAGGTTAAATGCTGCCAAAGGACTTTGGACAGAAGAGCTGACCTCCATCCTCTGGGCATACAGAACTATCCCGAGAATGGCCACTGGCGAGTCTCCATTCAACCTGGCATACGGTACTAAAGCCATTCTTCCCATCGAAGTCTCCCTCCAATCTCTAAGAATCGATAAATACGAAGAGCCTAAAAACTCTGATCGCAGAAGAGTTGACCTGGATCTGTTGCCGAGCACCAGGCTTTAGGTCCAAATGAAAATGGTGACATACCAGCAAAAGGTCGCCAAGTATTACAATTCCAGAGTAAAGGAGCAAATTTTTCGCACGGAGAACATGGTGTTGCAAAAGGCAGAAGTATCCATGCCAACATAACAAGGTAAACTTTTTTCCAATTGGGAAGGTCCATATCAAGTTGAAGAAGTCACACGTCCGGGAACATATAGACTTAGAACTCTGGATGGTAAAATTCTGTCCCGGTCATGGAATGTACAAAATCTTCACAAATACTATCAATAAACAGGCCCCTAAATTTTTTGTACAAATTTGCCCAACTCTGAACGGCCCATTGCATCAACTGAACGACAATGGCCTGAATAGCACCATCTAAGGAATCGGTCAATGGTGCAAAGGAGAGTCTGATCCACTCACCTTATCGGTATGCCCGACGAGCGCAATGGACGGCCCAATCAAGCTGCCAAAAATGATCAAAGGCACAGGGACAGTTCACATAACCTACCCTACGGAAAACCCGAAGACGTGCCAGGACGGGCCTAATCAGCCTACCATATACCAAAAAAGGCGCAGTGATGGTTTTCATAGCCTACCCTACAATAAGTCCGAAGACGCGCTGGGGTGGGCCTAAATAGCCTACCTTGATCATGACAGGAATGCACATAGATGGCTTGTACGCCCTACCCTACGGTAAATCCGAAAACGTGCTAAAGTGAACCTATATCACTCATCCTGTCAACAATAAAAGTAAAACACTTGATGGAACGGTCCAGCCGATCTCACATCTCTTTACATATCCCAAATGTTTTGGGAGATTTACACCTTCGACATATTATAGTATGACAAGACACAAAAGAAGTGTGGAAGAAGAAGTTGGAAACTTCATTTCATCTTTGAATTTTTACAAAAAGAGAGAGAGAGAGAGAAAAGAAGACAAGGAGCATTGCAGATAAGGGGGAAAGTAGATTCAGTGACCGCCAGCCGGCCCTTTTCCATGCCGACAGGAGGCATCAAAGCCCTAGAAGGAAGATGGAGAGGCTCCGGCATTCTCCTCAGAGTCGGACTTCGACTCCTCTTCGAAGTCAGAATCAAACTCGTGGCCGGGGAAGGGGACGGAAGGCCTAATGTTTTCCAAGCCTTTCAAATTGAAGAACTTGAAAGCCTTGTCCCGATACTCCCGAAAACCCTGGTGGTACGAATCCAAGACCGCCTCTGCCACTTCATCCTTGTAGGCGGGAGAAGCCATGAAGTCCGAGATGGCTTTCGCCAATTTCTTCCTGGACTCCTCCGCCTCTGCAACGGTGACCACAACCCGTGCCTTGGCCTCCACCATGTGGGCCTCTAAGATCCGGATTTTCCTCTCCATGCGAGCAATGACCCCCTGTGGGTCATCGTTATCGCCTCTCCGAGGAGCCTTAAAGCTAGGCTCCCCCTCAGATAGGGCTTCCGAGGCCCTCTTCATTGCCGCCTTCTTAAGTTTCAAAATGATGAACTTCATTCTGCTGAGACGCTGGAGAAAGAAGGGAAACTTCCAAAATGGGAGTCTGAAATTGCGATGGCCTTTGACAGGGGGAGACAAGGTCCTATTTATAAGGACCTTACACCCATGACTGGCTACAGGGATACGTGCTCCCATGCCCTTTTTCAGACACACCAAAGGATGCCACGTGTCAGAGTGACACCTCGAGATTCTAGGTGACCACTCGGGAGCGGTATGATCACCAATAACCACTCTTGAGGATGGCAACCGCTGGCACTTCAAATCCAGAATAATCTTCATCGTACGGCGACGGTATTAATGGCTTCCTTTCAGAAAGGAAGGATACCACGGCACCCGGGGCACATGAGGATGCGACCGTTCGAATATCGACACACTCAACACGGGCAATGAGAATCACTCAACACGGGCAATGAGAATCATAATCAATGTTCCTTAATCAACGCCCAACAGGAAAATGACACTTGTCCGTCGTGTCCATTCTTTGACAGACAGGTTAATTATGAAGGAAGATTGACGTCAGCCTAGCTTGATCATGGTCAGTCATCGGCAACGGCATTCCAATTCTGCTTCAGAATTCATCTTTGATGCCAGCCATGAGCTAGACGATCTTCGATTTCGGCCCCTCCACCAAAGAGGGGGGGAAAGAAATGTAATTCAAGTCATCACCAAAGCCAGCAACCTTATTTAAATCATATTCAAAAACATGACGTAACATGTACAAAAAGGAGAAAGTCACTTGGAAATCCAGAATAATTCGTTAGTTACATTTCAGAGGAAAGTAAGGAAGAGACATAACGCCTAAAGCTACACAGATCCCTAAGCATCGGCTGGAAGAGACCCAGCATCACAAGACTGGAGCAGTCTGTCAATTTACGTAGAGAGAGTTTTCTTGAATTGGGTTGAGTCCGGAGGGTCTTTAACTTGGACCCCTTCCTCAGCTCGGACTCCCTCTTGGGCTGGGATCGGGATTACATTCAAGTCTTCGGCTGCAACGGGAGTCTTTTCCCCCAAGCTTGACACCTCTTTAGCCTCTTTGACCTGGGCCAAAATTATGCTTGGAGCCTCGACCACGATTGGGATATCCTCCCTTGGACTTGACATCCCTCCGATCTCCTCTTCAGCCTCGGCTCCCTCCTCTTCTTCTTCTGCAATGTCGAAAGCAGGGACAACAGAAAGATCAAGGTTAGGAAAAATCCCATTGACCTTGGCAAGTCCGTCGTTAAAACCGTGCTGATAGCTGTATAAAGTATCCTCATTCATTTCCTATTGGAACTGTAAGGACTTCCTAAAATCTGCTACAGCTCTACTCGCCAGCTCTTTAAGGACTTCGGACTCTCTCCTAGCTACCTCAGATTCTAAGGTTGCCTCTTCAGCCCTCTTGGTTGCCTCCTCAACCACCTTCGTCAGGTCTTCCATCTTTTCCTGATTCTCCTTGACTAATTGTTCCAAGGAATCAACATGTTTTCTACTCTTCCTCAACTCTGTCCCTTGCCTCGCGATTGTCAAATGGACGTTCTTCAGCTCACTCCTCAGGCCGTGAATTTCAGCGTCCGCATGAACGAGACGATTCTCCATGGACTGCTTCAATTCTTTGGCCACCTCTTTTTTAGTCCTGGCTATATGGAGCTCTTTCTTAAGGCCATGGATGAGGCTATCAACATTTCCTAGGCCCTCCTCCATTAAGGTGATGTCATAGACCAACTACATCGATGAAGCGAGGTTATGGACCGAACAACTCTCCGAGCAAAGGAAAAACGATGAGGATCTCACCTGTTGCAGGGAAGAAAAGGCAGAGTCGGATATTTGGGCGAGGCTTCGACCTCGAATAACTGCCATATCATGAGGCAGCAACGTATCCTTTAGCACCTACCTAGCCACGGCGGGGACCAACAGTCCCCCCGTGGAGAAAAGCTCCGAAGAGTCTGCGAGACGGCTCCCAGCTAGAGCAGCCTCCCGAATGGGTTCCCTCTCGACTTGCGATGCCTCGCCCCTATCTACTGCAGGGGGATAGGGCAGGGGCACATTAGCCACCAGAGGCGGACTCTCCCTTGTGTGAACTGGAGAGATAACCGCCGGTGAATATTCAACTAGCTGAGGCCCCGATGGGGCCTCCATCATTGGCGCCACGTCCTCCCCAGAGGTTCCTCAGGAGGATGAAGTGCTCCTACTCCTCTCAGGACTATTTCTTCGGGCCTTCTTCTGAACTGCCGATCTTGAAGGAAGAGCCTAAGCTGCCCTCTTCTCGGAAGATTGACGGAGCCAACTCAAGTTAGGCTTCATTTCACCGCCTACAAGCAGAAAAACCCCTCTGAGTTGACTGAATTACAATAGGAATGAAAGAGAAAAAGTAAAAATTTCCACCATTTATACCTAACACAGGGAACTTACTGATCCCTGCAAGATGGAGATTCCTCTATTCCAACAACTCGCGGATAGGAACGACCTCCGAATCAATCAGTAAGTCATGACCGGACTGATCAGCCGCCAATACCTTTTTTCCATCGTTGGCAATTAAACGCGGCTCCTTCCAATCGCTATTGAAACCCCATGGTTCGATGGATGACACAAAAACAAAGATAGGTTTCCACCCATGGATGGTGCTGGGCATATCCTTGATGATCTTGCGACCAGGTCGAGGGCCGATCACCCACCATCTGCTACCGTGGAAATCCCTCTTAAGCACAAAAAGGAAAGTAAACAAATTGGTCCCGGGGTTCACATTAGTTATGTGACACCGGACCAAAAATCCATAGATGTTCCGAATGCTATTCAGAGTCAACTGCGCGGGCATTACTTGGTACAGGCGAAAGATTTTGATGAAGAAAGGATGCAGGGGGAATCGAAGGCCAGCCTTCAAATGATCTTCGTACACGGCCAAATACCCAGCAGGAGGTTTGTTCACCCGTTCTTCAAATGCGGGAAGAATTAGGAAAAACCCTTCGGGAACGTGATAACATTCTCGAAGACGAGCAACCTTTCCTGATGAAACAGAGCTAGGAATTAACTCTGGACTTACTACATCATCGACCTCCGAGGGCCCAACTTTTTTTCTTTGGCTTCCTACAGACTCGGCTATGATAAAAGAGCGAGGCAAAGAAGCGGAAGAGAAGTTCTACCTGCGAAAAGGATTGATATCCAAGAACAGGAAAAGCTGGGCCAAAACTGAAAGTGTGAGATTGAAGAAGCTTCCTCAGCTGGACCTTTTCTCCTTCTAAAAAAGAAATGAAAAAACTGCAAGGCAACATCTCGATAAACGAAACCACCATCATAAACCTGCCATGGACGCTCGAGATAGCCGTGCAACCCCAAAGCGGTCCTAAGCTGATTTGACACGAAATAGACCAAAGGTCATGATTCATATGAATCAATGGCCAAGATGAAGCACACTCATCATCCAAGAGGCGGGGAGGAACCACGACCGTCACTCAAATCCCAACCAAAAGATTGATTGAACCGTCGCGCAATGAAAAAAGGAGAGACAGTCCTTGGTTCGCCCACTCCTTTTTCACCCCTCATCAGGGAATGACAATTGTCCATCACCTGATTTCCGAATCAGCCGACAGTTATGGTAGACGGTCCAGTCAAAGATTTTGTAATCATCCACTATACCATCCCCCGGGAGGAAAATGACAAACCAGTAATACTCTCACTCTTCGAGGCAAATCTTCGCTTCGAAAACTGAGAGTAGAGGGGCAACTGTTGGGATATTTCGGTTCAAGTACGAGCCAACCACCGGTTCAACTGACTGAAGACATTTCTGCCGGACCGTAAACTTGGGACCAAGGTATTGGAAAAAAACCAGGTAACCTATGGGCAAGCCAAAACTCTTAATGGGCCTACGGTTCCCGAAGACACGGTCTTCAGTTTATGTCGAAGACACGGTCTTCAGCCTATGTCGAAGATCAGGTCCTACGGCCCCTGAAGACAAGGTCCTCAGCCTAAACCGATGAGCGACCTTCACTGACTCCCGAAGACACGGTCTCTGGTTTATGTCGAAGACATAGTCTTCGGTCTATGTCAAATATCAAGTCCCCGATCTATGTCAAAGACATGATCTCCGATCTATCTCGAGAGGATCCGAGGATGAAGACATCCCCTGATTCAATCACAAAAATCTTCCTAAAAGGGAAATTTAAAGACGGACACTCGATCTATCTCAAGTCTCTACGAACACGACAAGCAACGGTTATTATCGACTATTTCCAGAATACAATCATGGCGCGTAACTCCAGCGGCAACGCCTTCGACCTTGCTGCCGGAACCGTCTAATAACTATCCACGATTCTAAATTATGGAAAAGAAATTAACTTCCCCATCGTAACCGCTGGATGAAGAAAGGAACCGCAGGCTGGACAACTCTTTATAAATAACGGTAAGAGAGAATGCTCCAGATAAGGTACAAGATACTCATGAAAATCTCTAAGTCTTTATCTTCTCCATATGATTCTCCTCAGAATCTTTTTCATTCTATGATCGGAGCCCGTCTCTGACTTAGATATCGGAGTATCTTCTGTCAAAGCCATTTCGATCAGAAATTTATTTTATAGATGAATCAGATAATAAACCTACGATTTAATAACTCTGTCCAGTAGAAAAAGAAATTCTGCGTCAACAACGACCAAGTTAGCTAGCATCCAAACAGTACCTAAATGCACTGGGGATAAAGTTTGTTAGTTAGCATACTTATGTCACCTCGAGGAAAATTCCTTAGACTCAACTTTAATTGAGGCCAGTCAATTCATAAATCGGAGTCCAGCCTCGCCGAGAAATCAGATTCTGAAATCTGGAAAAGTTCTCAACAGAGAGCGAATCTTACGTTTTAGCACAGACGTGCATCTCATTGGTCCATCCCAAATCCACCTGCAGTAAAATATATATATATAGAAAAAGAAAGAGAAGTGAACGGTACAAAAGACAAGAAAAGTAAGTTTGTTCAGAAGATAATACGAACGTACGGCCCAGGCAGCAGGGAGCGGTCGGATGTCAGCAGCAGAGAGAGAATCTCGGCCACCCATTCTCGTCGTCCCATCCATCGTCTTTTCCATCTTCGGGACTTAACGCGCTCCTGCAAACCTGCTATCTCGTCCACCGATTCGAAATCTCCAAATCCAGGATTTACCATACCAGCAGTAGTATGGGGAAAAGTTGTTTACCGAGTTCACATAAGGTTTGGGTCGGATCACGTTTGGGCCAATCTAAACCTATTTTTCTCTTTTTATGCACACGGACTGAGGCTACTACTGACTCATGATCTGGTGATTGCACCGCCATGTATAATCTAATTGAATTCTTGGTTGAGTGGGTTTGGACCAGGAGCCAATCCTCACAAACTTAGCTCTTTTATGCCAACTCTCTAGCTCGTGCTACAAACGCGTTTCCAGTGAATTCTCATATTTTCAACACGTGTCTTGCTCACCATTTAATCTAGAAACCTTGTGAAAAGATTTAGACACGACTAGCCTATCTTAGGGTTCCAGCCCTTGCAAACCAATGAATTTGTTAGTCAATACGACTGATGAAGACTGTATGCTTCGGACGGTTACTCAAGCATCCCAATCGACCCATCGCCTTCCATGTCTGCTCTCCCAACCAAAGGAAAAAGAGCTCGGGCGAGGGTGGGGGCAGGGAAAATGTCTTGGAGCCGTGTCATGTGGGCATTTGTTCCCTAGCTCTTGTTCCCTTCTCGGATTCGAGGACCCTACGCTTTCGGTAGACTGGACCGGCCCCAGTCCAACGTCCAAATCCAGCACCCCGGCAAGGCAAACCCATGCACGAGAGAGAGAGAGAGAGAGAGAGAGAGAGAGAGAGAGAGCGATCCACTCCTTTGCATGGGTAGTGACATCGTTGGATGCAGCATCGAGCCCTGACACAGAGCTCCTTGACAAGATATATATAGCCTATGCTCAAACCATCGAGTCTTGATAGGGCCCTCTTTGTGCGGCAGGGCGTGCGTTTGTGTTACATCTTACATGGTATCTTATATCCGCGTTCAACACCCAAGAAACCTGTACCACCGATAGATCCAGGGCTCAAGGCAGCCTGAGCTTTGTGCTAGTCTGGCTTCTTAATATAAATGGGTCATTCCTCGAACTTCAAATTACATCGTTACTTTGTTTATAAATTAAAATTCGTCTTGTTTACTGATTGAATATGGTTGCATCAACCATTTAGCAAGCCAACCTGCTTGCTTGTCAACATGCTTGCTTTTCGCATGCATATATGGTCTTATGTTGTGTCCGTTCACAAAGACCAGGCTATTTAATTAACAACCACTCATGTTCAATTTGCAGCCCTAAATCGAGAAATGATCATTTAGTGATGGTATTATATCTTCGTATCTAATTATAACATTTCTCCCTTACGTAATTTTTTTAGAAAAGGAAAATGGACGTACTCTTGCCTTTAAGCATGGTTTGCTATCATTTAATAATATGACTAAAATTTTATCCGGAAAGTTATAAATTGGCCATTGCTTCTGATATTTAATTAGTCATTGCTAACTGTAAAATGGAAACCAAGGACTGCAAATCAAACAAAAAGGATAGGAGGGGATAAATTCCAGTATAGCTATCCATGCAGGTCCCCACTCCGTTAGATAATGCTCGATACGAGGCGTTCAGATTCGCACAGCCTCTCACCATTCAGATTCGCGCGGTGAGTAGGTCAACTTGATATCATTAATATGCCGGCCAGTAGATCGGGAACCTGACCTCTCACTCACACCAACACCATTCAGATTCGCGCGTAGGTCAACTTGATATCATTAATACGCCGGCCAGTAGATCGGGAACCTGATCTCTCACTCACATCAACTGTCGAAAAATTCTGGATTTAATCGAGTCACCCGCGGGATCATATCTCGAACTACCAATCTGTTGATAGCGAGGCAATGCCTCTACCAACCAGGCTACTGTCTTAGCGATATCAACCTATATTTTTAAGAAGCTTATAATTATATTTAAATCTAATATACGTATATTATATATTTTTATCCAATAATCCGTGAGATGTTGGCTGGCTTAAATAATAATAATAATAATAATAATAATAATAATAATAATAATAATAATAATAATATAGAAATTTTCGGGACTCACTTTTGGCTTATAGGGACCAGAGGGCAATTATGGTACCAGCAAACCTACTCTGCCTTGCTGGATGGTGCAAAGTAGCAAATCCAAAGGATTCTCTGTGGTGATGCTGTGCTTAGGTATAGGTGGCTCAGAGGGATAGGTGGGGATGCTGTACGTGATTGCGATGGAAATGGAGATATTTGTGGATCGAAGGCCAACGTGCAGTACTGCGTGGGCTATAGGACCCACCGATGCCTGGAGTTGTCTCCGTTCGTAGGTTCATTTGATTAGAGCTGTCGTTTGATGTGCCAAATTAACCATCCTGCAAAGAACATTGGTTTGTGAGCGTTTTTCATGCACAAACTTACGGCCAGTTAGTAATGGAAGCCACGGATTAGCCATGCACTGAATACACCAAAAGCGGAAGGCACCAACAGGGCTTGGATACGCCAGAGGTTACACCAAAATACCTGGTTGGAAGACGAAAGCCATCAGAGCAACGGGGGACCCTTCAATCAGGATACATGCAAAAATTCGAGTATCTGGTTACATGATCGAGATTTTGGTGTACTTCGGATTGTCTCCCGTTCACATTAAAAAAAAAAGAAAAAAAAAAAGAAAAAAAAGAAAAAGATCGAGCATCTATTTCTACATCCACCGTTGATTGTTACCATCCAGCAACATGGATAATTGGAGATCAAGAGACAACTCGCTAGTTCTTAGACAAAACATGGTGGACTTGGTGCAATTCACTTCTCTCACTTTGTACCGCGCAGGCCGGATGAATTGGATGATACGTGTGATGTTTAACTTTATCATTATGTTGCTAACAAATCATTCATTACTAAATTGTGGTGGTGTCTAAGGATCTTCCAATCTTCTTCGGTGATGATGGAGAGCTACTCTTGAACTCCTCTCGGATGGAGACATACAAGAATAGTCCCTCTTGATCGGTGGTTACTAGCGGGAACCCTCCAACATTCAAGTCAGTAAAAATTTTAGATAATAATAGCTAGAGCTGAGAGTCATGATAAAAAAAATACTAGAATGAGTGTGTAAAGAGTGGTGTAAAAGACATATCTTTCGAAGATCCCCTCTTATTAATTTATAAAATTATACGAAGTAATTGAATATCGTTAGAAAGGTGGCCTCCTCTAACATGTGTAAACGATTTTTGGTGGATGTCGGGATCTTGTTTTCTGCATTTTTTTTGCCGGTATTCTTTTGTTAGGATGACAGGTTTTGTTAGGATCCTGCCTTCCATGATCTGTCCACCACGATTTTTATTGGGATAGCGTAATTTGTTCATATCTGTCTCTTAATCCAAGGTTGGTTTGCTCGATCAAAATTGATATACTCAACCAAGGCTACTCAACCAAGGTTGATTTGCTCGATCAAAATTACTCGCGCAAGGATGTACTCGTATTCGGCCAAAATTATTCATATAAGGAGATACTCGTATTCGATTATAAGTACTCGTACTCAATCATAGGTACCCGGCCAAAATTACTCAATCAAGAAAATATTTTATCCGATCACAAGCACTCAATCAAAATTATTCGGTAAGAAAGTGCTTGTACTCGGCCACGTAACATTACTCAATCAAGAAGATGCTTGTACTCAGTATATGTACTTGTACTTGATTATTGTTTATCTCTGGTATCATTATCGTTCCGATTGATTCATCAAGACTGGGTAGTTGAATTATGGCCGTAAAAATTATTATCTTTTTTTCAATGTTGCAAGCGTCGAGGCATGGACCGTGCCTGTTAATTATAACTAAAAAGCTGTCTACTAGCTCACCATGTTGTGCATCCAATGCACCGCGAAGCCAACATTAGTGCACATACAAATGCACTGCAGAAGCCTTAAATCTGTCAAAGAATATTTCATCTTTTTACTCTCTGCGCTCCTTTCAAGTTACCATCTCGTGGCTTTCCTGACTAGCATTCAGATGGTATCTCTTGGTGGTCCTCAGGGTGCTACCTCTTCGCCTCCAAGCTACCAGCTCTTACTGGGGCTACGAGCACTGCTTGCTTGCAACAATGAAGTGGGCAACTCAAAAAAGTTTGGGGAGTTGTAACGTAGGGCCGTATGGTTGTCAAATAAGAGATAGAGAGAGAGAGATGGTGCAAGCTGGTGCCAGGGTTCTGGTAAAACATACATGGAAGGGTACCCCGCAAGAGGACTTCGGGGGGCTACGGATAACACAGAAGAGGAATGTGGTCCAAACCTACCTGCAGGTTCGAGGTCAAGGCCTACCTCCATGACTCGATGAAGATTGGAGAGCAGTCTAGCTTGAGCGGTCTAATCAATGGGATGGGCAAGCACCGGAGACATACGGGCTTCACTTTTTTTTTTTTTTTTTTCCCTTCTTTTTGGCTTTTTTTTTTTTTTGTTTTGTTTTTTTTTGGCGGCGTTCCAGATGTGGTCGAGAGGAAGTCATGCATCGTGGTCCACTGGAAAACTCCATTTCACCAAAATGGCGTGGTTGGCCAGCCAAGCCATCCACCTTTGCATATTTTATCATATATATTAGTGGGCACAGGATATGGCATCACAAAAAAGAAAAAGAAAAAGATAAAGTGATGGACGTACACTATTTCGCTTGGATTAGCATATCACTCCGAGAGAACTTTGAATGGGAGTAGCATGTCTTCGTGCTATCCATTAGTGGGCAAAAGTCTGGAACAAAACAGAGAGTATCCCTTCATGGTTATCTGATGCATATATAGAGTATTGATTGCTTACCTCACTCAATTCAGCTCCAAATCAGAAGCTCAGGAGGCTGAAGTTTTCACGGTGTTTCTCACTTCCTTGTGCTACTGCTGAAGCCTAAATTTAAGACTTCAGTTTCAGTAGCTTTTATGACGATCAGTAGTCTCGACCCTGCTGTTCTGTTTTTGTCTCTAGTTCAACCACGGTTTGGATGCGGAATTTTGCAATCCATCTTAGACAACATCTGCTCCTGCCTTCTGTAAATATCACTCTGTAAATAATTCCATTTCATTCAATAAAAGCTGGGTGGCTGTTTGCCTCCATTTTCATTTTTTTCTTTAAAAAAAAATAATGGGCAGCAGCAAAGACAGATGAGAAAAAAATATATGGATAGCGATTAGATGGCGAAGGAATTAAATGGTGGAACAGGAGATGCAGCCCAAGTGCCCAGCATGGGAATTACAACTCCAGTATTTTTATTTTTATGAACTGTTTAGTGGATGAGCCCAGTTTATCCATCTCGTAGCATCATGATATGTCGAATTAATCCTGGTGCATTGGTAATAATCGCCGACATAAATAAAAGTAGATCAGGAATCAAACATCCTTGTGTGTTTCAAGATTTTCTTGCGAGCATGATGTTTTATATGGTTAGCAGGTATTGAACATTAAAAACAGAATTGCTGCCACCAAATTCGGACTTCTAGTAACTTCACAGTGATCGACGATGTCTCAAAACAACCCACCGAAACCTTTATTTTTGCTGTCATCGTGGAAATATCGGCCATTATTTACATAGTTTCAGCCCTGGCACTGGATGCTTGGGACTTGGGAATAAACAATGGCCGTAATAAGGGCTGTTAATTACCCTTATAATGAAAAAAATAGCAGTTATTAATTATCTATTTATGACCGTGTTATTTTTCACCCAATGACATGAGATAAATGCTTGCAACAAGGCAATCTGACATGCCTTCCATGTTCAATGGTCCAACGGATTCCAGCGTTCGAAAACCTTGGGGAAGAGCCATTTCTACACCGCTTCAATTAAACACGAGAGATGCGACAATCACCAGTTTTCACTTAATCCTTGAGGTACACTCGGTACTGGTTAATTCTCAGAGCTATTTGACCAAAAATTTTGCAAGAATTGTCACGCAGTTACATTCTCCTGAGATACAATAGTAACATTTTTGCAGGGATGATCTTACTCCCATGGCTGCACAAGTTTCAGCTCACAAAACATAAATCATCCCAACCTCAGGCAGTCGAGGCCCTGCCATGATTTTACAACTGCCAGCGTTCCCTCGCATGAAATAGTACATTCCCTCAACAATTTGGAAGGGATCACTTTGCTTTACATGGTTGCACAGGCTTTCAGCTCACAATACATAAACCATCCCGACTTCAAGCAGTGACGCTGGAGGCACCCGCAGTGCAACGTCTGCACCCCTGCAATTCCTGCTCAGGAAGTTGTATCCGAAATCAATTGCCACCTTCTTCATGATAGATGACCCCGGCTTTGCTCGTACATGCGAATGCCCCAGTATGAATGCACTCCCAGCTTCGCGTGCCTCGCACAGCTCCTCGAGCTCTTCTTCTACATGCTTATCCAATTCCGAGCTATTGTCATCAGCTAGAAAGAAGCGAACCTTCTTTCCTGCACCAATAGGTGGCAATTCCATTGCATTCTCCTCGCCAGGGAACTCAATCGACACACTTTCTGGTTGGATATTTTCCTTAAAATCAAATTTGGGAGGACATGTGAGTGCATTGCTCCCAATAATGGTGAGTCTGCATTCACCCCCATCCATTGACTCGCCAGACCGCGGGTCACCATATGATGCTTCCGACTGGATGAATTCAGATAGACTAGCAATGAGCTGAGATTCAAAAGAGTCGATGTCCTGGTGGACGTCACGGTACCCATATCGAACAATGCATCGGTATGACCGGTGGTCTGGTGGTCCAACGCGACCCACAAGGTATCTTTCAGCAGGTGGGACGAAGGAGACAGGAACATGTTTAACACAGACAAAAACTAGGATGCGGTGGAATGCTGGAAGGTTGGTGACAAAGCGGGAGAAGTTAGCAGGTATGCCAGAGATGAGATCCGTGTACACAAGGCCAATGCCAGGAACGCGGGCAATACCGAGATTGTCACCAAGTGCAAGGAGCCATTCTAAGGAAACCTTGTTGTGCAAGTCAAATTCATATTTCTTGATTGTGGTGTAGTGCCAAACAAACATGACAGTCATGAGGAAGAAAGCAAGGAGGATGGGGACCCAGGCACCATCAAGAAATTTGATGAGGGAGGCAGAAAAGTAGAAGACCTCAATTGAGCCGAAGAATAGAAGAAAAGAGAGGGCCAGGAGTGGGGACTTACGCCAGCAAAGGATCATGACTAGAGAAGTGAGGCATGTAGTAACCAACATCACCGTGATCACTGCCAGTCCTGTTTTGCATGCAAAGCAAAAGAAAATCAGGAGTGCAGAAGGGAGTTAGCATAATAACAGAAAGCATACTGTAGAGTTGTCGGTCATATGAATGTCTATATAGTGCAGTAGTATAGGCAGCTTAACAGGATTTGAATTAAATGGGTTTCTAAAATATGGATACATTTCAAATGTTTGTTATATTAGGAAATGATAGTTTTTGATGTCCTCCATTAGAAATATGAACAGAGCTTGAAGGCCTCCACTTTACAAGCATGGCCCATTTGATAGAAGCAGCATATACTGGGCAACCGGAATGCAATATAGGCAATATGGACATCTTGGTTGAAAGCAAAATTTGAAGCATTGGAAAATGCAATGTACTCGAGCTATTTTTTATTTGATTTAAGCTCTATAATACTGGTTGAGTGGAGAATGCATCTTGGAAATAAGTGGTATCATAAGTGGCATGCTGCTGAAAATATCAAAAGAAAAACAGCAATTATCTAGTTCAAACATACCAGATGCATTGCCCATGTGTTTTGTGTTTCTAAATCCAACTGCAACTGCTATGCAGAGGATCATGAGCATCCAATTGATCTCTGGGATGTAGATCTGCCCATGAATTTTCTCTGAGGTATGCACCACTTTGACTCTAGGAAAGCAGCCGAGTGATTGGCTCTGGTTTATGATAGAGAATGTTCCACTAATGATTGCTTGGCTTCCCACCACAGAAGCTAGTATTGCTAGTCCAAGCACAGGCCACCTTACACTCTCTACAAACCACAAATATTCTATGAATCAATTTTTGATTCTTCGTATTGATCCTGGATTAGCTGATTCAAATCGAACAAAATATCGCACAAAAAATAACATGAAAGGTCAAAACTATTCTATGTTGTTTGCTATTATGAAATAAATACTTCAGAAAAGGAGTCTGAAACCTTTTAATTGGATTAGCATAACAAAAGGAGAATATCATATAAAGTAAGACCATTTTAAACAAGAAGTTTGCCAGGTAGAAAAAGCAAATAACACCTTCTACAGAAATTAATACTGAATGAAGCAATTAAACTAGAGCAGCATTTTAGTTCATATACAGCAATCAATACCAATCCCTCAGGCCACCAGAATAAGTCTAACACAGTCGATTAATCCAGTTCAGACTTAAAAGAGGCCAAGGCAAGCAGGAAAACACGACAACTTCAGAATCCTCTACTGCTATGAAGAACTGACCGCCAACCGTGGCTGGTTAATTGACTACATAGCACCAATTGCAGTTACTTTACATTGAGGGAAAATGTAACTAGCTGGATCACGTAGAGAAAGGACTACATTCTTGCATTACCATAAGGGAACTGGCTTTCGATATTTGAGCGGTTCTATGCTTCCAGTGGAGAAAAGAGAGGTTTCAGGATTATAAGAACATGCACCTAATGTCTGGTTGGGATCAGGATTTCTTATCTCAGCTTGCTGTTTTCTGTAGCTGTTCACTCAGTTCTCTCTCTCTCCCCACCCCGCACCCCACCCTCAAAATTGTAGTTAAAAAAAATGGTGATGAGCAAGCCCTTCTTTTTAAGTTATTCATGTCATTGTCCCTCTTCTGTATCTACTGGCAGGGGAGCCTAGCATAACGTAGTTTATAATATCGACAAACCATTCTTGAGGATTTGGCTGTGTGAAAGATTCTTGATATCAGCAATTTCTTAAAGCAGTCATATTTTCCGATCTAAAATATCATCATCAAGATGTTTCTCATAATACATTGTCTTCAAGAGAATACATACAGAAGCCACCATTATATGGTTTATATGTGACAGACGAAAACAATCATCCAAGGACAGCAGGATGTGACTATCAGCATGTAATATGGACAACAAATTGTTCATTGAATTTCTATAATATAATGGCAAATGCAACCTTTGTGCACTTTTAAACTAAAGAATCTGTTTCATCACCACTGCAATTGGTCAATGGGGATATAACTCCTAGCTCAGTCATGCACCAAACAGACAAGGACAACTCGCCTTCCTTTAATCTATTGATCGTACAGAACTTCGGCCCCTACCCCACCTCCTCTCCCAAAGCTAAGATGTACCAGGACAAATGAGATTGGTTAGTGCATTGTGATGCATTGAGACCTCAGTGGCTGCAGCATCAGAAATCTGCATGGAGGATTGAAGAGTCTTCTCCCAGGTAGGGCAAACAGCAAGGAAAATCAAAATTGCTATCATCAAATTTCTTTTTCTACATCTTTAAGCTACAAATTCTAACAATCTCCAGTTATGCTTTTGAAGCCACTACTAGAAAAATGTCTTTTAAACACTACAATTGGAGTAATTTTAGATAAAGGAACAAAACATCCAGTGATGCTAAAAATGAGATCTTTCTTCTTTTACACATTAAGTGTTTGTTCCCAGACCAATTGATCAACACCGAGGTAGAATTTCACCCTTTTCTTTTTACCTATAGAGGAGAACATATGGCCAGACTAGTTCAAATTCTTCCTGGTCATTGTTAACTTAAAAAAGCTCCCACAAAAGAAAACATATGGCCAGACTATTCCAATTCTTCCTGGTCACTTCCCAAACAATTTGTCTCCGTTTGATGCCAAATAGGATCAATGTGGGAAATTATCATTATTTATATGCAGCAAGATCTTCTCTACAACTTGCCAAAAATGCATAGTAAGGCTTTACTGAAGTTTGCAGATCAAACCAGTAAATTACATAAACAAACTCAACAAACCCCTCTTTGTGACTGCATCCTTATTCATATAATGCATTCAATTTTCTATTCGTTGTTGTCCAATAGGTCCCCTCTTGGAAGTCTATTGAGTTCCTATTTAGCATCCACATTAGAAAAAATTCTGTTTTCACTCACATCAATTCATGAGTTAGAAACACTCCAGTTATTGATCTTCTTCACATGAAAACAAGTTGATAAATTTTGAACAATTCCCCAATGGGATCTAGCTACTTCCCCTATATATATCACCTTGCTCTGTTCGGAACATACTATCCTACTATGAGCCTTTCTTCTCTTCCATTCATATCTAACTTCTAATGCATTAATAACCAGTTCATACAGCAGTCAAACTAGCAGTCCATGTGTTTACAACTCTTAGATGTAATTTCTTCTGTCCCTCAACAAGCAAAAACCACATTAATTAATCTTTTCATTATTTAGTTGAAATGGTAAAATACTTGTTTGGCATCCATCTATGTGAATAATGTGCAGGAATGAACTTCTGAGCAATCACATATGTCCAGCTTACAAGCAAATGAAAATATTCTGCTCCTTAGTAAGATAACTGCATGAATACAGATTTAGATAATATGTAGTAGTCAGACAAGCGACTATTTTTCTTAAAGTTATAGATCACTACTTTCCAATAATAACTTATATGTAAATGGGTCTTTGAAGTGATAAAATGAATACTTACCTGGAACTGAAACATAAAAGCCAATCTGGTAACTTGTATCGATTATATGATGTTTTGAAAAATAAGCAGCTTGACCCATGTATGCCAAAATCAGTGCCGGATAAACTACTAAAGTGAAAGCAATCTACAAGAGGTATAAAATAGAAGACTTAATCAAAACATCAAAAAGAAAATTAACAAACAAAAAAATGCTAGGCAAAAGCACCTGAATTGCAGTGCATGAGAAGTGTCCAAGATCTGCAAACATTGCCTCTGATCCTGTAATGGTAGCCAATGCAAGTTCTCAACTACTAATCCAAGTTACTAAAGTTTTATACAAAATACATGCTACTATACTGTGCTCTAAAACTTCTATAGACATTGATGCAGCCTTCTAATTTCATTTTCTGACATAGAGAAGGCTTCCTTCACATATCAATATACAACTTGTCTGGGGAGCTGTGAGGGCTTGTGTTTAGTCCTATATTAGTCGTGCACTAGATAGATCTTGGATATTTATATATGGCCAAGTAATCTAAATAATACCTTCTAGCTAGCTTTTTTGCATAAGATCTTGGATAGTTACAACCTGTTTTAAAAATGACTATTGCCTAGAGGCATGCTTTGTAAAAAGTCATATGGTTATTTTCATAAAGAGATCTCTATATAAAATGAAATTAGCCACATATATCTCTATGTAAAATAATGTCAACTATATTTTCTGCTCTAGTAAATGAAAAAAGAATTCCTAGTTTTTGATGCATTTTACTGAATTTACCTGTTACACACAGTAAAATTCCACCCAAGGACATCCAGCCACCTTTTTTCGTCTTTTTAAGGAACTTAAACATGTAATACGGGGATAGAGCTTTATAAACATGTTGGTTCCAGTGAACAATGTTATAGATGCCAAGTGCACTGATGCAGAGCAGCCAAGTCAGGACAATTGGTGCAAATAGAAATCCAATCCGATGAGTACCATAGTGTTGAAGTGCAAATAAACATATTAATATAAAGCAAGTTATTGGAACCACAGCAACTGCACACAAAAAAGAAAAGACATCAGATGGTTAAAAGAAACACCCAAAAGAGACCTGACATGTAATTATAAATCATCCATGACAGTGGAGTTGCATTACATACACAAGCTAATGGTTAAAACATGGAAGTTCTTGTTGTTGCTTCAGAATTGGAAACCATCAGATCCAGTTTTGTTTGGACTTCTCCAAATGTCAAATAGTCGAACATGCTTTTTTTAAAATTTTTAAATAGTTATTGCAACATAATGTGCCTTTTAATTTCGTGCAGTACTCAGGCATATAAAAATTGTCAAATTGTAATTAAAGTTAAAAAAAAGAACAGTACAGGAAAGAGTTGTTTTATTCATACAATAAAATGTTTATCGATATGCAGTTGTTATATCCTCATCATTGTGGTCCTTCTACTAGTTTTGTATGCTTGTGCAAGGGAGAAGCATCCCTAGAGTGGTTGCAAATATCAAAATAGGAATAATACCAGTGATTCATGACCCACTTTTTTTTTCCTTGGGGGTACGGGGGTGGGGAGGGGTACAACAGCACAATAAAATGGTAATATTTATTCTAATACACCTGGAAAATGAAAGAGGAGAAAATATATATTTCCTTAAAAAGATCTCTGATGAAAACAACTAGCAGAAAATAATGACAGGGAAATTCAGCATGTGGCCTTGAGTTGGTAGACAAGGATTATTGCAACCCTTACTCCATATGGTTTGATACTGCTTAGCCCTGACCAGAAATTTAGAAATAAATAAAGAAAGAGCAGCATAAATTTTCCTTCAAGGAACTCGAGTCATCTGTTACTTCTACAGACCTGTTAATTGTTTTGACATTTTCTTGTTGATAGAGATTTGCATCCTAAAGAAACCAACAAAGGTTAAAGTAACAAGGGAGCTATGTATAACAAGAGAGTAGTCAAATAGGCCTTTCTTAGAGAGAACAATAGATTGCTGTTGGAGCCAAAAGGAAAAATAGGAAAAGGGATTCTTGAGATAGAAGAAAATCTTACATTCATGGTGGCCTTTGGACATAGCTATCTCGAGTCCTGACACTGCAGAAAAAACTACGCAAGGGGGAAAATAAAAAAGAGAATAAGATTAGCAAATAATGTGGAAATCTGAGCACTAGAACAAGAGAAAGAAGCCCTCCACGGCCCACCCCTTCCCAAAAAAAATTATTAAAAAAAAAAAACGCAATAAAAGAAAACAGGAATGATGGAAGCACCTGATATAGCTGGAGTGAGTACACCATCTCCAATCACCATACAGGTACCAATCATAACCACTACTAGCAAGGCAGTGTGCAAGTTCTTATGCCTCTCAAGCCAAATTTTCACTCTTGACTTATTATTAACTTCTGGAGGGCTTTCTAGTTTGTAAGTGGAGAGTTCCTCATCTGCAACCTGCCTGTTAGGCAGAAGGCTTACATTGGCATGCCTGCATATCAAAGAATACAGGGCGAAAGTACCACCTGCAAAATAATGAATAAATATCAATAGAAGAACAAAACTATGACTTCAAGAAAACAAATTTCAGAAACTCTTGATACCTACCCTGACCATTGTCATCAGCTCTAAGAACTATGAAAACATACTTGAAGAGAGGGACAAGGGTAAGAGTCCAGAACACAAACGAAAGCACACCAAAAATCTCCTCGTTTGTCTCTGAATGTTCTATATCCTCTGCAAAGGTGCTCTTATATACATACAAGGGGGCTATACTCAAATCCCCATACACCACACCAAGACTCTGATATGCCAAAAGCAAGATGGCCTTCCAAGAATCCTTCTGAAATCAATTGGGTAATCAAGTTTTCAGCGAACTCACCAAACCAAGACAAGAAATCTAGATACAAACACCTAAAACATGTTATCTCCAAAGCTTGGAGAACCAAAACAAGCTCAAGGAAGAATTGAAGATGATGACAAAAACTTAACAACCGAAAAAATTACTGGAGGGGGAGACAAACCTTTGGATTTAAACTTCTTCCTAACTCAGGATCCATTGTCAAGCTGGAACTTGATCTTCAGATATAACCTTTATTCTAAGCCACTTCCGCAGGCAGATCTACATTTAGAACAGCATGAGTTTCTTGTTGATAGATGCTACAAGAGGAAGTGAAAAATCTAAAACAAGAACATTTCAGACAATGGGTGTAAAAGCACAAGAAGCAATCATCACCACCCACGCAGTCTGCCCTCGCTGTTCCATACCTAAGACTGAGACAAGCACTTTCCCTGCACAAATTTTTTTTTTATCATTCCACTCCCATGCTTCCTGAGCCCAACTATCCAACGAGGGAAGGCATTTCTAGTTTTATATACCTGCTCTGTCCATGTCTATACTGCATTCATTAAAAGTGAACCACTTTCGTGTAAAAGACTATTCCTCTGAATAAAATTTACATGGATGGAAGCAAAGGACAGAGCCATGTGAAGCACAAACTTATCCATCATCCACATAACCCAAAGCCATGCTTCGCCGACGTGCACAAGGATATTTTCCAGGCCTCCAGAGCAGAATAAACGAAAATGGTGGAACACTGGGGAGCGAAAAAGAGAAAAGAAAGCCACAAAAAGATGTCAAGTAACAACATGGTGGAGCCCTCAAAGCATTGAAAGATGGAGATAGGCAACGCAAGCAGCATCACGTGAGATGTGTGCCAAACTCTCCAATGCCCGGCTATTTTTTTAAGGCCAACCAATTCCTACCCTCGTCCTTTTGTTCTATAAAAAAAAAAAAAAAAAAAAAACCAATTCCACCCCCCTACGTAACACGGTAATGTAATCTTAAGAAAAAAATTAAGAACTTTTTTTCCCCATATCCACTTCCATTACGAGTCCGTACGTATATTTCTCACTCCATGTCCATATCATTTGATTCATATTAAAAATTATATTTTTTTGACAAATACTTAAATCTACCTTCTACAATGAAAAGTAATAATAATAAAGAAAGAAAGATGCAATTTTTACCCCCCTTCTTTGCGGCAAAAGAAGGGAAAGCAGGGCAGGAAGCACAAACCAAGGGGCTAGAGGAGAGTGGATTGCAAATAGTTGGTTGGGGACAAATTATGCGGACCGCTGCAGTTCTAGCACAAACTAGGGCAGAAAGTGATCGTTACCAAAAACATATCTTCCACCACAACCATCACACCCAACGCAACAAATGACCAAACGCTAATTTATTCTCCTCTTTTCCGTGCTTTCTGCTAATCACCTTTTCCTTTTAATCCAAAAGCCTCCACCTTTATCCAACCCATTGAAGGAACTGGTAGGAAAGCAGTAAAAATCCAGTCTTTTTCACCAGCGCTTCTCCAAGAAAGCTTCTGCTCACGAACTCGACCGACTTGGTTTGATCTCTCCCTGATACATTGCTCAATAACCGAGAACTTCCGTATAAAACCTCCTATTCGCCCTCGTCTCTATCTTTTGGGCTTCCCGCACGAAATCTACTTCGCCCGAGTCATTGACGGAGCCATCAACATCATCCGCACTCTCCAATTCATCGCTTAAATCATACAAAAACCCTAATTAATCTTCGCTTAACAAGCCTTAAGCAAATCCTAAACGGGAAGATCTTTAGATAGTGACGATTGGTCCCTTCTGGAGCTGCTCTGGCGCCATTAATTCGAGTTCTTTCCGAATCTACAGATAGCTAACAGCCATCGGGGCTCTCGATTGAACGTTGAAACACATGGAAAAAGAGTCGGAGAATGGCACAGAGAAAAGGGTTTAACACAAAGTAATTTTCTTGAACTAGGGTTTTGTTAGGAGAAAAGGGTGAGCCGATTGCGGTTTCGGATTGGGGGGAAGGGAAAGTAACCCAAAAAAAAAAAGAAGTTAAATTGAATCCACATCGTGGTAGATGTCAGGTGGGAAAAAAGACATTTAAAAATAAATTAATATTTTTAGACATATTCCACCAAATCCAAAAATGTCGGATAAAATAAATTTTTTTAAAATAATATTTTTTAAATAAAAAATTATTAAAAATAAATATTTCAGCATATATTTATCGAAATAGATGATTTCCGTCGACGTAGTGATGGTAGAATATCTAAATTCGTCTTTATCGAAATAGATAATTTTCGTCGATGTAATGGTGATAGGCATCTAAGTTCATCTTTTCAAAAGATGAAATTATATTTATCTTTTAAAAAAATAAAATTTTTATAAATTAATATTATCTTATTTAATTTTAAAATTTAATATGATATATAATAAATAGTTGTCGCATTGAATTCGTGCAGACGCACGATTTTTGAATTCGTTGTTCCAACAAAAATATTCAAAACCAAACTTTTTTTTTATAAATTTATAAATATTATTATTTTTTTAAATAAAATTAATAAATTTTAATTTTAAATAAATAAAAAAAATAAAAAATTAGTATTAATTAAAATTTCATATATTATTTTTTGATAATATTAATTATTATATTAATTTAAAGATAATATTAATTAAAAGTAATATTAATTAACTATATAAAAATAATATTAATTTAAAATTAATAATAATTTAACAAAAATAATATTAATTAAAAGATATTATAATAATATATTATATTATAATAATTATTTTATATTATAAAATATAATGAATATATTATAATTTATTATATTATATATTATAATTTTTATAATATAGTATAATATTTTTTTAAAAAAATATAAAAAATAAAAAATAATTATCGTGTCGATACTATTCGGTCGCTAGCCCGGTACCAGTTCGGTCGACAGCCCGGTGTCAATCCGATCCCTTGCTCAGGAGCGATGGCAGGACCCCGACGACCGGACCGGCGATCGGATCTGTGGCATGACTGGGCTAGACCGGTGACAGGATCTTGGTGGTCGGATAGGTAGTCGGACCCAGGTGGCCGAACCGGCTGTCGGACCGGGGCCCGCATTGAGGCTCGCACCGGGGACCCCGGTCTGGCCGCCGGTTCGGCCCCCGGTGCGGGCCCCGGTTCGATCGTTGGTCCGGTCCCCGATGCGAGCCTCAGTCCGGCCCCCGGTCCGGGGTCCTCGGTGCGGGTCCCGATGCAGGCCCCGGTCCGGTAGCCGGTCCGGCCGCTGGTCCGATAGCCGGTCCGGTAGCCGGTCCAGCCCCAAGTGCGGCCCCCGATCCGGCCCCCAGACCGGTGACCCCGGTCTGGCTGCTAGTCCGGCCCCCGGTGCGGGCCCCGGTCCGGCCCCCGGTGCTGCCCCCGGTGCGGCCGCCGATCCGGCCCCAGTTGCGACCCCCGGTCCGGCCACCCGGGTCCAACTACCTATCCGACCGCCAAGATCTTGTCACCGGTCTAGCCCCAGTCATGCTACAGATCCGATCGCCGGTCCGGTCGTCGGGGTCCTACCACCGCTCCTGAGCAAGGGATCGGACCGACACCGGACTGTTGACCGAACTGGTGGCTAGTGACCGAATAGTATCGACATGATGATTATTTTTTATTTTTTTATTTTTTTAAAATTCTTTATACTATATTATAAAAATTATAATATATAATATAATAAATTATAATATATTCATTATATTTTAGAATATAAAAGAATTATTATAATATAATATATTATTATAATATCTTTTAATTAATATTATTTTCAATTAATATTATTTTTGTTAAATTATTATTAATTTTAAATTAATATTATTTTTATATAGTTAATTAATATTATTTTTAATTAATATTATTTTTAATTAATATTATCTTAAAATAATATAATAATTAATATTATCAAAAATAATATATAAAATTTTAATTAATACTATTTTTTATTATTTATTTATTTATTTAAAATTATAATTTATTAATTTTATTTAAAATAATAATAATATTTATAAAATTATAAAAAAAATTTGGTTTTGAATACGTTAGAAAGACGAATTCAAAACTGACTTCGTCTTTCCGTAAAATGGATTCAACATCGTGTCCATTTATTATATATCACATCAAATTTTAAAATTAAATTAAAAAAAATATTATTTTATAAGAATTTCGTTTTTTTAAAAATGAATTCAATTACGTCTTTTAAAAGAACGAACTTAGATACTCGTCACTGCCACGTCGATGAAAATCATCTATTTCGATAATTATATCCTAAAACATCTATTTTAATAATTTTTTATTTAAAAAATATTATTTTAAAAAAAAATTCGAAAAAAATATCCGACTAATTAGTTAGCAAATACGGCACAATCTACGGTCGCTTCTCACGCGGAAACCATCCTTTATTTAGATGGAAAGAAGCATCGCACAAAATTGATTTTTTAAAAATATTACTATTTAATAAATTATTTCTCAGATTAATTTATTTTTAAAGTATTAAATTGTCTGACATGGATACCATGCTGTGGACTTGTGTGGGTTGAACCCCCAAATCTTTAATCCAAATTGAGTGCCATGCCAAGATAGCCAGGATTGGAGTGCTGTGAAAAAAAAATTTATGGATTGAAGTAACAAATTTATTATATTTTTAAAAAATCTATCCAAAATCATTCAATACTGATAGTTTTCTCCCTTCCAAACGGCCGTCCAACTCTTCCCGGAGGACGGGCGGCCACATTAAAAATATATAAAGATGACACCCATCCATCCTTCTCCCTTGCTTTCTCTCCACCTTTTGTTAATCCCCCCCTACTTCTTTTGCTTACTTTATTGACAGGGCTGGAATGGAGACAAGCCATCTTCAAAAGCCTGCGATGCAGCAAAGGAATGGGTGAGAGAGTCACCGCCCCGTTTTGCTTTGATGTTTGCATGCAAGCCGTGGCTCCGTTGGGAAGGGAACAAAGGAGGAGGGCCTCAGGTAGCAGAAAGATGCTTTGGAGACTGGCTTATTGGCAGATTTTCAAGCTCAAAGTGTCAGCACACATGGTGGAAGAATCTGGCCCATCTAAAGGTACAGCAAAAAAGGGATAAAAGAAATCACTCTTGATCCCTGTTCTCCTTCCGGTTAGATTTAAAATTTGAAATTTGACATGCGACCTACTTATCAATTTATCATAATTAATTTTTGACCCGATCATATATACCGGATCAGATTCTAATTAATTAAAAAAAATTATTTTTAATAAAATTAAATAATCAGGACCGGAATAAAACTCTAACTGAAATTTTAGTCTTTTATTAATCATTTGATGGTTGATGTGGCGAGATCGCTGGCATGGGACAGCTGACAGGTGCTATGTCAAAGAAAGCCGCCGCATCGAACGCCACGTCAATTCTCCTGCTCGGACTCCTTCGCCGAGCTGAGCTCCCTCAGGACAACGAGCCGAGCTCCGTCCTGCGCCAGGTCAGCCATGCAAGCTCAGGATGCCTAGGTCGGAGCCGCACTCCGTCCTCCAGAGCGAGACCCTCGGAGATCGTGCCCTGTGGTCAGAGTCGAGCTCAGCCCTCCTCCGCCACGCGGAGCCTCTCCGAGGCCGAGCCCTCTGGATCGGGCCCGCACTCTGCCCTCCTCCACCGAGGCGACCCCGCGAGCTCGGGGCGTCTAGGTCGGAGCAAGCCCTGCCATTCCAGCTCAGCCCCAGCTCAGACGTAAGCACCGCCATCCCAGGACACTAACGAGCTGCCCGAGGACTGCACTGAGACACCTGCCAGACTGCACTGATCGCCTGCAGCCATCGGTTACACCAAAAAGGGGAGAGGCCCACTGATCGAGGCACCACGCTCCTCACCAACCGTCTGAATCACCCGAGAGAGGAAGTCAACCAGGAGATTCGAATCCCAGGGGCGGCAGCCCACCAATCGAGGTACTACCAGGTTTCCCGGAATGAGGCGACCAAGGGGAATGTCAGAGCACATGACAGCTTCCCTTATCACGAATCGGGAAAGGCTCCTCGGGACACCGCCGCACGCGCTTGACAGCCCGGTAGAGATCCCAAGACGAATGCCCAATGGTAACCTAGCCTACAAAACTCGGAGGTAACAACTACAAGAAAAGGGAGAGAGACATAAGACACCACACTAACACAAGTGCAAGCTGAGCCAAAGAGTGCAGCACCACAAGAAAAACTCAAGCAAGGGCGGGCGGAAAGGCCACACAGAGACTCCCTCTAGCCAGGACACTCTTCCCCCGACATACTTGCATCCCACTCTCACACTACTCACTCCTAGCATGGAGTCCATCAAGAGAGGCTCGACCAGGAGGATCTGTTCCCCTGGATCGTCACTGACTTGACCGTCGGAGTACCCCCACCAGAAACCCCGGCTTGGGTCACTAACCCCTGTTTTGCAGGTCCAGGACCACCGGACGACAAGCCAGCGAAGGAGGCGTGCTCCGATGCCGACAGCAGCTACGGGCCACGGCGATCTTGGTGGTAACAGATTGGTGCGCCAGTTAGGAGGGTGTCCTCGTGAACAGACCGTGATCTAGTTCAAGCCCCCCCTTTTTTTTCCTCTTCTACAAGCAAGTTCCACGGAAGGATGGTGATGACACGGGCGCGAGAGGCCTCTGCCAGCCGTGCAGGGGACTCCTTTTCCCGGGGGAACCCACACGACCCAGAGGCGAGGCCACCCGCTCCAGTTCAACCACCTTCGGCAGAGTCTCAGCTGGCTGCACTCGCCCAGCAAATGCAGATCCTTGCCACAGCAGTGCGCCAGCTCCAGCACCAGCACTGGTCCTTGGCTACCTACCAGCAGCTAGGGACCCCCGTGGCTTATGCCGGGCCCCCCGCGATAGCCTGCATTCCTTCAAAGGAAGGCCTTCGCAGCCGCAGGCCGTCACTGACAACCGGGGTAGCCATCAAACTCTGGCGAAAAGACAACGAGCTGGGCCTGCTGACAGGGAGAGCCGCTCACCAAACCTCGGGCGGGCAGCATCCAAGCCCCATCGAGGTAGGAAGAGTAAGACCCCCCACCACGGGTGCCACGCACCCATGTCACCTTCTCCATCTCCTTCGACGGAGGGGTCCACTGATGAAGCCATCAGGCGCGTGGCGGAGAAGCGCCTGGAGGAGCATGACCGTAAGTTGGCGGAGCTATCCCACCGATTCACCAACCTACCAGGCTTAGCTAGCGAGCCAACGGGCTACGATGCCCATCCCGCTTTCTCCCAAGAAATCCAAGGGGAGCCGATTCCGAGTCCTTTCCGTATGCCGCAGGTGGATCCTTACGATGGGACCACTGACCCCATGGACCACCTGGAAAGCTACCGGACCCTCATGAGGGTCCAGGGGGCCACCGACGCTCTTCTTTGCATCGCCTTTCTTGCTACTCTCTGGATGGTAGCTCGGGTGTGGTTCACCCGTTTGGAGCCGGAGAGCATCAACTCTTTCGCCCAGCTAGGGCAGAAGTTCGTGGCCCACTTCGATGCCTGTCGGAAGTTGCCATGAGAGGCAGACAGTCTCTTCTCTATCCGGCAGCAGGACCGCGAGCCCCTGTAGGACTACGTGGCCCGCTTCAAGGCTGCCGTGTTGAAGATTTACAACCTTGATGAGCCAGTTGCCATGCTGACGCTGAAGCGAGGGCTCAGGACCTCCCGCCTGACCTACTCGCTGGACAAGAAGCACCCCAAGATATATTCCGAGCTCCTCCTCCGAGCCCAAAAGTACATCCGCGCCGAGGAGACGGATCGTACGAGGCGGGAGCTCGATGGGAAGCCACTGAAGAAGCTAGCCCCCACCGAGACGCCCGGAACCCGGAAGCCAGCACCCCAGGCTCCGAACTCCCAGAGGGACTGGCCAAGACCGAAAGGGGCTCCCGTTCCTAAGGAGAGCTATACCCCCTCCTCTCCCCGAGGGCAAAAATTCTCATGGAAATCGAAGGCGAGGACTACATGAGACGCCCGCCTTCGATGAGGTCCTCCATCGGCCGTGACAAAACGAAGTACTGTCGCTTTCATCGCGACCATGGCCACGACACCGAGGAATGCCGCAATCTCAAGTGGAAAATTAAAGAACTCATTAAGAGGGGCTACCTCAAAAGGTTCATGGGGGGCATACCTCAGGTGGAATCCCAGGCGCTCGTCGCTCTCCCGCCAGCTCCAGCTATCGACAACCGCCCTACTGAGAAGCCGGTGGGCATGATCTCCTGGGGAGCTGCGCGCGAGCTCAAAAGGGTCTGGGGGGCAGGGGATCCTGAGAATGTACTCCCCTTTATAAGGGAAGGGGAAGACAGGAGAAAAAATGTAAATAATGATGCCGTGGTCGTCGAGATGATGATTGCGAGACCTCCTGTAAAACGCATCATGGTTGATAGTGGAAGCTCCACAGATGAGCTTTTTTATGATGCTTTCTCCAGGATGAGCCTTTCCACCGATCAACTTAAACCTGTGCATGCATCCCTTGTTGGTTTCACGGGTGATTCCATAAGAGTAGAGGGAGAGATCACTTTCCCGGTCACCGCCAGGACCCCACCTCGGTAGAGCACCGTTATGATGACTTTCACGGTTGCTAGGCTTCCTTCCGCCTACAACGTGATCTTGGGCCAACCTGGGCTCAACTTGCTCGACACCGTTATCTCCACTAAGAGACTACTTGTACAGTTTTCCACTCCCTACAGTGTCGGGGAAATGAGGGGAGCACTCCAGCTGGTGCAGCATTGCTTCCAAACCCTCCCTGAGGCCAAGGTCCTCAAGGATGACTCCAAGGTAGACGATCTCGACCAAAGGGCTCAAGACTCCAAGGGAGGCCCAGTCTAGCGTCTACTCTCTTATCCGCTCGAAGATGATCCCACGAAGACGGTGCAAATTGGAGCCCAGCTTCCCGGGGAGGAGAGGGCCCAACTACTGGAGTTTCTGCGGGCGAGCGTGGATGTGTTCGCCTGGACAGCGGCAGACATGCCAGGTGTTGCTGATCTCACCGCGGTCGCCTTCAGCTCGTGAGTGGCCAGGGAGCACTGCTGGTGCTGCAGTTACCGCACATCAGTGGTCAGAGTTTGTAGCTGCTGGACGACAGCTACGAAAGGACCGTCCACCGAGGATGGCAGAGAAGGAGGAGGTGGACCAGGAAGTTCCCTCTCTGGGCTACGCAGCCCTTGGGGTGAAGGAACTTCTCCTGCCCGACTGGTGGATGCTTCGCGTCCATGCGTCACCACCATGGTCGGAGCACACTTTTGCCCACGGAGAGCATGTGCGTATAGGGGTTACTGTTCTGCAGCCCCCTACCTGGTGCACCAATCTGTTGCCGATCTCACACGGTGGCCTGCAGCTCGTGAGCTAGCGCCGGTTCTCGGATTCTCTCACCTCGAGGTCTCCAAGCTTCCGCACCTGCAAAACAAAGTCAGAGACCCGGGCCAGAAATTTCGGTGGGGGCACTCCGACGGTCAAGTAAGAGAGCGGCAAGATAGAACAGGACCTCCAAGACGGGTTCCCGAAGGATTCCCGTGCTTAGAGGAGATGTAAATGAAAGAAGTGTAGGAAAGAGGGGAGTTGAAGCCCAGCTTCCTGCGTGGGGTTCACCGAGCTCATGCCTGAGGACTTCCTGGGATCCCCCAGATCATTCTCTCGATGTTGTCCCCCTTTTTTGGCCTACCTTTTCATCTATTTTTACAGTCCCTTTTATACCACCGAATTGCCTTCAGCCCACATCCCCTCCAGGGGGCTCCCTGAGATCTCTGGACCTTCTCCTTCCCCTTCTTCTTCGAGTCCGGGAGTTAAGTGGCCGGCCCACCTCGTCCGCAGTGTGTCACGAAAGGAGGAAGACTGGTGAGGCCTTGGGCCGAGCACGGGAGCTCTCCTTTCGAGGCATTAACGGTGGGCTTCCAGCCATTTCAGGCTCATGCCCGCTAGGATTTCATTCCTCGATTGTGGGACCCTGACTAACTGGTGTAAACGAGGTTTCGCGTGTCACTACAGGCCGTACTGGTGCCTTGTACGGGGCTCGGTGTGCGCTGGCTCTAGTGGCGACCTCGAAACCCGTGTCTTTGCCTGTCCAAGGCTTTGCAGAGTAGGGCTGACCTCGGTCGAGGTAGACCCGTCAGGGGGCGCCACCTGGCGGTGGAGAGGGGCTGCCAGCTTCAGCCGAGGTGGACCCCTCCTGGGTGGACACCTGGTAGAGTGGCAGAGAGAGGTTCGACTTCGACCGAGGTGGACCCGTCTTGGGATGCCACTTGGCGAGGGATCGAGGGGCCGCCAGCTTCGACCGAGGTGGACCCCTCCTGGGTGGACACCCAGTGGAGTGGCAGGGAGATGCTCGACTTCGACCGAGGTGGACCCGTCTTGGGGTGCTACCTAGCAAAGGAGCAGGAGGGCCTGGCTCGACCTCGACAGAGGTGGACCCGTCTTGGGATGCCACCTGGAGAGGGAGTGAGGGGCCGCCAGCTTCGGCCGAGATGGACCCCTCCTGGGTTGACACCTGGCGGAGTGGCAGAGAGGGGCCCGACTTCGACCGAGGTGGATCCATCTTGGGGTGCCACCTGGCGAAGGAGCAGGAGGGCCCGGCTTGACCTCGGCAGAGGTGGACCCGTCTTGGGGTGCCACCTGGCGAGGGAGCAGAAGGCCGCCAGCTTCGTCCGAGGTGGACCCCTCCTGGGTGGACACCTGGCGGAGTGGCAGAGAGATGCTCGACTTCGGCCGAGGTAGACCCGTCTTGGGGTGCCACCTGGCGAAGGAGCAGGAGGGCCCGGCTCGACCTCGGTAGAGGTGGACCCGTCTTGGGGTGCCACCTGGCGAGGGAGCGAGGGGCCGCCAGCTTCGGCCGAGGTGGACCCCTCCTAGGTGGACACCTGGCGGAGTGGCAGGGAGGGGCTCGACTTCGACCGAGGTGGACCCGTCTTGGGGTGCCACCTGGCGAAGGAGCAGGAGGGCCCGGCTCGACCTCGACAGAGGTGGACCCGTCTTGGGGTGCCACCTGGCAAGGGAGCAGAAGGCCGCAGGCTTCGTCCGAGGTGGACCCCTTCTGGGTAGACACCCGGCGGAGTGGCAGAGAGTGGCTCGACTTTGGTCGAGGTGGACCCGTCTTGGGGTGCCACATGGCGAAGGAGCAGGAGGGCCCGGCTCGACCTCGGCAGAGATGGACCCGTCTTGGGGTGCCACCTGGCGAGGGAGCAGAAGGCCGCCAGCTTCGGCCAAGGTGGACCCCTCTTGGGTGGATACCCGGTAGAGTGGCAGAGAGAGGCTCGACTTCGACCGATGTGGACCCGTCTTGGGGTGCCACCTGGCGAAGAAGCAGGAGCACTTCTTCCCGAATGGGAGATCTTTTGAAAGAAAAAATCCATGTGGTACTGACCGCGTCCAGCTGGACCTGACACACGCTCCATGTCAGCGATGTAGCCATATCACCAGGTATTCCTCCTGACATCATTACTCATAAATTGAGTGTTGACCCAAAGCACAGGCCAGTTCGGTAGAAGAAGAGAAGCTTCGCCCCGGAGAGGCAGGCAGCTATCAAGGAGGAAGTTGACAAACTCCTAGCTGTCAGTTTCGTTCGAGAGGTCCAGTATCCGAGCTGGCTGGCGAATGTAGTAATGATAAGGAAGAACAATGACAAGTGGAGGATCTGTGTAAACTACACCGACCTCAATAAAGCTTGCCCGAAGGATAGCTTCCCTCTACTGAAGATTGACCAGCTGGTGGATGCCATCTCTGGCTACAGGCTGCTCTCCTTCATGGATGCATTCTCTGGATACAACCAGATCCATATGCACCTAGAAAACGAAGAGCACACTGCCTTCATCACCGACCAGGGGATGTACTGCTACAGGATGATGCCCTTCGGTCTGAAGAATGCAGGAGCTACATACCAGCATCTGGTCAATAAGGTCTTCAAGGATCAGATTGGCCGGAACATACAAGTATATGTTGATGACATGCTCGTCATGAGCAAGCCGATCTTGAGCCATATCGCTGACCTCGCCGAATCCTTCCACAACCTGCGACAACATTAGATTAAGCTGAATCTGGTGAAGTGTGCTTTCGGAGTGGCGGCAGGGAAGTTCCTCGATTTTATGGTCACCCAGAGAGGCATCAAAGCGAACCCGGAAAAGATTCAGGCAATCATCTACATGGAGCACCCGACCTCCAAGAAGCAGGTCCAGTGCCTGACAGGGCATGTCGCCGCCCTCAGCAGATTCATCTCGAGGTCGGCCAACTGTTGCCTTCCATTCTTCAAGGCGCTGTGCAAGATGCACGACTTTACTTGGATGGAGGAGTGCTGAACAGCCTTCGAGGAGCTGAAGAAATTTCTAGCCTCTCCCCCGTTTCTCTCCATGCCTGTGGAAGGGGAGGAGCTCATGCTCTATCTAGCGGTTACACCAGGAGCCGTCAGCTCGGTTCTCGTCCGTGCAGACGAGGACAAATCTCAGAAGCCGGTATACTACACCAACAAAATCCTCCATGATGCGGAGATCAGGTATACTCACTCCAAGAAACTCATTTTTGTACTTATAATGTTTGCTAAGCACCTCAGGCCCTACTTCCAAGCACACCCAATAGTGGTTGTGACGGACCAACCGCTGAGGACCATACTCAGCCGACCCGAGACTTCCGGGAGATTGCCCAAGTGGTCCCTGCTGCTCAGCGAGTTCGACATAGTGTATCGACTAAGGTCCTCACAGAAGGCACAAGTCCTAGCTGACTTCGTGGTCGAGTGCACCGGGTTCGCCGAGGAGCCAGAGTAGACAATAACGGAGCCCGGACCAGGAGAAGAACCTTGGATCCTCCACGTGGATGGAGCATCCAATTCTGGCGGGAGCGGAGCGGGTCTCATCCTCACCAACAGCGATGGGGTTGTGACGGAATGCGCCCTCCATTTCAAATTCACCGCAACAAATAACCAGGCGGAGTACGAGGCACTCCTCGCAGGTCTAAGAGTCCCTCACGAGCTGGGTGTGTAGAATCTAAATGTCTTCACCGACTCCCAGCTGGTTGCCGGACAAGTCTCCGGAGAGTATGAAGCCAGGGACACCCAGATGATGAAGTATCTGGAGCAGGTCCGCGCGAATACAACAGGCTTCCAGCGCTTCAGCATCTTTCACATCTCCCGTGGGGAGAATGCATGCGCGGATGCACTATCTATGCTTGCGACCCTGCCAGGCTCATCACTAGGACGCGTCTATATCGAGTACCTCAAAAGTCCCAGCTACGAAAGCTTAGAGGAGGTGCACCAAGTCACCCCCGAGCTGGGCTGGATGGACAAGTACATCAGGTACATTACTGATGGCTCCCTACCAGAGGACCGTGTAGAAGCAACCCTCGTAAAGAAGAAGGCCTCCCAGTTCGTTCCGATGGAGGGCCAGGTCTATTGCCGATCCTACTCCTATCCACTCCAAAGGAGCCTCAGGCCCGCCGAGGCAACCTTTGTACTCCAAGAGATACACGAAGGCCTCTACGGGAATCATGTGAGAGGGAGAACACTGGCTTATAAAGCCCTTTGCCAGGGATACTTCTGGAAGACCATGAGGGAGGACGCCGTCGACTTCATTAAAAGGTGCGACAAGTGCCAACGCCATGCGAACATACAGCGCCAGCCGGCGGTGTCGATTTCCCAACTCTCAACCCCTTGGCCTTTTGCCCAGTGAGAAATGGATATCTTGGGACCGTTTCCCCCTGCAACAGGGCAGCGAAGATTCCTGCTGGTGGTGATCGACTACTTCACCAAGTTGGTCGAAGCAGAGCCACTGGCTCGAACCGCGGAAGCCAATGTCCGCTAGTTCTTTTGGAAGTCAATCATTTGCCGCTTCAGACTCTCCCATGTATCATCACTGACAACGGGCGACAATTCGATAATCGGGAGTTCTAAGGGTTTTGCACCGAGCACGGCATCCAACACCAATTCACCTCGGTGGCCACCCTCAAATAAATGGGGAAGCGAGGTGACCAACGGACCATCTCCAAGGATTAGGACCAGGCTGGACCAAGCTAAGGGCAGGTGGGCGGAAGAAATCCGAGCATTTCATTCTATGGGCCTACCACACACAAACGCCCAGAATGGTGACCGACAAGATGCCCTTCAACCTTGTCTTCAATGCCGAGGCGGTCATCCCGGTCGAGCTCGGCGTGCCCACGCTACGAGTGCAGCAGTATGACGAGGTACGGAACTCGTCACACCTCCTGCTCAACCTGGATCTCCTAAGAAGCAAGGGATAAAGCCCGGCTACAAAGGCGGCATACTGGCAACGAGTAGCCGTACTACAATGCCCGGGTCAGGCCAAAAGCTTTTAAACCCCGGAGACTTGGTGCTGCGCCGGGCAGAGGCATCTCAACCCCGGGAGTCCGGCAAGCTCTCACCGAACTGAGAAGGCCCCTACAAGGTGGCTGAGGCCCTCTTACAAGGGGCCTATTACCTCGAAGAACTCGACGACGTCAGGTTCCCTCGAACATGGAATGCTTGCAACTTGCGGAGATACTATCAATAATGTAAGGTTTCCCATCAATAATAATAATAATGGTTTTTTCCTTGCGCGAGTATCTATCTATCTTGCAGGAAAACCTTATCAACGCTTTCGAGCCCAACTCCGAGGCGCCGAGGCCTGAGCCCAGCTCTCAGGCAACCCAAGATCGGAGCTCAGATCTTCGACCAAGGGACCTTCGAGCCAAGCTGCTCTTAATCATCAACGCCTTTGAGCCCAGCTCCAAGGCGTCGAGGCCTGAGCCCAGCTCTCAGGCAACCCAAGACCGGAGCTCAGATCTTCGGCCAAGGGACCTTCGAGCCAAGCTGCTCTCAATCATAAACGCCTTTGAGCCCAACTCCGAGGCGCCAAGACCTGAGCCCAGCTCTCAGGCAATCCAAGAACGGAGCCCAGATCTCTGGCCAAGGGACCTTCGAGCCAAGCTGCTCTCAATCATCAACGCCTTCGAGCCCAGCTCTCAGGCAACCCAAGACTGGAGCTCAGATCTTTGGCCAAGGGACCTTCGAGCCAAGCTGCTCTCAATCATCAATGCCTTCGAGCCCAGCTTCGAGGCGCCAAAACCTGAGCCCAGCTCTCAAGCAACCCAAGACCGAAGCCCAAATCTCCGGCCAAGGGACCTTCGAGCCAAGCTGCTCTTAATCATCAACACCTTCGAGCCCAGCTCCAAGGCGCAAAAGACTTGAGCCCAACCCTCAGGCAATCCTTGGAACGGGGCCCAGCTCTCTGGCCAAGAAGGCCTCGAGCCTAGCTCCAAGGCACCAAAGACCTGAGCCCAGCTCTCAAGCAACCCTTGGACCGGGACCCAGCTCTCCGGCCAAGAAGGCCTCGAGCCTAGCTCCAAGGCATTCAAGCCTGAGGACCTCCTCTCTGATCTCTCCGCTCATCTCAAAAAAAAAAAAAAAAAGAAAAGAAAAAGAAGAAGGAAAAGAGAGAGAGGGGAAAGGAAAGAAAGAGAATAAGAGGGAAATGTCAGGCAATGAACAAGTAATAACAAAGCTTCCATTTCATTAACAGAAGTTAATTGCAGACACCATCCTTCGGGTCCCTGACATGCCAGGTGACCCCAACTGAGTACAAAAAGAAAACAAAAAAGGAAGCTATTCTACCCTAGCTGAACCCCCGGCTGGGTCGTGAGGCTGAGAGGCCCTATTCGCAGGAACCTCCAGCTGAACAGCTCCGGCTTTGGGTGGCCCAATCCCGGCCTCAGCTGGCGGTGAAGGCTCGGAGGCCACAGCTTCTTCGGCGGCCACCTCCTGGCCAGGTTCCATGTCCGAGGCCAAGGGATACCTGAGGCGATGACGACCCTCATTGGGAACGAACGCCTCGACACGGCCGCACAGGTACATAAAGCCTTTGAAGAAGGAGTCTGATGCCGTTTGATGGATCTCGACGATGAACTCCTCCGAGGCCTTGTACCTGGTGACGGCCTCCTCATCATCCTTTCTAGCCTTCACGGCCTCCTTCCTCGCCTTAGCGGCCTCCATCCTGGCCACCTCCGTTGACTTGGTCGCCACCTCTGCCGCCCCCTCAGCCGCGACCAACTTCTCTCTCCCTGCTGCCAGCTCGGCCTGGGCAGACTAGGTGGCCTCCTTGTGCTAATCAGCCTTGGCACTGTACCACCCCAGCTTCTTCTCAACGAGGGGGAGCTCATCAGTGCTCTTCCTCGAGCGGCTCCGCTCCAGGTCAAGGCATTCCAGGAGCTTTTCGCTCGCCCCTCAAAGTCGGCGAGCTGCTTCTCCAGGTCCTTGACCTTCTGCTCGAGCGCTCCACTCGCCCGGCCTTCTCCTTCAGGTCGGCCTTTAGCGACTTGATCTCGGCCGCCTGCTATTGTTTGATGCGCTCCCAGTTTTGACAGCAGCCCCTGATGAAGAGAGCCTCGGCACCGATCTGCATCATGGAAAAGGGTCAGCAAAAAAAAAAAAAGAGAAAAGAAAGGGATAACTCATCGAGCAAAGCTGGGGGAAGATGGTGCTGAGAACATCATTCAGCCGCAGTCCGGCCATCTCCTGCCGGTCGCATGTCTGGATTGAAAAATTCATCATGCGCTCGGCTAGTGCGGGGCTCCGGAGGAAAGAGCTCTCTGGCCCTATCTTGAAAGGGAGTCGACGTCGCGCCTCCTCCCTCCTACTCTCTCCTTGAGTAGGCGGCCTTGCCCCACCAGTCGCAGGGCCCCCGGGGACCGACTGAGGAACTGATACCCATGCAGGCGGTGCCTTAGTCGCAGCCTTAGTCACGGCTCGAACCTTCTCATCCCCGATCTCGATCATAGATGGACTTGGAGGACTGGGGGACGCAGCGGCAACAGCTTGGGCCCTTGCCCGGGCTACTACCTCGGGCTCCGCGGAAGGGGTCGCTCCCTGACGATCGAGCCGCTCTGGGATCTTCTGGGCCTCCCTCTGTCCTGGCCCTAGCGCCGCAGATACTGCCCTCTCCATTGGTGCAGGGGCAGCTAGGGTCGCCCCTGAACTCTGACCGACCGGAGCAGCAGAACTCGGGTCGGCTGCCATGGCGGGAGCGGCCGCAGATGCGCTTTCGCCTCTAGCTCGTCTCGACGGAGGCTCCTCGACCAGCATGGTTGGCGGCCTCTTTCGAGTGATCGCCAGAAGGTCACTCTCCGTGAAGATCATACCTGCATGCAAGCCGTGTAATAGTCAAGATTCACAGAAAATAATGCAAGGAGCACAAATAAAAAAGGAGAAGAAATGTTCAGGTCGAACTCACCCAACCCATTCGTTGGGTCGACCCCGACGTCAGAGAGGTTATGCTCTGATAACAGAACCTCGAGAGGAGGGACCTGGACGGTGCGGAGCTGCTCGTAATCATCCCGGTCAGCCGCATCGACCAAAGAGTTCTGGTTGGGGGACTGGTCTGGGTCACTCCATACCTAATCAACCCCTCAACCGTGGCGAAGAAAAACTTACTCTTCCATCCCCCTTGATGGAAGAGGGGAGCTTAAAGTTAATGCCCTTCGGGCGGGAAGACAAGGACCATCACCCGTCCTCAGTCGGGTGGTGCTTCGGGGCAAAGAAAGCCGTGTGACAGAGATAAGCGAGCAACGAACCCGTGCAGATGATAAAGTACAACAAAGGTAAAAACTGACCCTAATGGCGTTTGGTACTAACTGAGCAGGGACCAAACGATAGTTATTCAGGACAGACATGAAGAATGGATGGAAGGGAAAGTGGAGACCCCCGAAAAGGTCTCCTCAAGAAAGCTATGCGGCCCGGGTCACTAGAAGTGACCCGTTCCCCCGGACGAGGGATCAAAAGCCGGATAGAATGCGGGATGCCATAGACGTCCCGGATGGTCCCCAGCTCCTCGGCGATGATCGTCGAGGCAATCCCGCCAGGACCTGTGGACCGGACGGATTCGGGAGCAGGTACAGAGGAAGGAGGAGGAAGAGAAGGACCAGCCCCTGGTTCCCTGATGAGCACCAGACCGGGAGGACGCCTCCTACTGAACTCAAAGTGAGTCGCATCCTCCTCCTCACCGGAGGAAGAAGGAGACGCCGGCCTCCGCTCGGAAGGATCATCTTCGCCTTGATCAGTGGAGGGACGGAAGCCCGAGCCAAAATGGGACATCCTCAAGAACAAGAGAAGCAAAGGACTCGAGGAAAAGGATGAAGGAACGTACTCGACTCAAAGGAAACCCTGGACCCGGAGGAGGGACCCTACTTTGATGAAGGGGGAAGAAAAAGGGGACTAACCTGGTTCCTTAGAAGATCTGAGGCAATCGGGAGGAAGGAAAAGATTCGGATATCGCAGCGGGCGCAGAGAATTCAAAAGAGCAGATGTTTGGGTAAAAAACCTCTTTTCATTTCGAAGTGACCCAGTGCATCCGTACCGTTATGACCCCTCCGTCAACGGATTCAAGACACGTGCTGCCCATCGGTGAAAAGGACATCCTGGCCGCTCTGAATTCTGCGCCAACATTAACTGCTTCTCGGACGTGGCCACGTGGCACCCCCGCATTGGCCTGCAGGGCCATCTCACGGAGCGCTAGCAATCATGGCCATCATTGCGCCAGATCTCCGCCTTTCCATGTCAGCATCACAATTACTCCCTTCGGCCTGAGCGCCATGCACTAACGAGCCTCGGGAGTGGGGGGCAAATGATGTGGCGAGATCGCTGACATGGGGCAACTGACAGGCGCCACGTCAAAGGAAGCCACCGCGTCGGACGCCACGTCAATTTCCTGCTCGGACTCCTTCGCTGAGCTGAGCTCCCTCAGGACAACGAGCCGAGCTCCGTCCTCCGCCAGGTCGGCCCTGCGAGCTCGGGACGCCTAGGCCGGAGCCGCACTCCGCCCTCCAGAGCGAGACCCTCGGAGATCGTGCCCCGTGGTCGGAGTCGAGCACAGCCCTCCTCCGCCACGTGGAGCCTCTCCGAGGCCGAGCCCTCTGGATCGAGCCTGCACTCTGCCCTCCTCCACCGAGCCGACCCCGCGAGCTCGGGGCGTCTAGGTCAGAGCGAGCCCTGCCATTCCAGCTCAGCCCCAGCTCAGACGTAAGCACCGCCATCCCAGGACACCAGCGAGCCACCCAGGGACTGCACTGAGATACTTGCCAGACCGCCTGACCGCCTGCAGTCGCCGGTTACACCAGAAATGGGAGAGGCCCACTGATCGAGGCACCACGCTCCTCACCAACCGCCTGAACACCCGAGAGAGGAAGTCAACCAGGAGATTCGAATCCCAGGGATGACGGCCCACCAATCGAGGTACTGCCAAGTTTCCCGGAATGAGGCGACCAAGGGGAATGTCAGAGCACATGACAGCTTCCCTTATCACAGATCGGGAAAGGCTCCTTGGGACACCGCCGCACGCGCCTGATAGCCCGGTGGAGATCCCAAAGACGAACGCCCAATGGTAACCTAGCCTACAAAACTCGGAGGTAACAACTACAGAAAAGTGAGAGAGACATAAGACACACCACACTAACACAAGTGCAAGCTGAGCAGAGAGCGCAGCACCACAAGAAAAACTCAAGCAAGGGCGGGCGGAAAGGCCACACAGAGACCCTCTAGCCAGGCTACTCTTCCCCCGACATACTTGCATCCCACTCTCAGACTGCTCACTCCTCCTAGCATGGAGTCCATCAAGAATGGCTCGACCAGGAGGATCTGTTTCCCTGGATCATCACTGACTTGACCGTCGGAGTGCCCCCGCCAGAAATCCCGGCCCGGGTCACTAACCCCTATTTTGCAGGTCCAAGACCACCGGACGGCGAGCCAGCAAAGGAGGCGCGCTCCGACGTCGACAGCAGCTACGGGCCACGGCGATCTTGGCGGCAATAATAGTCGAGACATATATAGCTATAAATAAGAGACTACCTGGTTCCCTTTTTTTAACTTTCATAATAGTGATGTGCAATTTTCCATTGATCGTCTACATAAGGAGAAGAAAGTGAGAAGAAAGAAGACTAATCACCTCATGAATAAAAAAAAGATATTTCAAAGGATTGCGCGAGGGACATCTCAAGGACTGTGTAATCTATAGACCGGTATAATGGTTCAAAATATATATTCCGTAATTATGGTTTTGCATGTATATAAAAGTACAATCCATGCATAAAAGATTAAAAATTTTTCAACACTCCTCCCATTACAACATTTCTGGGTGTTATACCCAATCGGCTTTCCTCCGAACTAGACCGGAGCCAACAGCCCTTCGGCTGGGTCGGACCAAAGGTCCGACTGACCCACCGAAGGTTCGACCGACTCACCAGGGATCTGACCGACCCACAAGAGGTCCGACCGACCCACTTCAACCGGGCCCATATCGATCCAAGGTGGGCCGTTCCAAGGACGGCCCGAAGGCTCCAAGGGCTCCTTTCAGCTGGTACCAGGATTCCATTACAACAGAATCCTGACATCTCGGTGCCATTACTCTGTGGATCCCACGATCTCGGCACCATTACTTTGCAGGCCCCACGATCTAGTACCACATAGCCACTACCAAGATTCCTCTAAAGATAGATTGGCCATTCCCAGCCTGGTCCCTAACAGATTCTAGTAAAGTTCCGCGCCTATATAAGGTAAAAGGGAGGACTCTGAGCGGTAAGAGAGCTTTTCCTTCCCTACGAGCTAATCTCCTTTGATTCCTCAATTCTGTTGCTCTAAGATTTTCACTAATTTAGCCATCGGAGTGTCCCTCGCCGGAACACCACCGATCTGTGGGATATTTTGCAGGAATCAGGGAGATGCGCACTCCAGCTAGGTTGAGAGAATCCAATTTGGAAGATTCAGCGGCGGCAACACTGAGCCATCACTATATATTCAGTTATGTGGTCTATGCTTTGAAGATTTTGGATTATACTAACTTCTTTGAATAGTTTTTTAAAATGATTAATGGGCGATCAAGTCAGACCTTATATAATGTAATAATTGTAAGGTGAAATTGCTTATGATTAGCAAAAGGTGAGGCGAAAGTGAGGGAGAAGGCCAGTGAGGGGAGGGGGTGGCCACTGGCCATAGGTTCTAGGCTTTGAAAAAGAAAGGAATGGCCGGTGAGTGGTGCAGTTGGTTGTGAGATTTTTCTCACAATCAGTTGGCAGGGATTCGAGTCTTGGTTTGAAATATTTCGACTAGAAAGTCCGGAAATAAATAAAAAATAGAAAAATAATCCGGGAATAAAATCAAAAAAAAATAATAATAAAATAATCCTGAAGTCCCTGTTGGCTGGTGGTAGTGAAAAAAGTTAGGGATATATATAATAAATTTCGTTCACTTGGCTGACGCTAGTAGTAGTCAGGCTGCGGAAAAATTAATATGCGCCATGTATCGAACGTTCTCTGGCTGGGGTTGGTAGTGAAAAAAGTTAGGGATATATATAATAAATCTCGTTCACTTGGCTGACGCTAGTGGTAGTCAGGATTCCCTGACTGGGGTTGGGGGACTGTTTAGGGGTGGCCACGCCCGGGATCTAGCTTCTTCTTCTTTTTTTTATGAAAAAAAAAAAACGAATGAAATTATTTTTATTATTATTGTTATTTTAATTGGGATCTAAAATTATTTATCTAATCCATAATTTCAAGCATCAATGTGATAGTTGCTAAATAACTTTCAAATGTAAGTAACAATTTTTTTTTTTTTTGCATTAATCCGAAAATATGCCCCCACAAAATTGATAGAACCACCGGCACGTGGAAAGTTCAGATTTGTTTTGGTATCCGAGAATATGAAAATATTTAAAGAATGATTAGTCTTTTTTTTTCCCGCAACATCATCAATCATGGAATTATATCTTACATAATAATAGCTAAGTGATTATGATTCAATAATAAATTTATGCCAAAAATAAGGGATGAATCCTTATTTTGCAAATGGTACGATCTTCAACGTTCTTCAAATGGTTACATCTCTTTACTTTGAAATTCAAAAGATTTTCTTGATTATTGTAGGGTGCATTTCTCGAATAATTGAAATATAAATAGATCTCTCTTTGACTTTTCTTTCAAAAATGATAAAGTATAAGAAAATTTTAATTGGTTAGTAGATGGTGCAATTAAAGATGCGGATAGACTAGTAAAAAATCTCGGGTTAGCAACCCACTGCATTATGGACCTAAGTAACAACACTTTTTTAAGCAAAATAAGGTTGCATGAAATTAAGCATGCTTGTACTTCTTTAAAGATTTTTCTTGTTGACATCATGCCAAATCAATTATTTCTTTTTTAAATATGGGTAGCATGTATTAGACAGGCGAGAAAGGTCCGATCGTTGCATCCTTTCTTGCAGAACATTGCTCTTCTGCTCCAGGATGCTCCTCCTGTCTTATTTCACATATCTTTTTGGAGGCTAACTCGACAGCAGACTGGGTAGCATTCTATGTTACCCATCATTTGGGATAGGTTTTGTGAATAGACCTTTGGAACACCCCCAAGATTTTTCAGGATCTTGTACTTTCAGACTTTCTGGATTTATTTATGTTAGATCATAAATCTAAATATGTACCATTTATTTCCTACCATCATTAATAGCATTCTATATCGTATCCAAGATAAGATATTGATAAGATTGATGCAATGAGACCATCGATATAATCTTTTCTACCGTATACTAAAATCACTACGAGTTGTGTACATTAAAATCAATAGGAGCTTGGTTTCATGGATAGGTTTTTCTGTCATTTCAAACAAATTATACCTGTCCAGAAAAATGCGTGAGCATTAATGTTTTAATCCAAGTTAGTTTGTCACTATTAGTGAAGCTTTAGACCGGTCCTTAAAACAAAACATAAAATTATTATGATATCACCTGCACTAATATTATTTATTAGAGAATTTCTCATATAGCATATGAATCCCCGTGTCTAAGATCACAATATCATTGTTGATACCGTAAGAGAAGGAAGAAGAAAAAATAAAATAATATAATATAATTTAATAGGGCATGCATAATTTTACTATGATAAAACAAAATAGTTATAAAAGGAGAACTTGTACTTCAATCCTATACAATAATTTCTCAACAAGAATTTCTGGATCTCTCACAAAAACTCTCAAATTTCAAGAAAACCTTCTAGTCCTTACAGACTTGTTTTATCATTCTTTGTTGCCACGCCTCTTTTCCTAGTCTCTATCTCCTTTTTATAAAGCCTGAGATCATGTACTGCTCTCTATATCGAAGAAGACTTCGACAAGATTTCAGAATTTCAAACCATGTTAAAAATAGAATTCAAAATAATTCAAAATTGCATAAAAAGATACCACGGACTATGTCTTGCACACGTGGACAATCTCCAACACCTGTGGGCCGTGCGTCCCGCACATCGCTATCCACAGAGTGCATCCCACACATCACGACCCATGGACCGTGTGCTCCTGCGATGCACACGCACTGTGTGAAAAGGGATGGGTGCATGTATCGAGGCACCAATCCATCTTGACTCGATGCTTGGCCTCTACATAACTTTTAAAAGCTTTTGAAAGATCTCTTCTCCATGTCCTGCGACAAACTCTGCTATTCATGGATGGGCAAACATAGAAATCAAATCAGGTTGCTCGATCCCATCTCCATTATATGCTATGCTTTACCTGAGACTTATTCAGGATAGTCTCCTATGGCAATGGGAACTTTAACATGCGACATCATCTATTTCTTCTAAGTCTTTCATCTCATGCCTAAGCCACTTGCTCTCGGAGTTCCATCTTTGTTGGACTCGTATTTATATCAGGGATTCTATCTAGCACTGAACTCCCTATCAAGAGATAGTGGCATCCATACTTTTTCTTTTAAGATAACCCTACTGCGATGCATGATCTTCAAGATTCTATCACTAGCTCTTGACATGTAGCCATTTGAATTTAATTTACTTAGAATTAGATTCTTACTAAAGCTAGGTATGTATCGGACCTCACCTAGTTTTCTCGGTGTTCCATTATGAATCTTTAAGTTGACCGTCTATTCACCCTTGATCACGTAGCTCAATCCATCTTGTAGATTGACAATACCCTCTTTACTCTCTAGAAAGTCGAACAGCTCCTCTTTACAATATACATGATGGAAACATGTAAATTCTAGAATTTACTATTGAAAAGAAAGAGTTACCTTCTTGGATACTATAAGACAATCTTCAATATCGCTACCATGGATAACATTATAGTAGTCTTTGTCTAATCTTTGAGTTGCGGGTAATCTCTAACACAATGTCCTAACTTATCATACCAATAGTATCTGACTTGCTAGTATCCTTCGACTTGGACCTAGACCGTTTGCCATGTGATCCTCTACTACTACATCCTCTATCGCCAGCTCCTCCAGAGACCATCAATACGGAGTTTTGATCCGAACTTGAAGCTTGGTTCTTTTGCTTGACAACCCTATTCTAAAAAAGTGCTAAAGTGACCTTCTCTATTTTGATGGTACTCTTCGATACTAAAAGAGCAGTCACCAAGAATTCAAAGGAGTATAAAAGTAATGATAGTAAAATCAACGTCCTGATCTTCTATTCAACTTTCTCACCTATGTTGAGAAGATCAATGAGGATTCTCTGAAAGTTGCTCAGGTATTCCTGCATACTCTGTCATTCATTTATTTACAGTTAATAGAATGCTTTCAAAGAAAGAGCGTGTTGATGAGAGGCTTTACTATATACAATTTCTCGAGCTTTGTCCATATCACTGTTAAGGAAGTCCAGCTTGGTACATAGATCACCACATCATCTATTAAATATAAATGGATCGTACTCATCATCAGTATCTAAAGCCACTTACAACTTTTTTCCTTCATGATAGCCGGCCTCTTCTTTCATATGAGAGCATTGATCAATCTCTACTCGATGAGCACATCTTTCACTCTTATTTGCCAAAGAAAGAAATTGCTTTTCTATTGAATCGGTTGATGTCGATTTTGATTATGTTTGTTTTCTTTTTTTTCTTCAATCTTGATCAACATAGACAACCTAGACAATTCGTAGCTCTGATACCAGTTATTGTGGTACCACCTGCACCGATACCATTTATTGAAAAATTCATTGTACGAAATATGGATCTCCGTATTCAAGATCACGATGTCATTACTGATGCCGCAAGAAAAGAAATAAGAGAAAATAAAATAAACAATATAATTTATAGGGCACATAGGACTTCATTATAATAAAAAAAATATTTATAAGAGAAGAACTTACATACTCGATCAATAATGTATAATAATCTCTCAACAAGAAATCTCAGATTCCTTATAAAAACTCTTAATTCTCAAGAAGATCCTCTGACTTTTATAATCTCTGCCACCATATTTTTTTTCCTATTTATATATATATTTCTATAAAGTCTAAGATCGTGTACTGGCCTACGTGTTAAAGAGAATTTTGACAGAATTTTAAAACTTCAAACTATACCATAAATGAAGTCTAAACCAACCTAAATAGTGTAAAAAGGAACCATGAACTTTGTCCTACATGCGTGGACTGCATACGGCACGTGTGGACCGCACGTCGCATGTATCATGTTTGACGGACCACAGGCTCCCGCGGGACGTGCCGCGTGAAAGGGTTGGGCGCCTGCGTTGAGATACCAACCCAACAAAAGATGGCCAAGTTTGGACCGCAAAATGTGCCTGATTTACTTGAAACTTTTGTAACGTTATGGATATTTTCTCCGGAACATCAACTCATGTGTCTAATATCTGGTTCGATATGCATATTAAATCCAAGATAAGCAAAGAGTTTAGGTGGCAGGTTGGTTCGCAGGTTTTAGGAGGAGTCAAGGTTGACCTTGACGTGCAAAGAGGAGTCAATATCACGGCAGAAACTTCCATGAAATGATTCCATACTGCTAGTTATGAATTCTTGACTAAAGGTTGAATTAGGTTATGTTCTTCCGATCCACGGAACGAGAAAAAAGTTTTGATTGTGCTTAAATTTGGTCTCATATAGAAATTTCTGATATACTGGAACGATTGTAAGCCATTTTTTTTTTTTTTTTTTTGGGAACTTGTGACTGCTTCAAAAATTAAAATGGAGCTGTCGTGACTTTTATTATTGTGATAGAAAGGGGGATTTTTTCTCAAGCCCCGGAAGCTTTTGGATCGAAAGCTTGGATTTTATTAAAAGTATGCAAATCCTTCCACAAATCTTCCGATTGGTGCCAACAGCTAGTAGCTCAGCCAATTGATTCTTGAAATAAAAGATCTCAAATTCAAACCCGAAATAATAACGAATAACTATCATACTCTCAAAAAGATTTAGAGCTTCTATAATATTTTTGGTAGATTTAGGGACAATATTAACCTTGCCTTTGAACTTAAAAGACTTTGTTTGGGCTGACGATGTATGTTATATTTACTTTCATGTCATTTAATACTTATCTATCTCACAACCCCCACCATAAGACCCTCTTCAACCAAAAAAAAAAAAAAAAAAAAAAAAAAAAAAAAACCTATTCATAGATCTGCATACATAGAGATCGGTCAATCTAATTTGCTTGACATAACAAAATGACTCCATATACAATTATATCATCCTTTCGTCTCTGCCATTCAAGCAAATTAGGACAAATCCAACAGCAAAGAGAATTAAAAAATAAATAAAAAATATGAAATATGAAATGCCCTTAACTCATAATTTCATGAAAAAGAAAAAAAATAAAAACTAAACACTTAACTTTTGCTAACAAAAAAGAAACGAGCGAGAGCCCTTTTATTTTCTTTCTACTGGCCAGCATCTTAACTAGCAAGGCAAAATTTATGAAAATAATTATAACCAAAATTTATCTCTCCTATCTTTTTTTTTTTTTTTTTTTAATAATTAAAAAAAAGGAAAGAAAACTTCATCGCATATCAATATAGAAATTGCAGCCAATTTATTTCTCCCGTGTCTTCCTCTATGGCAACTTTGTGCACATTCTCATGCTCTTCCCTCTTATATCCCATCATAGGAATTGCAGCCAATTTGTTTCTTCTCCACGCCCCCTTGGTTCACATTTTTATGCTCCCCCCCCCCCCCCCCCCCCACCCCCACTTTTTTTATAGCATATTTAGATGTTCCTAATTAGACTAAAAATTCTTTTAAAATTAGCCTGTTCATCCATCCAATTTGAATTTGCAGAAAGCTCACCTTAGACCCTAACCTTTGAACTATAGGGAAAAAAAAAATCTATAAAAATTTTTCTTTAAAAAAAAAAAAAAAGAAAAAATCCCCACGGGATTTGGACTGGAATCAAGTTTCTGCTCTCTTACCTAACTCACAGGAGATGATAGTATTTATTCTAGGGATCCAAGCTTATTAAGCCATGAATGGCAGGGTCGGTAAATCAAAAGCTAAAGTCCTGGTCCCGTCTAGTTCAAACTGCCGTGTGAGAACTGCCATTTGAGATCAGAATAACCGCAATAACGGTAGTGCTTCTTAGACAAGGAGATATTTCAACATCTAAAAATTGCACTTTAATATACTGATCCAGAAAAACATCCGTCCTTGCGGACTTTGGCTCCAGTGATCAAGTGCATTTCCAGCATGGAGGCCTACCATGAATTAAAAAGAATGCCGTGCTGGCACCATTCGAAGAGACCACGGGGCATCGCGAAGTCGATAGTTCGATTAGCCGGAACCTTCTCTCACAACCAACCCATTACATATTTCAAGATTCGGTAAATTCAAAAATTATTTCTTGAAATGCATGATGATCGATAGAATGAGATGCCAGGATCTCTCTGGCTAATATTTTGATTGTATCGAATTGATATATTTTTTTTAATAAAAAATATTATAAAAATTTAGAATCTTGAGTCAAATATTTTTTAATAAAATATAGATAGTAAGATAGCTATATCCATCCATCTTTTATTCTTTTATATATATATATATATATATATATATAAAAACTAGTTGGACCTTGGCAATTGATTGATTGATTGGATTACGTCAAGTCTTACCTAAAATACCGAGTAGAGATAGATAAAATCGATATTTATGTAATCATGACCGGCCCGGTAAAGAGTCCTTGAAAACGACCCGATCCACCGTCCCAGTGGCGCCCATCAATTGGATATGATTTCCTGATTTTGAGAAATTGTGGTCCATTGAATTATGGCTAAAAGTAGAGTGTCTTCCCTGAAACCTTTAGCTTTTCCTTTTTCGAAAGCGTGGAAGGATAAGGCCTCCACCAGGTTTGTCCAAGTATTCCAGGCTCATGTGAACTGCGAAGAGTGTGATAAGAGAACAAATATCGTGATTGATAATTCTGAGAGGATTGGCGGACCGCCCACTTTACTATTTTATTCTCTAACTTGTTTTTATAGTTTATCTTATTCTTGGTACAGACTCCGCGTGGCTTCATGGATGGGACGCGCTTTGGTCATCAATTATCACTGCATATAATGTACAGTGCAAGAAGGCTAAAATGCTCGGAAAGTCCGGATAATATATTTATGTTAATCTAATCGGTAGGATCTTATCTTATTATTAAAGATCAGCGATTCATGGCACGATCCTGCACGGGTAACTCGATTAAATTTAATTTTTTTTTAAAACCTTCAATATTTGGTATGAACGAGAGATCAGGATCTTTCCCGATCTACTGACCGACATCTCGTATCGAATATTATCTGACAGTATGAAAATCTACGGGAATAGCTATACCAAGAGATTATCCTTTCTATCTTTTTTTGACCTATCAAAAATATATACATATATTTCGGATTTCTCGAAAGTCATGGAAGAAAAGGATGCCCAAACGCAACGAAGGGGGCAGGGATTTTGCTTTTTTCTCTCGTAGCTATTCATGGTTCTTCGTGCGGATTGCACATGTCCGGCATTGGCAAAAAAAAAAAAAAAAAAAAAAAGAAGCAAGCTCGTTATTACAATCTTTTAAAAGAATTTTATTAGATCCCATCTTTTTAGATAACAAAACGTATCTACATATGCACAGTAATTATTATTATTATTATTATTTATTTTAATTTATTAAAATGGATTGATTACATGATCCATATTGATTGACATATGTATAAGTTCAATATTATTTATGATTCTTGTATTTAGATTATGAGTATTTTATATTGATGGATGTTGGGGATGCTAGATCTTGGTCAAACTTGAAAAAGATTTATTAGAATTTATTTATAATTAGGGTAGGTTCCATGTCCACTTTCTATATATGTGACATGAGATTAGTTCTCATGTCTTGTCTTATTGAATAACCGATTACACGAGAAAGTTGTAAAAAGATTTGATCTTAAATATTCTCGTGAGCATCGATAATGCAAGATTCGGAAATTAATGACGAGCATGCATCTTAATCTAGAATAATTGTTCGTTCTTGATTCATATATAATTTTCGAATCTAATATTTATTCATATCTAATTTTTTAAAAATTATTAACTTAATATTCCAGTGGTCATGCACGATATCCTAGAGTTACAAAATTTCTCGCATACTTTTTCAATATAAATTTTATATAGCAGAAAATCCGTGCCCTAGCCAAAAGAACAGCTCCCAGGGAGCATGAGGGCTTGCACAAAGTTAAAAAGCATTGTTAAAATATTGATCGTTTGGATCGGTTCAGGTTTGTTTTCTCCGAAAACTTAAGAAAGCTAGGGTTCACCGTTCTCAAAATTTAAAAAATAAACTAAAATAAGCAGATAAAAAAACAAGATGGCATCTAGAAAATAACAGTGTACGCCGAGGAAACCTTAGCTCGATGGTCTTCTTCCGGGGCTTCTATAATAATATACATAACAATAAACAAGTTTTAATACTCTATTGCCCGGCCAATGTCCAACCTCTCCTTGATATCTCACCTGGCATGGAACGTTTGTTGGTGAGGAAGGTGCCGTGAAGCGGTGGACACATACGAAAAAAGCTCAGAATATCTACAAGTTTATTTGGATGAGCATTAATTTTCTCCTACTTGCTCGTAGAACACACTTGGTGAATGAACGCATGCATACGTTCATGGAAGACCTCGTCATGGGTCACCAAGTGCGGTGCAGAAAAAGGCTACATGCATTCACCTTTAACCATAGCATATCTCTCGGAAATCATCTCTCTTGAAAATACTTTCTATATAACTTATTTCGATCGATTATAAGTTGGATTAGGTTATTTATTTAATAAAAATGATTATATTCAGATTTGAACATTTGATCTGCTTGATAAACACATCAGGCTCGAGATAACTGATATTTAGTTACCACCACCAAATCATATCCTATTGTAATGTCCAGTCATGAGACTATTATGATCATCATCCAAGCAAGTTTTCTTCTTTCTTACAAAGATATATTATATGGTATTACGTTGGTGTTCTCCTAATTACTTAATATGATGCAAGGGTTGGTTCGCCTACTACGTACGAAGTTTTATCCCTGGTCCTCTTGGAAACTATTCTAAAAATTATGTTAAATTGCTAGTAATTGCACACAAAAAAATTAAAAATATATCGAATAAGTATGAAATTAATTAATGTAAAAATAAATAATAAATCGGAGAGACAAGCCTAGCTGGAATGGAATTGAGAAGCATAAGAACACCGTTCCAAGAATGAAATTGGCCTCCACAAGTGTAGAAATATGGTGAGATTGTTTCTAAGGTAAATGTGCCCGGCTTAGTTCGAAGTCTCTTAACATTAGCACGATTGCATGGAGATCTAGTCAGAAAACTCCTTAAGTTGCCGAAGAAAAAAGGGAGTAGAAAGAAAAAAAAAAAAAAAAAAGGTTTAGGTAAGAGAAGATGTAACAAATAAGAAAGAGGTTGCTGGAAAGAGAAGAAATCTCTCGCGAAAAGGATATCTAATCGCACAAGGCTTGATTTATCTTGTGTTCGAGATTTGAACCTCGAAACTTAAACGGAGAGACTCGGTTTAGGCAACCCTTTAATAACAATCTCAATAATTATAATGTTTAACCATATGGGCCTTAATTAAGTGTTAAAGTGTACGAGTCATTCAGAGAATCAGGCAAGGCACTGAGAATTATATGGCAATAATATATGTTTATTTCCTGAGGGTTTTTTTTTTGGTATCATAAAAAGCTGAGCAGTTTGAAAGGTATTTCCTAAACGGAGCCTATAAATAAAAGGTCTTGATAGGATTGTCAATAATGGTAAAAGCTATAATGGGTACCACCAAGATGATAGCCTGATTGGTAGAGGCTTAGCCTCCCCATCACCGGTCACGGGTTCAAAGCGTGATCCCTGCGAGTGACTCGATCTAGAAATTTTTGAACGCTGGACCGGGATACGAGTGTGCGCTCTACAGCCGGTGTCTTAGTGGTCAGGTTGATGGGCTCACCATGAAAAAAAACTCTATACTGATCTTGTATCGAACATTGCCCGATGGAATGGAGGTGGGACCCGAAAGGATAGCTATACCTGGATTTATTCTCCCATCCCTTTCTATTTATCAAAAAGGTACTAATTTATAAGGCAATAATAAATGTTTATTTCCAAAGGGATTTTAATTTGAGTACTAGAAAAAGCTATTTGTTGGCGACTAGTTTTCAAGGTATTTTGAGAACTTGATAGAACTGGGTATTTAGGATTGGCTTGTCTATAGTAGAAATCGACCCTTGTAAAAGAGTCACCAAGTTTTTGAGGTTTGATAACATTACAATTATCGAAAGAAGCCAATTATGAAAGGCATGATTAATGGGCTCTAAATGGTTAACATTTATGGTTTGGTCCCACTTATTTAAGTACTTAAGTAGTCACCTATGGCCTTCAATAATGATGTATAAATTTGAGTTTCAAAAGTTAAATGCTATTAATGTATAAAAGAGACCTTTTATGAATGGATTCTACACATATAAACATTTTACACGGATAAAAAAGATCGTTTATGAAAAGTTGGCACATGCAAACAATGCTTTTCCACCCACTAGATCACTTTGAGATTGAGATTGAAAATCTCAAAATCACAGTGTTATCACTTTCAAGATCATCAAATGGTGGAAAGATAGCGGCTTTTCAAAGGCAATCCCTAAAAATTTTGGGTTGTCCTAATTATTTAGGTATTAACTCGTGGCCTTCAATAATGATGCATTAAAATTTGAAACTCAAAATTTAAATGTAATGAATGCATTCATTAATTACTGAGCAAATGATTAAACAGTGATATTGAATAAATAGTGCAACCGATAATTATACTAAAACAAGAAGTAATTAATAATTCTAATATAGGAAAGTATTTTATTGCTTAAATATAATTCAATACATAGGTTTCAAAAACTTAAAATAAAGTAATTAAAAAGTGGGTCTAAACAAAGTACTAAATAAATTTCTAAAGATAGCAAAAAAAATGCTTCAGAGCGGGTTTAAAGAAAACAATTTTGAAATATACCAAAAAAAGATTTCATAATTTTCAGAATAGCTGAAATAACTAGTTTTAATTTAGTGAATCATTTAGAAGTCTTCGCACTATTTCATAGCAGTTAGAATAAGGATTTTGTCTTAAGCATGAATTTAGAGTAATAGATTTAAGGGTTATATTTGAAAAACTAGATTATATTTTTGAACAAATTTCAAAGCCACAAGTTTAGTGGATTTTTTTGGTTTTAAAAAGAGATTCATAAAATATATAAATTACTTTAAATAATAAAATAGGGCTATTCCTGATACTTTTTAAAAGCATCGAGAATAGGATTATTCTTGATGCTCTGAAGCATCGAGAATAACTCGAGAATAAGGTTATTCCCGATGCTTTAAAGCATCAAGAATAGTTTTTTTTTTAAAAATAAAATAATTATTTTTAAATTTAAAATATGTATAATTTTTTTTTAACCTGTAAATGCAATAATACACAAATATTCCAATCTTATTGCATCCATTCTTCATATATCCAAATTTAAATTTCAAATATAAAATTCATTACGAATATAATATACAAAGTTTGTTACACATGCCTGTTTAATAAATTTAAAAAATATATGAAATACAAGATATAAAATAACGGAAAGTCAAGATCAATGATCTGCAGAAGGTAGGTCATCACCCTGTCCATGAGGATCTGATGCTTCAGAAGCCTATAAAAAATATTTAAAATATTTAATTTACAAAACTACAATAATAATATATATTACAAATTATTGATTTAATATAAGAATGTTATTTAATATCATATATATTACCTGATATGGAACAAACATCTGTATGACAGATGTAAGTCGCTTAATGTGCTCTCTCATGCTCTCCATCGCTGCTCTATCGGTGGCATGGCACTATTGTATCTCCTCTATCTCAGCGGCATGGCTCCATCGTATCTCCTTTTCTCTTCCTCAAGTCTGCAAACACGTACATCATGAGCACCCCCTGCAGCATCACATGTATATCTACTTACCATAGATAACTGAGGGGGGTGACTCCAACTCCATAGCCCCTCACTCGATCGTAGCGCTTCGCCCCCATCAGCTCTATAAACACCTCAGCCCTATGCGACTACTCTGCGTAGATATTGTAGAGTCATCGAATGCTCGATGATAAGAGCTATAATTTTTTCTTATATTAATTTAGAAAAATTAGTTAGATCTTAATGACTAACAAAATCAAATTTAAATCGTTGTATGAAATAAATTATAATAAGAATTTACACAATATCTATCGACTCATCTCTGACAAAAGTGCCATCACGATGAGTATGAGTCATCCGATAAAACTTCACCTGGTCGGGTTCTCTCACATGCCTATCCATCTACAAGAAAATTATAATTTTAAGCAAATAATTCAAATAAATTTAAAAATTATTTAAGTATCACGATACATATGTGTATCGCGATACATATATGTATCGTGATACATCGTCCGTGATACATATATGTATCGCGATACATATATGTACTGCGATATATATGTACTATGATACATCATTCGTAATACATAATGTACCGCAATACATATACATACCACGATATATATAGTACCGTGATATATCATTCGCGATACATATATATACGCAATACATCATCTGCGATACATATATATCGTGATACCTTTTTTCATAATATATAATATTAGTTTCATTAAAATGTATAAATACTTTAATATTGAAAATATAAGTTTATAGTATAAGAAACTTACAAACTCTTATTGATTCGCATGTAACTCTTGGATCACGATGTATGGGAGACAGACAGAGTTGCTCGTGCAGCTCTACCAATATCAGAATATGTTTGCAAAATCAAATAGATACTTCTTATATCCTGAAAGTAATGTATATATATATATGTATAATATACAATATAAACTAAATATTTTAATAAACTTGCTTCAAAGAAATTAGAAGACATGTCCCCTCTGAGGAAAATCAATAATGAACCAACTCCACCCACTGATGGGGGGTACATTAAGAGGACAAGTACCAATATATGCTGATCCTTTATCATACCTGACAATTTGTACTTCATCTTCAACTGTGCTTTATATTCTTTCTATTTCGGTTGAGAGACTTCAATACAAAATCATGAGCAAATGAAGGGAATACAAACTTGGATTGCAAAATAAAATAATTAGTAAGTCAAGTAAATGTTAGAAATAATCGTGCAAACACTCAAATAAAATAAAGAAATATAAAAACTCACCAACCCTCGACCTAATACCATGTCGATACAAAATATTGTTACTAAAAGAATATAAAACATAGCATAATATATCAATTATGTAGATAAATAAATAATTTAATACAATTTTTACCTGTACAACTCGTAGAATCTCAACTTTATATATCGAAAGCATGTCATTCCACTTTGCATAACTCAGTGGACAAAGCTGATGCCTCTATGCAACTGTCCCTAAAAATGAACTCAATAAGTTGGCATCTTTTTTAATTGGCCACCCCAGCTGATTGCACTCAACCACTATCTTCTCACCCTCGCGCATATGCCAGACATCCTGTACTACTGTGGGCCCGTGCCTACGTATAACCCTCTCAGATCCATTTGCATAAAAATATATAAAAGTAAGCTATAGTAAAAAGTGTAATGAAATTTTATCTAACCAATGATAAAAAATAAATTATCCTAAATGTGTAGCTCATCATCTGCTACATCAACGGGAGGATCATGATGCCCCGAGGATGATAGACCTGCAGTAGACAGATGTGCTGAAGGACTGAATGCAATGTCCAGTACTAACGAAGGACTGTCATGAATCTCCCGTGCCGAAGAAGTACAGGCCTTAGCATACTGTGCCGAAGTAGAAGTGCCGGCCTCTATCCATGAGTGCTGCAATTGCACACCAACAAATCATCACGAGTGAGGCATAGTGTCACCTATCATTTACATGAGAGTTAGAATTAGTGAAGATAAAAATTAATTTAACATAATAATTACTATAAATTGCATACATTATAAAATTTAATACCAATAAGAATTAAGCATTAGCATATTTTTTAAATTCTGTCCTAACCAAGGATACTGTAGCATATATGTCATCAACTGGTACAAAATTGAATGGCATGGAATATGTATAAGTATCATCATCTTCAATTTTTTATTTTTCCATATCATATAAGTTCCTAGGTTTTGTTTTAATAACAGTAGCCCAATCTTGTCTTTATATCTTGTATAAAAAATACTTGACGAGCTTGAAAAGAAAAAATAAATGGATCATCCTTCAATAAGACACTACTTTGTATCAACCTTGTAAAATTTACAAGTGTAAATCCATTTGCATCTTTTTTCAAATCCCTTGATGAGTTTATATCTACCTAATCATATCTAAATAATATGACTTTAAAGATTCCATAGTAATCTAACTCATATATATCTTTAAGTACACCATAATAAATTTTTCCATCAGCTTCCATCATAAAATTGCTATTATGTATTTTCTAAATTTCTCACGATCTTCAGTATGAAATTTAAAACTATTGATTATGAAACTATTATATCTGATGATAACTTGTTAAGTCCTTGAGCCAGGGCTATTAATTCATCTGAACAATTTCTCTTTATCATTGTTGATACCTATAAAAAATAAGAAATGTTAATAAGTTATTCGATGATAACTCTATCCATACATTCTTTAAATATATGTCAAATCTATTTTGAAAGCCATGTAGGAAATAACTCGACTAACGTCACTGCTCAACCTTGGATTAGGTCGAGTACTATGATTAGCTTGTCGCTAGACATTAAAAATCCATTGCATAAAATTTAATTTATTAATGTAGAATAAAAAATAAGATATGATATTAAACTTGAAATGCATTAAATATACTAACTTTCGATAATCAGATATTATTTTACTATGAAGTAACACATAATGATATACTTGTGCAATTGATTTTGATCCAATACAATACTTTCACTTCTTCCCATTACTCTACCAACAGTAGAAAACTTATACATTTTACATGTCTACAAAATTACTATGCTATTGAGGTCTATAAATACAGTCTCTATACTTTAAAGATATCTTGAATAATATGTCAAACACTCTTCAGTAATATATCCTTTCGCAATCAAATCCTCTGGATAGGCTCTATTTTGTACATAATCTTTCAATCGCACAAGATACCTACAATATTAACAAGTTATTTACACATTATTAGGATGCTACTTTTATTACAAATTATGTAAAGAATAAAAATTGACAATAATACCTCAATAGGATACATCCATCTATAGTGTACCGGTCTACCAAGCTTGACTTCCGAAGTTAAGTGAATGAGTAGATGTACTATAATAGTAAAAAATTCAGGTGAAAAAATCTTATCCAACTAACAAAGTGTAATCGTAATATCAGACTCTAACTGATCAAGCTCTCCAGGATCAGTAACTTTTGAATATAATGCCTTAAAGAATGATGATAACTGAATTATAACTGTAAGAACTTATTTAGGTACTGATGATCTTGAAGCTATTGGAAATATATCTTGTATCAGTATATGACCATCATGACTTTTGAGATTAAATTTTTTTGGTATTTAAGATGCACGTACCTTGAAATATTTGATGCATATTTATCAGGTATTTTAATATTTTTTAATACTATCAAAAAATTATCTTTTTCTTGAGCAAATATTATATAAGATGCAGGAGGCAATAAATTATTATTAGCAAGTATTTTCTAATGAAGCTCTGTCGGATATCCAATTTTGTAAATTAAGTTGTGCCTTCATATTATCTTTGATCTTTCCATCAAGATCAATAATATTCTAAGCAGATTATCACAAACATTCTTCTCTATGTACATGACATCAAGATTATGTTGAATAAGATTATGTTCCCAATAAGATGAGTCAAAGAAGATACTTTTTTTCTTCCATAAATATTTGCTGTGATGATTTGTAGATGCTACCTGTATGTCTTTCTCATTTTTATTTTCAAAAAAATTATCAGGATCTTCAAATATCTGTGCATCCATAGTACTAGTAGTCACTTCTTCTGCCATTCCTTTTTGATCATCCCTTCTTCTTTTTAGAAGACTTTGAGAATTTATCATATATGTAATTGATGGAATCCATTTGTCTATGAACATTAGTTCTAAAAGGTAAAATAGGTGCACATCCCATTTCTATGGTACCATCAAATAAATCTTTTTGAAAATGAAACGGATGATTTGGTTCTAACCATCGACGATATCCCATATAACAAAATTTCTCTCCATGTTTTAACCAAATTGAATGTATCGAATCTGTACAACAAGGACATGCAACCCGTCCTTTGTACTCTAGCCAAATAAATTGGCATATGCTAAAAAATCATTAATAGTCCATAACAAAGCTGCCCGTAGTTTAAATGTTTCACCATTGGAAGCATCAATTGCATCAACACCTTTCCACAACTATTTCAATTCCTCTATTAAAGGTTGTAGAAAAATATCAATATCATTTCATGGACCCTTATTGATGTGGCTGAATCGCTGACGTGGAGTAGCTGTCAGATGCCACGTCAGAGAAGGCCGCCATGTCAGATACTTTACCCGGACTCTTTCACCGGGCTGAGCTCCCTCAAAACAATGGGGCCGCCCGCTAAAGTCGAGCTCTGCCCTCTACCAAGTCGGACCCGCGAGCTTAGGACGCTTAGGCCGGAGCCGAGCGGCATCCCCTAGAGCAAATCCCTCGAGGTTGGGCCCCGTGGTACGGAGTCGGGCTCAGCCCTCCTCTGTCACGTGGAGCCCCTTCGAGGTCGAGTCCTTTGGGTCGAAGCCATGCTCTGCCCTCCTCTGTCTGGTCGAGCTCGCCCGAAGTCGGACTCCCTTGGTCCGGAGTCGAGCTCAGCCCTCCTCCGCCAAGTGGAGCCGCATCGAGGCCGAGCCCCTCGGAGTCGAGCCCTGCCTCTCCAGCTCGGCCTCTAGCTCGGATGAAGACACCAACAAGCAGGGGGGCGGCATCATCATTCCAGGAAGTCGGTGAGCCGCCCAAGGGTTGTGAAGAGGCGCCCACCTGGCCGCAATAACTCTCCGGGACCACCACTTACACCAGAAAAGGGAGAGGTCCTGTGATCGAGGCACCATGCTCTTCACCAACCACCTGAACCATCCGGAAGAGGGAGTCAACAAGGAGATTTGAATCTCAGGGGGCGGCGGCCCCCCGATCGAGGTGTTGCCAAGTTTTCTGGAATGGGGCGACCGGAAGGAATGTCAGAGCACATGGTAGGTTCTCCTATCATGAACCGGGAAAGGCATCCCGTTCACGATACGGGACACCACTGTATGCGCCTGCTAATACGAGGGAGATCCCGAGGTAGGCGCCCAATAACCACCAGAGTTTAAAAGATTCATCGGCACCCCTAGGAGGGAGGTAACAACTACAACAACAACAACTACACCACTATCTCACCACAAAAAAAGCTTAAGCAAGTCAAGGGAGAAGAAGGCGACACAAAGTATCCTTCTAGCTCGGCCACCATCCTTCTGACATGCTTGCACCCCACTCTCACACTATTCACTCCTAGCGTGAAGTCCATCAAGAGAGGCTCGATTAGGAGGATCTGTTCTCCTGGATCGTTACTGACTTGACCATCGGAGTACCTCCACCGGAATCCCCAGCCCGGGTCACTAATCCTGTTTTTTGCAGGTTCAAATGAGCAAGACATCCCAAGAGCACAAAAAGGGCGATCCGACCACAACAGCAGCTACAGGCTACGACGATCTTGGCAACAACACTTATCACCTGGAATAACCATTAACAAGATAAGTGAAGATTATTTAATGCACAACCATGGTGGTAAGTTGTATGGTATTAGAACAACTGGCCAAGTGCTATATATAGAATTTAGAATCTGAAAATGATTGAAGTCATCTGAAGCTAAATCCAAACGAACATTACAATATCAGAGGCAAAATCAAAATACCTAGCATTAACTACTTTCCATGCTAAACTATCTACCGGATATCTCGACATTCTATCCTTTGTATACCCTTCATCATGCCATCTCATTAATGAAGCTATTTTTGATGATGAATATAGCCTCCTCAATCAAGAAATAAGAGAAAAGTAATGTAATACCTTCATCGATTTCTTTGTACACCGCAGTGTATCTATTCCATTCACTACATCATCCCCATCTCCTTCGTGAGTTATCCATTATGATGATCTACATACATTGTATAACTCTCGATTAATATTTTCACTATGATATAACATGCAGTCTTTCAGACAACTATGAATCTTTTGATATCCAAAATCCAGATTGTTGACAACTTTCTTTGCTTTATAATAATGGTAAACCATTGCCTTCTGGAAATGAATCTTTTAATAACCTGAGAAGCATGGTAAAACTCTTTCCGGACCATCCATTCATATATTTATATGGAATAAATATATAAGAAAAAGATATTTTAGAAAATTTTAAAGAGCTCGGATATAATTGTTCATCTGCTTCTTTCATTAAATTATGATACCGAGCTGACTCAGAAGTTGATGGTTGCATCTGCTCCTCGATATATGTTCGTTCAATGAATGTAGAACCTTCACATATTTCAGTTATTTCATGTATATCAATTGAACCTCCAAAGTTTTGAACACGATGTCGAAAAGTATCGGTGATCAAACCCGTTATATCATCATCTCCTACAGGATTATCTTACATATTACTGGATCCAGGATCAGACGAGGGTTGATTACTTAATACTGGCAACATAAGTTCTCCATGAAAAATCTACTCAGTATAACCTCTTGCAAAACCATTCCATATCAAATATTCTTCAACTGTTTATGGATCTAGACAGGAACTATTAACACATCATCGGCATAGACATAAAATCTTTTCATTCAAGCTACTTTTGTTCATACCGAATTTAATGAAATCAAACTCCATCTAAATATTCTTGGTATTTCTCGATTTATTTATCCAGTTTTTATCCATTTTAGGATAAAATGATACAACTTTCAAGTTACTAAATACAGAAAAAAATTTTCAGTCAATAACAATGCACCAAGTAATTTTTTTAAAATTATGTGAAAAATAACACAGGTTAACTAATAAATGCATCATATCACCTACTAATAGGTAAAGATAGATCCTATCCCATTCAAGAATTGCATTAATTATATAGGTCATTATAGTAATCAAACGATATGCAATAAGAGCTCCGAAAAAATTTCAGCAGCATTTTCCTTTAGTTCTCCCCACACAACTAAAGATGTATGAGGAGAACTAAAAGAAAATGCTGTCCGAAATATATCTGGAACTCTATCCATACCGCTTGATTACTGTAAGTATCTATAAAATTATTTACAATTCTCAAACTGTCCAAACTGGATAATCAATTGACCACTATACATAATTCTCCCATCCATACAAAAATAAAATAAATGTTCGGATGCTATAAAATATGTACATTAATCAATTGACGGGTCTATATTTCTATGCAATGCAAGTTTTGTAAAAAATATTTAAAAAGCTATAATTGATCATAGCAAAGCTATACATGATATTGAAATGAAAGATTTACAATAATAAACAAATCTTAAATGTAACTAAAATTAGATGGCCAAACAAATTCAAAATAGATGCAACTAAAATTAGATGGTCCTTTTGCATAGCATCAAGGAAAAAGGATCGTTTTTATATTTTATCATAGTGCACTATCGTTGCATTTGCCACATGTAGAGGATTATTAATGAGGCATGTTTCGAATCAACTAAGTCATATGAGAAGGGGTTACCTCTGTGGTTGAAAGCTTAGAAGGGTTCTTCGTCTTTATATGTCTTATTTTATTTTTTTTTTATTATTTCTTTTCGTGTCTCGTTCAGGTTGTTGTGCAATCATCTACTACTTTTGTCTAAGAGAATGTTTGTTCTGAATGATATGAAGACACCAATTTTGGTCTACTATATTTTATTCTATATGAATACTTATATGACAAGGCTTTATCTCAAGGAAAAAAAAAAGGGACGTCATATCATTAGGAAGATTTTTTTTGGGTTTTTGTGCCCTTCCCTACTGACTCTTGTACCAAGGTTCAGAAAATTCATATTGGAAAAATGTTTATCGAACTTCTCAAAAATTTGGGAGGACATCTCACCGATATATGGATCCTGAATTCTATATCATGTCCCAGTCCTGGTCCTGGACATCAAAATTCCTTTTTCTTTTTTTTTTTTGCCCCTTTGAGTAGACCAAATAGAGAACACTTATTCAGGCCCAATAGGAACTTGCCAAGTACCTAGATAAGTGAGTTCAGATATGTTTAAAAGTCTACACTGTCCAACTTGCATGGCTTCGGGACTTGGATCTAATGTAAGGATGTAAACCATTAATAAAATCTTTGAACACAACAAATAAGATTTAATTCTTTGTTAGAATAAACATGATGTAATTTCTACTAGATTTTCTGCATCTCTCTGGTTTCGGAGCAGTCTTCCCATCAAATACTGCCATGATACCATTGATGAGAAATGAGTCATTCACATATACCCAAACCTTCTGGTCATGCTTTGTACCATAAACTTCACCAAGCATAAATGAGACAATGGCTTCTCTTAGCAATAAAGGATGTAAATTAAATTAAATCATAGTTTGTCTAATATTTCAAGCTGAAGTCTTCCATTCAAACTCTATCCAGTCAACTTCACCTTTTATTGATAACAAGGTTAAATCATCCTTTGCTGGGCTATACCGAACCTAGTCAGTAGATCGTACCCTAATTTTGGAGCTCGAACCTACCGATACTTATGCATGCTTTAGATTTGGTGGTAGCTTTAATCCATTTATGTATGTCTTTAGTTGCCAAAACTTTTACTTTGGAGCTCTGAATGTTATATTATCTCCTCCCGTGTCTACCATTCTATCGAGGAAGGATCTAGAACCACCAATTACCACCCACTATAGATAGCAGTGAAACCTACTCTTGTTTCTACTCCTTCCATAACTGTAGTAATCTTTGCTTGGCCCATTTACAGCTCTAGGTATGATTGGCACAATCCATCAGGATCACTAGAATTGATTTCAATTTTGGCATGGAAGAACCACCTTGTTGCTTTTTCAAATAAGGAAGAACTGGAATAGGAATGGTATAGTTATTCCACTTGGAGTGGATATTTCATAAGTTATGCATGTTCTGGTTTGATCATATTTTTGGAGTAGCTCTAGGTTGAGGATGTTTTTATCTATTAAAAAGAAAAGTAGTGAATACATAAAGATTTTATACCAATCTTCCTATTCGAATATGTGTTCCTGGCATAAGCACGTTGTCTGAGAATGACTATCTTTCCATATTCTAGCTCTTCACGAGCTGTTTTGGCGAGTATTAGACTTATTTATTTTAAGTCCCGAGCTTAGATTAAAAGCGGGATACCATCCTGAATGAGGTGTTATCTCATGTTATCATTGAGATAACTCCCAAACAAGATATTTTTGGAGATTGGAGGACACATCATCGAAACAATTTGGTTAAATGGGGGATTAAAGTGATTAAGTGGTTCCATGGATGCCATGAAATCGGAGTTACATCCAAATTTTATCTCATTATATTTATGAAGTGACCAGAATATATATATTTATATATATATATATATATATATATATATATATATATATATAGGGGTAGCAGTGGCTTGCTTCAGGGTTGGGTTCAAGTCAAATTGAGTCGAGTTTCGATGAAAAATATAAACCCATCCCCAAACCATTTACATTCTGTCAATCAATTATACACATAACTAAAAAATAGAGCAAACATTGTATATAAAAAAAATAAACAATGTAATAAAAATTTAAAAAAATATCATCATACTATAATAAATTTAGAAATACATACTACACCACCGTCATAAATTAACTGACGATAAAACTAACTAGAAAATTCATCACCATATTCCAAAACAGATGGCGCTGGTTTGCTTCTCGTATACCTGTTGAAACGGTAGAAGTAGGGGAGGTCGAGGATGGTGCCGCTGTGGCAAGAGCCGACGAGGGTGTGGAGCTCGGCGCCATGTCGAAGGGGGCGGACCAGCGTATGGTTGATCTCGTCATCCAGGATCACGCCACTGGTCTCGAAGTCCAGGGGGCAGTGCGCCTTGTCGAAGCCTCGATCCGATCCCTGTAACGGTGAGGAAAGACCTGATAGCTGGAGGAGGAGGGAGGGAGGAGGAGCGGCCGTGGCCAATCGAATGAGAGGAGGAAAGAGGGATCGGAGGAGGAGCTAGCGGCGGATCGAATGGGAGAATGGGATCTAGGACTCGATTTTGGGAAAGAAAAGAAACGTGCCGATGCCATAAAGCACCGGTAGAGTCTGATTTTGCCGGCATTTTTTAAAAGCGTCGGCATGTTACCAAACGGTTCTCGACGCTCGCCCCTAGCACCGGGAAAAATCTATGGACAAAGAGTTATTTTATTATAGTGTCTTGTGTTAAAACTTCTTGTATCTCTTTTTTATAATGGAGATTTGATCCTGTGCAGTCGTGGACATACGAGCAGGAGACTCCAAACCACGTAATCCCTGTGTGTTGCTTGTACTTGTATTTTTATTTATTTTTTAAAATTTTATTTTCGTTTCTCCTGTGAATTTTTTTGGCATCCTACTGTGCACCACATCCTAACATGTAACTACCATTGTTTAGTTGCAGGCTATTATGAGCTTTTTGTATTATATGAACCATTATAGTAGTGAAATGAAAACAAGCACCGCATCGAGGATGAAGAGATTACAAATGCAAATTAAAGAATGTTAAACGAACTCGGTGCGAAGTGTTTACTATTTATTGATATCATTAATTTCTGTATATAACTGGTATTAGACTTTATTAATAACAGTGTTGATATTAAAAAAAAAAAATCTTTCGAAAGATCAAGACTAGAAGTTACAGTCATAAGCACATACATGATTCAGACATATTTTCTTGCACATTCATAAAAATAAAGAATTCAACTTGAACCTTTAAATTGTATGATTTGTATATTTGAGCATGGAAATCATAAGTATGATTGTACAACCAGCAAGGGATTAAATTAAATTAATGAGCTAGTGTACCTTTAAGTGCTTAATTTATATGAGTAGCTGTAACAGTAAAAAGTTCTGTAAGGCATCCATGGATCCAATGGATCAAAGAACTGCTACTTGCCAAGAAGTTCTTTAGGCATTATTATTTCGAAGAGAGGAGCTTTTATATTTCCAAACCATTTGCCATAGTATCTAAGCAATTTTCCTATCTATTTTAAATAACAGTGAAATCTATTAGGGATAATGGCTTAAAAGTTCATTGTTATAATTAAATTCTTACTTGCTATTTGAAAGGATTATTAAAAAGAATTTCAATCAGCAAAAATTAACAACATAATTGTAAAAAAAATTACCCTCTACCTTGATATGTTAGTGAAAGTGCTTGTTATATAATATCCTGTATATATATATATATATATATATATATATATATATATATATATGTTAAACAATGATCATAAAAAAAAAAGCTCTCTTGATAAATGATATACCTGCACTAAACTCTCAATGCCTGTGTTACCCAAGAACTCTAAAGGGTTCTTCTATGACATGCTTAGTAAATTCCTATATTCATCAATCAAAATAATTGAGGGCATGTCAACTTTTAGGTAATGTAATTCAAAAAATAGACCCATACGTATGCCATATATGTGAAGAATTTTTTTAAAAAAAACCCACTAACTACAAATAATGTCTTGACTACATAGCAATATAAACAATTGTATATAATGAGAATTTAAGCAAAATCAACATCTAGTAATATCATAGGGCTAGTTTTTATTATTCGCTTGATGAAGTATTTTAGTTATGTATAACATAGCTAGTCAATCAAAGTATTAGAAAAATCCTAGCAATAAATATATAAATAGATAGAAATAAAAATTAAAAAAATTGTATATGTCAAATAATAGCCATTATTTATGTTATATAATGATAATTATAATATAAAAATAATCAAATAAATCATGTCATTTAAATAATAACAGATGCCACCCTTCAAAACCATTATAATTAGTGTTTATGATATTAATATTTTATATCATAGCAGTCATTATTTCAAACCATGCATGCTGGAATTTGAGGTTAACAGGCTGGCCTGAAATGTTATGCATAGCATTCTCCCAGCTTTACATAGGATCAAAGGTGGAAACCATCTTTAGGATTGTCATGATATCTCACGAGGTCCACTAAAGGGACTGGCTCTTTCCTTGACAACCTTTTAAATTGGATGGCTTTCTCGTTTTAATAATACCACATGGGTACTCTTCCTGAATGGCTGGGCTGTTTTCAGAATTCAGCAATCAATGGCTGCCAGTTGCTAGAGTTATTAAGCTTTAAAGGAATTAAATGACAGCACATTAGATATGACTTGCACATAAAGAAAGACAGACAGAAGATCAATAAAAAAGACAGAAAAGATTAAGAGCAAGAGAGAATAAATTTTTCTTAACTTAAAGAAACTGATTTTGATATTTGTAACTTGGATTCTTGGACTAATACCTTGTTAGTTTCTTTAATTATAATTCACGAAATTATGCTTTAAATTGTTAAAACAAGAATTAAAAAATTGTTAATGTGATTTAAGAAACTAAATATATTTTTAGTGTAAAAAATTGTAAGATACTTATAAAAAATTGTAAAACCAAAACAGTTGTGAAAGCATGCAAGCTATTATTCAAAGATGTATTTTCATCTCTCGTACAGAAATAATCGAAAAAATCATTTAAAGATATAATTAAAATTTTTTCATCTGCGAGCATGACCGTAGAAAAAATTGATGAAACTCTTTTAATACCAAGAAAGAAAAAATATGAATAAAAAATTAAAAAAAAATGAAAGAAATTTGGAGAGGAAGAAAAGTTAGAATAAACTAAAAATTGGATGGCTTACTATACTATGTTCCAAGAGAACTTTTTTTTTTATGGCCATCAATATGACCATCTGGATTTATTGGTCCATTAAAGTCTATAACTCTAAGTACCTAATAGTCAAAAAATTAAACACAGTAATAAAATTTAACGGTAAGAAAATTAAACGTAGTAATAAAACTCATTAATCAAAAAATTAAATACTAGAAATTAATTGATAAAAAAAATATTTTTTAATAAATACTATCAATTACTAAGAAATATCCAAATTCATTGTCAATCATCTGTCAGAAACTATTTTGAAAGTTTAGTAAAAATTGCTAATAATAGCATTAAAAATATATGTCGAATAACTGTAAAGATTAAAATAAGAAACTTGGAGAGGTGTGCTTGGAGCAAGGTGTGTGAGAACATTGCTTTGAGAATGAATTTTTCCCCATCGTGTAGAATGTAATTGAATCTTCTCTATGGTACAATGTGTTAAAACAATGTTTAAAAAATTGGGTACCAATACATTTTTTGGACCAACAAGCTTGCCATCTAAATTTTGAATGGTCCATATTCACTGGATTCATTGCGGTCATGGTTGAAACTTTCTCACGGTTGGCTGTGAGACTTATCTCACAATCAGCTGACAGGAATTCGAGTTCTGATTTAGATATATTTTAATTAAAAAATTTAGAGATAAAATAAAAAATAAAAAAATAGTCCACGAGTAAAATCAAAAAAAAAAAAATTAATAAAATAATTCTGGAGTCCTTGCTGGCTAGTGGTAGTGAAAAAATTAGGAATATATATTAAATCCCGTTCACTCGGCTGGCACTAGTGGTAGTCAGGTTGATGTACTCATCTTCTGATGGGAAATGACCGTGGAAAAATTAATATGCGCCATGTATCGAACATTCCTTGGCTGGAGTTGGGGAACCGTTTGGGAATGACCATGCCCGCAAAAAAAAAAAAAAAAAAAAAAAAAAAAAAAAAAAAAAAAAAAAAAAAAAAAAACTTTATATGTCATGCATTCTAGTTGATGCAAAATTGACCATGCTCCATTGATGCAACATGTATTGTTCAAGGCAGCAATCACCTTTAAAAAAAAAAGAGGAAAAAGATAGCAACCTCATGCTTCTTTTGTAGACAGATCACAGGGTGTGTGCTTTCAAGTTCCCGGTATATACTTCTATGTTTGCACTTGTGTGCAGGAAGTAGAGTTGTCAACCTAGTAATCAATTTGCTTTGGTGTCTTGATTCTACTTCTCCCCAAATTCTTATATCTTCCAACTTCTTGCACCAAAAATCATCTACTAGTGCGCAGATGCAGGATTTTTTAAAAAAATAATATTTTTTAAAAATATAATTATTGAAATAGACGAGAGAAAATATATTTATGAAAATAGATGATTTGAGAGGACATGGCGGCCAACGGGGCATTTAAAATCGTCTTTCGAACAGACGAATTCAAAATAAACTAAATACGTCTTTCGAAAAGACGAATTCTATTTAATTGAATTCGTCTTTCTGAAAGATGAATTATGATATGGCAAATCCATCGTTCCGAAAGACGATTTCTTAACGGATGGTAATATAAAATAAATCCTTCCACCAAACGAATGGGAAAGAAAAATAAAATTTTTAATTTTAAATAATTAATATATCAAATTTAAAATTTAAAAAATATTGATTTTATCAAATTATATTAAAAAATTTTAAAAATTAGTAAAAAAATTAAATTAATAATTTTTTATAAAAAAATATAATGAGAAATCACGGGTTGTATCCACCGGTCCGGCCGCCGTTCCTGCCACCGGTCCGACTACCCGTCTGACTCCCAATCCTGCTACCGATCCGACCACCGGTCCGGCCCCCAGTCCTGCCACCGGTCCGGCCACCAAGGTCCGGTCGCCAGTCCTGTCACCGGTCCGGCTGCTAGTCCTGCCACTGATCCGGCCCCCAATCCTGTCATCGGTCTGACCGTCGATCCGGCCGCTAGGGTTTGACCATCGGTCCTGCCACTGGTCCAGCCCAGTCCTACCACAGATCCGATCGCCGGTCAGGCCATCAAGGTCCTGCCACCGGTCCTGAGCAAGGGATCGGACTGACATCAGGCTATCGACCGAACTGGTACCGGGCTAGCGACCGGATAATTTACCTATCGAGCCGGTGCCAGTTCGACCATCAACCCGGTGCTAATCTGGCCGCTTGTCCGGTCACCAGGCCGATACCAGTCGGTTGCCAGTTCGATCGGTATCAGTACCCAATCAGATCAGTGATCGGACCTGTGGTCGGACTGGTGACCGGACTAGATTGGATAGACGCGAGTTTTTTTTTGTAAACTTTTTCTCCACTTATTTTTTTCTCCACTTATTATGACTTTATTTATATATATTTTAATTTTTAATTTTTTTATTTTAAAAATGAAGGTGCAGGAATAAGATAAAGTCCCACGTGTGCATGCGGCTTCACCTGTAACTTTTTATTATTTCTTTTAAATTCTTTTAAAATTTTAGATTTTATTATATTATTTTAAATATTTTAAATATTTTTAATTTTATTATTGTTGCCGACCTTACCGCTATGGCCTGCAGCTGTGAGTTGGCGCCGGACTGTGATCCCCTTTGCTACGGAATCCTAACGCTCCCGGACCTGCAAAATGAGGTTAGAGACCCCGGCTGGGGATCCCGGCAGGGGCACTTCGACGGTCAAGTTAGAGAGCCATAAAGTGGAACAGATCTAATAAGATGGATCCCCGCTGGGTCTTCGTGCTTAGAGGAATCTTTGATGAGAAGATGAGTGAGAACGAGAGGGATTAGCACTCCGGTTCCTGCAACCGGGCTCGCAGAGCTCGCTCCTGCGAGTTCCTTTGGAGCTCCTGTCTCATAATCGCCTATTCTCTCCGAGCATGTGCTTGCCCTCTCGATTGCCTACCTCCCTTCTTGCCAGTTGTGGGCCTTTTTTAGATCGTTGGATACTCTGGTGCCTCGATTCTCCCTCCCGAGGAGGCCTTGGAGGTTAGTGACGCTTACTGACTGTTCTCCTAAGGTCGTCTCCCCTTACGGTTGTGATTTAAGTGGTGAGCCTGTCTCGTCTGCCGTGCAGTCATGAAAGAAGGAACTTCGCGGGACCCCGATCCTTGCGAAGGTGCCCTCGGGCTCGAGGCGTTGACCGTGGCTCTCCCCTTTTGGAGCACTGGGTCACCGGCTGCCAGATCTGGTATCTCGAATAGGGTGTCCTTCCTAAACTGGTGTAAACAAGGTTCCGCGCATCGTTACAGGCCTGGGGATGCCATACTGGATGTGCCACCCTATGCGCATCGTCCTCAGCAGCGTCCTCGGGGCTTGCGCTCCGGCCTCGCGGAGAAGGCTTAACTTCGACCGAGGTGGACCCGTCTGGGGGTGCCACATGGCGGAAGGAACAGAGATGCCAAGCTCGATTCCGGCCGAGGTGGACCCATCTGGGGGTGCCACCTGACGGAGGAGCAAAGGCAGGCCCACTTCGACCGAGTTGGACCCCTCATGGGTCGACACCTGGCGAAGGGGCAGAGGCAAGCTCGACTTCGACCAAGATGGACCCATCAAGGGGCGCCACCTGGCGAAGGAGCAAAGGCAGGCCCACTTCTGCCGAGGTGGATCCCTCTTGGGTCGACACCTGGCGAAGGGGAGGAGGCAAGCTCGACTTCGACCGAGGTGGACCAGTCAAGGGGCGCCACCTGGCGAAGGAGCAGAGGTGCTAGGCTCGACTCCGACCGAGGTGGACCAGTCTGGGGGTAACACCTAGCGAAGGAGTAGAGGTATGCCCACTTCGACCGAGGTGGACTCTGCTTGGGTCGACACCTAGCGAAGGGGTGGAGGCAAGCTTGACTTCGACCGAGGTGGACCCGTCAAGGGGCGCCACCTGGCGAAGGAGCAGAGGTGCCAACCTCGACTCCGGCCGAGGTGGACCTGTCTGGGGGTGCCACCTGGTGGAAGAGCAGAGGCAGGCCCACTTCGGCCGAGGTGGATCCCGCCTGGGTCGACACCTAGCAAAGGGGTGGAGGCAAGCTCGACTTCGGTCGAGGTGGACCCGTCAAGAGGCACCACTTGGCGAAGAAGCAGAGGTGCCAGGCTCGACTCCGGCCGAGATGGACCCGTCTGGGGGTGCTACCTGGCGGAGGAGCAGAGACAGGCCCACTTCGGTCGAGGTGGATCCTGCCTGGGTCAACACTTGGCGAAGGGGCGGAGGCAAGCTCGACTTCGGTCGAGATGGACCCGTCAAGGGGCGCCACCTGGTGAAGGAGCAGAGGTACCAGGCTCGACTCCGGCCGAGGTGGACCTGTCTAGGGGTGCCACCTGGTGGAGCAGAGGCAGGCCCACTTTGGCCAAGGCAGACCCTTCCTGGATCGACACCTAGTGAAGGGGCAGAGGTGCCGAGCTCGAACTGAGGTGGGCGCGACGTTGGTCAAGTCACTTGGCAGGAGAGCTCGGAGGAGAAGCCATGTGGGATCGTCTGGCTGCCAGCTGGGTTGTCGTACGCTCCATGTCAGCGATCTCGCCATATCAATTATATTATTTTAAATATTATAAATTTATTATATTATTTTAAATATTTTTAATTTTATTGTATTATTTTAAATATTTTAATATATTATTTTAAAATTTTGTTATTTATTTTTTAAAATTTTATTAGATTAAAATTTAATTAAAAAAATATTTATGGTGCAGGCATTTAATGGTGCATTTAGATTTTTGATTTAATTCCCTAAATATCATTTTTAAAGAAAAATTCAACTCAACTAAGAATGATATTTTCGAAATTAAATAAAATATTATGGATGGCATTTTTGTAATTAAATCAAATATTATGAAGGGCATTCTGGAAATTAAATAAAAAATACCATCCGTAATAAAGTTTTAATTTGTAGGATGCCCTTCATAATATTGATTTAATTACAAAAATGCCATCCTTGTTTTAATTTCGAAAATACCATTTATAGTTAAGTTGAATTTTTTTTTTTAAAAAGTATTTAGGGAATTAAATCAAAAATTTAAATACATCATTAAATGCCTGTACCATAAATACTCTTTTTTAATCAAACTTTAATCTAATAAAATTTTAAAGAATAAATAACAAAATTTAAAATAATATAATAAAATATTTAAAATAATATAATAAATTTAAAAATATTTAAAATAACATAATAAATTTATAATATATATAATATTTAAAATAATATAATAAAATTAAAAATATTTAAAAATATTTAAAATAATATAATAAAATTTAAAATTTTAAAAGAATTTAAAAAAATAGAAAAAAGTTATGAGTGAAGCTGCATGCACACGTGAGACTTTATCTTATTCCTGCACCTCCATTTTTAAAATAAAAAAATTAAAAATTAAAATACATATAAATGAAGTCATAATAAGTGGAGAAAAAAAATCGGAGAAAATAAGTTGACAAAAACAAAGTAAAAAAAACTCGCATCTATCCAATCCAGTCCGGTCACCAGTCCGGCCACCGGTTCGATTACCGGTTTGGCTGCCGGTCCGATCACTGATCTGATTGGGTACTGATACCGATCGAACTAGTAATCGGATTCGTATCGGCCTAGTGACCAGACTGGCGGCCAGATTAGCACCAAGTTGATGGTCGGATTGGCACCAGCTCGATAGATAAATTATCCGGTCGCCATCCCTGTACCTGTTCGATCGATAGCCCAGTGTCAGTCCGATCCCTTGTTCAGGATCGGTGGCAGGATCTTGACGGCCTAACCAGCAATCGGATCTGTGGCAGGACTGGGCTGGACCGTTGGCAGGACCGACGACCGGACCGGTGGTCGGACCCTGGTGGCCGAATCAATGGTCAGACCGATGACAGGATTGGGGGCCGGACCGGTGGCAGGACGGGCCACCGGACCCTGGTGGCCGACCGGTGGCAGGATTGGGGGCCGGACTAGTGGCCGGATTGGTGGCAGGACTGGTAGTCGGACGGGTAGCCGAACTGGTGGCAGGAACGGCGACCAGACCGGTGGATACAACCCATGATTTCTCATTATATTTTTTTATAAAAATTATTAATTTATTTTTTTTATTAACTTTTAATATTTTTTTAATTTTTAATATAATTTGATAAAATCAATAATTTTTTTAAATGTTAAATTTAATATATTAATTATTTAAAATTAAATATTTTTTTCCTTCCCCATTCGTTTGGTGGAAGGATTTATTTTATATTATCATCTGCTAAAAAATTATCTTTTAGAAAGATGGATTTGCCAGATCAGAATTTATTTTTTGGAAAGACGAATTTATTTAAAAAAATACATCTTTTCGAAAGACGTGTTTAGTTCATTTTAAACTCGCCCGTTCGAAAAATAATTTCAAATACGCCGTAGGCCACCACGTCCTTGAAATCACCTATTTTTATAAATATGCTTTCTCTTATCTATTTCAGTAATTATATTTTTAAAAAATATTGTTTTTTAAAAAAATCCCACAGATACATCTCAAGGCAACTTCTACTTTACCTTTGCACTACATATAGGATATTGCCGTGTGCCACCTCACCCAGCTTTAACTGCTTCTGGTTTTCCATCACAAATCATCATATATTGCCAAATGGCTCTTTTTATTTGGTAAACGGAAGGAATGGTAAGCAATAAGTCCCGATGTAACTATTTCTATAAATTTTTATCTCGTCAAACAATGACCGGTTCAAAACTTCCAGATTTTTATTTTTTATTTTTACCTAAATATGAATATATCAATCTAACAACACTAAGATGTTGGCCAGTACGTAGAACCGGAATAAAAAGAAAGATCTTGACCTTTCACTCACATCAGCAATCATGAATTCTATAAAAATTTTAGATTTAATCGAGTCATCCATGAAATCATGTCTCAAACCTGTGATCGATTGGTAGTAAAACAAAATCTCTACCAGCCGGGCTACTGTTTTAGCAATCAAATGGCTCTTTCAAGATAGTTCTTGGGTTCAATAACTTACCTACTATTTGTAGTTTGTGTGGTTTTAACTTGTGCTGTTCATGAAATATGCATAACCTTTTATCAAGAAGATTGCCTGGGTCTGCTTGCATCCATCAATTGTGCATTTCCTGGAAGAGCTTATTTAGGCCCCTTTCAACTGGTTTGTTAACCGAAACATTTTTATTACTATCTAGAACTAGAAACACTAAGTAAAGAACCACTACCCATCACCTGTTTGAAACGAGTTTACTTACGCTTCGACTCTTTTCTTTTCTCTTCTATTCCCCTCTCCCAAATAAGGTGTTAATTATTTGCTTTCCTTATGATTTGCATTTTAAAAAATATTATGATATATATTGTTATGATTTCATGCTTTATTTAATGATTTACAGTCTTAAGTAGTTATATGGTTTATATTTTGAAACACATGCTTAAATTTTTCGAGTGATGCTTCTTGGTAATTTTTAAATGATATGGCTGAAATAATTTTAGAACATGGTTAATGATTATAAGTCCTGGTATAGCTTAAAACTTATGAAATGAGACTTTTTATCGGTGTACCTTTTAAAATGATTAAATAAGATTAAGATCCTGGAATCATCAAGAGGTTTAGAGCTTATTCAGCATATAAAAGATCTTTCAATGATGGAAACCTAACCTCTATAATAAGAGATCCCTTGAAAGAAGGTTAATATAACAATAAGTTGATTAGTTGGTTAGGGAGTATATACGGTCTATTTGATATAAGTGTCAAAGACTCTAACTCATTTTCATGGTAATTAATGCACCTATATAGTAGTTAGAAAATTTAATCTCTGAATGAGATCTGTCGCCGCTCGGATTGCCGTGGCCTGTAGCTCTTTACGTGGTCGGGTGTCGCGCATCCGCCCGCCTGGAAACGCCTCCGGGGCTTTGGAACCTGCAAGGAAGTAATGTCAGTGACCCGGGCCGGGAATTCCGGCGGGGGCACTCCGACGGTCAAGTCAGTGACGATCCAGGGGATCCTCCTGGTCGAGCCCCTCTGGATGAGCTCCATGCTAGGAGGAGTGAATATAGTGTGAGTGAAAGATGAGGACGAGCTGGTAGTGGTGTTGGCCGAGGTGGTCTTGCCCTCCTCTCTGGCCTTCCTCCCTTGTGCTGTTCTGGTTCCCCTCTTGAATTGAGAAAAATGCTATGGATGTTGTTTGGGTCAGATACCGATACCTCTTTTGCTTACCCTGGCGGGATCTTCTACCTTGGTTTGCTTTGGGATCTCTCCCTGCTGTCGTGTACGGCGAGGTTCCGTGACGTAGACGGGACGTCTCTCCTGTTTTGACAGTTGAGGAAGCCTCCATAGATCTCTGATACTCCTTCTGCCCATCCCTCTCCTGGGAACCTGACAGGGCCTCGATCAGCGGGCCACCGGTCTTGGGACCCGCGCTCTCCGGTAGGGTCCTTTATCCGGTTGTACGGCAGATCGACGGAGGGCATGGTGCCTTGACGTGAGCTTTCCTTTCTTTCTAGAGTGAGTGGCCGCCGTGGGCATTAATTGCGACATGGTTGGTGTTGTCGCACGGCCCTCGGAAGTATCGTCACTGTCCTCAGAGGAGGGGCATGGTTCCCTTGGTGGCTGGCGCATTGGTTTGAACTGAGGGCCGAGCTAGAGAGGTAGGGCCCGTCTTCGATAGACTCGTCTCGGTGCTGCTCGGCAGGACGGCGGTGGACTGAGCTCGGCGCGGAGGGGCGCCTCGTGGCGGAGGAGGCTGAGCTCGACTCTGACCACGGGGCCCGATTTCAGGCGAGCTCGGCGCCGAGGTGCCGCCCAGCCCAGGGGACCTGAGCTCGGAGGGGCGCCTCGTGGCGGAGGAGGCTGAGCTCAACTCTTGACCACGAGACCCGATCTCGAGGGGTCCGTCTTGGGCGGGCATTCGGACTCGGCTCCGGCCTAGGTGTTCCAGGCTGGCGGGAACGGACCTGGCGGAGGACGGAGCTTGCCTTCGACGAGCAAGGGTGTTGCTTTATAGAAGCTCAGCCCGGCGAAGGCGCTCATGTTGAAAGCTTGTCATGGCGTCTGATGGGGGCTCCACGTTAGCTGCCTCGTGCCACATCAGCATTCTGGCCACATCAAGATCCAAGAGACATTTTTGAAATATGATACTATATATATTCTTGGAAGGACTCACCTATATAAAAATATCCATACATTATCATGGATATGAGACGAGCTATCTCTAATAACTCTCGGGAAGAATCAAGATATACTTTTGCTGGATTGCTAAACAGGTAATGTTCATGTTTAAATTTTTTTCGACTCGAGCCATATTTGCTTCAACTCATATATGCCTGATTAAATCTGATTGTCAACCCTACTCATGTGCATGTATTGCATAGACTAATAATATTTATAAAAACAAGAAAGAGAAGAAGGAGGCCTACCGGGCTACCACATAACTATGTTTCTCAACCCTCTTCCATTCTCTCCCTCTCTCTTGTCCATCCCTACCCAGGGCAATATATTTTTTGCAAAATAAATTTGCCCATCTAATTTTATGTTATAGTATTTAGCAGGAAAGCGTCTAAGTCTAACACATGGCCTATCTTCTATTAACCAAGTAAAAGCGGACTTGAGAACACATCAATGCAAGAAATTTGATCATGGTCAGTGAGCCAGCCTCTAGGCCTCATATTTCTCTGGTTTGGGCTTCGCTTGTTTTAGACATGCCCAGATCCAGCCTATTAACATCCAAGCAACAAATTTTGATAGTTAACCCAAATTAGGTCTTGTCCCATATGTTCACTTAGAGATCACTCTTAGCAAGGATAAAAAGTCCTCGGGCAAAATGCAATGTAATAGTTAATCTGATTAAGGACCGTTAAGACTATGCAATGTAATAGTTAATCTGATTAAGGACCGTTAAGACCAGGACTGAAACTAGATCGGATACGGATCGGATATCAATGTATCCATATTCATATTTATTTTGTTTGACGAATACATGTACGAATATAGATATTAATCGGCTATAAAAAATTATATCCATATTTATTTGAAGTGGATACAGATATAAATCAAATATTTAAATTATGGATATAAATCAGATAATTAAATTATATAATTATAGAATCAAAGCTATTACTAAGTGAAGGATAAATCCAGTTAATAGTATGTTAACACGCTTACATATTTTTTTTAAAAATTAATAAATACCATATAAAATTAAACAGGATTACAAGTAAAATCGGATATTCATATATGAATCGGATAATCGTCTATCCATATCTATATTACAAAGATAGATATGAATATGGATATTAATCGAATGTTCAAATTTTTATCCATATTCGGATAAATTCGGATACGAAATCAGATTATTATCCGTATTACTTTCCCACCTGAAGATTTGTCAAATGATTATATCTTACGTGACAACTTCGCACTTGTTGTCAGAACTAGGATGGGCGAAATCTCTGTTAGTTCACCTACTTTTGAGTCTCCATTTCCTGTTGATAAATACTTGTTCGAACCATGTCAACTCCCAAGGTTATAATCCTGTAAATTTGATAGCATAGCACCCAAAGAATGTTCAGTATCATCAGGATTATCATCACCAACTTCAAGATCATTGTAATTATTATATAGACACAAACGAAGAGCGATTATGCATCTCATATACAAGATCACGAACACTAGTTAAAACTTAAAAAACTATCATACTATTTTCAAAAGCTCCAGCATTATATCCCCGTTGCTAAGCTTCCATGACATCCCTGCTCAATAGTCTATTTGGGTAATCCAGTAGAATTGGACTACAATATTTTATTCTTGGCCCATGTTAAGCGAACTTTGCCCAGACCGAATCTTGTGCGGCTCTTCGGCCTTCTAGGTGATACAGGCCTGATAAAAATTGCCACCGAAAAAGAAGATGTCGCATTAGTATTTAACATTGTGAACATAATCGATCTCCTGAATTCAAACCAACAATAAAAGGAAGAATCACAATCTTTTAGTTTCATGAATGAGCACCAGCATCACCAGTCACCTCGCATTCCCTGCTCGAGAACAAGTCCTTGCATAGCTCTCCATAGAACCTAGAAACCAGCTCAACAAAGACCGGAGACTTCAGACCATTCCAACAATGGAGGAGTTCCTCGACATCCATCAAATCCCTCACCTTCCTTTCCTCCACAATCATCTCCACCAAATAATTCTCAAAGCTCCGACATGCCTCCTCTACCTCATTGGGCCCCTCCTCGATGTCGGCCCTTCGAAGCCTCGCCATCTTAATGTAAGCCGGCGTTATCGGTGATGGCCCGGGTGCTCGAACCCTCTCGGTCATGCTCCTTGGCTCGCCAACCTTATAATAAATGTCTTCGGACCGCGTCGGTGGCCAGCGCATCCACCGGAGCATTCGAGATATCTCGTCCTACGATTGATCTTCTTGCTGCCAATCTTGCGAAGGAACCGGCACTTAAAAAGGCCCTTACGGAGATGGGTCTTTTGTAGAGCATTGATAGGAGCCTTTGGAGCTTTTTGCATGGCTTGGAGAGCTTTGCGTTGAAGGAAGCTAAGGTTGGCATCTTGGAATGATGGGGGAGTGCGGTAGAAGGAAGTGAAAGGGATGCTTGCTTGCTTTGAAACTTTTGTTTCTTTTCCATCTTCTTTTCTTTTGGGGAAGGAGCTTTGGATCATGCATGTGATGGTCTGTCAGGATCTAGAGCAATGGAGTTTGTTGAAGGAATGAAATCAAGATAAATGAGTTCTTATAGAGAAACAAATTAAAAGAAGCAAAAGGTGTAGGTGGTGGTTAATGGTTGGTGGCCTTCACGTCCTGTCCGTCCCGAGGTCCAGGGCTTGTTCAGGTTTGACCTACCGGCTGGCCGGGGCTACGTACGTGTGTAGGGCAAACAGCATGGGTGTAATATTGGCATGGACCCGACCTTTGCACGCGTCAAACTTTGCGATTGAAATGTGCTGTGGATGATGCTTTCTTTCTTTTATACCCCAAGTTAAAAGGATGATTTGTTAACATGGGAGACAGGAATCTTGAGCTCTTTTGTGCATTGCACTTGTTTGAAAAATAGTTTTTTATAGCTCGCATATATAAGTTGTTGCATATTTACCCTGAAAACTGACCGTTTATATTTATACTCTCAAATCATCCTACTTTTTGCAACAATACCTTCCTTCTCATTCGTAAGATTTTTTGACCATTAATATTAAAAAAATAACTATTTTAAATATAAATGTCTTTATTATTTCTTTTTTATTGATATCCTAAAAAAATATGCAAAATTATGGGTCATTGTAATATGAATTTAATATTAAATTTGTTACGGTTACTGATGCAAAAGGTAATAGTGTTATTTTTGTGAGATATGGGCTTTTGGGCCGAAGTCGGCAGGATCGGTCGGTTTCGACCCAGATCGCAGAAAAAAAAAGAGGCAGAGTTGGACAGGGGAACTTTTGCTTTCCCTTATCCGGCCGGAATGTTTGCCGAAGGAGTCGGAGGGAAGCCGGGGAGGAGAGGGACTTTGTCGGCGTCGTGTTTGGGATGGATTGGGACTCCAATCGACACGGTCTCCCTTTCCTAAATGACAAGAAGACCGTCGGAAGGTTCCTTTAAATCCCCCAAGCCATCGCCAAACCAAGCCTATCGAGCCTCCTTCAACGCATCTTCTTCCTCTCCGACAAGCGACCGAGAGTTCTTCAATGCCAGCTGGTGAGTTTTTTTCCTTATTTAATATTTTTTTGGACGGATTAATGAGATTTTTGGTTTGGTTTTGTCCGGTTTGGACCGTACCTCGTCAGTGGCCGCACCGCCATCCACTCCAGTCCGTCGAGCTCCCTTCCCGGTGACCATCTTCCTTGGCCGCCGCTAACCATGGAGAGTCTTGGTTCGGTCGAGCCGAGGAGGAAACAGGGAGGGGTTCGGGAGTAGAGAAAAAAAAGAAAGAAATAAAAAAATGAAAGAAAAGAAAAAGGGAAAAAGAAAAAGGAAAAAAAAAAAGAAAAAGAAAAGAAAAGAAAGAATAATAATAATAATAAATAAATAGTGATGGGGGAGATCGAAAAGTCTTTCTCTGGGAATTTGAGATTTTATGGATAAAAGATTTGAATTTATAATTTTTCTAGGATTATTTATTTGTATAAAATTATTTATTATTGTAGGAAAACATCCTTCTGAGCAAGAAAGTGTTGGACAAGCTTCGAATATAGATTGATATCGGGTACGTTTAAGTTAGCTCTTGAAGGTAAGGATTTCTGGACTTGATCACCGGCTGTATATATGTATCCTGACATGATTTGATCGGTACACATGAGCATTGGCATGCATGATTTATTTTTGCATGGAATAGTTGACTTTTCATGATGGACAGTGATGTGGCGGGATCGCTGACGTGGAACACCTGTCAGATGCCATGTCAGAGTACGTTGCCACGATGGATATCTCCTCCCGGGCTGAGCTCCCTAGAACGTCGGGGCCACCTGCCGAGATCGAGCACCGTCCTCCGCCAGGTCGGCTCCCGTGAGATCGGGATGCCTAGGCCGGAGCTGAGCGACTTCTCCAGATCGAGCCCCTCGAAGCCGAGTTCTGCGGCCCAGAGTCGAGCTCAGCCCTCCTCCGCCACGTGGAGCCCCTTTGAGGTCGGGCCCTCCGGTCTGGGGTCGCGTGTCGCCCTCCTCCGCTAGGTCAAACCCCTCGAAGTCGAGCCCTGTGGTCCGAAGTCGAGTCCAAACCTCCGCCATGTGGAATCCCTTCGAGGTCAAGCCCGGCAGAGCCTAGTCCTGCTCTCCAGCTCGGCCACCACCTCGGCCAGGGTGCCAACCACCAAGGAAGCGGCACCTCCCCTCCAAGGACGCCGACGGGTCTCCCGAGGGCCGCGAAGTAGTGCCCGCCATGCCGCAATAATTGTCCGCCACTGCCACTTACACCAGAAAGGAAGGAAGCTCCCTGACCAAAGCACCATGCCCTCCACCAACCATCCGTACCACCAGAAGAGGGGGGCTAGCCAGAAGGCACGAATCCCGGGGGCGGCGGCCCGTCGATCGAGGCCCTGCCAAGTTTCCCGGAATGGGGCAACCGGAGGGAATGTCAGGATGCATGGATATTTTCCCTACTGCATGACAGGAAAGACGTCCTGTCCATGGCACGGTACCTCGCCGCACACGCCTGCCAACACAGGGGAGATCCCGAGGCAGGCCAAACTAAAAAACCCAGCAAGAGTAAGCCAAAAAATACAAGACCACTCACACGGGTAACAAAAAAGGGAGGGAAAAGCAACATAGGAGGACCCTTTCACCTCGACTATCATCTCTCCCAGCCTGCTCTCACTTCTATTCACACCACACTCACTCCTCCTAGCATGGAGTCCATCAAGAGGGGCTCGACCAGGAGGATATGTTCCCCTGGATCATCACTGACTTGACCGTCGGAGCGCCTCCGCCGGAATCCCCGGCCTGGGTCTCTAACATTGTTTCCCTGTAGGTCCCGAAGAATGAAGAGCTCTCGGGAAGACGGTTGGCGGTCCGACGACCCCAGCAGCTACGGGCCACGGTGATCTTGGCGGCAACAGATAGTATGATTATTATTATTTATATTTTTGTATATCATGTTTTATCAAGTGAAGTTATCTTTGTATGGGTTGGACCATGATATCAGTTATTGAAAAACTGTAAAAGACATTATTTGATTACATGATGTGAAAGGAATATGGTATTTGGACTAGCCATGCCACGGGATCGTGGTTACTGAGATTATCTAAGTCACGGGCTTTGTACGTGGAATAGCCGGCCATGGGTGAATAGTACATGGGATAGCCTGAGCCACAGGCTTTGTACATGAAATAGCCGGCCACGGGCGCATAGTATGTGGAACAGCCTGAGCCATGGGCTTAGTATATAGGCTAGCCTGGCCATGGGTGGATAGTACATGATCGATTATAAGGTTATCAGTCATGGGCTGGAGCATGATCGTGGTTAGTCCAGAACCCTAAAGAAGAAGGAAAACTAATGAAAATATATAAAGAAATATAATGTTATCAAGGTTTTGTTATACTTGACATTTGAGTTATTTTGGTTGTATGGTCCGATATCTATTACTTTCCAGTTATTTTTAAATTATACTATTATTGGTGTGATTGTTTGGAGTCCTTACTGGACTATAGAGTTCACTCCTTACTTTTGGATTTTTCTAGAGACTAAGGATGCATAGCATGGATCGAGCTGGGCGTGAGATTGAACATCAACATTGTTTAGATAGTGTTGCCGACCTTACCGCTGTGGCCTGCAGCTGTGAGTTGGTGCCGGACTACGGTCCCCTTTGCTGCGGAATCCCGATGCTCCCGGACCTGCAAAAAGGAGATTAGAGACCCGGATTGGGGATCCCAGCGGGGATACTTCGACGGTCAAATTAGAGAGCGGTAAAGTAGAACAGATCCACTAAGATGGATCCCTGCTGGGCCCCGTGCTTAGAGGAATCTTTGATGAGAAGATGAGTGAGAACGAGAGGGATCAACGCTCTGGTTCCTGCGACCCGGCTCGTTGGGCCCGCTCTAGCGAGTTCCCCTGGAGCTTCTGTCGTGGGATCGCCTCCTATTCCTGTGCGCGTCCTTGTCCTCTCTTACCTTCATTCTTGCCCTCTCGTCCCCTTTTTTAGGTCGCCGGTCACTGGATACATTCGTGCCTCTATCCCAACTCCTGGGGAGGCTCTGGAGGTCAGCGACGCTTTGCGACCGTTCTCCTAGGTCATCCCCCTTTACGGTCGGGAGTTAAGTGGCGCGACGGTCTCGTCTATCGTGCAGTCACCAAAGGGGGAACTTGGCAGGGTCCCGATCCTTGCGAAGGCGCCCTCGGGCCGGAGGCGTTGACCGTGTCCCTCCCTTTTTGGAGTACCGGGTTACTGGGTGCTAGATTCGGTACCTCGAGCAGGGTGCCCCTTTTAAACTGGTGCCAACGAGGTTCCACATGCCGTTACAGGCCTGGGGGCACCGTACTGGATGCGCCGCCTGTGCATGCTGTCCTCAGCGCCTCCTGGGGCTTGCGTCCCCGAGTACTTTCGTGCTCCACAGAGAAGGCTGACTTTGGCCAAGGTGGACCCATTTGGGGGTGCCACCTGGTGAAGGAACAGGGGAGCTTGGCTCGACTTCGGCGATGTGGGCCCATCGAGGGGCGCCACCTGGCAAAGGAGCAGAGGTAGGGCCACTCCGGTCGTGGTGGATCCCGCTTGGGTCGACACCTGGCGAAGTGGCAGAGGCCAGCTCGACTTCGACCGAGGTGGACCCATCTAGGGGGTGCCACCTGGCGAAGGAGCGGAAGGAGCCCGGCTCGACTTCGATGAGGTGGGCCCATCTAGGGGTGCCACTTGGCGAAGGAGTAGAGCAGGGCCACTCCGGTCGAGGTGGAACCCGTCTGGGTTGATAGCTGGCGAAGTAGCAGAGGCCAGCTTGACTTCGGTCGAGGTGGACCCATCTGGGGGTGCCACCTGGCGAAGGAGCGGAAGGAGCCTGGCTCGACTTCGACGAGGTGGGCCCATATGAGGGCGTCACCTGGCGAAGGAGCAAAGGCAGGGCCACTCCGATCGAGGTGGACCCCGCCTAGTTCGATACCTGGCGAAGTGGCGGAGGCTAGCTCGACTTCAACCGAGGTGGACCATCTGGGGGGTGCCACCTGGCGAAGGAGCAGGAAGAGCCCGGCTCAAGTCCGGCGAGGTGGGCCCATCTGGGGCCACCACCTGGCGAAGGAGAAGAGGCAGGATCACTTCGGCCAAGGTGGACCCCGCCTGGGTCGACACCTGGCGGAGTGACAGAGGCCAGCTCGACTTCGACCGAGGTGGACCCATCTTGGGGTGCTACCTGGTGAAGGAGCGGAGGGAGCCTGGCTCGACTTTGGCGAGGTGAGCCCATCTGGGGTTGCTACCTGGTGAAGGAGCAGAGGCAGGGCCACTCCGGCAGAGGTGGACCCCGCCTGGGTCGATACCTGGTGAAGTGGTAGAGGCCAGCTCAACTTTGGCCAAGGTGGACCCATCTGGGGGTGCCACCTGGCGAAGGAGTGGAGGGAGCCTGACTCGACTTCGGCGAGGTGGGCCCATCTGGAGGCGCCACCTGGCGAAGTGGCAGAGGCAGGGCCACTCCGACCGAGGTGGACCCCGCTTGGGTCGACACCTGGCGAAGTGGCAGAGGCCAGCTCGACTTCGGTCGAGGTGGACCCATCTAGGGGGTGCCACCTGACGAAGGAGCAGGGGAGCCCGGCTCGACTCTGGTGAGGTGGGCCCATCTAGGGACGCCACCTGGCGGAGGAGCAGAGGCAGGGCCACTCTGGCCGAGGTGGACCCTGCTTGGGTCGACACCTGGCAAAGTGGGAGAGGTGCCGAGTTCGGTCCAAGGTCGGCTTGACCGCTAGCCAAGCCACCTGGCAGGAGAGCCTGGACATGACGCCGCATGGCACTGCCGACGGCCAACTGGATCTGATGCATACTCCATGTAAGTGATGCTACCATATCAGATAGTATAGTTAGTTTTGGTTATTTTTCGGTTGCTGATACTTGTTGTGAATCAGTGGACCATTTAGTAGTTTGATTTGAATAAATAGATTATTTAGTTATTATTAAATTATTTAAATAATATTGATATAATTGCTGTGATTTTAAATGACGTGATTCTGGTATACCTAGGCCTGGCATGATTCTTAGGATAAAACTTAGGATCGTGCGGCCGGTCACGTAGCCGATTTCAGTATAGAATTCAGGTCATGATAATTTTATGTTAAAATATATAGTTATTCATTAATACCGTCTATTAAAAATCAAATTGAAGGGTACTGTTGCAAAACAAAGTGGTCGAACGCACACACATACATGTAAAAAAAAAAAAAAGATTTTTAAATAATAAATAGATAATAAACTATTTTATAGGGACATACGTGTAAAATTTTCAAAACATTTTCTTTTCATGTTGCGCCATATGGTGGACTTGAGTGGTAAACCGAGCCGATAAAGATATTTGGCAAAATTGAAAAGACGAGGTATAAGTGCGGACAAAAAGGCAGCAATTATACGGTGGTGGTTCGATCATTTAGATGAGCAAAGCGAAATGGCTTCATAATTTATTACCATGTAGATCATATTGCAACGTGGCACCTGATTAACCCTCAGGGAACTAGATTTGCATAATCTATTCAAATGGTGGAGATTTGCAATCATGCACCGATACAAGTCTAAATGGATGCCATGCTCAGGCTCGTGAAGGAGTCACCTTTTTCCATTGCAGTGCTGATATAACTTGGTTGAGATAATCGATGCTAATGAGTATATCCAACAGCTTAGACTATCGTGGGATGCACTCCGTGCCGCATCGAGTTACCATTTCCATTGCAAATGGGAGTAGTAAATTCCCATCTAATTTTAACCCTTAACCCATCTTAAATTGACTCAAAACTTTTGCCAAAAACTAATCACAAAAGAAGGATGCAAACGGAATAGACAACCTTAATACTGTTAGCACCGGAAGAAATTATATATCACGCGGAGAAATTTTTAAGGAGGAACTGCTCTCTTTACGATAATCGTCCGAGAGACACTCTCTATTTAAAGATGGATATAGACTTCTTAGAAAACCAAAAAATCAGAGATCTAATTTTTACAGACTCTTAGTATCTTAATAAAAACAAAAAACAGAGTCCTAAGATGGCAAGACTAAAACAAGATGACTTTGACCCTATTTTAAAAAAAAATAATCTGTTATTTGAGTTTATCGTTAACAAATTATTCTCTTAAACTCAAATGTCTTCCGTCCTTTATTCCAATCATCATTTTGCATATTTTCGAATAACTCTTTTGGTAGCGGCTTTGTAAAGATATCCACCACTTGGTCATGACTTGCAACGTGACTCATTCGCACATTTCCTTCCTTCACATATTCCCGAATAAAATGAAAACGAACATCTATATGTTTGCTTCTCTCATGGTGCACTCGATTCTTTGCCAACTCAATTGCCGATTTATTATCTACTCTGATTTCGGTTGCCTCATGTTGCAGAAGTTTTAGCTCATAAAGTAGATTTCTTAGCCATATTGCATGGCATACATACCAAGATGTTGTTACATACTCTGCCTCGCATGTTGATAATGTCACTATTGGCTGCTTCTTTGAGAGCCAAGTGAAAGCTGTATTTCCCATATAGAATACATATCTTGATGTGCTTTTCTGATCATCTACATCTCCGCACTAATCACTGTCGAAGTAACCCACCAGTTTGTAATGATTTGTCTTCGAGTAGAATAATCCAAGTGACTCCGTTCCTTTGATATACCGAAGAATTCTTTTAACAGTCTTCAAATACGAATATTTTGGTTCCTCCATGAATTGACTTGCTATACCGACACTATATGCAATATCCGACCTTGTGCATGTGAGATATCGTAGGCTTCCAATTAAACTTCGATATTTGCTTGCATCTACTCGATCTACTCCTTCAAACTTAGAGAGTTTCAAACCAAGTTCCATCGGTGTTGCTACAGGATTGCATTCCTCCATCTTGTTTTTCTTCAAAATATCTTTTGCATACGCCTCTTGTGACACAAATATTCCTGATTTTCCTTGTCTAATTTCAAGACCAAGGAAGTATTTCATCAACCCCATATCTTTCATCTCGAACTCCAGAGTCATAACCTTTTTAAAATCTTTTATTATCTTCTCATCATTTTCCATGAATATAAGATCATCAACGTAAGGAGCAACAAACAACAAGTTACTTTTATCTTTCTTTACGTACAATGCATGCTCATATAGATACTGGATAAACCCATTCTTCTTAAAATAGGTGTCAATACGGGTGTTCCATGCTCGAGCCACTTGCTGTAAAACCCGAGCACTGGGCCAAAGTCGGCAAGCCCAGCCGACTTCAGCCCAATTACAAAAAAAAAAATCGAGCGAGCGATGGCAGAGTCCGGAACAGGGGAGGTTTCCTCACCCTTGACCGGCCAGTGTTTTCACCGGAGACTTCGAGGGAGGAGCCGTAAGGGGAGAGGGAGTCGGTCGGCGTTGTGGTTGAAGTGGTTTGGGACTCCGATTGATGCAGTTTCCCTTCCATAAACATTAAGGGACCGTCGATGGATTTCTTTAAATCCCCATCCACCATCGTCGATTTGAACCAATCGAGCCGCGCACACCATCCTTCTCTCCGGCGAGCGTCCAACAGTCCATTGAGGCTGGTGAGTTTCCTTTTATTTTGTTTTATTTTTGGGTTGTTTCCATTCGATCTTGAGGCCGTGGACCGCCGGTGGCAGTGCCGCCACCCGCCTCCGGTCCGTCAAGCCCTCCCCGGCAACCTTCCCATGGTCGCTGCCAGCCACCGTGGAGGGGGGGGTCTCGGTTGAGTTAAGCCAAAGGCAGAAGGGAGAGGGGATCGGGAGAGAAGAGAAGAGAAGAAAGAAAGAAGAGAAGAAAAAAGAAGAAAGAAAGAAGAGAGGTTCGATAGTTCAGAAAAATAAAATAATAGTAATAATAATAATAATAATAATAATAATAATAATAATAATATAATAATAATAATAATAATAATAATAATAATGAGGAGAGAGAACATGGAGAGAAAAAGAGGAGAGAGAAAGTGGAGAGAGAAGATGAGGAGAGAGAGGGAGAAGATAAATTTAAAATAATAATAATAGTATATTATTATAGGAGAGAGAATTGGAGGGATTTCCTTTCTTGGAATTCATAAAACTAGGGTGTGGTTTGAATGATTTTATTTATTATTGTAGGATATCAACCTTCTGAGCAGGAAGGCGTTGCGCGAATTTCGGGTACGGACTAGTATCGGATATACTAGGATTAGCGCTTGAAGGTAAGGATTTTAGACATAATATTAGTTCTATACATTGTTTTACGTTGCCTGATTTGATCCGAGCATATATATATATTTACATGCATGGTTATTTTCGGATAGCATGATTTGATTTTCCGAGATACAGAATAAGTTTGTTATTATTTTTGTTTGTATTTTATTTAATATACCATGTTTATCAAGTGATCTTTGAATGGGTTGGATCGTGATATCGATCGTTGAAAGGTGACATGTTCTGGCTATATGAGATAAAATGATAAAGCGTTAAGTAAAAATGGGGTTTGGACTAGCAATGCCACGGCGGTACTGTGGTTTCTCAGTGTGCCGGTCACAGGCATAATCGTGACAAATATTGCCTCTTGTAGGCATGGACAATGAGATTGCCGGTCATAGGCGTAATCATGACAAATATTACCTTTCACAGGCATGGACAATGATATTGCCAGGCACAGGCGGAATCGTGACAAATATTGCATTTCACAGGCATGGACAATTTATTGTCGGTCACAGGCGGAATCGTGACAAATATTGCCAATTATAGGTATGGACAATGATGTTGCTAGTCATGGGCTAGAGCATGACTATGGCTAGTCCAGAACCCTAAAGAAGAAGGTTAATTAAATTGAAGGAATAAAGAGAAAAACATGATTTGATAAAAGGTTTTGTCATATATGATGTTGAATTATTTGATTGCATGATGTGATATTCTAGTACGTTTTTGCTATTTCCAAGAATATACATAATATTACTGGTGACTGTTTGGAGACCTTACTGGGCTGTTGAGCTCACTCCCTATTTTTTGTTTTTTTTTCAGAGACTCAAGATACATAGCGAGGATTGGACTGGGCATGAGACAGAGCTTCATTAATGTTGAGTTAGTTAGTTAGTTAGAGTTATTTTCGGATACCGATGCTTGTTGCGAATCAGTAGACCAATTAGTTATATTGATTTAATAAATGGATTGTTTATATAATACTAGTTAATTTTGATGTGTTTGACTCTTGTGTACCTAGGCCTTGCATGATCTCTAGGATAAAACCTAGAATTTGTGCGGCCGATCGCGTGCCGATTCCGGTGCTAGATTCGGGGCATGACAGAGTGGTATCAGAGCAAACCAGGTTGTAGGATCTTAGGGTATACGTTCATCGAGAGAGTGTGGGTTGATTCATAGGTGGGGTGGATTATATGACATATTTTTGATCATCTAAGTGTTAGTTATATACTAATAATGACTGGTGTAGGATTTTCATGGCGCATGGTAGTGGACGTGGACGTGCTAGGAGGCCCACAAGATTTGCAGATGGATCAAATGCCTGGGATCCTATAGAGCAGCACAAGAATACTGGGGTCTTATCCGGTGATGAGGAGCATCCACAAGAACCGACGCTCAATCCTTTGGACAACACCCCGGAGACTGGGACTGCAAAAATAGGAACACCGGGAGGATCTGGAGTTCAGCCTGGGGACCAAGTAGGTCTTCCTCAGCTATTGCAATATTTAGTGCAGCAACAAGCTACTGCAAAAGCTTATATACTGAGATTAATGGAAGCACAACAGCAACAGCAACAGTTCATGCAGCAGCTATTATTACAGCAGCAATAGCCAGAAGTTAGGATTCCACAAGAACGACCAATCACTTTGATAGATTTCAAGAAGTATGCACCACCGGTATTCAAGGAAACATCTGATCCCATGGAGGCAGAGGATTGGTTAAAGGCTGTAGAAAAAGTATTCCAAGCCTTGCGGTGTCCGGAAGGGGAGAAGGTTACTTTTGCTACATTCTTGTTACAAGATGAGGCAGTTGCTCGGTGGGAGTTGGAGCTTGGGAAGCAAGGACCAAACGATGCGCCTTTTACCTAGGTAGATTTCAGAAAGGTTTTCTATGAGAGGTACTTTCCTCAAAGTGTTTGGGTACAAAAATTTTGAGAATTTGATCACTTGGAGCAGTGTAGCTTAACCGTTTCTCAATATGCTGCAAAATTTGAAGAATTGTCAAGATATGCTCCATCACTGATAGTAGATGAAGGGATCCGTGCCAGGAAATTTGAAAATGGACTTAGAGGTCGGATTCAGCATCAGGTGACTGCCTTTGAGCTACCTACTTATAAGGAGGTCGTCAACAAGACACTGATCATAGAAAGAGGATTGGATGTTGCTCAAGCAGAACGAGAAAAATCTTTGAATAAGAGATCCAGATCAAAAGGATTTCAGGGTCAACCCAATAACATCAGTGCAAAGATGAGGAAGCCTGACAATGCTGTTCCAGATGATAAAACTCAACAAAAGGATATTATCCAGTTCTCCAAGTGTGGTGGGCCATACCTTAAGCAAGACTGCACCTGGCCAGAAGGGTGGATGTGTTACAATTATGGGAAGGCGGGTCACAAAGCTATTGTGTGTCGTAGTGGTCAGGGGTTGCAGCACCAAGCGCCTCAAGCATCTCGAGTTGGGCACCAACAAGGAGGACAACAGAAGTTAGGTACCCAGGGACGGGTGTACGCACTTATGCTGCAGGATGCTAATGCATCTAATTCAGTAGTGACAGGTTTTATTAGGTTATGATTATTTGAAATGGTGATACAAGTGATTAAAATCATAATGACATGATGATTATTAGGATATGACGAAAATAGTGTAGAGCTCAGGTTATGATGACATGTAATTATGGTATAAGTACTATGATAGATATGAGTGGTATTGAATTCAGGTTATGATTATCTTGACATAAGAGATTAAGAAATTAACACGATAATTAGTAAGATATGATAGAAATTTTTGGAAGGATCTATTAGTGAACCTAGATGGTTTAGTAAATTATATCAGAGTGGCACAGCGGAAGCGTAGTGATTTGCACTGATTTAGATTCAATTAAGCTAATTTCGAGGACGAAATTATGTTAACGTGGGGAGAATGTAAAACCCGAGCACTAAGCCAAAGTCGGCAAGCCCAGCCGACTTTAGCCCAGTTACAAAAAAAATAAAATAAAATTGAGCGAGCGATGGCAGAGTCTGAAACAGGGGAGGTTTCTTTACCCTTGACTGGCCAACGTTTTCGCTGGAGACTTCGAGGGAGGAGCCGTAAGGGGAGAGGGAGTCAGTCGGCGTTGTGGTTGAAGTGGTTTGGGACTCCGATTGATGCAGTTTCCCTTCCTTAAGCGTTAAGGGACCGTCGGTGGATTTCTTTAAATCCCCATCCACTGTCGTCGATTTGAACCAATCGAGCCACGCACACCATCCTTCTCTCCGGCGAGTGTCCAACAGTCCATTGAGGCCGGTGAGTTTCCTTTTATTTTGTTTTATTTTTGGGTTGTTTCCGTTCGGTCTTGAGGCCGTGGACCGTCGGTGGCCGTGCCGCCACCCGCCAGCCGCCTCCGGTCCGTCGAACCCTCCCCGGCAACCTTCCTATGGCCGCTGCCAGCCACCATGGAGGGGGGGTCTCGGTTGAGTTAAGCCGAAGGCAGAAGGGAGAGGGGATCGGGAGAGAAGAGAAGAGAAGAAAGAAAGAAGAGAAGAAGAAAGAAAAAAAGAAAAGAAAAGAGGTTCGGCAGTTCAGAAAAATAAAATAATAATAAAATTAAAAATTAAAATAATAATAATAATAATGATGAGGAGAGAGAAGTGGAGAGAAAAAGAGGAGAGAGAAAGTGGAGAGAGAAGATGAGGAGAGAGATGGAGAAAATAAATTTAAAATAATAATAATAGTATATTATTATAGGAGAGAGAATTGGAGGGATTTCCTTTCTTGGAATTCGTGAACCTAGGGTGTGGTTTGAATGATTTTATTTATTATTGTAGGAGATCAACCTTCTGAGCAGGAAGGCGTTATGCGAATTTCGGGTATGGACTAGTGTCGGATATACTAGGATTAGCGTTTGAAGGTAAGGATTCTAGACATAATCATCAATTCTATACATTGTTTTACATTGCCTGATTTGATCCTAGCATATATATATATTTACATGCATGGTTGTTTTCGGATAGCATGATTTGATTTTCCGAGATACAGAATGAATTTGTTATTATTGTTGTTTGTGTTTTATTTAATATACCATGTTTATCAAGTGATCTTTGAATGGGTTGGATCGTGATATCGATCATTCAAAGGTGACATGTTCTGGCTATATGAGATAAAATGATAAAGCGTTAAGTGAAAATGGGGTTTGGACTAGCCATGCCACGGCAGTACCGTGGTTTCTCAGTGTACCGGTCACAGGCGTAATCATGACAAATATTGCCTCTTGCAGGCATAGACAATAAGATTGCCGGTCATAGGCGTAATCGTGATAAATATTGCCTTTCACAGGCATGGACAATGATATTGCCGGTCACAGGCAGAATCGTGACAAATATTGCCTTTCACAGGCATGGATAGTAATATTGCCGGTCACAGGCGAAATCGTGACAAATATTGCCAATTATAGGCATGGACAATGATGTTACTAGTCATGGGCTAGAGTATGACCATGGCTAGTCCGGAATCCTAAAGAAGAAGGATAATTAAATTGAAAGAATAAAGATAAAAACATGATTTGATAAAAGGTTTTGTCATATATGATGTTGAATTATTTGACTGCATGATGTGATATTCTAGTACGTTTTTGCTATTTCCAAGATATACATAATATTACTGGTGACTGTTTGGATATCTTATTGGGCTGTTGAGCTCACTCCCTATTTTCTGTTTTTTTTTCAGAGACTCAAGATACATAGCGAGGATTGGGCTGGGCATGAGACGGAGCTTCATTAATGTTGATTTAGTTAGTTAGTTAGAGTTAGTTTCGGATACTGATGCTTGTTGCGAATCAGTAGACCAATTAGTTATATTGATTTAATAAATGGATTGTTTATATAATACTAGTTAATTTTGATGTGTTTGACTCTTGTGTACCTAGGCCTTGCATGATCTCTAGGGTAAAACCTAGAGTTTGTTCGGCCGGTCGCGTGCCGATTCCGGTGCTAGATTCGGGACGTGACACTTGCTTCAGCCCATATAGTGCCTTCCTTAACTTCAACACCTTTTGTTCTTTCCCGGCTTTCATGTATCCGGGTGGTTGCTCCACATATACTTCCTCTTCAAGCACACCATTTAAAAATGCTGATTTTATATCCATTTGATAGATTGGCCACCTGAATTGGGCTGCTTAGGAAATAAGAAGCCAGATTGTTTCCATTCTTGCAACTGGAGCAAAGACTTCATCATAGTCAATTCCTGCATTTTGCCTACAGCCCTTTGCAACTAGCCGGGCCTTATACCTTTCTATCTCACCTTGGGGATTCATCTTTTTTTTATATACCCATTTCACTCCTATAGGCTGATGTCCTTTCGGTAACTCCACCAGGTCCCAAGTTCTATTTCTTTCAATTGCCTTTATCTCTTCATCCATTGCATCTTGCCATTTCTTATCTCTTACTGCTTCTTCAAAATAAATATCCTCGGTATCTGCTAGAAGACATACCAAGTGACTTCGCTTGTTGATCCGTATAAATCTTGTAGGCTTCGCATCCTTGATTGTCTTGGTTCTTCATCATCATCAGATATTGGTGGGCTTGACGGTATGATTATTGGTGCAGTAGTTGAGGATTCTCCATTTTCTTCCTCTTGTGCTACCTCCTTTTGGTTGTTCCAATCCCATGCATCTTCTTCATTTACTTGTACATCTCGGCTTATCACCACCTTCTTTTCAATTGGATCAAATAATTTGAAAGCTTTTGTCTTCTTGTCATACCCGATGAACACGTACTTCTTGCTCTTATCATCTAGCTTGGTTCTTCTTTGATCCGGTACATGCGTATAGGCCACATTACCAAATACTTTAAAGTGTGATACAGTAGGTTCAGTCCACTCCAAGCTTCCTACAGTGTTTGATCCGCTAATTTTGCATGTGGGCATCGGTTTTGCATATACGGCACATTTTATCGCTTCTGTCCAAAAATCTTTTGGCATGTCTTTGGTCTTCAACATTGATCGAACCATGTCAAGAATGGTCCGATTTTTTCTCTCGGTCATACCATTTTGCTGAGGTGAGTAAGGTACAATTAAGAATCTCTTGATTCCATGTTCCTTACAATAGCTTGTGAAGGCAGTTGACGTATACTCTCCGCCTCTATCCAACGTAGAGCCTTGATATAAAAATCCATCATCTTCTCTACTAACACATTGAATTTCTTGAATACCTCGAGTGCCTCGGACTTCTCTTTCAGAAAATAAACCCATGTTTTTCTTGTGAAATCATCAATGAACGTGAGAAAGTAGCTCTTCTCACTGAATGACTTTAGTGTGATCAGGCCACATATGTCGGTGTGTACTAACTCGAGAGGATGCCTTGCACGATATTGCACACCTTTAGAAAAAATGCTCCTTGCTTGCTTGCCAAGTATACATCCCTCGCAAAATTTTATGGTGCAGTCTATGTCTGGTAGTCCATGGACAATATTCTTCTTTGCTAACTTTCTTAGGCCATCATAATGCATGTGTCCGAGTCGTAAGTGCCACAGTAAAGCTTTATCTTCTATGTTGACTTGCAAACAATTTTCTCGGATGTTCCTCAAGTTGAGTTTGAACATTCGATTCTCGGTCATCTTCACATGTGCAAGCAACCGGCCTCTTTTGTCCTTCAAGTGCAACATCCGATCTTTCATGAGAACTGAATATCCCTTCTCTAACAATTGCCCCATGCTAAGGATATTATTCTTCATATCGGGCACATAATAAACATCTTCAATAGATCATTCTTTCCCATCCTTTTCAGAAAAACAAGTTTTACCTCGGCCCTTGACTTGAACCTTCGACATGTCGCCGAATGATACGTGCCCATCGCCGAATGATACGTGCCACATCTTCTATTTCTTGTATCTCTATAAAGAGGTGTTTGTGCCCGCTGATGTGATTACTAGCGCCAGTATCGAGATACCATACCGTATCGCTGTCAGGAGTAGTGTCTTTATAGGTCATCATGAGAATACCGTCATCTCTTGTCTCTTCTTCCGCGATTAGATTTTTGTTTTCTTCCGTTCTTTTACATAGTGTCCATACTTACCGCAGTTGTAGCATTCGACATTTTGACGATATGACTGGCTGCCTCTCCCACGACCGCGTCTCGGCCATGCCAATTCTGTTGGCTTGGCTAGCCCTTTTCTTCGAAGTTGTCTCTACGTCCGCGATCTCTACTGCGATCAACACCATGACCACCACGGCCACCACGGCCGCAACCTCTTCCTTGATTTTGGTGTGTGTACATCACCTTGTTCTCTTTGATAGTTTCCTTAGTTTGCAAGGCCTCCTGAGTAGCTCTTGTTTCTTTTTCTTCTTCCATTGTTCATGCGCTTCAAGTGAACCGGCGAGATCATCGATGATCATCTCTTCCAAATTTCTTGATTCCTCGATAGCGCATACAACGTTCTCAAAATTCTCGGTCAATGATCGCAGAATCTTTTCAATAACCCTTGCATCGGTTAGAATTTTTCCATTGCGTTTGAGTTGATTTACCACCGTCTGCACGCACGTGATATAGTCAGACACTCCTTCTGACTCCATCTTCATGGACTCCAACTCGCCTCACAAAATTTGAAGCCGCACTTGTTTAACTCGGTCGGCGCCTTTGAAGACTTTTTGCAAAATCTCCCATTCTTCCTTTGAAGTAGTTGCTCCGGCAATCTTCTCGGAACCCGACTCATCCACCGCTTGGAACAAGAGGTAGAGAGCGGTCTTGTCTTTCATACGCGTTTCTTTCAACGTCTTTAATTAAGTTACCGTCATACTATCAGTATCTTTCAGCTCTATATAGCCGTTCTCGACTACATCCCACGCATCTTGTGCACCGAGCAACGCATGCATCTGAATACTCCAATTGTTGTAGTTCGACTTCGTGAGTCATGGCAGTGACATCTGTTCCAGCGATGTACTCCCGGACTTCATCATTGCTCAAGAAACAGTATCACCTGGGCTGCTCTCTAACATCAGCTATAACTCTACCTTGAGCACACACTAAACAAAGAGGGAAGGTAAAATACGGGAGCCCTGTTTTCTTCCTTTTACTTCCTTATCTAATGCCCTGTTTTTATTTTTTATCTCATACAATGCACGGCCTGCAACCCAAAAGAAATAATCGGCAAAGAAGAAACCGTGAAGGCTGAGATAACTCAGAAAGGCCAGGAAAACACCGCAAGCCCCTGTTCCTCCCTCTCTCTTCCCCTCTCACGATCTCATGGCCGTTTTACTTCCTCTCTCGCTCGCACGCCTCTGGTCCGCTCCTTCTTCTCACGCAGTCGCACAAATATCAGATTATTAGCTGATGGAGACGAGGCGATGTTCTTGAACGGTGGCGACGATTGGCAGCAGCAGCGGGGGATCAAGGCGGCAATGGGTGGTGAACAGATGGACGTGGAGGCCTACGCGTCGCTGTACACCGGTCGGACCAAGGTGATGCGGCTCCTCTTAATAGCGGACTGCTGCGGTAACGAGGGAATGCAGCTCGAGGCTCTCCGCCTCGCCGATACTTAATAAGGGAGGCCGGCGCATGGTGGAACAGGGCGCCACAAACTCCTGACAAAACCACCGCTTTCCTCCCCTCTCGCTCCTTCGAAGACGGCACCAGTCTCGGACTGGAGGGCGATGGAGAAAGGATCGGAGGAGATCGGCGAAGAACGTGGAAGAGAAACGGCAAAGGCTGCAGCTCTGATACCAATTTGTTAGCACCGGAAGAAATTATGTATCACGCGGAGAAATTTTTAAGGAGGAACTGCTCTCTCTACGATAATTGTCCGAGAGAGTCTCTCATTTTAAAGATGGATACAGACTTCTTAGAAAATCAAAAAATCGGATATCTAATTTTTTCAGGCTTTTAGTATCTTAATAAAAATAAAAAACAGAGTCCTAAGACGGCAAGACTAAAACAAGAAAACTTTGGCCATATTTTTTTTAAAAAAAAAAATCTGTTATTTGAATTTATCGTTAACAAATACGTCTTATTTATAGATATGTCCTCTGACGAGTGGGCTTGGACCATTTAAATCTATCACCAGCCATCTTAAACCAAATGTCAAAGAACCTCGAGATGAGCTTGGAGAATAGCTAGTTTGCCATAACCGAGGGGATTGAGATTCCAACCAAGAGGACCTCCTCATTTTTATATTTGTAGAGTTAAAGAGCTTGCCAAATGTTCTCAATCCCACGATCTTCACGACTCTGTATCATGTTCTAATGTCAAAATTGTCTTGTCCGAAAGAGAAACTGTAGATGAAACATTTGGCTTTGCTTGTAAGAGCCTGAACATCCGTTTCAAGAACTAATAATCCAAGACGAGTGGGTGCATCGTGTCATCCATGTCTCACCAATAAAGCGATCGATTTATGCATGCAACCTTGGAAAGGCCCCAGGACATCCTATCTTGGGTACCACGGCCCTATGCGTCCCGTGCAACAAGGACACGAGAAGGTGGTAGATCTGGTTCGTGTAATTTGGGTGGCCCAAGACCAACCCAGTCATTGTCCAGCTCCACATTCTCTCGGTGCTAAACTTGAAAGGCACGAGTACTTTGGCATTTTCTTTACCGTCGGTTACTTGGACGGTTTGTTACATCTTTACGAAGGCCAATTTTATAATATATTGAGTTATCTCTTTTATAGCCGGGCACTCTATCGATTGCTCTTAGCATCACGAAGATTGTATTTCTCTATCTCTTCAGAATTTTTTTTTTTTTTTTTTTTTTAGCCTTATGGATGGCTAACGTATTAGATTTAGTCGAGCGCCCGTCTTGCATTGAAAAAAAAAAAAAAAATGCAAGTATATGACGAGACTCCATCACTCCAACTATTACCCTTATCAAAAAGTGAAAAAGGAAATGGTATGGACCTGTGAACTTGCCCTGAGGCACTTCTTTCATGATGTTTGGCCACTCATTTCCCATTCATCCCTTCCGTTGCTCAAATCTAAATGCATCGACTCACCTTGTGCACGAATCTCAAGATTGACACAATGCTATCAGGCTGCCACCACCACCAACAGTACATAGCACGAGGACGGGTTAAGAAATTCCATTTGCTAAGTCAAGGGAAGCCCACCTAATGCCATAGACGACTGATGGGGATTGGAATTGGATGGTAGGTGCTCTGAAATCGTTGACAAAAGATTACCTTTCGAGTCCATGATTAACATGGTTCGACGCGGTAGTAATTCACAGTTTTTTTTTTTTTTTTGGTTAATGATGAAATCATATTGGCTTGTTATTCTTAGACTTCGAAACATACTAACAAATTATCGGCCATGGTGCCATGCCCCAATGATGCGCCCGTTCGGCTAGTCCCCGGTCGGACCGGCCCTGGCATCCAGTCGGCTGGTCCCCGCGAAGTCCGACTCCTCGATCGGCTCGCCCGAAGAGTCGGCTGGTAGGCATCTTATTGCCCGTGCGACGGTCCCTCTGGATGCTCCGATCGGCTCCTGGAGACATCGCTAGGCGCCCCGGTAGGCTTCTGGGAGATCAACCGGCCCACGGCTGAAAGGTCACTCGAAGTTTCCAAGGACCTCTTCTCTCCTGCAGCTCTGACATTCCGTTGTAACAAATTCCAGAGCGTGGCCATTGCTCTGACACACCTGACACGCCGCCACCCACGATCTCGTCGCCATGCCCATCCTCTTGGGGGTATATCCGGGCTTTCCCAGCCTGCTCCCCTAACAGAATTTGGCAGCGCTCTGTGCCTATAAAGCATACCCGGGGGACCTCCACGAATGGTAACGTTCTTCTTTCCCATTGCTTACTTTCCTTTCGAGCTTGTTCCCGTTCTGTCGCTCCAGCTCTCCTCTAACTTAAGCATCGGAGTGTCCCCCGTCGAAGCCCTTCCGGCGCTCAGGAACTTTTTGCAGGTAGGCCAGTCGAGGAGCTCTCCAGCGCGCCTGTCGAAACCGGTCCTAGAGGAGTAGCAGCAACAGATTGGCATTAGAGGAAGGGCCCGAACCTCCGTCGTGCTCCTCCTCTAAAAGGGAAGATTGACAGGAAAGATGCAGCAATGGTAAGAGGAAGAACACGGAGTGTTTCTGCGAGGGGAGGACGCTCCCACCAGGGGACTGGTGCACACCATGCCGAAAGCAATGCCGCCGCTATGGCTGAGCCCACCATCACCATAGGGCTGCAGTAGTTTCAGACACTGGTAAACCGCATCGAAACACTTACCTCTGCAGTCCAGCACTTCCAAGAGATGGCGGATCATCAGCAGCAGCCATCGGCGGCTTCCTGCATCAATCACCAACCGACGGCGGGCGACAGCCGACGGCCGGAGGCGCCTCCACCCTTGTCCCATGCAATTCCAGAACCCCATGGGTGTATGAGGGCCCGCGCTGAAGGAAAGAGGGCGAGATCGACCTCCCCCACTTTCGCTGATTCTGTCCCTCTGGACGGCCGGTGCCCTGCTGCGGACCCACATGACTACGGAAGTAAGATTATGCGCATGGAGGAGTGCATCGCCGAGATAGCCGAACAACAGAACAATGGAGGAAGGCCGGCGCACGACACTCGCCCGCCCTTTTCCGCAGAGATTCTGGGGGAGTCAATCCCCCGACACTTAAGATCCCACAGGTGGACTCCTACGACGGTACCACCGAACCCTTGGATCATCAGGGCGCCTACAAAGCCCATATGATGGTGCAGGGCACGTCTGACGCCGTCCACTGTATCACCTTCCCGGCGACTTTGAAGAAGGCTGCGCGGATGTGGTTCTCCACCATCCACCCAGGTACGATCCATTCTTTTTCTCAGCTCAAGACCCTGTTTCTTTCTTGTTTCAGGACCTGCAGCCGGACTCCAAAGAACACCGACTGTCTTTTTCTTATTCAACAAACGGAGGGAGAGACCCTCCAGGAATACATGGCCTTCTTCAACTCGACCGCCCTGGAGATCCTTGACCTAAATGAAGCGTGGCCATGTCAGCTTTTAAGAGGGGGCTTCGCTCGTCCAGACTTACATTTTTCCTGGACAAGAAGCTCCCCACAAGCTACACCGACCCATTGGCCAAGGCACACAAATACACCTTGGCGGAAGAGCAATCGGCGAGCCGGCGCCAGGCTGAGGGGAGATCGGCCTCGAAGAAGTGGGGTGATAAGGCTCCCGCAGCATGACCTCCTGGTGATGACGGCCGATCTGCCCGGTGCCAGAGCCCCAAGCCACGGGACTACCTCAAGCGATTCAACAACTATGCGCCTCTCTCCCTGCCACGGGAGAAGATTTTGATGGAGATTAAAAATGAGGCCTTCTTCCAAAGACCTCGGTCGATGAGGGAACCCCCCGCCTCCAGAAACAAAAATAAATATTGCCGGTTTCACAGGGACCATGGGCATGACACGGAGGAATGCCTCCAGCTGAAGGACGCCATCGAGGACCTCATCCGCAGGGGGAACCTGAATAAGTACGTCCGACCCCATCGGGATCGGGCCGGGACTTCAACTGCTAGAGATCCCCCAGGGGAAGCTGAGCTCCCCAACCAGCGCCCAACTGATGGAGGCGTTGGCATGCTGCACCGAAAGTCCGATTGGGGGCGGAAGGAGGACCTAGACATTGTAAAGAGGCCCAGGGGATCTAATGTAATCAGCTTTTTTGATGAGGACCTCCTGGAGCCTCCTCTCCCTGGCGATGACCCAGTGATTGTGTCGGCTGTCATCGTCAATTATGATTTAAAGCGCATCCTTATCGATAATGAAAGTTGTGCAGAGGTTTTACTGTATGATGCTTTCACCCGAATGAACTTGTTCAGGTCCAGACTGTGAGAGTCCGTAGCACCACTCACTGGCTTCGGAGGAAACTCCATCGGGGTCGATGGTGAAATTGCCTTACCTGTTACTCTCAGGACGGAACCTTACTAGCGAACATTCTCTGTCAATTTTGTGGTCGTCCGTACGACCTCGGCATATAACGCAATCCTGGGACGGCCGGCTCTCAACAAGTTTTGAATTATCGTGTCCACTTACCATCGTTAGCCAAGTTTCCGACCCGCGATGGAGTCGGAGAGCTGAGGGGAGACCGTAGAATGGCCCGGCAATGCCTTGCTATCCATGATAGGCAGTTGGACAAACGCCCCACGCTCGAGCAGCTGGATCCCATGGATGAAGCCGACAGCCACGGTCGGCCCGTCGAGAAGATTGTCTTTGTACCCTTTAGGGAGGACGACCCCACGAGGGTCCTCCAAATAGGGAGCACCCTGGATGAGGGAGCCAGGAGGGAGCTGGTCGGCTTCTTGAGGAAGAATGCGGATGTCTTCGCCTGGTCGGCATCCGACATGCCAGGCATCCTGATAGATATTATCACCCATCAGCTCAGCTTGGATCCCACTTACAGGCCCGTCCGGTAAAAGAAAAGGAGCTTCGCTGCCGAAAAGCAAAGGGCCATTGAGGAGGAAGTGAAGAAACTTCTTGATGCTGGCTTCATTAGGGAGTCTCACTACCCGGAGTGGCTGGCCAACGTCGTCATGGTGAAGAAGGCCAGCGGGAAGTGGAGGATCTGTGAAGACTACACATACCTCAACAGAGCGTGCCCCAAAGATAGCTTCCCCCTGCCAAAAATTGACCAGTTGGTGGATGCGATGGCCGGCCACCAACTCTTGAGCTTCATGGATGCTTTCTCTGGATATAACCAGATCAGAATGCATTCAGATGATGAGGAGAGGACAGCCTTCTTCACTGACAGGGGGCTGTATTGCTACAAGATGATGCCTTTCGGCCTGAAGAATGCGGGCGCCACCTTCCGAAGGCTGATCAACCGGGTCTTCAAGGATCAGCTTGGGAGGAACATGGAGGCGTACGTCGATGACATGATAGTCAAAAGCCTCCATAAAGCCGACCACATCAAGGACCTACAGGAGTCCTTTGATGTGCTGAGGCGCCATAGGATGAAGCTGAATCCTGCTAAGTGCATTTTCGGGGTGACTTCCGGGAAGTTTCTCGGCTTCCTAGTCATTTAGAGAGGTATCGAAGTTAACCCCGAAAAGATTAAGGCCATCATTGACATGACCCCTCCAACCACCAAGAAGCAGGTGCAGGAGCTTACGGGTCGTATTGCCTCTCTCAGCCGTTTCATCTCCCGGTCGGCTGAGAGGTCCCTCCCGTTCTTCAAGACTTTGCACTGGTCGGACCGCTTCCAGTGGACTGATGAGTGCTAGTCGGCCTTCGAAGCCTTGAAGGACTACTTGAGGAACCCTCCGCTTCTAGTCAAGCCAGCGGAGGGGGAAGTGTTGTACCTGTACCTGTCAGCTTCTAGTGAGGCCGTCAGCGCCATCCTTGTGCGGATGGAGAAAGGTGGCCAACAGAGACTTGTTTACTACATCAGCAAGGTTCTCCATGATGCCGAGGTCAGATATCCTAAGGAGCAAAAGCTGGTGTACTCATTGGTTATAGCGGCAAAGCACCTCCGACCTTACTTCTAGGTGCATCCTATCGTCGTGCTGATGGACCAACCCCTTAAGGCTATTCTCCGAAGCCCCGATACCTCTGGACGGCTCGCCAAATGGGCCGTCAGACTGGGCGAGTTTGACATCTCCTTCCAGCCACGGTCGGCCTTGAAGGCCCAGGTGATAGATGATTTCATTGCGGAATGCACCTGGGGGGTGGAGCTGCCCCCGACCACGGACAAGACGTCCATGGCCGATCCTGCGGGAGAAGTCGAGCCCGCCGAGCCTGCCTGGACCTTGCACGTAGATGGAGCTTCCAACCTCTCGGGGTGCGGTGCAGGCTTAATTCTAGCTGACCCTGATGGGCAATGTTTGGAGTATGCCTTGCATTTCGCGTTCCAGGTATCGAACAACCAGGCAGAGTATAAAGCCCTGCTTACGGGATTGAAGATAGCGAATGAATTGGGCATTAGTAGGGTCCGCGCCTTCTCCGATTCTCAGCTGGTGGTTAACCAGGTGAAGGGGGAGTTCGAGGCCAGGGACCCGTCTCTGGCCAAGTACTTAAACAAGGTACGAGACCTGGTGTCACGGCTTAAATTCTTTGAAATTCTTCATATATCCCGGTAACAAAACTCCCGGGCAGACACTTTGTCGTGGCTGGCCATCGCTGCAGTCGGCACTTCCGACCGAACCTTCGTGGAACATCTCCAATGTCCAAGTATTGCTGAGGAGCCGATGGAGATCCACCAGGTTGAGCAAGAGGCCTCGTTGACGGACCCAATCCGTGCATTCTTGGTGCAGGGGGCCCTCTCGGACGACCCGACGGAGGCCAAGCGCATTCGCTCAACGGCCTCTAAGTATGTCATCCTCGATGGAGCCCTCTACAAGCGCTCATTTTCTCAACCATTGCTGAAATGCCTGGGACCGGTTGATGCAGACTATGCACTCGGGAGGTGCACGAGGGCATTTGCGGTGATCATCTCGGAGGAAGGTCCCTGGCTTACAAAATTATATGCCAGGACTATTACTGGTCCACAATTCAGAAGGACGCCTTGGACTTCGTACGAAGGTGCGATGCGTGCCAGAGGTTCTCCAGTATTCAGAGGAGGCCAGCCAGCCAGCTGACCCCGCTTACAGTGCCTTGGCCGTTCGCCCAATGGGGGATGGATATCCTGGGACCTTTTCCCCCAGCCTTCGGCCAGTGGAAATTCCTCCTCGTGGTCATTGATTACTTCACTAAGTGGGTGGAGGCGGAGGCATTGGCACAGATAAACGTGGCCAAAGTGGAGAACTTCGCCCGGAACTGCATCATCTTCCGGTTTGGGATTCCGAAGATGATCGTCACTGACAACAGAAGACAATTCGACAACTCCCAATTTTGGAACTTCTGTCAACAATACCACATCACCCATCGGCTCACGTCAGTCGCTCACCCTCAGTCCAACGGGGAGGCCGAGGTCACCAATAGGACGATCCTGCATGGGCTGAAGACCCAGCTAAATGAAGCAAGGGGCTCTGGACGGAAAAGCTTCACTCAGTGCTCTGGGCGTACCGGACGACCGCACGGTCAGCAACGGGAGAAACCCCGTTCAACCTGACCTATGGGAGTGAGGATGTCATCCCCGTGGAGGGTCTCTCTGCTGTCCCTGCGGATTGATTAATTCATCGAGCCGGCCAACTCGGAGCAACGAAGGGCCGACCTAAATCTACTGGATGAAACCCGACTCCGGGCAAGTATGAAGATGGTGACCTACCGTCAAAGGATGGCCAGGTATTACAACTCGCGGGTTAAAATGCGCACCTTCCAAGTTGGAGACCTGGTCCTGCGAAAGACGGAGGTCTCGAGGCCGACCGAACAGGGGAAGCTCTCCCCCAACTAGGAAGGTCCCTATCGGGTCATCGAGGTGGTCCGGGCCAGAACTTATCGCCTAGCACACTTGGACGAGCAGCAGATAGCACGCCCGTGGAATGTAGACAATCTCCGCAAATATTATCAATGAAGTCTACAAGTCTTTTCAAACTTATTTGACTTCTTCCGGCCCGTTTCTGAAAGTCCGACTCTGGTCGGCAGAGGCCCTAGGGCGGCCCACTCCAAAAGTTCGACTCCGGTCGGCAGAGGCCCTAATGCGGCCCACTTCCGAAAGTCCGACTCCGGTCGGCAGAGGCCCTAGGGCGGCCCACTTCGAAAGTCTGACTCCGGTCGGTAGAGGCCCTAGGGCGGCCCACTTTCGAAAGTCCGACTCCGGTCGGCAGAGGCCCTAGGGCGGCCCACTCCGAAAGTCTGACTCCGGTCGGCAGAGGCCCTAGGTTGGCAACGATCTCGAAATAACTCTCGTGGAACTACCAGGAGGACGAGTCGCAGTGCGAGTCGACGCGCGGATAGATGCCAAGGGCAAGCGCCCAGGTATTTGGCCCAAACCAAGTTATTGCTCTCAACTGCTCTGCGGCTTCTAGTCCCGGTGGGCCGACCGGGGGTACTTAGAGAATTTTCAATCAAAAAACTTCAATGAGAAAGCACTTGCCTTGTGCCTGTTGGCCGCTTCGTGGGGAAGCCGTTACCCTGTGATGTGATAAAGCTGACCGGGGATACTTAGAAGAATTTTTGAGAAAAGGGAAAAGAGAGAAGAAATCGGCACAAGTGAAAATAAACAAAGTGCTTCTTCATTTCAAAAGGAGGATATTTACAAAAGAGGTGGGTCGGACCTTTACAAACCCCTTAGGTTTGACCCACGGGAGATGCTTCAGGGGCCACAACCTCGGCTCCATCGGCTAAAACTGGAAGGCCTACCGGGACTGCTCTGGCTGGGGCTTCCTCCAGAAGGACCACCGTCTCCATGTTGGCTGCCGCTCGAGCTTCGACCCTGGTTGCTTCGGTTTCGCCTTCCGCTTGAGGCTCCGCTTCGGCCCCTTCTTCGTCGGATGGGCCTTGCAACTCAGCACCGGACAGGTCCAGTTCTGGGAACAAATGACCTACCTTCTTCAGGGCATCGTCATAGCCTTCCCTGTAGAAGTCGGCCGCCGCCTCTTCGATGTCCTCTGTGAAGGCGCTGGAGGCCTTGTACGCCTCCACGGCCTCCTGGACCTACTTCGCGGCCAGCTCCTTGGATTCCTTGAGCTTGACCTCCAGCTGCGCTGCTGCCGCGCGTTCGGCCCATGCCCTATTGTCGATTTCAGCCGACCGCTTCTCCTCCACGCCCAGCCGGCATGCGAGGGAGCGGGCCTTCGCCTTCTTCTTCTTAAGGCTGGCCTCGCGGTCAGCCAGCCTACTCTCGGCCTCCTTCAGGGCTGCCTTTGCAGACTCAGCATCCGCTCGGGCTGTCGCCAGGCCCTCCTCGGATGACCTAAGTGATGTCGCTGCCACCTCCTGGGCCGCCTCCAGCTCCTGGACCCGCTTGGCGGAGGTTTTGGCCACGTGCACCACTTGGCAGATGGTGTCATCCATGAGGAAAATACCGTGGAGAACCTGCAAACATACGACCTAGTCGGTGTTATGGGTTAGAAGAAAAAGATGAAAAATAAAGAGTAAGACAGTTAGGCACTTACCCTCTTAAAGTCGCGAAACGTTTCCATGGTTACGTCGGCCAGGCTGCGCTGGATCGACACCTCCCAGTCGGCGTCAGTCATTGCACCTCTCAGCAGGCTCCGCGCCCTCCGGGGGTTGTCGAGTGCCCGCCAGTGTTGGAAGTCCTCCTGGCGGACTTCCTTGTCCGACTGTTCCGGCCCGCTGCCGGCCGTCCCCTCCACGGCCGACCCCTTTCCCTTATCGGCCCTAGCCGCTTCCTTTGGGCTAGCAGGCGTCGTGACCGCGGCGGACGTCCTCGGCCCCTTCTGCTCCTATCGGGGGGCCGACTCTGTTGGCGGGGCTGGCGCCCTCGCCACGTTTCTTGCTTGGTGCTCAGTGAGGGGGAGGTCGTCCCCGTCTAACTCAACCTCGACAACCGGTGCGGGCCGCTCCTCCTCCCGCCTCTTCTTCTGTCGTTCGGTGTCTTTCGCATGGGCCGGCTCCGGGGAGGCCCGTTTCCGCACCGCCCGTTGAATGACTTTGGATTTATCCACCCACTACATCCTTCATCCTGCCACCAGAAGTCCAAGGTTAGAGAGAGAAGGAAGAAAAATAGAAGGAATTGTAAGAGGAGGGGGCGGCCATTGCCTAGAAATCCTTGGGGGATGACCCCCGCCTGATGAAGGGCCTCTTCCTCCAGCAGTTCAAAGGTCGCCACCGGGCTGGCCCTCATGATTTCTGTGAAGGTGCTCAGGTCGGTCGCCGACACCGACCTCCCCTCGCAGACTCTCGCTCGCGACTCTCTCCACAATGGCTCGAACCCCCAGGGTTCGAGACTGCTAACGAAGAAGAACTTGGCCTTCCACCCGTGGACGGCCAATGGAAGGCACTTCAAGACCTTTCGGCCTTGGCGAGGGACAAACAAGACCCACTCTCTACTCCTAAAGTCCGACTTCAGATAAAAGAAATTACTGAAGAGGGACAAGCTGGGGTCGGATCTAACCCGGTGACACAACACTATGAAGCAGCATATGGCCCGAATGCTATTCGGGGTCAGCTGCGCTGGGGTCACCCTATAGTGATTAAAGATGGCTATGAACAATGGGTGCAAGGGGAATCTCAGGCCGGTCTTAAGGTGGGACTCGTACATCGGGAGGGTTCCTGGACCTAGCGGGTTGTTTGCCCTTCCCTCTCGGCCTGGAAGGGTAAGGTGAAGGGTGGACGGAATCCCATAGACGGCCCTAAGTTTTTCAACCCGCTCTTGGGTCATGGTCGAGGGTAACACACTCGGCCCTGGGTCCCTAGGCCTGTGGGACGGAACCCTACTGCTAGATGCCATGGGGAGGAAGGAGCGGAGAAGAAAGACGGACTAACCTAGATGGACTCTAGATGAAGGGACCCGCGGAAAGGAGGGTTCGAGGTCGAAGGCGCAGCAGGAAAAGCCCCACCTGCTCCGCCTTCTCCCCCTTTTATAGGTTCCAGGGGAGGGAGGAGGAGTTATTGCCCGCCTCGAGCACGCCTCCACCCTCCCATTAAGAGCCACGACTGCCTGTGCCACGAAAGTCGAAGCGGTCGAAATATCCCTCACGCAGATCGCGATCCGCGTGGGCACCGTATCAACGGTGTGGGTCTGACCCAGGAGATAGCGCTGGCCGGCCAGATGTTGCCGCGTGGCACAACGATCCACCTCACCCCGAAACGACGTGGGACAGCCTGGCTCTCATCATGGCGCCGGACTAACATTGATTGCCCCGCCTGTGCCCCAACGAGCGACTGACAGCTGTCCCAGGCATCGTTTTAGGCGGATTCGAAGTGACCTGATGCCTCGGTCCAGAGTCCGCCGCAGGGCGCGCAATCATGCTCCTGTCCTTTTGTGTCACGTGGCTCCTCGACGCCCAGGAGCAGGGGGCAACTGATGTGCCCATTCGGCTAGTCCCCGGTCGGACCGGCCCTGGCATCCGGTCGGCTGGTCCCCGCGAAGTCCGACTCCCCGGTCGGCTCGCCCGAAGAGCCGGCCCGGGGGCTTTGAAGGCTGGTAGGCATCTTACCGCCCGTGCGACGGCCCCTCTGGATGCTCCGATCGGCTCCTGGAGACATCGCTGGGCGCCCCGGTAGGCTTCTGGGAGATCAGCCGGCCCACGGCTGAAAGGTCTTCGAAGTTTCCAAGGATCTCTTCTCTCCTGCAGCTATGATATTCCGTTGTAACAAATTCCAGTGCATGGCCACTGCTCTGACACACCTGACACGCCGCCATCCACGATCTCGCCGCCACGCCCATCCTCTTGGGGGTATATCCGGGCTTTCCTAGCATGCTCCTCCAGCAGAATTTGGCAACGCTCTGTGCCTATAAAGCGCACCCGGGGGACCTTCACGAAGGGTAACATTATTCTTCCCCATTGCTTACTTTCCTTTCGAGCTTCTTCCCATTCTGTCACTCCAGCCCTCCTCTAACTTAAGCATTGGAGTGTCCTCCGCCGGAGCCCCTCCGGCGCTCAGGGACTTTTTGCAGGTAGGCCGGTCGAGGAGCTCTCCAGCGCGCCCGTCGAACCCGGTCCTAGAGGAGTAGCAGCAACAAATAAACAATTTTAAAAACATGACCAAGTCCAAGAACTTTTCATGACGTCGTTTGCAAGGAGAGAAAATTAGTTCCAGTATGGTGGACTAGCTTTCATCCATGCGGAAGATATACACATGACCTCTGACCAAGAATTGGTTCGTTCATAGCGTCTATCCAATCTTAATTATCCGTCGAGATAAATATGGGTATTGCAAGTTGCCTGTGGAAAATATTCATGCCTTGCGTTTTGCATTAACGATCATGACATGTAAACAAGACTCCACGGTACATGTATGAAGAGCACGCCTGCATGCTGTCTGCAGCCAAGGTTTGGTTTTCTATGATCTACTAACGTTTAATTCATGTTTTAGTTCTTCCAGATGTCTTCATTCCAAGTTGGTTGCACGCTTGATTTTGCCCGTGGGACTCTGGAGTTCTGCTCTCGGAACTAATACTGGGTGTTTGGTCTTCAGGAAACATGACATAGTGACTTAGGTATGGAGGTCTCGATATATAGTTAGGAATACCAGTTTGTCATATCCAAATATGCAGTAGAATTGTTTGTCCGACTCTTTTTTTGTACCATTTAGAGCATCAACAAGCGGGCCCAATGACAATGATCTCAATATTCGAAGAGGATGAAAACCGTGTGCTCTGTTCAAGGTTTACCTAAACCATATAAAAGGTGATGTCTTGCAATAATTATTCAAAGCCTAAGAAGAAATTCGGATCGGTCATTGGTACAACATTCTCCATTAAGGAAGAAATCATGTATCTTATTTTTCTGAAAAAAATATCATGTATATTATTTTGAAATTGATCAAGTTGATCTAGTGAACTTTTTCACCTGATCATGATCACACCGGCCTAACTAACCACCGAAATCCCGCAATCTAATATCTAATACCATCAGGATTCCATGGATTCATCTATTTTTTTAAAAAAAATTCTTCGGTTAATTAATCACCAAGTGTATCCGTAGAAGAGAGAAGTAGCTTGCCGAGGTGGAACTATCATAAACTTTTCTTTATCACATATAGCACTAGACTCTAGCTCATAAGCTAAAGCGTGCTCACCAAGACTTCCATGGTGGCTCAAAAACTAAGCCCAGTTTCTCCCCCTTGCGTGTCAAAGACGCAAATAGCAAACGAGTGCTTTAATTTTGGGGTGCAAGGCGAAGACGTTCCCCTCCCGGCGTCGTCGGGCAATTAAAATAGTTTCAAGTCAAACCTCCAAAGCCGCCTGGGCCCCGTTGCTGAGGTGAAAATATCATAAAATCTTTTAACACAAATATAGCCCTCCCCCCCCCCCCCCCCCCCCCCACATTACTCCTAAGCTGAAACGTGCTCACCACGACTCCCATGGACCATGGTGGTTCCAAAAATAAGTCAAATTTCTACGCATTGCTAGTCCAAGAGGCAAGTAGCATCGTAGCAGACGAGTGCTTTCGATTCCACAAAAAAAAATTAGTGCTTTGATTTCCGGCTACAACGAGGCGAAGACATTCCCCTCTCGGAGTCGTCGGACAATTAAAATAGTTAGCAAGTCAAATCACCTAAGCCGCCTTGGCCCGGGCCTGTTGTTTCCTCTCCAAAGTCTCGGAAACCCTAGATAGCCTTAGATCGCGGGGGAGTTGGTGGGTTCATTCGTTCTGCCCGATCTTGGCTGGCTAAAGCCTAATCCCAAACCCCAGCTGTCACCGTTGAGTAAAAAAGAAATACTGCTTTTATTCCAGTGTCTCCCATTACTTTAAGCACGAGATGCCAATTAATATCCCCGAATAAATGACTTAGAAAACTTATGCAGTGGGTACAACATTATCCGTGCAAAGGTCTCGGTTCTCCCCTTCTTCGGCGGTCCCCAATGACCTAAAACACAGCGACCTCGAAAGTTGACTTGCACAACCGCTTATTATCATGCAATTTTTTTTTTTTTTTTTTTTTTTTTTGTGGAATATGGGCTGTGTGATGATCCAATCCATCCACACCCCCTGGTGGAACACCATGTCGTGTGAGCTTCTCTGGCACCGACGTTTAAACGTGTTAAAAGTCCAACGAACGTTCCGGGTCTCTTCCTTGCACTAATATTTCAAAGTTTAGGTTTCAACGTAACTACAACTTTCAACCCCTCACCCCACCTTTAAAACCGGCACACCCAACCCTCCTCCTCTTCATTACATAATTTTCTCCTCTCTCTTCATCCAAGCATTCATAGACCTTCAAGTCCCTGAACTATCCGATATAGCTCTAGCTCTCCACCAACAATGGCTGTCCAACGCCAAGCTCACCATATCATCACCTTCTTCTTGTTCCTTCTAATTCTATTCCAACAATCCACTGCAAGGCCTATTATGCGCGGTTTCTCGTCCCAGAAAGAAGGCATCTTTGCTCCACCACTGGAGAGGCCGTTTGGGTATAATCCTCCACGAGCCGGTCCATGCGACATGGCATCGAAGGTGAGCACCGAGAGCTCGAGATCAAAGCAGAAGCTCGCGGAGAGGTATGGGCCGCTGCTGTTCAATGTTCTTCCGAGAGCAGGTGTGCCCCCTTCCGGTCCGAGTGGGGGAACCGACGAGATTAAGAATTAAGCGGAAGACTCTGAGTTAGCTCTTGGATAAGTATTTATCTAGGATGATTCGCATATATATGACACACACATATACATTTCATTTCTTCTTTCTTTGTTTTTTCCTCTCAGGGACATGTAATTATTCGGATTACAATAAGTTTGGATAAGTTATTCTCTTGATGATTTTTTGCATATTTTTTCTAACATGCTTGTAATTGAATATAAACACTAGTTGCCATAGCTGTATTTCATTTTGCTTGTATTCTGCCGTTTTTGTAGTAATATATAGCCATAAGCTAATTTTTTTAAAAAAACACTAGTTGCCATAAAAATTGATTTATGCATGGATAAATTGTCTATGCTAGTCCCTTTTTGGAAATTGAGAGGTATAATTAAAGTAATTATTCGAGATTTCGAATGGTGGAGCAAAATCAAGTGCTAGGTCGCAGGGTCATTCTGGGAAAAAAAAAAAAGGGGAACGAATGAAGAGCGGTTGCTTAGATGGGAAGATGAGGGAGGGGAGGCTTGAGCTCCGAACCAATTCTTCAACGCTTGGGGTCCCACCCGTTCGTAAGGTTGGTGGAATCAGGATTCGTTAGGCTATACTAGCGGGATCCCGTATCGTATCTCGGCTTCCGTCTGGGCTTGGGTCCGCCGTCCGCCGTGTTACATGACTCCCCGTCTATTTCCACGTGGAACCATCGATCAAATACATTTCACGTGGAACCATCGATCAGAATTCAGAACGCATGGTCATACCAAAAGTTTAAAATTCCGCTTTTTTTTAAAATATTAATGTTATGTATATATTGATGTTTACACGATCCAGAAACATATAGATTTTTTTTTTTTTTTTTCCGGGACGGATACGGGTGGGATGAGTGCCAGGCCATAAGGATGCAACCCATCGCAAAAATAGGCCGACGGTGTTCTCTTTCCACCAAAAAAAAGGATTCACCCTTTGCACCAATCCACCGTTGGACCACCCATGGAATGCTTTCAGATCCGCGGAAATGGTTGAATGATGGATTTGGAGTGCTTTGCCATACGTACGGTTGGTGATCCAAGGACGGATTCGCGTGTTTCGCGTGAGAGGTACACCGAAAAAAAAAAAAAAAAAGAAAGAAAGGATCAAGGATTCGTCTACCTTCGCGTGAATCACCGTTGGTCCGATGATCGTCCACCGGTCACTTTGAGAGCTGCGCAGGATGTCGAATCTATCAAAAAAAAAAAGTTCGGTGTGCGGCGGGTGATCCAACGGTGGATTCCGGCGAAGGAAGGTGATCGTCCTTCCCGCGAAAGATACGGTTCCCTTCCTCTCGCGCCACCAGCGCCTCCGCCATCCGCCACCGCCTCAACGGATCCACCATTGCCACAGCTGAAGAATGGGGCCAAAATAATCATCCCCGTCCGATCTCCCACGCCTGGAACCCCTTATTTCGTGCAGCCTGCGATCGATCTGGGACCAGGCGCGCTCGCACGCCTCCTCGAGCTTCATCGGCCTGGACTCCAAGAAACTTAACCCCGTCGGAGAGACATCGCTGCGAGTCATCGGCAATGAGGATCGGCGCCTGAAGATGCTAGGATCTAGAATCTGAGGGGAAATAGAAGGAGGACGAAACAGACAGAGCTTAATGAGCCCGAAACTTCAGCTTGCCATTTATGAAACCCGATCTCGGTGGTGGAAGGTGACCGGAATCACGATAAAGCCACTCCATGGCGAAATATTTCGCTCTCGACAAATTTGCCATATCCTTTGACAATACTTGCCAGTTTCTATCTCCAATTTTGTAAATTATTTATATTTTAATACACAAAAAAGGGTGAAGCTTCGTATACTTCCTCCGCTTATCCTCAAAGAGATAACGCTTGCCATTCCTCATTAAGAGGCTCCATCTCAATCTCGCGAGAAGCGAGGAAAGCAACATGCGGATGGCAAATTTGAGGTGTATATTGATAAAAATATAAGATACCTATTGACAAAATTTTGGATCGATGTCTGCTTTTGAACTGTCGGAACACCGAGAATGCTCTGATACATGCTAAGTGGGAGATGTACCAAGTATTAGAAAAAGCAATGATTTAAATTATGTATTATCTAACTTTGAAATTTGTATCAATAAAATCTACGGGTATTTAATTGCCGGTCCCCCATTTGACCCGAACCAACGGAAAATTCCTGTTGACTAATATTATAACTTCCGGTCCCTGAGAACCCCGAGAAATGTACGACAGTATATTTGGCGGGAAGCTAGGCAAGGAAAATATCGAAATGCCATTTCTTATGAAGTGTTCATAGAAACGTGTCGTTTTTCTATTTAATCTTGTTTTTTTTTTAACGGAAGCGCTCACTTTAAGAAACATTTGTTGGTTAGCGTTTTCTCCTTCCGAAATCGAAATTTGTTCGATGTCATTGACCTGAACTCCATCAACTGGAAAGGAAGCAAAGTCCAATCTCTATTCGGTAATCCATTCACTATTCGAACAGAGGCTGTCATAAAATCTCGTTTTGGCCTTCCATAATTCCATATCACTTTGATCACTTTGAATTATATTAGATGTATAGATAGTTTTATTACTCACAAGAATGTATTTATAAAAATCGTTATTTAGTCATGAAATTTTTTTTTTTTTGCTGACCTTCGTTTAGGAGTTCTTCTTGCTTCAAAAGTGACACCATTTTATTCGTCATTGGAAATCTCGAAGGTCTGAAAAAAATTATCTTCTTCAATATTATGTCTTGATAGGTTATTCATGACATATTAGTTGGATTTCAAGAAACTGATAGATGTTTATGAAAGGCTTCATCTACCTTAGTAGTAGTCATGGATTGTAAAAATAATGGAAATGACAATTTCATGGCCGTTTGCAGTTATGGTGGCGAGGGTCACATAATTTCAATATCACATGATTCAACCATGAATTACATTTTCAATGAAATAGTGGAGAGATAGAAGCATTTATCCCCTACAATGATAGATGTAAAATTCTACATTCCAAACAATTCGAGAATGCTTGTGAAGCTCATGATGGACAAGGATGTTACGAATATGTATGATATACATCGGAAGTTGAAAGCAGCGATAATTGAAATGGTTGTAAGTCATTCTGTATTGCCAACCGAGTCACCTACTGTGGTAATTAAAATGAGGTAATATACTATTTTAAGTTAACTGCAAAATTTTTAATTTTGAAGTAGTCATTTTGAGCATTTGTATATTTTGGTAGGCTGATCATCGTACTTATTAATGTTTGAGAATTTTCAAAATTATTGCTAGTATAATATAAGAAGTTTTTTTGCATTTATTGCAGAAATAATTGCACATCACAGAATGTCAAACAAAAATGTGAATGGAAAAATGCTCAAATTGTTGATTCATCTAAAATTTCTTCATTTGATAGTTCAAGTAACTTCCATAAAGTTGTTGAAGAAACAAGATGTGCAATTCAAGATGAACGAAGCCAAAGAAATACATTGGATGCATGGAAGGGCTCTATAGAGTGTATTGGTCAAGAATTCAAAGATGTTGAAACCGTTCGTGCTATAATTCGTAACTTCTGCATTGCAAATGGCAGAGATTTCGTGTTCCTGAAGAATGATCGTCGGCATATAACAGTCGAATGTGCATATGATGGATGTAAATGGCGCATTCATGCTTCTCGTTTTGAAAATCAAGAAAATTTCGTAATTAAAACCATGAACATGGATCATACATGTCGAGTAGGCTTGCAAAATCGATGTCATCCTAAGGTCTCGAAGCATTGGGTTTCAAATATTGTCAAGGAGAAACTTCAAGATATGCCTCTATATAGGCCAATTGATATCGTAAAAAATATTCGTCGTCAATATGGTGTCGAATTGCCATATCATCAAGCATGGCATGGAAAAGAGGTTGCTATCAAGGATCTGTATGGTGAGAGGTCGGTTTCTTATGAATGGGTACGATGGTATTGCGATGCCATTCGTGCGACCAATCCTGGCAGCATAGCAGAATATGAAACCATTGAAGATCGTTTCAGACGTATATTCATTTTATTTAAAGCCTCAATTAGTGGTTTAATTAGACCTAGATATTCATGGATGCAACATTTGTTAAGCACAGGGATGGTGGAGTTTTACTTGGTGCCACGGGCAAAGATGCGAATGATGATATGTTCCCCATAGCATATGCTGTTGTTGATATAAAAAATGATAATAATTGGGACTCGTTTTGTAGGATTCTCAAAGGAGCCATACAAATGTGCGAAGAGCATCATGGTCAAAATTTTACCATTATGACAGATAGACATTAGGGACTTCTAAAAGCAGTGCCGAAGTACTTCAGCGGTAGCTATCACTCATATTGTATCCGTCATGTTAAAGATAATTTTAAAAATCAAGTATGCAGTATATTATTCTGATATGTAAAATAATTTTTGAAATATATTGGTTCATTAATTCAGTCATACATTGAGTTTTTATTTGAATACATGCAGGTGCTTGTCCATTATCGTGCAGCTAAAAGGAAGTGATTGGTTGATTTATTAAATGATGCTGCCTATACACCCAATGTGGAAATTCTTAGGAAACTAATAAGCAAACTTATAGCCGAAGCACCAGGAACAAGAACGTTTATGATGCAAGCGAAGTCAGAGCATTGGGCAAATGCTCTATTTCCAGGTCCGCGATGGGGTATCATGACATCCAATGTGGCAGAGTGTTTCAATAGCTGGATCTTAAAGGCTCGACACCTTCCTATTCCTCAGATGGTTGATCATATAAGACTCCAATTTATGCAATTGATGCATGATCGACGAACTCGAGGTGTCACTATAAAAACCCATCTCTGTCCTGATCCAGAAAAGGTTTTGCAGAAAAATGCAGAAGAAGGTCGAAGGTTAAATATCTTTACATCGAGCATCATGATTTATGATGTGAAGGATACAAGGTACTCAGTTAAAGTTGATCCACATGAATGTACTTGCTCTTGTGGTGAATGGCGAATCTTTCGTATGCCTTGTAAGCATGCATGTGCATGCATCGAAAAGTGCGGTAGATCTTTGTATCACTTCACCGATAATTGTTTCATGGCTGACATGTATAGAGCAGCGTATGCAGAAGCTATCAATCCAATTCCAGATTTTGATGTGGGCAATTATGTTCCAAATGAGATACATATTCTATCTCCGATCATGAAGAGCCGACCTGGCAGGCCTAGGAAAAAGAGAAGAGCTTCACAAGTTGATTTAACCAAAATTGTGAAATGTCGACGATGCGGTAAAGAAGGACACAACAGAAGGACTTGTAATGAAGTTATTGAGTAACTGCTTAGAAATGTAGTTGTGTTGTCGGCAGAGAAATTTTTGGAAGTTGTAATTAATGTGGAAGTTGTGCATCGTCGAAAAAAGTGTAATATATGTACTCGCCGATCTCCATAAACTTTGCATTTCACATGTTTTTTGTTTTGTTCTAAATGATAAGATGGTCCACATTTGTTCGTGCAATATACGTCGATTGGCAATGTTATCGTACATTGTCCATATGATACTTAATTTCGTAATTTGCATATCTAACAGAATTTCCATACAGTTCCTATGACTACTTGTACAGATAACAGAAATTGATATACTTATTTTGATAGAGAATAAAGACAACTAAAGTTGACGTACATTCGATATTCGTGATTTAATTCGAAGTTTGGCTGTATATTGTTACATGAAAAAGACAGAGCCATTTAATCGATTTATAAATTCATTCAAGTTTAAAGATGTTTTAGTTAATCCTTTGAATGCTTTTGAAATTAGAGGGCAGCATTGAACACTTGAAGTTCTTTTGTTGACAATCATTATGCATTTTCCTGTAAATTTAGTGTCAACATATTTGACGACATATTTGCATATTAGTTATGCTCTACAATGTCTTGGTGTCTGTTTGTTGACAACTTTTCGGATAGTTTACCAACAATCTTCTACTCTGAGAGTGTTGACAAAGTTGTTGACAAACTTAGAAGTGAAACTAGAGTCAATCCTAGTGAAAAAGTCAAGGTTAATATAAATTTGTCGACAACTTTGTCAACAACAATGAATTATTGTCGACCAATGTGTCAACAAGTTACATAGTGATTGCAAAATATAGAAAATCAATTGTATGTTGTCGATAATTTTGTCGACAAATATACAGCAATATTGGTCCAAACAGAATATCCTTGAGAATTGGTCGACAATATTATCAACAAACATGGAGTCTGAAACTTAAAAAAAATAAGTAATTGCAAAAATGTTGATAACATTGTCGACAAAAGGACTGGCACAAGCTCTGAAACTGTACTCCCCAACTAGGGGTGAAAGTAGTACGATAACGTCCATGCGAATTCAATTTCTATAATATATCATATTTAATTTTATATGTTAGATTATCGACAAAGTTGTCGACAATTGCAACAAATCTTGTTCTGAAAATATGTAATTTTAAAATTATGTTTTAAATAATCTAACATTTGGAGATTTTTAAGGCTTAATAAACAACGAAAAAAGGAAAAAATGCTTAAAATATATAAATATATATGGCTAAGATTGAAGAAATATATATTATAATCTATCTCTTCATGTGCAACTTCGAGCTTGGCCCCTACCTAACATTGAAGGATTTTAATATTAGATGTGAATTTAAGTGAATGAAATTTATATTAAAATTTATATATACATAATCACCTTAGAGGGGAATGTATATATGCCAAAACTGCCATCGAGCATCATTAAACCATTATTGTGGAGTATCTTGTCATGTATGAAAACTTTGTCGACTATATTCTATTTCCATTCCAAATTTTTTTAAATTTCGGCATACATGCCAGTACATCAAAGTTGCAGAAGGGACTTCAAAAATGATGTACAGTATCATTATAACTTGGAATACACCCAACGATATCTATTACTGATTACAAGATCTAAAATAAAATAAAAGTAATAACATGTCAGTAATCTCCTCCTATACATTGTAATGAGGTCAATCATTATCGGAGGAAGATCCATCGATATCTACTGGCTTTGAAGTTGAAGTTGATTTCTTCTTTTTGGAAGATGCTCTCACCCTCTGTCTGGATGAACCTGTCTGGGTTTCAGATGCCCGTTTGGAAGACAACCGAACTGATTCAACTGTCGTCTGTGCTAGAGGTCGGGTGGAGATAGGTGACGGCTGTGGGCCAACAGACTGTCGGGGCCTGCCAAAAAGGAGCTGATCGACGCGAGCGGCCAATGATTGCAACTGATGCTGCATAGCAACAAAATATGTATCAAAGATGTCGTGCCGCTTCTCCACATCATTAGTGAATAACCCGAGGATTCCACAAGCATTTTGTATCATATCTCGGAGTCTCCCTGCCTCAGATGCCAAGTCTGAAAGTGAGGTAGGGGCTTCCCCTGCATCTCTCTGACCCGAATGCCTTGAATGACCTATGGATGACCCTTATGCTGATATTCTTTCATTCATTAAAGTCACAGCTCTCTTAATATCAAATAATCTCATCTCGATTTGAAGTTGTCTTCTTGAAAATCTATGCATATCGGTTGATAATTTCTTCAATTTCTCCAACACATCTGAAACCAACTGAAGCAGGACCGAAGAATGTGGAACAATAGCTGTCAAATCTGAGGGTGGAACATAAGATGGGTATTGATGACCAATAGAAGTAGATGATTGAATCTGCCTTGCAACCTCTCGAGCAATGGCAGATATCTGATCGGGATAAAGCTCAATGTGACATACTTGATTAATAGGAGGTACATGTGGAGCTGGAACATCTAAATGAATTTCCTGTTGATGCCATCTGTCAGACTGTCTATCAGAACTGTCAGGTATCTCAGAAGTAGTACCAACATCTCCGCTTGTTGGTACTAGCTCCTCATCCGCTACAACATCTGGATGAGGTTCAGAAGGTCCTTCCTCCTCTGCTGCCCCATCCTCCCCACCATCTCTGGGCCTCAATCCCCTAACTCTTATCCAACGATCGTTTACTTTATTATATCCCATCCTATGGAGTGAATGTTCATTGTAAATATCTGTATGTCCAAGTTCGCATGATGACTCACCCCTCAATCTTATTCCTACCATTCTAAAAACATGGGTGTGTGCTATTCCATAGGGCAATGCGGCTTTCCTCTTCATCACGGCATCCTTCATAGCAAATATAATCAATTCAGGTAGATTAATGAGGATTTCCTTAAGTATGTGATACATGACCACTATGTCTCGATTGGTCACTAAATCAAATCTTCCACTCCTAAAAAGAAGAATTTTTGAGACAATGTGATGTAACAGTCTTTTCTCCACATCAAAATCCCTAGCCTCAACTTTCTGCACTTCTTCATCATCCTTGTCCAATGGATAATCCAGTTTATCAATTCTCCCATCAGGAGAATCCTCCAGAACACCATCTACTGGAACCCTAAGTGCTTGTCCTAGGATATATTCAGTTAAATGTATTTCAGTTCCTTTGATTGTTGATGTTACTGATATTTCCTCAAAATATGCATTTTGATAAAATTCCTTAACCAATTGCATATATACAAGAACCTTTGTTTTACAATAGAATTCTCATCCTTGCATTTTAATTCTTTTTCCAATTATAAATCCTTCTCTATCCAAAAAGTTGAAGTCTATAACCCTTCCCACATCAACTTGTCGTCCAAAAAAGGAAATCTTGCCTGGAGTTGCAGGAGTTGAACCCATTTCTGGTTGGGTAGACACTACGCCGCTAGTTCCACCACGGGAGGCCCTTTGATGCTTTTGTGTCCGCAACTTGGGAGCCATGTTTGATGATTTGTTGCTGAAAGCTAACGATTTTGGTGTAGAATATCCAAAACAATGGGTTTGATTTGGAAGAAAATGGATGGTTGTTGGATTTCAAAGATATGTAGGAAATTATGGCATCTAGGTTGCTTCACAAACATCTGAATGGAATGTTTGATGAAAAGGAGTTCAGAATAGAGGGATTCCAATCTATTTAAACTAGTTGGGAGGATAGATTTTGTTTAAATATGAGAGCGTGAGTCGGTTATCGAAGGGAGAACGGTGTGCGAACCACCGTAACCGCTCATATTTTGGTGATTACGAAAAGGATGGAAGTGGGTTATTTTTGGTTTAACACAGATTAATTTGTGAACTTCTTTGTGAACTAAATTATTGAAAATAATTATTTAATGTTGTCATAATTTTTTGCAATTTTTTACATCAATTGTTGACAACATTGTCAACAAGTTGTCCGATTTTTTCTTTTTTCCTTCTGGACGTGGTTCACTTTTGTCGACAATTTTATCGTCAAATTCCAATTATTATCTATTTTTTATCAATCGGATCATGGTTGTCGACAACTTTGTCGATAAATCTGCATGAAATAGATAATTTTAAATTAACTTTTAATAGTTTGTCGATAAATGTGTCAACAATTTTTCATTATATTTTTGTTAAGTTTCTAGATAGCTGTAGAGTTGTCGACTTTGTTGTCGACAACTTTGATTAAATTTTTTATTTTTATGTTACGTTTCTGCTTGCTTATCAACAACATTGTCGACAAATATTTGTACAGCATTGCATTTCAAATTAATTAATTTAAAAAAAGTGTAATTATGTTGTCAGCAACTTTGTCGATAATTTTGCATTTCAATTCTGTATTTGATATCAGAGTTGGTTTGTGTATACAGTTATTCAACGTGCTGTACACAATTATTAAGAGTGGTATACATAGATATTCAGAGTGGTGTATACAGTTATTCAGAAGTGTGTACACGGTTAACTTTAGAAGTGTGTACACAGTTATTCAAAGTGGTGTACATAGTTATATAGAATGGTGTACACAGTTATTCAGAGTGGTGTACACAATTATTCAGAAGTGTGTACACGGTTAATTTTAGAAGTACTGTACACAGTTGTTCAGAATGGTATACACAGTTATTCAGAGTTGTGTACACAGTTAACTTTATAAGTGTGTACACAATTATTCAAAGTGGTGTACATAGTTATTCAGAATGGTGTACACAGTTATTCAGAGTGGTGTACACAGTTATTCAGAAGTATGTACACAATTAATTTTAGAAGTGCTGTACACAGTTATTCAGAGTGGTGTACACAGTTATTTAGAGTTGTGTACACAGTTAACTTTAGAAGTGTGTACATAGTTATTCAAAGTAGTGTACGCAGTTATTCAGAGTTGTGTATACAGTTATTCAGAATGGTGTACACAGTTATTCAGAGTGATGTACACAGTTATTCAGAAGTGTGTACACAGTTAACTTTAGAAGTGTGTACACAGTTACTCAAAGTGGTATATACGGTTATTCAGAATGGTGTACACAGTTATTCGGAGTGGTGTACACAGTTATTCGGAGTGGTGTACACAGTTATTCAGAAGTGTGTACATAGTTAACTTTAGAAGTGCTGTGCACAGTTATTCAGAGTAGTGTATATAGTTATTCAGAGTTGTATACACAGTTAACTTTAGAAGTGCGTACATAGTTATTCAAAATGGTGTACACAGTTATACAGAATGGTGTACACAGTTATTCAGAGTGGTGTATACAGTTATTCAGAGTGGTGTACACAGTTATTCAGAAGTGTGTACACAGTTAACTTTAGAAGTGCTGTACACAGTTATTTAAAGTGGTGTACACAGTTATTCAGAGTTGTGTACACAATAAACTTTAGAAGTGTGTACACGGTTATTCAAAGTGGTGTACGCAATTATTCAGAGTTGTGTACACAGTAATTTAGAGTGGTGTACACAGTTATTCAGAGTAGTGTACACAGTTATTCAAAAATGTGTACATAGTTAACTTTAAAAGTATGTACACAGTTATTCAAAGTGATGTACACAGTTATTCAGAGTGGTGTACATAGTTATTTAGAGTTGTGTATACAGTTAACTTTAGAAGTATTGTACACAGTTATTCAGAGTGGTGTACATAGTTATTCAGAGTGGTGTACACAGTTATTCAAAAGTGTATACACCGTTAACTTTAGAAGGTGTACACAGTTATTCAAAGTGGTGTACACAGTTATTCAGAATGGTGTACACAGTTATTCAGAGTGGTGTACACAGTTATTCAGAAGTATGTACACAGTTAACTTTAGAAGCGTGTACACAGTTAACTTTGGAAGTATGTACATAGTTATTCAAAGTGGTGTACACAGTTATTCAGAGTTGTGTACACAGTTAACTTTAGAAGTGTGTACACAATTATTCAAAGTAGTGTACACAGTTATTCAGAGTTGTGTACACAGTTATTCAGAGTGGTGTATATAGTTATTCAGAGTGGTGTACACAGTTATTCAGAAGTGTGTACATAGTTAACTTTAAAAGTATGTACGTAGTTATTCAAAGTGGTGTACACAGTTATTCAAAGTTGTATACATAGTTATTCAGAGTGGTATACACAGTTATTCAGAGTGGTGTATACAGTTATTCAGAAGTGTGTACATAGTTAACTTTAGAAGTGCTGTACACAGTTATTCAGAGTGGTGTATACAGTTATTCAAAGTGGTGTACACAGTTATTCAGAAGTGTATACACAGTTAACTTTAAAAGTGTGTACATAGTTATTCAAAGTGGTGTACACAGTTATTCAGAATGGTGTACATAGTTATTCAGAATTGTGTACACAGTTATTCAGAGTGGTGTACACAGTTATTCAGAAGTGTGTACACAGTTAACTTTAGAACTGTGTACACAGTTAACTTTAGAACTGTGTACACAGTTATTCAGAGTGGTGTACACAGTTAACTTTAGAAGTGTATACACAGTTATTCAAATGGTGTACACAGTTATTCAGAGTTGTGTACACAGTTAACTTTAGAAGTATGTACACAATTATTCAAAGTGGTGTACACAGTTATTTAGAATGGTGTACACAGTTATTCAGAATGGTGTACATAGTTATTCAGAGTGGTGTACACAGTTATTCAGAAGTGTATACACAGTTAACTTTAGAAGTGTGTACACAGTTATTCAAAGTGGTATACACAGTTATTCAGAGTTATGTACACAGTTAACTTTAGAAGTGTGTACACAGTTATTCAAAGTAGTGTACACAGTTATTCAGAATGGTGTACACAGTTATTCAGAATGGTGTACACAGTTATTTAGAGTGGTGTACACAGTTAATCAGAAGTGTATACACAGTTAACTTTAGAAGTGTGTACACAGTTATTCAGAGTGGTGTACACAGTTATTCAGAGTTGTGTACACAGTTATTCAGAGTGGTGTACACAGTTATTCAGAAGTGTGTACACAGTTAACTTTAGAAGTATGTACACAGTAATTCAGAGTGATGTACACAGTAATTCAGAGTTGTGTACACAGCTATTTAGAGTGGTGTACATAGTTATTTAGAAGTGTGTACACAGTTAACTTTAGAAGTGTGTGCACAGTTATTCAGAGTGGTGTACACAGTTATTCAGAGTTGTGTACACAGTTAATTTAAATGTGTGTACACAATATGGCAGCTTTGAAACTGCCAGTTATTCAGAATGCACAATTATTCAGAGTGGTGTACACAGTTATAAAAAAATAGGTTATTGCGAACATGTCGACAACATTGTCGACAAAAGGATTGGCACAAGCTTTGAAACTATATGGCAGCTCTGAGATTGTCGACAAACGAAAAAAATCAATTCTTCCTGAAATTATGTTATCTTTAAAAATATTTCTTTAAAAATCATATATGTGAAAATTATAAAGGTTAGTAAATAATGAAAAAAGAAAGATGCTAAAAAATATGTATATATATGCTTCGAATTGGAGAAATTTCATGGAGAATACAGTGTGTTGGCAATTTTGAATATTTCAATGTAGTTTGACATCATTTCAGAAACATTCAAATGACCCTTTACAATAAAATTAAAAATTATTTATGAATAAATACACGATGTTGCGAAGTCAAAAAGGTATACATAGTAATCATTAAGAACAAAATTCCTTTCATTTAAATCTCCAAATAGTCTTTACAAATTCTCTATCCTTAACTTTCATATACAAATGCATCCTTTACATCACAAAATTTTTTGTACAACAACGATGCCCCTACATTGTCAACTTACATATCATCTTTTCCATGCAATAAAAAAAATTCTTGATATGCCGCACAATAGTGATGTAACAAAATATTCCCCACTATCCACCTCCTGTACAAGGATGATTTGTTGAATACTTCATTAAAATATGTTGATTCATGTCTACATAGATGCTCCGAAAATAGTAGCATGTATATTCCATAGTCAACTGTATCGTGCCTTTGTTGTAGACAGTCTCTTACATCTTCTACTTTAGCTGAACGGATGGTTACCCCAAATTGTTCTTCAAGCCAAAATCGAACAAATATTGCCTAAATGATAAATTACGAATTATGACAAAATCCAACTTATTGATTGTTTAACAAAATGGAAAGCAAAAACATCAAATAATTAATGCTTACATATTTTTCAGTTTTTTCTGATACTTTAATACTCCATAAAGAGTTGTAGCAGTAAAATCGGTGCTCAATCAAATCCAGAACAAGCAGATACCAATGCCATCTTGTGTTCATTGGCATGAAGAGGTACCTACGATGATGCAGATCACTCAAGCAAATATTCTTCATCCATTTCTTAATGCTCGAAGAAGCCAAAAACAGAATCTCTTTCATCACATCTAACGTCACCTCACTGACCGACGACAGATGTTCAAGTACATCACTCTACATTCAATAAAAGAAAAGATGAAGATAAGTAAATAACATCATAAACCAAGTAAAGGATCTATGTTACTGTAAACGTAGTGTATACGTGTATCTCACACCGTAAAAACAAACAGAGGTTCTTCAAAGAATGCCTGTCCTTTAAATGTGCAAGCTCCAATATGCGTAAGTAAACATTAATGACCTATATCATTAAAAAACAAAAAAAAATAAAACCAAAAAGGCAACACAATTTCTCAACTTGAACAACCAACAACCATAGACAGTTAAATATTACATACATCGCTCCGTACTGGGCCATCTTTAAGTACTTGATCCAATGCAGCAGAGGTACAAGAAGGTTTTGTAAAATCGAGATCCTCCCAAATAGTATCACTGTATATATTCGACCAATGATTATTAAGAAAGTTATTCTCATACATATACTTATTCCAATAACTTACTATATTTGATCCTTTCTTTGAAAGAATTGAATTATTGCTTCCATGTATGATGGGAGTATACTTCTGCCCTTCTCAATATTAGTCCCTCTTGCTCCCGTTACTTTTGTCAAATCAACAATCACTGAACTTGAAATATCTATTTTTCGACAAGATGCTCGATTTTGCTAAAATTTAATTCAATACATTAATCTATTTGAAGTACAGAGGATATAAGGTTACATAATGTCAAACAAATGTAAAAATTCACACAAAAAAATTGTCTAAACCTCTCTAATAGGAGATGAAGCATATTCTTCTTCAACTTCTTCCGGCTTCTCCACATTTGCAGATGATACAGGCTCTGAATGTGTACAATGAGCTTGGAGATCAGACTGGATAGTAGGCAATGCTTCAGCTCCTTCACCCATCTCCTGCTTCTTTTTCTTTCGAGCACGTTTATAGGTTCTTTGATCTTTTACCGTGAACTTGGCTTTCTCAGTGAGCTTTCTAATGCGAGGTCCCATTTTTACTCTCTTGCATAAAGATGATACATGTTTTGAAGCAGAACCTTCCTTATCACATGAAACATCATCCACCGAGGTGGCCTAGCAACAACAAAAATCTCACTTAAGTAACACTTCATATTTAACTATGAAAACCAAATCTTTCACAATAAACTGAGATACCTGAACATCTTCTTGAACAAACTCGATACCAGGGTCTCCAACAAATGGAGAGCACTCTTCACCTGCAACTTGGAGCTTGGTGCCCACCTAACATTGAAGGATATTAATATTAAAACTGAAATTAAGTGAATGGAATTTATATTAAAATCTATATCTTCATAATCACCTTAGAGGGGAATGTATATCTGCCAGCACTGCCATCGGGCATCATTAAACCATTATCGCGCAGTATCTTCTCAATGCACGATACCCTCCTACCCAGCGAACATATTCGTGCATCATCTCTGCATACATCATCAGCAGGTTGAGTGTCCTCTATGCGAATGCCATGATAGAGAAGTGACCTCTCAACCATTGTTATTCTTCCTTCTAAATCACTAAATGAAACATTTTTATGCTCGCTACATGATGGAACCTGAGATATTATACAGCATTGTAAGCATATTAGGGACTAAGCTTTGTATATGAAGTACATGTTATATTAAACATTACACTTCAATTAACTATTTTAAATGGAAGTTTACAACTAATTATATAACTGCATCTATATAAAGCAAAATATCAAAGAGCAAAAATTTTAATACGGGCCCGTGGTCTCACCTCTATCAGAACATGCCATTCTAACCTTCCTTCAAAGAGATGGTTCAACTTATCTTCAGTTGCCTGTAATACATCGACCACCTAACAAGAATAACAAATATAAGTTACACATCAGATTGCAAAATTTCTAATGTTATATACAAAAAAATTATACCTCCGAATTTTTTAAATTCTTCATGACTTTAATTATTGAGTCAACCTTACGGGGAAATGGGGCATTACTCCAACGGAACAAACGGAGATATGTAAATGCTGGCTTGTGCTTTCCCATAAGACTGTTTGAATGCTCGACAACCCATGTCTAAAAAAAAAAAAAGATAATTGAAATAATTACATTGTACAAAAATTAAGTCTAAATAAATTATACTGCAACTAAAGATAAGTTACCACCAACACAATCGTGCAACCATCCATATAGCCAGCGGAACCTACGCCGCTCATGTTCCTCATCCGGACGCTATATGCTAGGCCCGGAATTTGCTGGCGAATGAAAGAATAAACAGCATAACCCTAATTATATCTAGCTATACTATCTAGATCATCAATATATAAAAACAAATCCTTAGGAATGATGTAGTGTGCAGTTGGGAAGATGAATGTTACAAAAAGAAAAACTACCCATAACTTAGTAAAGTCTACCACATCATCCAATCCACTCTTTCCAACAAGAGACACCAATTTATTTTTTATTAAATCCCGAGTTGCCTTTTTATGGTCCCCATCAAAAAAACGGTTCAGAATGTCTGACTCAACTGTCCCCTCCCTATGAAAAAGAACCTCATCACCTGTTGCATTCAGTCCAAGGACAAAGGCAATGTCGGACCCTACAAATGGAACTAGAGTTTTACCAAACATAAAACCCTTGCCCTCATCGTCCCAAAATGATAAAAGTGCATCTAACAACGGTCTGCTCTGCTTGATGTATGGCAGCTCAAGCAAATGCCCAAATGGAGTAGCATTTATTCTTTGCCTTTGATCGCCAGACATCAACTTAATTAGATCTTCTGCAACCGTGGTGTAGTTGCGAAAGTAGCATCTCTCATTTATTATAGTGCTCGACGTAATGACCACTTCTTTTCCTTTCTTTGTTGGCACCATTACAAAACTGCATCGTAAATAAAATTTTAAAAAAATTATTATAATTTACAAATATTATGTTCTTATCATAAAGACATAACAACACAATCTATTACACATTCCTCTATTGATGAACGAATATTACTTGTTATCAATATAACAGACTATATTAACTAATATTATATAAGAACAATCATACAAAAATTGATTTAGGAAATATATTTTCAACTATGATAAACATGACTTCCCAATGTTGAATGATATATATATTTGATAGATTACTTTTTCTATATCATTGACCATATTATATGTTTTTGTTACAAAACCATCAAACCATGAAGTGGCATCTAAATACTGCTCAAATCAACTTTTCATTGATGTTTAATTAATCCCAAATCAGAACACTATGATTTGACCACATTTGATATCTTTTCAAATATCTGACATTTTCTTTCTCCTTCCTACTACATTAAAAAAAATGACCTGCATTACATTTTTTTGCATACTAACTTTTAAGTAGAATAAGTTTATCGAAAAACAATGATCTAATCTTCTTTTACCTGTGTTATCTATCTTCAGAAATGCTCTGTCCAAATAATTCAATTCACTTATTTCGAGTTTTATGGACTGGATGTATGATCTAAAGCCATCATGCTATTACATTAAACTATTATAAATGCAACGTAAGGAGGAGAAGAGGGCACCACTCACATAGGGGAAAATGCTTATGCTAGACAAGATGGGCCGAAGGAGAACACCGAATCCGAAAATGAGAGAGAAGATTGTTGAATGGCGGAGCCTTCAAAATAATTACCTCACGGAGTTTAGCAGACTGCAAAATTATTCCTGCCAACAATGGACCATGGGAAATAGAGTAAGTAACAACTCTGGCAACGATAATGGATAAGGCAGTCACGAAAAACCCTCGCAACAAAAAAAATGGTGTCGAACATTATGTGGAGAAGGAATCTTACCGTGATGAGAGGGAATCGGATGTGAATGGAGATTTATGGACAGAAAGGTTGATTACGATAGGAAATGGAGGTTTAATTGGAGAAAAGAAATTCTTGCAGTTCTTCCGTGGTAGAGACGAAGCACTTGCAGTTCTTCCGTGGGAAGAGGAAAGAGAACACCGATGGTATATTTTATAACGGGTATTTATAAAGGATAAAATAGTCCAAAATTTGGACTAAAAGTTAAGTCATGTCTGTTCTGGATCGTGAGTTAAAAAAAGGATCAACAGGGATTCCAAGTAAACTTGCGGTCAAAAATTGGACAGCTAGTTAAAATCTCCTAAAATATAAGATATTAACCGTATGCATCGGTCAATATTTAAAATATTATAAGGCTGGTTACAGATCAGGACATTGGTGTCGGAGTTTCCTTCTTTTTGATAAATTTCAGGTATCAAGCTCTCCCTACAATCCATCGCCTTGCATGTTGATGCAAAGGAGGAGGAAGATTTATTCATATGTCTTAACGGTGGATGAGAGCTTGGTAGCATATCTCGAAGGAGGAGATGGTGGATCGGATGAAAAGGATATTATATTTTGAAGACGTCTCGATTGGGTTAGTAGCAATAGCTTCTTCTTCTTTTTTAAAATAATCATCCATCTTCTGATGGTAGTTATTGAGTGCCGCGCAATATTTTGTGGTGCAAACCAAGCCGTATAGACTTTGTAATCATTTCTTATTCATCTTTTTCTATTTGTTTTCTTCATTCGATTCCACTGGTGGGAAACTATTAGATTTTTTTTATTTATCTTGTGCATGCTTAAGATTTGCGAGATGGTGTGCCAAGAGATCCCTGTCTGATGGTATAATCTGGTGACCTCTCAGAAAATTCTTTTATTCATCTTACATGTGCTTGGGATTACATTTGCTTGGAATATGGGAGATGATGCATTAAGAGATGCCATAATCCGGAGACCCTTCTTAGATGATGCATTAAGAAAGGATTCTACCGAGATCATGAGCCAGGTATCACGGCAATCACTGCTAAACCTCCCATCTCTCTAAGTTGTTTTTCATCTCACTACCGAAATTCTTGCAGTTCTTCCGTGGCAGAGACGAAGCACTTGCATCATCATGCTACCGAGATCATGAGCCAGATATCACGGCAATCACTGCACGTCAATAAAGGATTCTTTTTATAAACATATAAAGTATCTTATCATGCTATCTTAAAATAATAGCAGAATAATTAATCAATAAATTAAATTCAAATTTAACTAGCTAAAATTTAAGTTTTTTATCTAAATAAATCCAGTAATATTCAATGATCCTATATCTAATTCAATAAAATTATCGATACCTCCAGCCATGCTACCTCCTAACAAATTTATCGTCATCATCACGAGCAATTAATTCCAATGTATAATGACAAGTGATCGATGCCAAGTCTTGAGCACCACGTGCAGAGCTATGTTAAAGTCTATTATTATCATGAGTTGATGTCACCAACGCTGTGTCACATAAGCGGATGGGCAAAATTCATTTTCACGATTCCTTTCGCCAAACTTCGGTATCAAATAATAATCATTGTCCGCCTGCTTATGAATTCTTTTTCTCTGGATATATTTTTCTTATTTATTAAGGTAGGGTTTAAGAGTTCTAATTACTAAATCAGATGAGTTCCTGTGACAAGAAAATAATTAATTAGATGAGTTCCTCTAATATATTTTGTCTTGACGTCCATATAACTAGGCATGAAAACTCAATGCGCGAGCTTATTTGGGGTGTTTGGTTGACTCAACCTGTAGATAAATGAATCTCTACAATAACTCGATTTAACGAGGCATTGTCCTGTAACTTCGTCGCAAGAAGGGACGAAGCCATTTAAAACAAAGTGGGCACATTTCGCTGACCCAAATGGTCCCTGAGATGTGGTAAAAACTTCTGGCCCAGGTCTGCAACAACTTTAATAGATGCCCGTCACTGGGCCGAGTTGCCCCACGTGTGGCCTGAAAGAGTCTCTGTTTCCCGCTGGCCCCAAGTAGCCGGAGCGGTTCCGAGAGAGAGGCCTGTACCTTATTTTACATTCTTCTGGCACGAACATATGGGATATGCCACGTAAAATTGGAGTCCCGTCTCAACCCAGGCTTGAGTAAGGCTGCAACCCGACCCGACCCGATCCATTTAGATCCAATCTAATTTATTGTTATAAACCAGTGAATCCGGGTTGGATCCTAATATTAGATCCGTTCCATTTTCCGGGTCGGATCTGGGTTTACTGAATTTGGACCTGATCCGATTCGAACATACTAATACTGTTAGAATTATATCTATATGGACCTTTAAATTATAATTTAAAACTTGTTTGGAACTTGTTATAATTATTTTTATATCTTAATTTATTTTTAAAATAATATTATTTGTTATCTATTTTATAGTTAATAATAGTTAGCTATGTAATAATTAAAATATAGTTGTCTATACTTTATTCGGATGATCCAAACTTTGTAAATTAGAACCGAATTATTTATGGACCCGATCCAACCTGAATGACCCGTTGGGTTGAAAATTCTGGTAGTGGACCCGATCCGACCCGATCCGATTTTCTAGTGGATTGGGTCTGGGTCTACTATTAGGACCCGATCAAAGAATCGGATCGAATCGGGATCACTAATGATCCGATCCAACCCGATTCATTTGCACCCCTAGGCTTGAGTCAAGCTTGAAGACGGGCTTAATTTTAGATTGGGTTTTTTTTAGGTGGTTAATATTTGGACACAGTTTGCAATACGTGGATCCAGATTTTGTCCGGTTATTTTCTTAAAGTGGGATAAGGATAATTTTGCACATTCTTAGTAGTCGTGCATATTTTGGAAGCTAGTATCAAGCCAAGCTTTGCACCAGTTTACTACTTCTATTAGCTACTTACTACCAGGTGATTTTGATAATTTGGCAAAATCCTATCCGTGAAATTAAGCATTATAATGCTTTAAGATTTGATGCCACGCCCCGAACCAATGCCTGAGCCAACATACAACAGACAGCCATATCTCCTCATGTTTCAATCCCAACGAAAATACAAGGCCTATCTTACTAATCAACAATCAGGCAATAGTAGAAAATAATTTTACTAATTATTTATTTATTTTTAGAGTTTTTCATCAAAACTAACAAGTAGAGAAAATTCAACTAAAAAATCCAGGATATAGTGTAAGCAAAGTTCAACTAAAATTTAAGATAAAACATAAATTAAGAGATTAACACCTAAACTATAGCTCTTCACTAACTTGTCGCAAAGCCTGATTGATCTTCCGGATCCGTACAAAATATGGAAGACAATGGATGAGCTTTACAGGTTCAGTAAGTTACCATCACCTCTAATGTACGCATAAATATGTCAACAATAAATTATAAACATACACAAATCATACATCATAGATCAACTAGTTCATGACAAAATAAAATACAACATCATATTAATATACACATTCATTTAACAAATAACATAACCATGGATGGCCAACTATTTACTTTACTCTCCTAGTTTCTTTGACTATGGCCATGATCGGCTCGTAGCTAGTCTTGAAAGAGACTAGATCCTGACTACACATATCGACAACTAGTCATGTGCTAGTGATCACCCCACTGGAGGCCCGGAAGAAAACTAGATCTGATATCATATTAGAAAATATGCATCCTCAATATATGCCAGCAACCGCCATGCATGGCTAAAATTAAAAGGCAACTAGCTCCTGACTACACATACCGTACATCGGTCATGTACCAGTAATCGCTCTATTAGAAGCCAGGAAAGAGATTAGGTCCTCATGTGATCATAGTCGGATTGGAGAGCGTCAACACCAACAACGTAATAATGTACGCAACCCAATATAGATCAAATTATATGACATATATTTAATATTTTATAACATTCATAACATATTTTAGCATGTAATACTAGATGTCAAGATAACTTACCTGAAAGAACTCTATCAATATATGGCCTGTTCGAGTCTCAACTCCGATACTGCTTTATCGACAAGAAAGATGAAAATCCTGGCAAACTTAATTATATAATTAATTTTATATCTAAAATAAACTAGCATAAGAAAAATGATTCTTAGTCCAGCCAGGATCACTAAAATAATCGATTCAAATTTTATTATTATTTTTGACATTTTTTTCTCTCTCCTCTCTCTTTCCTCTTTCTCTCTCCTCTCTCTTTCTCTCCTCTTTCTCTTTCTTCTTCCTCTCTGCTCTCTCTTTTCTCTTACACTCCTCCTCCTCTCCGCTCTCTCTCTCTTCTTTCTCTCTCCTCTTCTCTTTCCTCTTTCTCTCTCCCCTCTCTCTTCTTTTTCTCTTCCCTATCTCCTCTTCTCTCCCTTCTCTCTTTTCTTCTCTTCTCTCTTTTTTTCTTCTTTTTCTTTTCTTCTCTTTTTTCTTTTTTCCTTTCCGCCTTTTTTTCTTTTTCTTCTTCCCCGGCTCCCTCTTTAGTTCAGCCAAAGAGGCCTCCTATGATCATCGGAAGCCATGGAAGGTGATGGCCAGGAAGAGGGGACTCATTGGCTCGGCCGAACAGAGGGGGTTGGGCAGTGTGGCCACCGGCGACCGTCTGGCTCAAGAAAAATCGAAAGAATCCATACCAATATTCCTATTATATCCTTCGTAGGAGAGATCTAAGTGAGAGGAAACTCACCGATCGATGATTGACAAAACTGTCGGCTGCTCACCGGAGAGGAAGATGGCCAAGTAGGGGTTGATTGTGCACTCTTAGAGATAGTAGAGGGGGGTTTAAAGAAGAATAACAAGATGATTTCTTGCTGAAACCTCGATCAATCGAAAGCCTCCTCCCAATCCTTCATGTCTCCGGACTCTCTTTCCCTCCTCGCCACAGTAGTCCGTCAAGGTTTCCGGCAAGTTCTTCGATCGGATAAACAGGGACTCCATCCCCTGTTTCGGCCTCTCCTTTTTCTTTTTTTTTTGTGGTTTTTGAACTGAAGTCGATAGCCTCCGCTGACTTCAACCCAGGCGGCCCAAAACTGAGTTTTCACATTCTCCCCTCCGATAATAAAATTTTAGCCTCAAAATTTTAAAAATATAAATCTTTCGAAACTCAAAGATACTTGATCCAAAACTCATATGTACGATTCTGTCCACCTTTAGTAATCCCTTTTTTCTTTATTAATAAGAGCTTCCATTCTTTCATCATAATATACTTTAAATTAATCCTAATCCTTTAGTCTACCACACTTTCACTGCGCACTCTAATATAAATTTTCAAATCCTCTAATTTTATTAGATAAATTTTTGATAATGATACCACTTTACATTAAAATCTAAACAAAATTTTAACCTTTAAATATTTTAAATAAAATGAGGTTAAAACTATTAAATTTTTTTATCGTTACTAGGCCTCGAACATATCACATCAAATTTAAACCTTAATCCATTGTCTACGTTTAAAGCCTTTGCTTAAATTTGTACCATCCATTCAAGACATCAATAATTCTAGTCTAAATCTAAACTATTTATGCTTTCCTTGACTATTCAGTTGACAATCTAGATCAGCTTTTTTCTTGAAAAGTTAACATTAACTCTAACCAAGTAAATGACTATAAGTCAATGTCCTTATAAGTAAGATCGATCATGTTATTGTTGATAGAGCTATTTTACTGCAATTCTTAACATCAATTGACAATCACTTGAAATTTTATCCTACGTAAGCTAAACTCATATAAGTCTTTCAATATCCATTTCTTTGCTCAATGCAACATCAGTAGCAAGGTAATCTAAATCTTCTCAAAGATTAAATTTAACTTGGAGTTTAATATACCTAATAATTTTCAACAAGTATATAAAAGATCAAGTAATCCAATCCAAAACTGCTAACATAAGTCATCAAAGATTCTACCAAGATATGCATGCCATGTCCACATAATATCATTTAATCCACTAATAGCAAATTACAAATCTATACATTATCCCAAATATATTTTTCATTTTATATTTTCAATAATAATCCTCATATAGATTTATCAAAAAATTATCCTTCTTAATATCACTTAGTTTTTTTATAATCTACATCCTAAACATCTTCTTGCAACAATCCCAAAATTTATAATCCTATAATTAACAACAAAACTCGCATGCTATCATGATCTTCATTCTTATCAAGTTTAGGTTTTCAAAATCATTCAAGTAATAATTGAATATATATATTCAGCATAACATAACATACTATACTTCAAGGCCAATACTTCTGAAGCTCGATCAAATCTATTTATCAGAGATAAAGGCACATCTTATCTAGCTCTTCAATATCCATAATATGCTTACTTATCATGATCAAATAGTATAAATCATTCAGCCTTTTATACTCATCATAGATCAATTTTACTACTTATATTAAGGACAAAAATCATGTTCATCTTTTGTCCTGATCATATACCGGATCTTATGCACAATACTTAGGGATTAGAAATCCAAACTTCGAATCCTATTCTTGCAACTTTTATCATATTCCGATTGATCATAATACTAAGTTCAAATATCTTTTAAGTCACAATCCATAGTGATCACAACCTAAATTTTAATATCACTCAAATCATATCCTAATCACTTATGCCATAATTCTAAGTGATCATAATCCAAGCTTCGATATCATTCTGTTATGCCTTAATAATCATCATGTTAATTTTTAATCACTTATATCATAGTCTGCAATTATATCAAAATTAGACTTCCAAATCAAATCCATAATATAACTCAAAATATATACCCATATATCCATTGTCTAGCCTCGATGATACTCTTTCAAAAATTAAGTTAGGAGAGTTTAATCCAAAATTTTATTCGTGCAAGCCTTTTATACTTAGTAAAAGTTTAGTATCGATAATTATTCTAGAATATTTAATCAAAATCCTAATTCAATCACACTCTCAATAACTAAGTCATCTTGATCTTAAACCTTTGCTCTGATACTATTAAATCTGTCCTGCCCCGGCTCGATGCTCGAGCCAGGCATACGACAGACGTCCACATCTTCTCAGGCTTCAAACCTAATAAAAATGCAAGGCTTATCTTACTAATCAACAATCAAGAAGTAGTAGAAAATAATTTTACTAATTATTTAATTATTTCTAAAGTTTTTTATCAAAACTAACAAGAGAAAATTCAACTAAAAAATCTAAGATACAGTATAAGTAAAGTTTAACTAAAATTTAAGATAAAATATAAATTAAGGGATTAACTCCTAAATCCTAACTCCTCACTGACTGGTCGTAAAGTCTAATTGATCTTCCGGATCTGTACAAAAATATAGAAGACAGGAGTGAGCTTTACCATCACCTCTAATATATATATAAATATGTCAACAATAAATTATAAATATATACAAATCATACATCATAGATCAACCAGCTTATGACAAAATAAAATGCAACATCATATTACTATGCACATTCAGTTAACAAACAATACAACTATGGATGGCCAATCATTTACTTTACTCTCTTAGTTCCTCTAACTATTGCCATGACCGGTCCATGGCTAGCCCCGAAAGAGACTATATCCTGACTATATATACCGACAACCGGTCATGTACCAATGATCGTCCCACTGAAGGCCCGAAAGAAAACTAGCTCTGATATCATACGAAAAAATATGCATCCTTACATATACCAGTAACTGCCATGCATGGCTAAAATCAAAAGGCAACTAGCTCCTGATTACATATACCGTATATCGGTCATGTACCAGTGATTATCCCACTGGAGGTCCGGAAAGAAACTAGGTCCTCGTGTGATCATGGTCGGACTAGAGAGCATTAATACCAATACACATAACAATATATGCAACCTAATGCAAATCAAATTATGTGACACATATTTAATATTTCATAACATTCATAATATATTTAGCATGTAATACTTGAGGTTAAGATAACTTAGAACTCTATCAATATATAGCATGTTCGAGTCTCAACTCCGATATTGCTCTATCGACAAGAAAGATAAAAATTCTAGCAAGATTAATCATATAATTAATTTTCTATCTAAAATAAACTATCATAGAAAAATGATTCTTAGTCCAACCTAGATAACTAAAGAATCGGTCCAAATTTTATTATTATTTTTGATATTTTTTCTCCTTTTTTCTCTCTCCTTCTCTTTCCTCCGTCTCTCTCTTCTCTCTCCTTATGCTTTCTCTCCTCTTTGTCTTTCTTCTTCCTCTCTCCTTTTCCTCTCTCTTCTCTCTTTTCTCTCTTTCTCTCCCCCTCCTCTCTATCCTCTCTCTCCTCTTTCTCTCTTCCCTCTCTCTTCTTTCTCTCTCCCCTCTCTCTCTTCTTTCTCTTCTCTCTGTTTCTCCTTTTTTTTTCTTTTTTTTTCTTTTTTGCTTCTTTCTCTTTTTTTCCTTTTTTTTTCCCTTCCCTCCTTTTTTTTTTTTTTTTTTTTTCTTTTTCTTCTTCCCGACTCCCTCGTTGGTTTGGCCAAATGGGCTTCCCATTGTCATCAAAAGCCATGAAAAGTGATGGACGGGAAGAAGGGACTCGTTGGCTTGGCCGCACGAAGGGGCTCAAGCAGCGCGGCCACCGACAATCGTTCGGCTCAAGAAAAATTAGAAGAATCCAAATCAATATTTCTATTATATCCTTCCTAGGAGAGATTTAAGGGAGAAGAAACTCATCGATGATTGACAAAACTATTGGCTGCTCACCGGAGAGGAGGAAGACGGCCGAGTAGGGGTTGATTGTGCGCTCTTAGAGATGGTGGAGGGGAGTTTTGAAGAGGAATAATGAGATGATTTATTGTCATATGGGGAAGAACCTCGATCAATCGAAAGCCTCCTCCCAATCTTTCATGTCTCCGGACTCTCTTTCCCTCCCTGCCATGGTCATCCATCGAGATTTCCGGCGAGTTCTTCGGTCGGATAAACAGGGGCTCCATCCCCAGTTTCGGCATCTCTTTTTTTTTTTTTTTTTATGGTTTTTGAATTGAAGTCGACAGAAGCCGCCAACTTCAGCCCAGGTTGCCCAAAACCGGGTTTTCACATCCGAAAATGTTGATTCATTGGAATTCCAAATGATTAGAAGGAATCACTAACACGAAGAATAAACAATTATGTTAACACAATAAATTAATAAACCGAACAAAATGGGTCACTAAATAAGGCATAAGGTCACCGAACATAAAAGAGATCAGGGGGAGGACCGAGCTTCTTCGAGTTGCTCGAAAAATAATCAAACGAAAAAGATTGATAAACAAAACATAGACATAAAAATACAACACAAGTTAAAATGCTTCCAAAGAGTAACCACACATACACGACCCACTTGGATACTTTGGTTGGATCGCAAACCACCACAATTGGGTTCTGTAGTTGGATCTTCATCCATGCAAACTAATTTTTGGTGGTGGACTTGGAGATTCTCGATGCATCCATCGATCGGCTAGGGGGCTAACCTTGAGATGGACTGGATTTAAAATGCCTATAGTCTCACTACCGGCTGAATGAGCGTGTGCACCAGCTCATGACTGGTTAAAATGCATGGCTAAAGCGAAGCGCAATGAGAGAAGACATATGTTCGTGCTCCCCTGCCAACATGCAGGAGATCAGTTTTTTAGAGCCAGCGCGATGGAGGTCTAATCCGCACGCTTTGGCTGTAAAGTTGAAGCCTTTCAAGAAAAAATTTAAAAAAAGATAACCGAGAAGAGTCCAGTTCTCTGCAAAAGGGTGGGGGGGGTGCACGAGCTTCAAATTTTGTAGGCAGCGGAAAAGTGGTGGACGCTGAACCACTCTCATTATTTCATTTGTGATATAATCTTCTAACACCTTGGGTTCGGTGCAACTTTTGAAAGGTCTCCCGGTTCATAATACTGTACCTGGGAAAAGTTAGCCTATGCCCCCTCCTACCACTGGAAGCCTAGCGTGTAGGATGGGCATTCATTTTCTCGCATTCCACGCTGCCTTTTGGTCACCTGCCATGCTGTGAGGACTTGGTGCTCTTAGGGGTGGGGAGTGGGGACACCACCAGCATGTTGACAGACTTTGTTTTTTGATTTTTTTTTTTTTTTTTAAAAAAAAAAAAAAAGCTTGGAAGTATCCGATAAAAATTTGTTAGCTCCGCTTGAAAGATTGGTCTCCAAAGCTTGATGCGAGGGACGCCTGAACAAGGGTGCAAGCAAAAAGGGTTGCAGAGATCTTGGTCCGATGGAAACCTGATTGGAATCCAACCTTCACTTAGAAATTGAGGGAGGAGCCAGGGCAAGCATGATGTCCAACTTTTTTTTTTTTTTTCGATTTGAACCGGTGATCACACGGATCTCGTATTAATGCAATCCAAATGATCGAAGTATATAGGGTTGCACCTTATCCAACCAAACCCAAAAATCTGATTTGACCTGCAAAAATTAGCTAAAACTTCATGGAGCCTCATGATTTTAATTTTAGATCCGATGTGGACTCAGCTTAACCTGCTCGCATCCCTATGTTCCAAGGATTTATTGCAAGTCTACAGTGAGTTTGACAATTTCATCCATTTTAGCACCGTGTTGGGGAATACAGGATCATATATAACTTTATGCATCATTAGTCTAGCATTTGCATTTGATTTGGGTTTGATAAATTTATTGATCTTTTTCCTGCGCTTGGTTTGGAAAAAGCCCCATAGTGTATCTACGATAAAGGGAGCAGCTCAGAATCCTTCCAGAGTTTCACAGTTGAAAAGATATTGCATGATATCCATGTCAAATCTTAATCATTCATACATCAAACCTAACCTTCACATGCATTTGTACATGCCCATGCTTAAAAATAAAGTTGAGACAACTTTTGTGTTATATATGTCTTTAGTCGGCATTTTATCATTGGCTTGAGACCAAAACTACTTTATTAGAACTCCATGCTTTATTTTCCAGAATAAAGTTTTTGTACTAAGAATATTGTCAGAAGGCTTCATTAGATCAGTCTAGTTACTCTGGATTGTACCTCAAATTTTGATCCGAGTTAAGATTCTTGTTCAGATTTTTTTTTTTTGTCAGTGCTTACATTTTTGTTTATAAATTTATAAATGCAAAATATCCTAAAACGTAGAAAAATAGTTCATGTTTAGAGCTAGAGGAACTAGTATGGAAGCCATTGCCTAGGTGTTCCTAAGTCCATGTAGACTAACTGATAAGTTAATTAGTGAAACAAATTACATATGTTCAGTTTATTACCCAGCTGCAGGAATGCTAGGAGAACAGTTACAGCAATTCTTTTATTGGCTTAACAATTTTATCACGGCACAATATAATCAGTGGGAAGAGATCTAGAAGCCTATCTCAGATTGGCCCAGCCTATAAGATTGAAGTGCTTTCTTGAGATTGGTAAGCTTACAGTATTACTTCAAAAAATTTTAGCTATTGCTCATCATAAGCATATCCTTGTACTGAATCTAGTGTGTTGTATCACCTCTTCCAGGTTTCAGATTATACGCTGATAAAATTTAAAGAAATTGATATATTTCTCTTGTATCCATTACAAATAATTTATACACAATAACCATATTACAAAATAAGAAGAAAACAGCAATGATTCAAAATAGAAGAAAAATAATCATGCTATAAAATAAGAATTTAAAATAATACAGATTTTTTTCTTTACTTGAATTCAAATTCAAAATTCAAATATGAATTTGAATTTGAATTAATGCTGAAATATTTTTCTTATTTTTCTTGCACATACCATTCAAATTCAAGTTCAAAATTTGAATCTGAGTGTCTAATATGATACTTGGTTGATTGCCTAATTTATCCCTAATTATCTGGTAAATTTATCTATCAATACTCTCCCTCAAGTTAGAGCATGGATATCAAAAATGCCCAACTTAGATAAAAGATGATGAAATTGGTTCTTTCCAAATGCCTTGATAAAGATATCAGCTAGTTGTTACTTTGTAGAGATGTAGTGAGCAATGAGTTCATTGGATTGGATCCGTTCACGAACGAAATGGTAGTCAATTTCAATATATTTAATACTTTCATGGAAAAATGGATTAGAAGTAATGTGAAGAGCTGCTTGGTTGTCACAATGAAGCTGCATGGGGTGTGTAAGAGAAATATACAAATTGAAGAGAAGGGCTCGAAGCAAAGGAGCTCACTAGTAGCAGTAGACATTGCTCTATATTCAACTTCAGTAGAAGAGCGTGACACTATAGTTTGTTTCTTAGTTTTCCAAGAAAGTGGAAAATATCCTAGCATGGTAAAATAGCCAGTGGTAGAGTGACGAATAGTGGGGCAACTTGCCCAGTCAGAGCCATAATAAGCGGCTAAGGACAGTTCACTGGATGCAAGAAGAAGTATACCTTGTCCTGATGCCACCTTGAGATAACAAAGAACCTGCATGGTAGCATCAAGGTGTGGTTGGAGGGGATCATGCATAAATTGGCTAAAAATATAGACTGAATAACATAGATCTAGATGAGCAATTGTCAAGTAGATCAGTCTACCAACCAAGCATCTATATAAAGAAGGGTCACCCACCTTTAGACTAGTGATGCTAAATAAAGAATGATGTTGTTCCATTGAAAATGTACACAGCTTGGCTCTCAGCATGCCTGTCTCAGCAAAAATGTCAAGAGCATTCTTTCTTTGACTGAGCACAATGCCATTCGGTGATCTGGCAACTTTAACTTCCAAAAAATATTTTAATGGACCTAGATCTTTGATATGAAACTAAGAGTGCAGGTAAGTCTTGACAGAAGAGATGCGGATGGGATCATTTTCTGCAAGAATAATATCATCTACATAGATTGAGATGAGGACTATACTCTCACCTTGAGCATGAGTAAATAACGAGTAATCGGGCCTTGTACTGTTTAAAATAGAACTGAGCAATAGAGGATGTGAAATTTCAAACCAATTATGAGATGCTTGTTTGAGTCTATACAAAGGCTTGTCCAGTTTACAAAGTCATGTATCACCTAGACGTGTAAAATCTTAAAGAATGTGCATGAAAATCTTTTAATACAAATCACCTTGTAAGAAAGCATTATTGACATCCAGTTGGTGCAATTTTCATTTATGGACAGTTGCTACTACCAACAAACAACGCACAGTGACTAATTTGGCCATTGGTGCAAATGCCTCATGTAGTCAAGACCTTCAACTTGGGTATAATTCTTAGCAACCAGCCATGCCTTATAGCGATTAATTGATCTGTCTGCCTTGTACTTTATGCGATATACCCATTTGGAATCATTAATTATTTTGCCAGGTGGTAAATCAATTAAAGTCCATGTCTAATTTGTTTCCAATGCTGCAATCTCTGCTACCATAGTCTCATGCCACTTTGAATTTTTTATGGCTTGTAAAAAATGTTTTGGCTCATTAGTAGAACTGGTGGCTGCTAAAAAAGCTAATGTTGAAAAAAAAATTTATCATAATGAATAAAATCTGAGAGGGTAAAAGAGTACCAAAAGAAATTGTTGGAGCAGCAAACCATGACAAATCGAGCAAAGGTGTTAATTGGAAGGCATAATCTTTCAAATGGTTGGTATTTGTCGATTTCGAGTAGATCTAATTGACTATGATTATGGAATTTGGTTATGCTCAACAGGAAGAGATTCTGTTGGAAGCATTTCGGATGAATTATTTGTATCTGTAGAAGATTCAAATGTAGGATTAGCAGTAGGTATGTAAATAGTAAATCATCAAAAATGGATAATGAAATAACTAGATTGGTTCTTTGGCTATCATGCATAGTCTCTATTGTGGAAGGAGAGTAATATGGAAAAACATGTTCATGAAAAATTATATCTCATGAGACAAAAGCATTATAATTTTCAAGATCAAAAACCTGACCTTGTATCAAATTTAACATTAAATGACTCTAGAATCAAATTTAACACGTGACCTTGTACGGTTATGTGCATAATATAAGCAACCAAAAATACAAAGATGATCATAAGAGGGTGGTTGATTAAATAATACTTTATATGGTATTTTTTATAATAAAACTGGAGTCATCAAATGATTAACTATATATATAGCCATAAGTACACATTCATCCTAAAATTTTCTTAGCAAATTGGCTTGAAATCTAAGTGCTCGAGCCACTTCTAATAAGTGCCTTTGTTTACGTTCCACTACTCCATTTTGAAGAGGGGTATAAATACAAGATATTTGATATTCTATGCCCTGAGTTAAGTAAAATTATTTCGTAGATATAGATGTGGATTCACCCCCATTGTCACTGTGAATATATTTAATTTTGCAATCAAAATGTGTAGTGACCATATGATAAAAAAGCACCAGATAAGTATATACTTCATATTTATATTTAAGTAAGTAAATCCAAGTACCACATAAAAAATTATCTACTATGGTAAGAAAATAATATGAGCCATTAAGAGATAAAGTTGAATATGGTTCTCATATGTCATAATAAATTAACTCAAAATAATGAGAGCTTTTATTATTGCTAATAGAAAAAGGAGTGTTAGTTTGTTTTGTATGATGACAAATATTACAAACATAATATTGAGAAAAATTAAAAAACGGACATGGAATTTTAAGTAAACTACTAAAAGAAGCATGTTCCATGTGCATATGCCAAAGCAAACCAAAAAAACTTGTCATAGCCTGAAGAGCCATGGGGTTTGATGAAAAGCGGCAATAATAGATACCATCTCTCTGTCTACCTACTCCAATTAGCTTCTTCGAGGTGAGGTCATGAAATATACAAAAATCATTAAGGAAAATAACAACGCAAGATAAATCAAAAGTCAATTTTCTAACTGAGATCAATTTACATGTGAAATTCGGTATGCAAAGAACATTACAAATGCTTATGTCATTAGGTAGTTTCACTTCACTAATTTGGAAAATAAGAAGACTTGTACCATTTAGCAATTTGATAGGCCTATTAAAGGGTATTTGACAAGTCTATGATAGTATGTGAATTTAGAATAATGGAAGATAAGATCATATAGTCTAATGCTCTACTATCCACAATCCGCATAGTAAAAGAAGTAGTTTTAACTGAAAGATGATTATGAATGGAAGTCATGGCATGTGAAGCTTGGCTATAAGGGGATTACACATTGTTGCCGATCTTACCGCGGTGGCCTATACCTTATGAGCTGGCGCTGGTTCTTGGACTCTCCCACCTCGAGATCTCCAAGTCTTTGGTCTTGCAAAACAAGGTCAGAGACCCGGGCCGGGGATTCCAGCGGGGGCACTCCGACGGTGAAGTTAGAGAGCGGCAAGATGGAACAGGTCCACTAAAACGGGTTTCCGATGGATTCCTGTGCTTATAGGAAGTTTTGATGAAAGAAGTGTGAGGAAGAGAGGGGTTGACACCCAGCTTCCTGCGCTGGGTCTGCCGAACTTGCGCCTGAGGACTTCTGGGGGTCCCCGGATCGCTCTCCGGTATTCTTTTCTCTTTCCGGCTTACCTTTCCATCCGCTTTCACCATCCCTTTTATACCACCGGATCGCCTTCAGCCTCCGCCTCCTCCCCGGAGGCTCCCAGAGGTCTCTGGATCCTCCCCCCTTCTCCTTCGAGTCCGGGAGTTAAGTGGCGGTCACGCCTCGTCCGTTGTGTTGTCACAAAAGGGAGAATCTGGCGAGACCTTGAGCCAAGCGCGGGAGCCCTCCTTTCGTGGCGTTGACGGTGGATTTCCTATGTTCCAGGCCCCTGACCGCAAGGATTTAATTCCTCGATCGCAGGGCCCTACTTAACTGATGTAAACAAGGTTCTGGGCACCGTTGCAGGCCGTACTGGCACCCTGTACAGGATGCGGTGGACGTCGATTCTAGTGGCGACCTCGTTGCCATCGCCTCTGCCTCCCCGAGGCTTTGCAGAGTAAGGCTGACTTCGGCCGAGATGGACCCATCAGGGGGTGCCACCTGGTAGTGGAGCAAGAGTGCCTGGCCCGACCTTGGCAGAGATGGACCCATCTTGGGGCGTCACCTGGCGAGGGAGCAGGGTCTGCCAGCATCAGCCAAGGTGGACCCCTCCTGGGTGGACACCTGGCTAAGTGGCAGAGGAAGGCTCGACTTCGGCCGAGGTGGACCCATCATGGGGTGCCACCTGGCAAAGGAGCAGGAGCGCCCCGGCTCGACCTTGGCGGAGGTGGATCCGTCTTGGGGAGCCACCTGGCGAGGGAGGAGGGGCTGCCAGCTTCGACCGAGGTGGACCCCTCCTGGGTGGACACCTGGCGAAGTGGCAGAGGAAGGCTCGACTTCGGCAGAGGTGGACCCGTCTTGGGGTGCGACCTGGCGAAGGAGTAGGAGCGCTCGGCTAGACCTCGGCATAGGTAGACCCGTCCTGGGGTGCCACCTGACGAGGGAGCAGGGGCTGCCAGCTTCGGTCGAGGTGGACCCCTCCTGGGTGGACACCTGGCGAAGTGGCAGAGGAAGGCTCGACTTCGGCCAAGGTGGACCTGTCTTGGGGTGCCACCTGGCGAAGGAGCAGGAGCGCCCGGCTCGACCTCGGCAGAGGTGGACCCATCCTGGGGCACCACCTGGCGAGGGAGCAGGGGCTGCCAGCTTCGGCCGAGGTGGACCCCTCCTTGCTGGACACCTGGCGAAGTGGCAAATGAAGGCTCGACTTCGGCTGAGGTGGACCCGTCTTGGGATGCCACCTGGCGAAGGAGCAGGAGCTCCCGGCTCGACCTCGACAGAGGTGGACCCGCCTTGGGGTGCCACCTGGCGAGGGAGCAAGGGCTACCAGCTTCAGTCGAGGTGGACCCCTCCTGGGTGGACACCTAGCGAAGTGGCGGAGGAAGGCTCGACTTCGACCAAGGTGGGCCCATCTTGGGGTGCCACCTGGCGAAGGAGCAGGAGCGCCCCGGCTCGACCTCGGTGGAGGTGGACCCGTCCTAGGGCGCCACCTGGCGAGGGAGCAGGGGCTGCCAGCTTCGACCGAGTTGGACCCCTCCTGGGTGGACACCTGGCGAAGTGGCAGAGGAAGGCTCGACTTTGACCGAGGTGGACCCATCTTGGGGTGCCACCTGGAGAAGGAGCAGGAGCGCCCGGCTCGACCTCGACAGAGGTGGACTCGTCCTGGGGCACCACCTAGCGAGCGAGTAGGGGCTGCCAGCTTCGGCCAAGGTGGACCCCTCCTGGGTGGACACCTGGCGAAGAGGCAGAGGAAGGCTCGACTTCAGTCGAGGTGGATCCATCTTGGGGTGCCACCTGGCGAAGGAGCAGGAGCGCCCGGCTCGACCTCGACGGAGGTGGACCCATCCTGGGGTGCCACCTGGTGAGGGAGCAGGGGCTGCCAGCTTCGACCGAGGTAGACCCCTCCTGGGTGGACACCTGGCGAAGTGGCGGAGGAAGGCTCGACTCCGACGGAGGTGGACCCATCTTGGGGTGCCACCTAGCGAAGGAGCAGGAGCGCCCCGACTCGACCTCGATGAAGGTGGACCCATCTTGGAGCACCACCTAGCGAGGGAGCAGGGGCTGCCAGCTTCGGTCGAGATGGACCCCTCCTGGGTGGACACCTGGCGAAGTAGCAGAGGAAGGCTCGACTTTGGCCGAGGTGGACCCATCTTGGGGTGCCACCTGGCAAAGGAGCAGGAGCGCCTGGCTCGACCTCGACGGAGGTGGACCCATCCTGGGGCGCCACCTGGCGAGGGAGCAGGGGCTGCCAGCTTCAGCCGAGGTGGACCCCTCCTGGGTGGACACCTAGCGAAGTGGCAGAGGAAGGCTCAACTTCGACCGAGGTGGACCCATCTTGGGATGCCACCTGGCGAAGGAGCAGGAGCGCCCGACTCGACCTCAACGGAGGTGGACCCGTCCTGGGGTGCCACCTAGCAAGGGAGTAGGGGCTGCCAGCTTTGACCGAGGTGGACCCCTCCTGGGTGGACACCTAGCGAACTAGCAGAGGAATGCTCGACTTTGGTCGAGGTGGACCCATCTTGGGGTGCCACCTGGCGAAGGAGCAGGAGCGCCCGGCTCGACCTCGATGGAGGTGGACCCATCCTGGGGCACCACCTGGCGAGGGAGCAGGGGCTGCCAGCTTCGGCAGAGGTGTACCCCTCCTGGGTGGACACCTGGCGAAGTGGCAGAGGAAGGCTCGACTTCGGTGGAGGTGGACCCATCTTGGGGTGCCACCTGGAGAAGGAGCAAGAGCGCCCCGGCTCGACCTCGGCGGAGATGGACCCATCTTGGGGCGCCATCTGGCGAGGGAGCAGGGGCTGCCAGCTTCGGCCGAGGTGGACCCCTCCTGGGTGGACACCTAGCGAAGTGGCAGAGGAAGGCTCGACTTCGGCCGAGGAGGACCCATCTTGGGGTGCCACCTGGCGAAGAAGCAGGAGCGCCCGGCTCAACCTCGACGGAGGTGGACCCATCCTGGGGCGCCACCTGGCGAGGGAGCAGAGGCTGCCAGCTTCGACCGAGGTGGACCCCTCCTGGGTGGACACATGGCGAAGTGGCGAAGAAAGAATTGACTTCGGCGGAGGTGGACCCATCTTAGGGTGCCACCTGGCGAAGGAGCAGGAGCGCCCCGGCTCGACCTCAATGGAGGTGGACTCGTCTTGGGGCTCCACCTGGCGAGGGAGCAGGGGCTGCTAGCTTCGGCCGAGGTGGACCCCTCCTGGGTGGACACCTGGCGAAGTGGCAGAGGAAGGCTCGACTTCGATCGAGGTGGACCCATCTTGGGGTGCCACCTGGCGAAGGAGCAGGAGAGCCTAGCTCGACCTCGACAGAGGTGGACCCATCCTGGGGCGCCACCAAGTAGGGATGGCAATAAAATCCAAATCCATGGGTACCCGACCCGACCCGATTGGGCCGGGTAGTCAACGCTTTGACTGGGTTTGGGCCGGGTTTGGATAAAACCCGAATGCTTAACTTTGGATTTCAGCCGGGACTAGGTAGATATATACCCGACCCGAACCCGACCCGAATTATTTTAATATTTAAATATATATATATAATTAATATATATTTTATTAATTATAATTAGTAGTTATTAAATTTTAAAATACTTGAACCCTCTACCCTAATCATTATATATATATATATATATATATTGAAAATTTTTTTTCATCCTATTCTATTCAGGGTGAATTCAAAACAAGATCATAATTAATTGTTTACGAACTTCATAATATAAATTTTGATTGAATATGAAATTAACTGCTGTTGAACTAAAAATGTAGTTAAATTTTATTTGTTTAATATATGTATAATTTATAAATTGTAAATGATTTTAAAGTTGATAAAAATGAAAAATATTTAATATGACTCAGTTGGGTTCTGGCCGGGTAAACCCGATTACCCGATACCCAATTGAGATGGGTTTGGGTAAAAAAAATCCAGTCCTGATAGTGTTTGGGCCGGGTTTGGATAGTGTATTGAATATTTGGGTTTGGGTTTGGGTAGTTATGCACCCGGCTCGAACCCGGCTCATTGCCATCCCTACCACCTGGTGAGGGAGCAGGGGCTGCCAGCTTCGACCAAGGTGGACCCCTCCTGGGTGGACACCTGGCGAAGTGGCGGAGGAAGGCTCGACTTCGGCAGAGGTAGACCCATCCTGGAGTGCCACCTGGCGAAGGAGCAAGACAGCCCCGGCTCGACCTCGGTGGAGGTGGACCCGTTTTGGGGCGCCACCTAGCGAGGGAGCAGGGCCTGCCAGCTTCGGCCGAGGTGGATCCCTCCTGGGTGGACACCTGGCGAAGTGGCAGAGGAAGGGTCGACTTCGGCCGAGGTGGACCCATCTTGGGGTGCCACCTGGCGAAGGAGCAGGAGCGCCCGGCTCGACCTCGATGGAGGTGGACCCGTCCTGGGGCACCACCTGGCGAGGGAGCAGGGGCTGCCAGCTTCAGCCGATGTGGACCCCTCCTGGGTGGACACCTGGCAAAGTGGCAGAGGAAGGCTCGACTTCGGCCGAGGTGGACCTGTCTTGGGGTGCCACCTGGCGAAGGAGCAGGAGCGCCCGGCTCGACCTTGGCAGAGGTGGACCCGTCCTGGGGCGCCACCTGGCGAGGGAGCAGGGGCTGCTAGCTTCGGCCGAGGTGGACCCCTCCTGGGTGGACACCTGGCAAAGTGGCAGAGGAAGGCTCGACTTCAGTCGAGGTGGACCCATCTTCGGGTGCCACTTGGCGAAGGAGCAGGAGCGCCCGGCTTGACCTCGACAGAGGTGGACCCGTCCTGGGATGCCACCTGGCGAGGGAGCAGAGGCTACCAACTTCGGTTGAGGTGGACCCCTCCTGGGTGGATACCTGGCAAAGTGACGGAGGAAGGCTCGACTTCGACGGAGGTGGACCCATCTTGGGGTGCCACCTGGCGAAGGAGCATGAGCGCCCCGGCTCGACCTCGGCAGAGGTGAACCCATCTTGGGGCACCATCTGGCGAGGGAGCAGGGGTTGCCAGCTTCAGCAGAGGTGGACCCCTCCTGGGTGGACACCTGGCGAAGTGGCAGAGGAAGGCTCGACTTAGACCGAGGTGGACCCTTCTTGGGGTGCCACTTGGCGAAGGAGCAGGAGCACCCGGCTCGACCTCGACGAAGGTGGACCCGTCCTGGGGTGCCACCTGGCGAGGGAGCAGGGGCTGCTAGCTTCGGTCAAGATGGACCCCTCCTGAGTGGACACCTAGCGAAGTGGCAGAGGAAGGCTCGACTTCGATCTAGGTGAACCCATCTTGGGGTGCCACCTTGCGAAGGAGCAGGAGCGCCCGGCTCGACCTCGACGGAGGTGGACCCGTCCTGGGGCGCCACCTGGCGAGGGAGCAGGGGCTGCCAGCTTCGGTCGAGGTGGACCCCTCCTAGGTAGACACCTGGCGAAGTGGCAAAGGAAGGCTCGACTTCGGCCGAGGTGGACCCATCTTGGGGTGCCACCTGGCGAAGGAGCAGGAGCGCCCGGCTCGACCTCGGCGGAGGTGGAGCCGTCCTGGGGTGCCACCTGGCGAGGGAGCAGGGGCTGCCAGCTTCAGCCAAGGTGGACCCCTCCTGGGTGGACACCTGGCGAAGTGGCGGAGGAAGGCTCGACTTCGACAGAGGTGGACCCATCTTGGGGTGCCACCTGGCGAAGGAGCAGGAGCACCCCGGCTCGACCTCGATGGAGGTGGACCCGTCTTGGGGTGCCACCTGGCGAGGGAGCAGTGGCTGCCAGCTTCGGCCGAGGTGGACCCCTCCTGGATAGACTCCTGGCGAAGTGGCAGAGTAAGGCTCGACTTCGGCCGAGGTAGACCCATCTTGGGGTGCCACCTGGCGAAGGAGCAGGAGCGCCCGGCTCGACCTTGACGGAGGTGGACCCGTCCTGGGGCGCCACCTGGCGAGGTAGCAGGGGCTGCCAGCTTCGGCCGAGGTGGACCCCTCCTGGGTGGACACCTGGCGAAGTGGCAGAGGAAAGCTCGACTTCGACCGAGGTGGACTCGTCTTGGGGTGCCACCTGGCGAAGGAGCAGGAGTGCCCCGCCCCATGCGGGGAATTTTGAAAAAAAAATCCACGTGGCACCGACGGCATCCAGCTGGATCTGACACGCAGTCCACGTCAACGGTGTTGCCATATCATACATTATTAAGAAAATTTAGCAACTAAGTATACTGTTACATGTTCAGATTCGAAATAGGTGACACGGGCTGTTCTAAAGAACCGTTTGATCCACAAACTATTGTAGCTGAAGTTCTATAGGATGTAGCTTGCTTCGTTGATTCTATCCCTATCTTGCAGCACAATTTGAGTTATTTTTTTCTTTTGTTTTTTATGTTGGCGAGTAGCCAATAAGCTTAAAACAATACTCCTTTGTATAGCCATATTTGTGACAATGACCACACATTACATTAATATCATGTGTGATAGAAAGAATTGGTCTTCACAGCCATAGCTGTAGCCTCATGATTGGGTTGCTGCCTGGCAGTAATAGATTGTTGCTTTTCTTCTCGTAAAACTATAAAAAAATATTATTTAAAGAGGGTAATGGATCACTATTAAGGATTTGTGATCGTACCATATTGAAACTCAAATTTAATCCCATGAGAAACTAGTGGATCTTTTCTATTTTTCTCGCTACAGTAAAAGGCTTTCTAGCCCTACACATACATGGAGGGACAGTGTCATATAAGTGCAACTCGTCCCATAAGGCTTTAAGCTTTGAATAATATGTTGTGATCGAGAGCCCTTCCTGTATAGTGAGACATAAATCATGCTTAAGTTGGTGTATTCTTGGAGCATTACCTTATAAAAAATCTTTTCTCGAAATCCATCCAAATTAAATATGCAATGTCAGCATATCCTATACTATTATGCAAATCTCTAGCAATGGTGTTGAACAACCATGATATAACTATGGGGTTACACTTTATCCAAACCACAAAGTAAGATAAATGAGCATCAGGTTTGGAAATACTTCCATCAACAAACCCTATTTTATTCTTGGTATTATCGTCCTTTTCCAAGAAGGGTGGAGACAATATGAAGAATCAAAAATAATGGAAGAGGAGATCACTCCCCCCTGTCATCAAGAAACTCTACTCATGTGATATTAAAAAAGTTAAGAGAATAAAGAACATGAATGATGTAAAGATGGCGCAATACTTGCCAAGGAAAAAAATGATCAAAGCTCTAATACCAAGATAAAATTAGATAAAATGGATATGTTTCTCTTATATCTATTACAAATGATTTATACACAATGATCATATTTCAAAATAGAAAGAAAATAGCCATAATATAAAATAAGAGAAAAATGATCATGCTACAAAATAAGAATTTAAAATAATATAGATTCTTTTTTTACTTGAGTTCAAATTTAAAATTTAAATTTGAATTTAAATTAATACTGAAATATTTTTCTTATTTTTCTTGCACATACCATTTAAATTCAAATTCAAAATTTGAATCTGAATGTCTAATATGATATTTGGTTGACTGCGTGATTTATCCTTGATTGTCTGCCTAATTTATCTGTCAATATAGGCTGGATTATTATGGTATCCTTGGTGATGAGGTTCATGCGAGATAAATGAAAGATATTATTATTTAAGACTTCTGATGTTTTGATGCAAGTGAAATAAGAAACAGCAATGGATCTTTGTATCCAACTTCAATTTAATAACCAGATGGCCACTCCCTTAATTAACCACTCCATGACTTTGTCAATGCTATAAAGCCATTCCACAAATACCATGGTTGGGTATTCAAGCAGCCTCTAATTGTCTATGAGCTCACATGAACAAGACTTCTTCCAAGGGAAAGGATCATCTACACAGAAATTGGATTTGTTATTTAAGATCAATGAAAAATATACCAAGTCACCTCTAATTTTCAGTAGCCAAAAATAATTTGGATAGTTGAAAGGCACTTCTCTCTTTTTGGCACTCATATAAGAAAAGGTTACAATTTTTGATTCGAAAAAGATGGCTCTTCCACCATTATTTTCCAAATAATAAAAGCTCAAATTTTTAGTAGATTGATGTTTATTTCCCACTCCAAGATCTTCAATAGTTAAGACCTGATTACGATCTTTAGGTGACTAAAGAATGTCCTAAAAGTAAAAATAAAAAGTGAACACAATTATAGCTTCTTTGCACTCAAGGAGTGTATGATTTGGAAATAAATTATAACATGAAAAATGCTTCACCGCACCACCCCATTACCTAATCCAGTCCCTGCGGCGTGGCCGCCTGCGAAATTGGTGCTCGGAACCGTTGCTCTTGGGTGGGGAATACAGTGGTGCCTGGAAGCAGCATTCTTGCAATACATCCCTCCCTCCCCCCCGACAGGACCTTTAATTCAGTGATTAATTTTGGGCCACAACCAGTCCTTTTTCTGTAGCATGTCTGCAGGCCTAGGTGCACAATAATTAGACTTGTGTAACCATTAACAACACACTAGCCAAGCTTTAATTTTGTTGAAGTGAAGAGCTGATTACGTTCTATTATCAAACACTGGCCAACATCTACGCACCCCTATATTTTATTCCTCCTTTCTATCTTTCTTTCGGTTTTGACCCCACCATTAGCTTAAAGACATAACATCAGCATCTCTTTCCCCTCACTCCATCCCTCTCTCTTCTTCTTCTATCCATCCCAATCCCCCCCCCCAACAAACAGACTTTAAACAATTTATCCTTCTTGATATGTGTATCTGGGTGAACTAGAATTCGCTTCCTTCATGCGGCTCTGCAACCAGTTCCCTAGGAAAAAAACATTTGGTAGGTGAGACGAGCTAGCCTCTATAGCTTCGTTCTTGTTAGTGTAATCAGTGTAGTCCCCTTGCGAGAGAGGGAAAGAGATTGGTTTCCTTCTTCTTCTAGAGACTTTGGTTCTTCTCCTAGATGGGCAATCATAGGTTTAGACTATCTGACATGTTGCCAAACTCGTGGTTCTACAAGCTCAAGGACATGGGAAGAGCTGGTAGGATCAGAGAGTCCGTAAACAGAAATCCTCCAACAAGCACCACCAGAGGTTCCACCACAACACCAAAACCACCCCCACAACCCAACCAAGCCTACCTTCCCAACAGAGCCTCCTATTACTTCCCCAGCAAAGAGAGAGTAGTAGCTAGCCTCCCCCACTCCCCCTTCCACCCGAAGGCCTCAGACACCCATTTCCCGATAGACCCGCCAAGGAAATCCACGCACAGGACCGGAAGAAGGCCCACGAAACCTTTTCCCGATATGGTCTCCTCCTCCTCTGTTTCGGCTAGCTGCAATTGCCGGGCCACCTCCACCTCTGCTCGCAACCCTGAGTCTATTCCCGAGAGCTCACTTTATCGCCATGATGACTACGACGACGACGACGACGACGACGACGACCACGATCTCTGCAAGCCCATCGTTTCCGAGCAACTGGAACTCGACGGCTTGCAGGTCGCCTCCTCTGCTAGTAATATCACAAGCAGCGTCGGCCGCAAGGGCCCTTCCGATCGGTTCGAATGTTTTGAAGCCATGAAATCAATCTCAGAGCTCAAACTCCCACCAATTGTCACAAAACCAATGAAGAAAGAGGTCGACAAGACCCAGGTAGACGATAGGAATGCAAGTGGAAAGCAAGGGAGCCACCCCCATACTTGTAATATGAAGGAGACCAGCAAAAGCCCGGCAAGACGATCAATTCAACGGATCAAGGTGCGTGCGAGCTCTCCGAGGCTCGGTAACAAGAAACTGCAGGCTCGTCGGAGCCAGAAAACGGTAGGCTTGAAGGCAGCAATGCAGCAGAGGAAGGGACTGATGGAGGGCTTCGTGGTGGTGAAGTCTTCGTTGGACCCGCGAAGGGACTTCAGGGAGTCTATGGTGGAAATGATCGTGGAGAACAACCTCCGGGCATCGAAGGACTTGGAGGAGCTATTGGCTTGCTACCTGTCACTGAATTCAAAGGTGTATCATGATGTTATCATCGAGGTGTTCGAGCAAATCTGGTTTGATCTCGCTGACATTATATTATAAAGAAGTGTGTGATTAGAGTTGGGGACTGTAAGGATATCTCATACTGAATTATAGTAAGTTGATAATATAAAGCTTCCCAAGTTATTTAGTCCATCCTGTTCTCAATTCCCCCTCTTATTTCTTTCCAGGTTTCCTTCTTTTCAGCATTACCCTCCTTGCTGGTACTTTGTCCTCGAGTTTTAGAGTATTCTCCTTTGTGGTAGACGATGAGGCCCATGTCCTT